>OZ025292.1:54413414-55046985 GCA_964019185.1 Maratus speculifer | reverse complement strand
GAGTCTGGTATATGAACACTAGTAACAAAAAGACAAATGTTGTAACAAAATCTGTAATAACTAATAGCTTTCGAATGGAATCCTAGAGGTTAATTTGAATGTATTTGGCTAATTATACCTCCCAAAAGATACAATAAATTATTTGTGATCAATTTCTAAGACTTGTTCTTCCTGGAATTTATTTAACTAGAGGAGGCTTTGAAAGATAAATTATGCTTTAATTAATTAAAAAGTCTCACATATACATTAGAATTAGTCAGTAGGGCTTCTATTAGTTGTTTTAATTCGCTAATTAGGCATATAAGTTATAAAGCGAAACATTTCTCATTGTTTTGGAATGTTTACAGGCTTTGTACAATCATATAAAAGTGTCGAAAAAATTTGTATATACATTTTGATTATTAGAATCTGCAAATGTTGTTAAATTAACCAAATTTAATAAATTATTAAGCAAAAATGTATGGCATATTTGTTTTTTTACATGATGTCTTCAAACTTATTTTCATAAAAAAAAATTTAACACTTATTAGAGTCTGATATATGAACATTAGTAACATAAATACAAATCCTGTTACAAAATCTGAAATAACTAATAGTTTTCGAATGGAATCCTAGAGGTTAATATGAATGTGTTCGGCTTATTATATCTCCTAATAGATACAATGAACTGTTTGTGACCATTTTCTATGGCTTGTTCTTCTTAGAATTTATTTAACTAGAGAAGTCTTTTAAAGATAAATTATGCTTTAATTAATTACTAGAGAAGTCTTTTAAAGATAAATTATGCTTTAATTAATTAAAAAGTCTCACATATACATTAGCATTAATCATTAGGGCTTCCATTTGTAGTTTATAATTTGCTAATTAAAAATACAAGTTATAAAGTGAAACATTTCTCACTATTTTGGAATGTTTACAAGTTTTGTAAAATTGTATAAAATGTGAAAGGAATTTCTGTATGCGTTTTTGATTGTAAGAAACTACAATTTTTGTTTAACTATATTAAATTTAATGAATTATTATTAAGAGAAATTGTATGGCATACTTGTTGTTTATATGGTGTCTTATTAATGTCTCCAAACTTATTTTCATAAAAATAATTCTAACACTTATTAGAGTCTGGTATATGAACACTAGTAACATAAAGACTCATGTTGTAACAAAATCTGTAATAACTAATAGCTTTCGAATAGAATCCTAGAGGTTAATTTGAATGTATTTGGCTAATTATACCTCCCAAAAGATACAATAAATTAATTGTGATCAATTTCTAAGACTTGTTCTTCCTAGAATTTATTTAACTAGAGGAGGCTTTGAAAGATAAATTATGATTTAATTAATTAAATAGACTCACATATACATTAGCATTAGTTAGTAGGAATTTCATTTATTGTTTCTAATTTCCTAATTAGAAATACAAGTTATAAAATGAAACATTTCTCACCATTTTGGAATGTTTACCAGTTTGTAAAATTGTATAAAAGTGTCGAAGAAATTTGCACAGACATTTTAATTATTAGAATCTAAAAATGTTGTTAAATTAAACTAAACTTAATAAATTATTATTAGGAGAAAATGTAGGCATATATGTTTTTTACATGATGTCTTCAAACTTATTTTCATGAAAAAAAAAATTCTAACATTTTGGTGTATGAACAATTAGTAACATCATGGTAAATTTTGTTACAAAAACTGAAATAATTATTAGCTTTCGAAAGAAATTCTAGAGGTTAATTTGAACGTATTCTGATAATTATATTTTACAAAAGATACAATGTGTTTGTGATCAATTTTTAAGATTTGCTTGCCTTAGAATTTATTTAACTAGTGGAGGCTTTCAAAGATAAATTGTGCTTTAATTAATTAAATGTTCTCACATATACATTGCCATAAATAAGAAGGACTTCTATTTGTTGCTTTCAATTAATTAAAAATACAAGTTATAAAGAGAAACATTTCTTGCCATTTTGGAATGTTTACAAGTTTGTTAAAATTGTATAAAAGTGTCGAAGAAATTTTTATATACATTTTGATTGTCAGAAACTGCAAATTTTGTTTTACGAAATTAAATTTTATAATTTATTATTAATAGAAAATATATGACATATTTATTGTTTAGATGTTGTGGTATTTATGTCTTCACACCTATTTTCATAATTTTTTTTCTAATACTTGTTACAATCGGGTGTATGAAATTATTTAATATATTTATTAAAACAAACTAAGCAGCAAATAATTCAAACTATACAACAATTTCTACAATGTTCAGTGATGAAAGCGAATTGTCAATTGCTACCATTAAATTCTAATAGTGTTTTATACTTTATTTATTGTGGGCAGAATTTTTGAGATTTATTGACATTTTATAGACATGAAAAGTTCTATAAAAAATTAGTGGTGACAATCATTCATATGTGGTGCAGCGCTTGGATGCTTGGTTATGCTGTTATTTTCATAATTATCGCATAACATAAAGTTGACAGAATCGGAAAACAGAAAAAATTGAAAGAAAAAGATTATCTTTGAGACATTTTTTTTTTTTAATTTTGAGACTTTATGTGACATTTTAGAGTCCATGAGGAAAGCTAGTAATAGGCTACTTTACTCAAGCGAAAAACGCCTGTTCGCTAATGTTAATCCCATGAGAATTTTTTTTTAAATAACTCTTTTTCAATTTAATATTTTAAATGATTTTTTTGTCTTTTTTTAACATTGGTTGACTGAAGTCGGTCTATATAAACATCGTTTTTTACTTGTTCTATTTGGTTTTCAGTTTTTTTTTTATGATGGTACTTTCGCTATTGAAACCAGTTCGAAAAATGAAAGTGTTCTAATAAAAAAAAAACGAGTAATGAAAATCGACAGGTTAAAAATGTCCTTTGTTCAGACCGATCTTAGCTATCCAATGCAAACAAATTTATTTAAAATATTAAAATGCAAGCAATATATATATATATATCCTATAGGATTAACATTAGTTAGCGGGTGTTTTCGCATAAGCATAAGCCGCTTAATAATAGCCTATTCTTTAGAGGCTTAGTGAAAAAGTACAAACATATAGTAAAATTTTAATTTAATAGGAGAAAGGCTTTTTCAGTGATTTTATTTTGCGTGACTGTAGAGGGGGGAAAAGGGAGCAAATGTTAAATAAAAAAAAATAAGAAGAAATTTTTGAAATATGAAAGCACAAATTCATCTTTTACCTTTAAACCGAATGCTTGAATTAATTTTAATGAGCTCGATATATAAATGGCATTATACCAAACAAAAAATATTTTTAAGTATATTTTTATTTAGAAATATTGTTTTGTGCGGTATAATGCCATTTAATATCATTTTTGAAATTAAAATAAACAAAAATATCCATAAAAAAAAATGCAATGCTGTGAAAGCAATATAATTCATTAAATTGCGCTAAAACGTTAAAAAAAAAAAAACTTTTTACACAATTTTTATATTTTTTGTTAATTACAATCGTATTTTACGATTAAAAGCTCTATATTATTCATTTCTAGATCATTTATTTAGATTATTTCATTTTTAGGTGCAGTTTCTTTTTATAAAATTATCATTATGAATTTCAAAATAGCTAATTAATTTTTTCGGTTATCTATCTTTTAAGCAACATTTTCTAACTATGATGACGAAATTAAATATTTCTGAATAATTAAAAAAAATTCTTTTTAAATTGCACATTTTGAGAAATCTTTTACTTTTTATAATTTTAAAAATAATATTTAAATTTTAAAAAATGAGGTGTGGGAGTGGGGAGATTGAATTTTGTAAGTTATGGTTTACTGTACTGTTACACAAAATTTAATAATAAGAAATCAAGATTTATTTGTTACATATCCATTAATAACGAAGAGTATTTCGAGCTACTAAATTCATTAATTAAAAAAAAATCATAAAATAAACAAGAAACAAGCAAATAGTTTCAGTTACGAAATAATTAAAAAATACTTATCTGAATTTATCACAGTTTCAAGTAATCATTAGATACATTTCTTTACTAACAAGGAAGGTCTCCATTCTGGGCATACTCAGAATTTTACGAAAAAAAATACTAATTGAAGTACTTATGTATGTAATAAAGGATCAGTCAATATTAGCGGCGGAATCACAGAAGAAAATGCGTAAAAAAAAAAAAAAAAATATTTTCAAATATTTGGCGTGAAAAGACGAAAGAGTCACTCGATTTGGCGAGCAGCCCTTTTCTTCGCCAAAAGCAAACGATTATAATGCAACTCAAAACTATTGGATATTTAGAATGCGTGTAAATAGTATTTAATGGATTTAAACATAAACAATGAGAGACTTTAATATATTATATACATAAATATACATATCGTATTACATATATATATTATTTTTTGAAATAGTTGTTTAATTAATCAATGGAAAAAAATGTTTTCATAGATTAAAAAAATATATATATCTTTATATATTTAAGCGTATTAAAAAAATAAAAGCCAGTGGTTTCCATAGCAACAAAATCTAATCGACACTTCTCAATTGGACTTGAGCTTGAAACAAATTTAATTAATTTAATTTATGAATTTCGTTTTAAATCCCAAATTTTGATGATTAAATTTGAATATAAATACATGTAAATATCGATATAACAAAATTATATTTAAAACAAACTAAAACTGACAAAACTAAAGTTATTTAAATTAAATTTATCAAAGCAAGTTCAACATGACGCTTTTTTTTTCTTAAAGCGTATTTGATACAGAGTATTTTTCCAATTTACATTCCAACCCCAACCGGCAATAAATTGCCAAATAACGAAATTTTCTTTATTTTTTTACGGTTACTGAATGGAAGTTCCGCTGAAATTTTTTTTATAAACGTATATATCCACACGAGAAGAACATTCTGTAATTTTTTCAGATTTTTTGGGGTATGCCCGTATGGAGACCTTCCTTGTAAGTAATTAATGTAGGAAATTGTATTTGATGCTTTAATTCTGCAAATCAATGTTTGAACTAATGGGATAATTATCAGAACTTCTTATGATATTTATCGTTGAAAAATGCTATTTTGCATGAAAAGAAAAATTTACTTTTGAATAAAGGCAAAAAAGAAAAAAAGGTAATAATAATAATAATAATAATAATAATAATAATAATAATAATAATAATAATAATAATAATAATAATATCCCGTCGACCAAAAAAGTTTCGCCAAACCATGAGATAAATGCCAATAATGGATGACAGACATTAAAGACGATATGCGTGTTTTAAACGTCATTAAGGGGGCTCAGGGGTTGAAAACTTTTCAAAAAATCGATTTTTTTGTGATCTAATTTGATTATTCATTGAATTATTAACTCAATGCAAAAAACCGCATAAAAATATTTTCATTTTTAACGGAGTTATAAGCATTTATGTATCAACACTTTCATAGCCGCATTCATATAATTTCAACTTTAAGTCGTGTTTTCTCAAAACTATTTGATGACTAACACCAAGATTTAAAAAAACTATTTGATGGAATGGCTTAAATTTTTTTCCATGCATATAATATCATTATCTAGATTATGAATTAATATATTTTAGATAGTTTAATATTTTGAGTATTTTTAATGAAAAAAAAGTTGTATTTTTTAGGGTTTTTTTTAAATTTTTAACTTTGAGAGATTTTTTAATGATGTTTTTTTTAAGTGATAGTTATATCCTTAATTCATAATCTAGATAATGATGTTATATGCATGCATGCTGCATGCTGCATGCAAAAAAAAAAAAAAAAAAAAAAAAAAAAAAAAAAAAAGCCATTTTATCAAATAGTTTTTTTTTTAAACCTTGGTGTTAGTCGTCAAAAATCAAGTTTTGAGAAAACACGACTTAAAGTTGAAATCATATGGATGCGGCTATGTAAATATTAATACATAAATGCTTATAACTCCGTTAAAAATGCTAATATTTTTGTGCGGTTTTTTGCATTGAGTTAAGAATTAATTGAATAATCAAACTAGATCATAAAAAAATCCATTTTTTGAAAAGTTTTCAATCCCTGAGCCCCCTTAAGGGATTTTTATTTCGACATTTTGTTTGTGTTTTTATTAATATTCAACTAATTATTTGTTTTTTCGTTATTTAAAATAAAAATTATGTCAATAAGTAAAATTTGGCTATTAGTTTGGCGATTTGTGTAATTTGGTGAAATTGGTCGACGGGATAACCAAGTAGTACATCATAATAATAATAATAATAATAATAATAATAATAATAATAATAATAATAATAATAATGATAATAATAGTAATAAAAATGCTAGTTTGCATGAAAAGGAAAAATATTTTTGAATCAAGGCAAAAAAGAAAAAAAATGTACTACCACTACTACTACTACTACTACTACTACTACTACTACTACTACTACTACTACTACTACTACTACTACTACTACTACTACTAGTAATAATAATAATAATAATAATAATCATAATAATAATAATAATAAATTTGGCCGTCATTTTCTGACCCTTGATTTTATATATCAATTTGGAAGAGCTTTGTGCAGAAATATGGCAGAAGTTAGATAGATAGATGTATGTTGTTTTTAACTAAAGGTGGTTTTATTCGATTACAGTGGACTCTCTTTATCTGAACACTCTCTAATGTGAACACCCCAGTATTATGAACACATTCCGACCGTCTCGGCGAAACTCCATAGACTTAGCAAAAGATGAACTCCCTGTATTCTGAACACTCTCTAATCCGAACACCCCGGGAATATGAACGCTACTTTTGGTCCCCATCTCTATTCCACAATTCAAATTTATTTATTTATTTACTTTTTTTTCATCCCTCATGGAAATCTGGAGAAACTGTTACATAAGAATAAAAAATTGTTAACGAACTCTATTGAGAAATTACACCGACAAAATCATGGCTGAATTTTAAGCATATACTTGAAGTTGCAATTTGTTTGAATACTTCAGATAAAATCTTAAGCTTGGAGCATTTGTTTTCACATTGTTATCAGCTGCTTGCTTTAAGACAAAAGAAGCCATTTTATGATACATTAATTTTTTTAGACAAAAGTAAAAATTTAGATTTTGATTAGTTGGAAACAATTATAGTAGGTTAAAAAAATCCACTTCCATCTTGCTCATTTCAAATAATAGCTTTATACGAATTATTATTAATCATAGCTTAAGCTTGGTATTTTAAAGATTAACTTTTGAATTTTCCACTAATTTCTTCGATTGATTTACTACAGGGAAAATGGCAATTAAAGAAATGTTGGCTTATTACTTTGTTGCTATTTAATTTCAGCAGATTTCATTTTTGCTCATGATAGGATATTTACTAAAGATTGGAGCAATCATGTTAGTTTACATCTAAAACTTAAAAGGGAGGAAATGTACTGTAAAACCTATTGCACCAACCATATATGATAAACTTCTGGCTCGGTCACCCTACATAGTTGTACTAGTAGTAATGCATTTCCAATCTCCCTCTATAATGAACACCCCATAATCTGAACATTTTTGGCCGGTCCCGTGAGTGTTCAGAATAGAGCGAGTGCACTGTATTTCTAAATACGACAAAACTATGAGGAATCGCGTCTTAATTAGGCACTTTGTCCTTAATCATGGTACAAGAGTAATTATATATTTATTTGCTACTATGACAGGCTATTTAGTACATTTTCTGTTATAGGGTGGTTGCAAATAATAGTTTTTTTTAATTATTATTATTCTATTTATTATTATTTCCTAAATAGCTTTGCGACTAAATCTTTACTGGAAAATATAAGGTCAGATATGTTAAAAAATGATTTGACAAGTCTTGTTTTCAGTGGTGAAAACTTTTGAAAAATATTGGGTGGGATTGAAACCAATTTAGGGTAAAATGACACTGCCATTTTGCTTTCTTTGAAAGTTTGGGAAAAAATGATATTATGAATAAAGATAGAATTTTATAGATTAGCACATGAAATTGCGATTCTATTTAATTATATTTTCATACCAATTAAAAAAATGAGATACACAACTAGTTTAATTGATTAAATTAAATTTAACCCTAAAATGTTTCTCAAAAACTCTCCTTCTTTTTTTTTTCTTTTTAACCGACTTCAAGGAGGAGGTTATGATTTCGACCTATATGTATTCCTTTTTCATTCATAACTTCCCTAAATATGAACCGATTTTGATAATTCTTTTTTTGTTTGAAAGTGTAAGATGCCCGTGTGGTCCCATTTCAATTTTATCAAATTCTTGAGATTAGACTTAAAAAAAAACATTAAAATTCCAATTCTTTTTGAAGCAGTCAGACAATTAGAAGCATTCATTTTTCAGGTAATCGCGGGCCTTCATTTCGAACACACAAGTCAGATGTGTCTGTACAATAAATAAATAAAATTTCAGGTTATCACTCTTTCACCAATACGAGATCATTTTTCTACAAAGTGCGAAATCTTGACTGTCAACTGCCAATTTAACCTACTTCAAAGGAGTTGGTTATGAATTTGACCTGTATGTATTTCTTGTTCGCGCATAAATTCTTTAAATATGAACCGATTTTGATAAGTTTTTTTTTGTTTGAAAGTATAAGATACCCATGTGGTCCCATTTTTATTTCATTAACTTCTTATGATTAGAATTGTTTTAATAAAAAATGTGGCTTTGATAAAAAAAATAATAATAATGATTTGTGGCAAATCATCATTCATTGTTGAAACCGTTTTCAAATCATAAGCATATTAAAACTATGCACTCAAATGCGTTAAGCACTAAGTTGACGCCAAGATCAATTCTTTTTTTCTCCTTTGAAGTCGGTCAGTATTTATTTAAAGCATATTTTATTATTATGTTAAACTCTAATTATGAGCATATTAAAAGCGTTTTTACTGAATTTCTAAATTAATTTATCTAATTTCTTCGTATACGTATTTTTAGGTTTTTAAAAAATATCCTTGTTTTGGTAATTAATTATCATAATCAAAATTGCATTTTATTTTTCAAACTGTTTGCAAAATATTTTCGTAATGTGCAAACGCAAATTTGTCTTTCATTTTTGGAGAAAAAAATTAACGAAGTCTTAAATAACATAACGATACCTTATTAAAAGGCGATTTTCATTTGTTTTTAAAAGACTTCTTTTTGTTGAAATTACGTAAAAGGTATTATACATAATTAATTAAATGACATATAAAATCATTTAAGTTGATTAATAAATAATAAATCAGGAAAATCTTTTCAGTCATTTTAATCCCACCTTTTTCGTTAATTGTGATCATTATTAAAGCGTAAAAAACCGTTTTTAATGTATTTTTAAATTATTTTATCTATTTTATTTTATGTGTGTGTTTTAACACTTGTAAAAACGCCTGCTTTATCACTAGAATATGAAGCCGTTCATTAAATTTTCTCGTGATTGCTTTTTAAACTTATTTATCATCCATAAAGAAAACACAGAACTAAGTTAATAAATTATTACAAGTTGAATCTAGATACTGCCATTGCAGAATTCAATTTCACTTCCGATTAGAAAAAAAAAAAAAAAAAAAAAAAAAAAAATAAAATCGATAGAGGTTTTTTAGAAGGGCGACCCCGTTTAGAATGCAATGAACTAACTTCATTTTTCTTGTGTTTATCAATATAATAGCAAACAGAACGGCGTGAAATACCCAGTTGATTAGCAATTTCTCTCTGAGACTTTGGAGTTTAATAAAGAGATACAATTTGACGTGCTACTTCTTCAATGACTAGATACATCAAAAACGGATTTTTTCTTTAGTTTAAACGCTTTTTTATAGACTCTGGGAAAAAGGAAATGCATTTTAACAATAAAACGAGTGGAATCCTGTCAAATTCGACGAATGAAATGTTTAAAAGACCCGATCGATTTGGCTTAAAAAAAGCAAAAGTAATTACATTATTGAATCAATATGTAATAAATATATTTCCAAACTTAATGTCAAGTTTTCCAGTTACAATTTTGCATGCAAATATTTGCACATCTTCAGTTAAAATTGTAATCTGAGTGCCAGCGAAATCCAGAAATTTTATTTTATATGCATTAAAAAAAAAAAAAAAAAAAAAAAAAAAAAAAAAAAAAAAATAGTTTTATTAAAAAAAAAAAAACAAAAAAAAAAAAAAAAAAAAAAAAAAAACAAGTTGAATGTAGATTTTGCCATTGCAGGATTCAGTTTCGCCTCCGATTAGGAAAAAAAAATCGATAGATGTTTTTTAGAAGGGCGACCCCGTTTAGATTGCAATGAACTAACTTCATTTTTCTTGTGTTTATCAATATAATAGCAAACAGAACGGCGTGAAATACCCAATTGAATAGCAATTTCTCTCTGAGACATTAAAATTGCGGAATAATAAAGAGATACAATTTGACGTGTTACTTCTTCATTGACTAGATTCATCAAAAACGGATTTTTTCTTTAGTTTAAGCGCATTTTTATAGATTCTGAGTAAAAGGAAATGCAATTTAACAATAAAACGAGTGGAATCTCGTCGAATTCGACGAATGGAATTTTTAAAAGACCCGATCGGTTTGGTTTAAAAAAAAGCAAAATTAATTACATTATTGAATCAATATATAATAAATATATTTACAAAGTAAATGTCAAGTTTGCCAGTTACAATTTTGCATGCAAATATTCGCACATCTTCAGTTAAAATTGTAATCTGAGTGCCGGCGAAATCCAGAAATTTTATTTTACATACACTCACAGAAAAATAGTTTTATTTAAAAAAACTAGGGGGGCCCCGCCCCCCTGCTCGCTATGCTCGCCAACCCCCCCGCGTAATCGCTTCGCGATTCCAAATTATTGTCTACCCCTGCTTGCTGCGCTCGCCAATAACCCATGGTATGAATAAGCAGTTGCAGACCTTTCAAATGATGTGTCACACGACTGGTGTTGTAAAGAAATTAAAAATGAGCCCCCCTGGGAGGCAGAGTGGGAGGCGACACAAAATACATCCATAATATGAATAAGCAGCTGCAGACCTCTCAAATGATGTCACACGACTGGTGTTGTAAAGAAATTAAAAATGTGCCCCCCTGGGGGGCAGAGTGGGGGATGACACACAACACATCCATAATATGAATAAACAGTTGCAGACCTTTCAAATGATGTGTCACTCAACAGGTGTTGTAAAGAAATTAAAAATGTGACCGCCCCCCCCCCGGGGAGAGCAGAGTGTGGGGGTGACACACAAGACGTCCATAATATGAATAAGCAGTTGCAGACCTTTCAAATCTTGTGTAACACTGGTGTTGTAAAGAAAATAAAAATGTGTCCCCCCTGGGGAGCAGAATGGGGGATAACACACAAGACATCCATTATATGAATAAGCAGTTGCAAACCTGTCAAATGATGTATCAAACGACTGGTGTTGTAAAGAAATTAAAAATTTGGCGAAATATTACAGTTATCGCCAAGTTAACGTCACTTTTGACAACTAATTTTGGTCGCCAAATTTGGCGATATATCGCCAAGTTGGCGACAAACTTGGCGATTGTTGGCGATGGTAACCTTTCCTTTCTTTATGGTAACCCATATGGTGATGCATAGACGGAGCCCTTTCCTGATTGGTCTATTCGACTCATGGAAGGAGTGGACAACCCGGATTCGTTAGTTCCGGAAATCTTCCACATCAGCATCATTCCAGGAGTCATTCCTTTTAAGGCTAGTTTTTTTTACTATAGAAAGATTTTCTAAATAGCTAGTGTTGCACAATATTCCAGAAGGACCTACAGCACATGTTTCAGAAGGTAAAACAGAATGTCTTTTTGCTGTTGCTTTTTTCCTATTTTCTGCTAGTTGTGCCTTTGCTTCTTCAGAAGCTTCACAATCAGCAATTTTCATACTTGTCCATCTTTTTTGTTGTATTTCTTTTCCAGCATATTCAGTAGAATTAAAAATTTCCTGATATTCTTTATTAGAAGCATTTGTCACCGAACTGTTTAATGGATGCAGCATTGCAGAATTGTGTGTACACCCTATTTCTTCAAGAGCACCATTTCTAGAGGGACCAGCATTACACAAAATATTACTTGTACTTTCATTAGAAATCTCCACTTCTACAATATTACTTAATTTTCCAGAAGGATTCTCAATAGATTGCTTGAAAGATATGTTTTTCTTTTTGGCAGCATACCGAGCCTGTGCTTTTCTACCTTGAGCTTGTTTTTTTTCTAAAATATTGTGAGATATGTTCTGTACTCTTCTATTTGTACATATTGTTTCTTTAGATTTGTCAGTTAGTTTTGCCCTCCATATTTTTTTATATTCATTGTTTAATATTCTTTTTTGTTGAATCTTCCTTTCTTTTGTTATTTCCTCAGAAGAAACTGCTTCTTTAAAAACTGGAAAAGTATTTGTTTGATTTATTTTGTCTGTTTTATTTTGAAATTTTTGTTTTTCTCTCCATCTCTTTTGACGTTCACTGGATAATCTTCTTTTTCTTTGAATCTCTGTTTCATCCATTTTAAATACAATAGATAATCTAATAATTAGCTGAAATATATAGTGGGGAAAAAAAGCTTATATACAATGAATGCATTGTGAGGAAGAACAAGAATAAGTGGGATTCCATGGTAACCAATGTCCTGTTTGATATTTTCGCCAAACT
This sequence comes from Maratus speculifer, assembly GCA_964019185.1. Lineage (NCBI taxonomy): Eukaryota > Metazoa > Arthropoda > Arachnida > Araneae > Salticidae > Maratus > Maratus speculifer. The sequence continues at coordinate 55,034,379 of OZ025292.1, read as the reverse complement.
GACATAAAAAAAATCTCGCCAAACCCAGTATTGTCGGGTTGCGTGTTATTTATTTTAAACTATTAAAAAGATCATTCGTTTATATAAAATATTATAGTTACTTACAGACGTAAAAATAGCCACCTCTCTCATGGATGACTCTTTAGAACAACATAAAATAAAAAGTCAGTTGCCATGCAAGGAAAACAACTTAAATATTAAAAGAGAAGTGCGTGCCGATAAACAAACCATGGACGCAACACCCAGTGCTTGTATCGCTTTGAGCATTTTATTTATGGATAATATCATTGTTTTATATACCATTTACTTCTTCTTGTATATAAAAATAGGTAAGTGTCTTTCTTGCGCAGAAAAAGTTGTATAAATCTTTAAAAAATAACCCCCATTGTACCAATTAGTTGTCGAATTAAGAAAAAAAAAAATCAATGTCCAATTCCTGTATTGCTCCCAGGTATTCATACGTATTCCAAATTTCAAAGCTCTACAGCAGGAAATTTGGTGAAAAATGAGCACAGATGTCACATAATTGGCGTGAAAATGGGATTATTTTGTCCGAAATAGTAACCCGGCTAATATTGTTTTTTCCTAATAAAATGCTTATTTATATTCATTTTTTTAATTATATAAATTATTATTTTTCTATAGTTATTAATTATATATTTTTTTATTTACTGTAAGTTCCTTTTGAAAATAATAGTAAATAATTTAAAATGTATATGCAAGCGTTATTCCACAACGACGTTTTCGCCAAATGGGCTTTACAAAATATTGCGCCAAATCTGGTGCATCTATGACAAACGTGACGAAAAATAAGTGACAAGAATTGACTTCCACACGCAAACAAAATGTAAGTTAAAACGAAACATGCACTAAAAATAAATAAAAAAAGAAAATGATGTCATAAAAAGCAATATTTTATTAAAACACGTAATTGTTTCTAATTTTCACACGCGAAGTATAAAAAAATCTTTTAGTGATTAAAAAATGCTATTAAGAGATTACCACAAAAGCTCAAAATCAAAGTATTTTTTTTTTTAAAGTAACAGATTTATTTTCCTAGTTGATTAATTTTTAAAATGTTTCATTGATCATCAGTATTACTGCGTGCGTATTTTTATTATTATTTTTTTTTATAATTACTCCATGTACTCTAATTAGGTTGTCGACCGAAAACACCAGCCAGTGAAAAATGACGCACACCAAATTTAACAACCCCTCTCCTCATTAGTCGAAGCATAGCATAACCCCCCCCCCCCCCCTCTTTGATTTTCAATAGATTGATTGAAAGATATGTTTTTCTTTTTTGGCAGCATACCGAGCCTGTGTTTTTTTACCTTGAGCTTTTTTTTTTCTTTCTAAAATATTCTGAGATATGTTCTAAACTCTTCTACTTGTACATTATTGTTTCTTTAGATTTGTCAGTTAGTTTTGCCCTCCATGTTTTTTTATATTCATTGTTTAATATTCTTTTTTGTTGAATCTTCATTTCTTTTGTTATTTCCTCAGAAGAAACGGTTTCATTAAAAAGTGGAAAAGTATTTGTTTCATCTGTGGATGTTACACCAGATATTTCTAAAGGCAAAACATGAAATAAGTTTCTTGTTTTGTTTTCTTTCTTATTTACATGTACCTGAAGCTTTGGATCTTCCGAAGGTTCAATATGATCACTGATTTTAATACGTTCAATTGTTTTATTTTGAAATTTTTGTTTCTCCATCCATCTCTTTTGACGTTCATTGCATAATCTTCTTTTTCTATGAATCTCTGTTTCATCCATTTTAAATACAGTAGATAATCTAATAATTAGCTGAAATGTATAGTGGGAAAAAAAACTTATATACAATGAATGCATTGTGAGGAAGAACAAGAATAAGGAGGATTCAATGGTAACCAATGTCCTGTTTGATATTTTCGCCAAACTGACATAAAAAAAATCTCGCCAAACCCAGTGCTTATATCGCTTTGAGCATTCTATATACGGATAATATCATTGTTTTACATACCATTTACTTCTTCTTGTATACAAAAATAGGTAAGTGTCTTTCTTGCGCAGAAAAAGTTGTATAAATCTTTAAAAAATAACCCTCATTTTACCAATTAGGTGTCGAATTAAAAAAAATCAATGTCCAATTCCAGTATTGCTCCCAGGTATTCATACGCATTCCAAATTTCAAAGATCTACAACAGGAAATTTGGTGAAAAATGAGCACAAATGTCACATAATTGGCGTGAAAGTGGCATTATTTTGTCCGAAATAGTAGCCTGGGTAATATTGTTTTTTTACTAATAAAATGTTTATTTATATTCATTTTTTTTATTATATAAGTTATTATTTTTCTAAAGTTATTAATTATATATTTTTTTATTTACTGTAAGTTCCTTTTGAAAATAATAGAAAATAATTAAAAATGTATATGCAAGCGTTATACCACAAAGACATTTTCGCCAAATGGGCTTTAGAAAATATTGCGGCAAATCTGGTGCATCTATGAAAAACGTGAACACACAAGACATCCATACAATGAATAAGCAGTTGCAGACCTTTCAAATGATATGTCACATGACTGGTTTTGTAAAGAAATAAAAAATGTTCACCCCCCTCGGGGGCAGAGTGGGGTGGTGACACACAAGACATCCATAATATGAATTAGCAGTTGCAGACCTTTCAAATGATGTGTCACACAATTGGTGTTGCAAAGAAATTAAAAATGTGCTCCCCTGTGGGGCAGAGTGGGTGGTGACACACAAGACATGCATAATATGAATAAGCAGTTGCAGATCTTTCAAATGATGTGTCACACGACTGGTGTTCTAAAGAATCAAAAATGTGCCCCCCCTGGGAGGCAGAGTGGCTGGTGACTCACAACACATCCATAATATGAATAAACAGTTGCAGACCTTTAAAATGATATGTCACATAATTGGTGTTGCAAAGAAATTAAAAAGTGCCCCCCGGGGGGCAGAGTGGGGTGGTGACACACAAGACTTCCATAATATGAATAAGCAGTTGCAGACCTTTCAAATGATGTGTCACACAATTGATGTTGTAAAGAAATTTAAAATGTGCCTCCCTGGGGGGGACAGAATGGGGAGACACAAAATACATCCATAATATGAATAAGCATTTGCAAACCTTACAAATTATGTGTCACACGACTGATGTTGTAAAGAAACTAAAAATGTGCCACCCCTGGGAACGCAGAGGGGAGGATGACACACAACACATCCATAATATGAATAAGCAGTTGCAGACCTTTCAAATGAAGTGTCTCACGACTGGTGTTGTAAAGAAATTAAAAATGTGCCCCCCCTAGGGGGGCAGAGTGGGGGTGACACACAAGACATCCATATTATGAATAAGCAGTTGCAGACCTTTGAAATGATGTGTCACACGACTGGTGTTGTAAAGAAATTAAAAATGTGCCCCCCCTGGGGGTGCAGACTGGGAGATGACACACAAGACATCCATAATATGAATAAGCAGTTGCAGACTTTTCAAATGATGTGTCATCCGACTGGTGATGTAAAGAAATTAAAAATGTGCCCCCTGGGGGGACACAGTAGGAGGGGAAACACAAGACATCCAAAACATGAATAAGCAGTTGCATACCTTTCAAATGATGTGTCATACGACTGGTGTTGTAAAGAAATTAATGTAAAATGTGTAACAGTAAAATGTGAAATAGTAAAATGTGCCCCCCCCAGGGGGGCAGGGGGTGTGAAACACAAGACATCCATAATATGATTAAGCAGTTGCAGACCTTTCAAATGATGCGTCACACGACTGGTGTTGTAAAGAAATTAAAAATGTCTTCCCCTGGGGGGTAGAGTGGGAGGTGACACACAAGACATCCATAATATTAATAAGCAGTTGCAGACCTCTCAAATGATGTGTCACACGATTGGTGTTGTAAAGAAATTAAAAATGCCCCCCCCTGGCGGGGAAGAGCGCGGGGGTGTGACACACAAGACATCCATAATATGAATAAGCAGTTGCAGACCTTTCAAATGATGTGTCACACGACTGGTGATGTAAAGAAATTAAAAATGTGCCCCTGGGGGGACACAGTAGGGGGGGAAACACAAGACATCCAAAACATGAATAAGCAGTTGCAGACCTTTCAAATGATGTGTCACACGACTGGTGTTGTAAAGAAATTTAAAATGTGCACCCCTCTGGGGGGTAGAGTGGAGGGTGACACGCAAGACACCCATAATATGAAGAAGCATTTGCAGACCTTTCAAATGATGTGTCACACGACTGGTGTTGTAAAGAAATTAAAAATGTGCCCCCCTGGGGGTCAGAGTGGGGGATGACACACAACACATCCATAATATGAATAAGATGTTGCAGACCTTTCAAATGATGTGTCACACAACTGGTGTTGTAAAGAAATTAAAAATGTGACCCCCTGGGGGGCCGAGGGGAGGTGACACACAAGACATCCATAAAATGAATAAACAGTTGCAGACCTTTCAAATGATGTGTCACACAATTGGTGTTGTAAAGAAATTAAAAATGTGCCCCCCTGGGGGGCAGAGTGGGGGATGACACATAACACATCCATAATATGAATAAGCAGTTGCAGACCTTTCAAATGATGTGTCACACAACTGGTGTTGTAAAGAAATTAAAAATGTGACCCCCTGGGGAGAGCAGAGTGTGGGGGTGACACACAAGACATCCATAATATGAATAAGCAGTTGCAGACCTTTCAAATCTTGTGTAACACGACTGGTGTTGTAAAGAAATTAAAAATGTGTCCCCCCTGGGGAGCAGAATGGGGGATAACACACAAGACATCCTTTAAATGAATAAGCAGTTGCAAACCTCTCAAATGATGTATCAAACGACTGATGTTGTAAATAAATTAAAAATTTGGCGAAATATTACAGTTATCGCCAAGTTGGCGTCACTTTTGACAACTAATTTTGGTCGCCAAATTTGGCGATATATCGCCAAGTTGGCGACAAACTTGGCGATTGTTGGCGATGGTAACCTTTCCTCTCTTTATGGTAACCCATATGGCGATGCACAGACGGAGCCCTTTCCTGATTGGTCTATTCGACTCATGGAAGGAGTGGACAACCCGGATTCGTTACTTCCGGAAATCTTCCACATCAGCATCATTCCAGGAGTCATTCCTTTTAAGGCTAGTTTTTTTTTACTATAGAAGGAAAACTAATTTTATTTTTACTGTGACATTATTTTCACTAACTGAAGTCATCTGAAAGTAAAATCTCAATCTCAGTCTCCATAATGAAAAAAAATATTGAAATGTAATATCGGGTACTACTAGGTTATCCCGACCAAAAAATTATCGCCAAACTATAAGATTAAATGCCAATAATGGACGATCGTGAATGTCACATTCAATGATATTAAATACGATTCATGTGTTTAAAATGTCATTAAGTGATTTTTATTTCGACTTTTTATTAATATTTTTATTAATATTCTACTAATTATTTGTTTTTTCGTTATTTAAAATAAAAATTATGTCAATATGTATAATTTGGCTATTAGTTTGGCGATTTGTATAATTTGGCGAAATTGTTCGACGGGATAGCAGGGTAGTACCTAATATCGTTATGAATAAAAATGCGATGTTTTAAATAGTGATGTCATTTTCTCTTCAAATGTTTTTTAAAAGTTACTGTTTTTAGTAATATGAATAAGGCATTCGTAATAATATTGTAATTCCCATTCATCTGGTTGCTGAATGACATTTTCCTCATTTGAAATATCTCTTATTTTGATTTAGATATTAATTTTTATCATAAATTATTTTCTGTTATTTTATTTACATTATTAATATTATTTCTCAGTAAATATATATATATATATATTTACCTCAATTAGTGCATAATTATATGCAATCATTTTGGAAAATAAATTTTTATTATCGAGAGAAAAGCTAAACTGTGTTGCCACCATTTTGAAGAAATGTCATGAAAAAGCTTTTAAAATTAAAAATAAAATATAAAAATGGAAATAAATTAAAAAATAACTAAAATGGGCACAACTACAAATAAATAGCTTTCATTTAGAAAAATAATTATCAAAATCGGTTGAGTAGAGAATTCAGGGCTGATGACACAACATTTTTAGCTTGTCTGAAAGAAATAGCATCGGAGGCTAAAAAAAACTAATCTTATTACTTTCTTCTATCTTTACAAGAAGAAAGTATTGGATTCATGAAAATTTTCGACTTCCGGTTTTCGACGGATTTATACGTTTTAGAAGGTCCTGAACACGTTTTGACTGTTTTTAGAAAATGTCTGTCTGTGAGTCTGTCCGTCTGTCTGTGAGTCTGTGTGTCTGTCTGTGAGTCTGTCTGTCTGTATGTGACAAAAAATTTGTGGGCGCTCTATCTCAAGAACTAATGCTCGAAATTTAATAAAATTTTATATTCAGTTAAACCTTGATATGAATTAGTGCCTATTGGTTTTTGGTGAAAATTGGCCAGCAGGTGGCGCTGCTATACTACGTTTTTCATGATTTTCAAGATTGCTATATCTCAAGAACTTATGCACAGAATTTCACCAAACTTCAGATTCTGTGACCCCTTGATATAAATAGACGCTGATTAAGTTTTGGTGTAAATTGGCCAGCAGGTGGCGCTGCTATGCCACGTTTTTCATGGTTTTCATGATAGCTATATCTCAAGAACTACACAGAATTCCACCAAACTTCAGACTCCGCGATAATATGAGATACATAGCCGCTGATAATGTTTTGGTGCGAACTGCCCAATAGGTGGCGCTGCTATGCTACATTTTGCACGATTTTTGTTATAGCTATATCTTAAGGACTAATGCACAGAATTTCACCAAACTTCAGATTCCGCGATACCTTGAGATACATAGCCGCTGATAAGGTTTTGGTGTGAACTGCCCAATAGGTGGCGCTGCTATGCTACATTTTGCACGATTTTTGCGATAGCTATATCTCAAGAACTAATGCACAGAACTTTATCAAATTTTAGATTCTGTTACACTAAAATATATAACATAATTAGACGCTGATTACATTTTGGTATTAACCTTGTAACAGGTGGTGCAGCTATGCTGCATTTTGCACAATTTTTCCGATAGCTATATCTCAACAACCAACGCACAGAATTTCATCAAACTTCAGATTTCGTTACAAAATGACATATAACATAATTACACGATGATTACGTTTTGTTATAAATCCTTCAACTGATGGTGCTGCTGTGCTATATTTTACACGGTTTTTTTTAAACTAACTATATCTCAAAAACTAATGCACAGAATTTCATCAAACTTCAGATTCTTTTACACCATAACATAATTAGACGCTTTTTTACGTTTTGGCATAAATTTTCCAAGATATGGTGTTGCTGTGCTACGTTTTGCAAATTTTTTGTTATAACTATATCTCAAGAACTAATGGACGAAATTCTATAAAATTTCAGATTCTGTTAGGTCTTGGCATAAATAGATGCTTATTAGGTTTTAGTATAAATTACCAACATGAGGCAAAACTAAGCTCATTTTCTCAGAATATTAATTAAATTTTGCGTTTTAGGCTTTTCGGATACCAGAATCTCATTAGGCTAGGTCAAATGTTCGAGGAAATTCGATAGTGGGTAACTTTGGGGTCACCACATTTTTTTTTTTTAATATTAAAATGTACTTATGAGATAGAAGAAAGTTTTGGGATTGACACATCCAACTAGTTTTTACTATGACATTATTTTCACTAACTGAAGTCATCTGAAAGTAAAATCTCAATCTCAGTGTCCATAATGAAAAGAAATATTGAAATGTAATATCGTTATGAGTAAAAATGCAATGTTTTAAATAGTGACGTCATTTATATATATATATATATATATATATTTACCTCAATTAGTGCATAATTATATGCAATCATTTTGGAAAATAAATTTTTATTATCGAGAGAAAAGCTAAACTGTGTTGCCACCATTTTGAAGAAATGTCATGAAAAAGCTTTTAAAATTAAAAATAAAATATAAAAATGGAAATAAATTAAAAAATAACTAAAATGGGCACAACTACAAATGAATAGCTTTCATTTAAAAAAATAATTATCAAAATCGGTTGAGTAGAGAATTCAGGGTTGATGACACGACATTTTTAGCTTGTCTGAAAGAAATAGCATCGGAGGCTAAAAAAAACTAATCTTATTTTTACTATGACATTATTTTCACTAACTGAAGTCATCTGAAAGTAAAATCTCAATCTCAGTGTCCATAATGAAAAGAAATATTGAAATGTAATATCGTTATGAGTAAAAATGCGATGTTTTAAATAGTGACGTCATTTATATATATATATATATATTTACCTCAATTAGTGCATAATTATATGCAATCATTTTGGAAAATAAATTTTTATTATCGAGAGAAAAGCTAAACTGTGTTGCCACCATTTTGAAGAAATGTCATGAAAAAGCTTTTAAAATTAAAAATAAAATATAAAAATGGAAATAAATGAAAAAATAACTAAAATGGGCACAACTACAAATAAATAGCTTTCATTTAAAAAAATAATTATCAAAATCGGTTGAGTAGAGAATTCAGGGCTGATGACACGACATTTTTAGCTTGTCTGAAAGAAATAGCATCGGAGGCTAAAAAAAACTAATCTTATTTTTACTATGACATTATTTTCACTAACTGAAGTCATCTGAAAGTAAAATCTCAATCTCAGTGTCCATAATGAAAAGAAATATTGAAATGTAATATCGTTATGAGTAAAAATGCGATGTTTTAAATAGTGACGTCATTTTCTCTTCAAATGTTTTTTAAAAGTTACTGTTATTAGTAATATGAAAAAAGCGTCCGTAATAATATTATAAATTCATTTTATCTGGTTGCTGAATACCATCATTTTCCTCATTTGAAATATTTCTTACTTTGCTTTAGACATTAATTTTTATCATAAATTATTTTCTGTTATTTTATTTACATTATTAATATTATTTCTCAGTAAATATATTTTTTTTACCTCAATTAGTGCATAATTATATGCAACCATTTTATTTTGGTTAAATTTTACGAAAACAATTAACTTTTTTCTTTTAAATGCGAGGTCATGTTCACTGATGAAATAAAGTTTCTGACTTGTGGAAAGTAATAATGGAAAATAAATTTTTATTATGGAGAGGAAAGCTAAACTAAGTTGCCACCATTTTGAAGAAATATCGTAAAAAATCATTTAAAATTAAAAATAAAATATAAAAATGGAAATAAATTAGAAAATAGCTAAAATGGGCACAACTACAAATAAATAGCTTTCATTTAAAAAAATAATTATCAAAATCGGTTCAGTAGAAAATTTAGGGCTGATGACACGACATTTTTAGCTTGTCTGAAAGAAATAGCATCGGAGGCTAAAAGCATATTTTTTGTTGTACTGTATAACCGTATACAATTATTAACCATTTTTCTTAAAAAAAAAAAAAGAATACGGTTTAAATATTTATATAAAAAAAAAAGGGGGGAAAAAAAAGAAAAGAAGGCCAATAGAACTATGTATACTTGATTATAATTACTTGAAAACTTAAAAATTAATCTTCATATCGCAAGATTTACTGATTTTTACCAAGATTAATAATAATTTAAAAAAATGTTTATTTACTAAATTGATTTGGAAGAATTTCTAGCACTATTTATTGTACGATAATTAATTAGTTATGATGTATGAGTAATTAAAAATTCACATCTGAATTAATGAAGCTTTAAATAATTATTAATCATATTATCCCCGAATTTTAATTAATGATTTAAAATTTTTTTATTTAAACTTAAAAATTAATTGAACGATTTTTTTAAATTTTTTAAAAGTTTACTGAAATTTGTAATTTAAAAAAAGGCTATACTGAGGATAACAACGCCTTATTTATTTATATTTAAATAGTCATGCATTTACTATATGACTTCATTTACGTTTATAGGCATTTAGTAACAATAATAATTATTATTATTTGCTTAATTCTTTTTGCGCCGTTTGAGTTTCTCTTATTTTAAATACATATTTCACTCTATAAATTTAAATAAAAGTTACTTACCTGAAACAATCTGTGTAATAAATCGCGAAAAGTATTAGAAAGTTATAATATAAGTTAAATCCGTACTACTCTGTTATACCGTCGACCAATTTCGCCAAATTATACAAATCGCCAAACTAATAGTCAAATTATACATATTGACGTAATTTTTATTTTAGCCTCTTCGGTCCTGGAGTACCCATTTGGGTACATTAAAACAAAAGCCAAAATTACACCCAAAATTTTTTTAATAAATGCATGGATTTTTGCTAGCACTATTCAGATGCAACACAGTTTTCTATATTACTAATAAATGTATCATATATTTACAGATGGAGGAACCACGTGACTTTGAAAATGGAACATTTCCAAGATGGATGACATAAACAATTTTCCAGAGACTTCACTTCAAAGTATGTGAATAATACAAATTTTTGAGTGAATTAAAAACAATATATTGCATTTTTTATAAACTATAATGTTTCAAGAATGATTTGGAGTTTTTTATAAATGTTGTTCATATGTGCATGGATGTGAAAAACATCTGTAAATATGTTGTACCCATTTGGGTACAATGGGTCTGAACTATACATTTCCAGCTAAAGAAACTAATTTTATGCGTAACTATTGTGTACACTTGGTTATTAAAAAATTTTTTTTAGGAACGAATAAATTATTTAATTTAGTCTTACAAAACAATTTAAAAGGACTTTGTTTCATTTTTTAAAAATAATAATATACTGAATTTACTGCTAAAATATGTCATAATTTTTAATAATTAAAAATTTTTTTAACACGTTTTGAAAGGTTGTTTAATTGTACAAGCCCGCATGTATTAGTCAAAAAAAGTCTATAATAAATGATACTTTATTAGAAGATTATTATTAAAAGGTATGTAGTATATGTATAGTGGTATGTGTAGTAGTATGTGTACCTTACCTGTGGCTTCCAGTAATAATCAGGTAAGGCAAATTTTTAATATTTTGAGTAATTAACGTTTAAAGTTTTCAAAAATGTCTTTTTATCATTACTTTTATAAAACAGATTAGAACTTAATAATTTTCATTACATTCAATTAGGATATAAGAGCTTCTCTTTTTTTTCCTAAATAGTTATATAAATATATTTTTTTTTTATTAATTGAGAATCAATTAAAAAAAAATTCAATTTTTAAATGAAAATTTATAGTCGCCCTATGACGGGAAGTATTCAATTTTTTTCAGTAATATGCAGATTAAAGAACTCTTTTAAAGCTACATTTTCCCAAATTATCTCTTTTTTTTTTTTTTTTTTTTTTTTTTTTTTTTTTCAAAAATGTGCCATTCCTGATTATTACTGGAAGCCACAGATACATCAGATACACAGATAGATGTATAGTAGCAAGATATGCATTACAATTATTACAAAATGTGTATAATATTTTTGCGCAATACATAGCTTTAGGTAAAAAAATCATTTAAGTTGTTTAAATGGATATAACTTTTAAACAATAAATAGTTTTATTTTTGTAAAACAAAATTGGTTTTATTTGTTTTAAAAAATGACATTTTCACTCAATTGCGACCTGATGTACCTGTATGGATACATAAATTTTAACTATTTAAAAATTTTAAAAATAAAAAACTAATTTTATTTTCTTTTTTCTAAGCCTAAAAGCACCATAATTTGCTAATAAAATAATTTTTCTATGCAGCAGATTTTTCTCGGGACTGAAGAGGTTAAATAACAACAAAAACCCCCAAATAATTAGTAAGATATTAGTAAAAATACAAATAAAAAGTCGAAGTAAAAATCCTTTAATGACATTTTAAACACGTGAATCGTATTTCATGTCATTGAATGTGACATTCACGATCATCCATTATTGGCATTTAATCTTATAGTTTGGTGATAATTTTTTGATCGACGGGATAACCTAGTAGTACCGTTAAATCATATTGTAATACAACGTTTTCTAATCATCTCCAAAATTTTTGCCTTAGCCTAATGTCTATGAATATGAACTTAATAGTGCGCAAAACAACGACATTCGTACTCTTTCAGATAGTGAAATATTCGAAGCACTAATTAATCTATTTTAATAGCTAGTGATAATGTTATTAATGTAAAAGTAATTTTTGCTAAAAACTGAAAAAAAAATCGTACCTAAAAGGGTTAAAAGTGTTTTTATTTTTATTTATTTATTTTTTTTTTTATTTGAGTTTCTAAATTAATTTATCGATTTCCTTTCATATGTATAATTTTAGATTTTTAAAATATCTTTTTTAAAGTAATTAATTATCTTAAACAAAATTACATTTTATTTTTCAAATTGTTTGCGAAATTTTTCCGAAATGTGTAAACGTAAATTATTTTTACTTTCACAAAAAAAAAAGAAAAAAAAAAAAAAGAAAAAAAAAGAAAAATCCCTTCTTATTTAAAAAAAAAAATTGTAATTAAACAAATTACTACGACTATTTGGAAAATAATATTTTCAAAGTCTATATTTTAGACATAAATGATTTCTATTTAAAAAAAAAAACAATAATAACACCATTTTTATGATGATCGTAACGTAGCTTACGTAATAACAGAATCCTATTACAGTAAAAGCTCTAAATAACGGACACCTCGGGAACGCAGCAATTGTCCGCTATTCGGAGGTGTCCGCTATTGGGAAAAGCTCAGATATACAAAAATTGCTAAGAAATGCTTAATATCTCATTAATTGACATTTATGTTCTAAAACCTCTATTATAAGATTAATGAGAAATTAAAATTATTTTTTAAGCAATAAAACTTAAATAAAATTGTGCATACCTTTAACTGCTATTTATTACATTCTTATTAAAAATAAATAAATAAATCTGTTACAAAAGTCTACTTTTGCTTGCGATTGCGTGTAATTTGTTTTTCAATGTGAAGTTATTGATCATTATAGAATTCCGAGCGGGGATATGGATTACACATTTTGATCATTAAAAACATAAAATCTTCCGGGGGGGACTTTGATATTTGAATGTTCTGGGAGATATCCCTCCCACGCAACTCCCAGAATTCAACAATGAACGTGAAGGAGAAATTTCCTCATACCACCCTCTACATTTATCTGTGATCACAAAATTTGTGACACATTGCCCTAATAAATTTAGAGACCTTTATACTTTTTTAAAAAAATTTTTTCTTGTTAAAAAATACTTTTTCATCCTTTATCGTCGAAAATAGTGTCCGCTATTTAGAATGTCCGTTATTCGGAGGTTAAACATACAAAAATTTAGGTTTTGGGAGTGGGGATTGGAGAACTGTCCGTTAAATAGAGGTGTCCGCTATTCGGGAGTGTCCGTTATGGAGGTTTTACTGTAATATGTCTGGACATTTCGAGTCACGTTTATATTTCTGATTGCACATTTTTAATTTTTGTCACAACAGAAAAAAAAATTACTTTTAAAATGCAACTTGTTTGAAACTTGTACCTAAATTTTCATTGAGTTATTAATTATTTTAGTTTTTAATAACTTTTTTGTCATCGTGGCAACAGAAGTATTTCATTTATAGACATTAAGCATGAGCCAATCAGAAAACGAAAAGAAAAAAAAAAAAAAAAAAAAAAAAAAAAAAAAAAAAAAAACAGAAGTATTCCATTTTTGAACATTAAACATAGACCAATCAGAAAACGAATAAAATGAAATAAGTTCCGGAATTCAACCAATGAAAACATTCAGATATACTTCAGATTTCCCAATTCTCTTCCTAGAACAAAACTATTTTCCGAATAATAATAAATGAAGTCTAAAATAACATAACACGATACCTTACCTTATTAAAAGGCGATTTTTACTTGTTTTTGCTGAACTTCTTTTTGTAGAAATTACGTAAAATGTGTAATAAATGATTAATTAAATGGCATATAAAACTATTTCAGTTGATTAATAATGAACCAGGAAAATCTTTTCATTAATTTTCTTCCCACCTTTTTCCTTAACTATAATAATTATTAAAGCATAAAACAGTTTTTAATGCGTTTTAAAATTAATTTACCTATTTTACTTTTATGTGTGTGTTTTACCACTTGTAAAAACGTCTTGTTTATCATTGCAATATAAAGCCGTTAATTAAATTTTCTTATGATTACTTTTTTAACTCATTTATCACCTATAAAGAAAATACAAAACTAAGTTAATAAATTATTAAAACACATTTTTATTATACTGTATATCTTTAAGCAATCATTTGCTGCTTTTCTTTAAAAACTGTGGTTTCGATATTTATATGTAAAAAATAAAATAAAATAAAATAAACGCCAGTGGAATTATGTAAACATGCTTATAGCTACTATTAAATTAATTTTCATATCGCAAGATTTGCTGATTTTTACCAAGATTAATAACAAAAAATACTTATTTACAAAACCTATTTGGAAGAATTTCTTGCACTAATTAATGTACCATAATTAATTAGTTATGTTGTATGAAATAATAAAAAAAATCCCTTTGTGAATTAATCAAGCTTTAAATAATTATTAATCATATTTTTACCGAATTTCAATTAATGATTTTAAAAAGGGTGGTATTTAAACTAATAAATCAATTGAACTAATTTTTAAAATTAAAAAAAATATTAAAATTTATAATTACAAAAAGGCTAAATAGAGAATAAAAACGACTTATTTATTTACATTTGAATAATGATACCTTAAAAATGAAAGAAACAACTGTTAAAAAGTATTCTTCTGTCAATTAATGCTATGAAGAAAATGCTGCCAGCATGTGTTTGATTGCCCTGTAGTCTCATAAGTAGCACTTCTATTTTTTCTTTAATTTCCAGGACTTCTCTAGCTTCCAAATTTAAATAAAATTTCTATTGTGAGGCAAAATATGACTCTTTTGAACTATCTCTAATCAAGACTTGGAAGGTGATAGCCAATTTCTAATTATTGATATTTTACATAAAATTAATGATGGAAAAACGATCTTAGTAGTTAGATTCAGGGTGTAAAATTTCCACTCACCAGTTCGCCATTGGCGAGTAAATATTTAAGGTTGGCGAGTAAGTTTCGTGTTTTAAAATGTTGTGCTTCAAATTAAACTATGTACAGGATAAACAGAAGTATTTCAAAATAAAGCGATGGTATTTATTTTCCAAAAGAAGTAAAAATGCTCCGTCGTCTATTTCTTCGTCTTTTTTACGGAGGAATGAAATTCCCATGTCTGCATTCATCCCTCCCCCTCCCACCCACTTTCGACTCGCACGCGGCAATACCGAATCAAATTGCTCTTCACTCCTGCGCGCTCCGTTTGCAGTTAGCTGTTTTGGGTGCAACTGGTGAAGTTGAATATCTTAAACATTTGATTCAATCGTAGAAGTATTTTTAAATTTTACCATACCTCTGCTAAAAGACTTCATATGTTAAAAGAAAGAGCAGAAATTCTAGAAGAAGAAATTCTTAAATCGAGTGATATTCACACTATTAGATGGTTATTCCAGCAAAAAAAGTACAGTAAAGTGCAGTCTCTTGCAATCTTGGAATACTGTTGTAAGCCATCTTGAACAAGTGGCACATGGAAAAGACAATAACAGTTCTAAAGCTAAGGATTTGCTGAAAAGTTTGAAGGATTATAAATTTCTTAAAGTTCTGTATTTCCTCTTGGATTTCTACCGGAAATTGAACCCTTTAAGTGTGGCATTACAAAACAAGGAACTTCTCATTTCAACTTCGAAAATAAAAATTGAACATTGCATCTCAGCTCTAACAGATCTCGAATCTAGTGTTGGGCTAAGCGAACAGGAAAATATAGAAAATGGGGAAGACGAGTTTCAGACTTTAAGACGGACATTAACTAAACATAAAAAATATACATTACAGAAAGACTGCAATCTATGTCATCAGATGTGTTAGCATGCCTGCATATTTTTGACATTATGAGTTGGCCTCCCAAAGAGAAAATTATTGGATTTAGGGTAGAAAAAATTAAGAAGCTCTTTATGTTTTGAACTCAAATTTCTTTAACGAAAAAGTAGACATTATATTTTCAGAGTGGGCAGAATTTAAATTTATGTTCTCATCACTGACACTGAAAGAGATGCTGGAGCAAGTTTACGCTGAAAAATATTCACCAAAATTCCCCAATTTGCTCCAGATCTTAACATTTTGTGCTATTTTACCAGTAAGCACAGCTTCATGTGAGAGAGGGTTCAGCTGTCACAACTGATTCAAGACAGCATACAGGAACTCTCTGAAGACTGAAACAATGAATAATTTGCTCAGAATCTCTGTTAATGGATCCACCCTGACAGAGTTTGACCTTACAACTGCAATTGAAAAGTGGTATGTATTTTAGTGCAGAAAGACAGCGCTACACAAACCCGAAGTACTAATAGTACAGGAACTTATCATTGGTCTGTATTTCTGTAACCGCTGAAACCTTATGGCAAGCTTATTATTTATTAATGTTATTTTTTTCTTTCTGCAGTAAATATGTTTCGTTTTATCAATTTCTGTTACTTCTTATACATCTGTTAATATTTTAAAAATATCCCATATTTTTCATAAATGTAAAATATTCTGGATTTAACAGACAGCTCCTTGTAACAATCGTCAATTTAAATTAAATTTGTCATAAATATTTCATTTTCTGCTCAAGTGTGGGAATTGACGTTGCTGTTTGAATGAGTATAAAATAGTGGCGAGTAAAAATTTTAGTATGGTGAATACCTTTTAGGCTGAAATTTCATGCCTGAGTTAGATATTTAAATGAAGGAATCTTTTTCAATAATGTTCGACGAGATTCAAATTGTTAGCATGAGTAGTAAATTCAAAGATGATAGTGTTTCTTTGTACACCGATGAGAATTTTGCATTGATAAAATCAAAAAAGCATTTAAAATATTCCAAAATTGAAAGTATGAACGAATTTAAAAACCAAAGATTCCATTACTGATGAGTAAATCTTTCAAGGAAAAACGTAAATCAAATATAGTTTAAAATGACTCAAATTCCTTACATCATCGAATTTACTAATGAACAGAGCTGCCAACTTTTACGTATTTTTCCTACCACAAAAATTTTATAGTATGTTATTTAAGCGTCGAAATTCTACGATTAAACGAATGGAAAATCACTGGACAATTTTAGTGGTAGCAAAAATGCGTAAAAGTTGGCAGCTATGAATGAACAACTATCTAATGACAAATTTAAATTCGAAGAATTTTATAAGAATTATTTCCTCTGAAAACATCTATGTCTAAATGTTACTGTAAATTCAGAATTATCGCGTACCAGATAGGGAAATCCTGATGAAAGTTATTGTTAGACGGCTTCCCAGATTCCTCAATATAAACATGTAAATTAAAAAAAAACTTTTACATGCAGTGGTCTTACTATCTTAAAAAATTCCCAGTTGAAAAGCTAAAGGTGGGAGACTGTACTCATTTTAGCACATAGTACTTCCCAAAAATGAAACCATTTACGAAATATACAATCTTCGTTCAATTTCCAAGCTTCGAGTTAAAATGGAACATTTTAAATCAGCAAGTAAAGTCTCAAAATGATATCGCTGTCAGCTATATTTTCACGTATCCATAAACCGCTACAGTAACCCTAAAAATTTGAGATGATCACTTTTCACAGGATTTCAACTTTAAAACTGCCTCTCCTGAGGTACCTAAGCGTAATTTTAAACGCTGCAATTGAAGGTTTCGACACGCATCCAACTACAAAAGAATGCTGGAAATTTCCGGTAAAAAATCAATTACACAAAAGCTGTGCAAAAGTGGCCTTTATTCCGAATCATCTCCCAGCGGAATGAAAAACAACCAAATTTCACTGAAATTAAGTCTCCTTCAGCATCTTTATGAGTTGCACGAATTCTCAAGTTCTATCTCTAAGATAGCCGAGATTCTAAAGGAAATCAAAGAAGAACTACAAGTAAGTTTTTTTCCTGTAATTCCCTCCAAACTCAATAGTGTCCTAGAACATATTAAAAGTAAAAAGATCTGTTTTCAAAGTGTTTTGCCTTCAACGAGCTTATGACAAATTTCATTAATAAATCGTTAAGTAACGAGTCTTAATTTTGTTTTGACTCCTGCGTATTATTCAAAATTTGAATGTATTATGATTCAAAATGCATTGTCACATAAACTGTCTTTATCATTTTTTATTTTATATTTATTAAATGCATTTCATTTTATTCAAGATTCTTTTAAAGAAACAGACCAGCATAGCGGGCGAAGGCTGCTTGTTTCTCTATATCATTGACATTTACACTGATACACTCATCTTTATTATTTATTATTATTGTTTTTATTATTGCTTCTATTATTATTATTGTGTCTTTATTATTGTTTTTAATAGAATTTTATCCTTTACTAAATATTCGGCTGTTTGTAAGCTGTGCAAATTCTTTTGTTTATCTCTTTCATATACTTTATCAATCTTTTTATTCCAATCTTCTCATTTTTAATGAAGCCTCGCGGTTGCTTGAAAGTCATCGTAGATTTTTTTTTTTTATGCTTTATTATTTATTTAGTCCTCAGTCTTCCAACACTTGGATGTTCTGCGGTCATTACGGTATTTTAGAAACCAGTATGCACTGTTGTCAGCCAGGGCTGCGGAGTCGGAGTCGCTGATAAACAAGTCGACTCCGACTCCGGCTTTCTTTCTTAGACAGTTTGAAGTGAAATTAAACCAGTTATATGTAATTTTATATCCATAAAAGGAATTATTATTTTGGATTATATCCGGCTGCCCAAGTTAAAGATTCTCAATAGACTGTCAGTCGTACATACTAAATGAAAACTGCTTTTAATTAAAAATTCTAGTAGATTCTGAATTATTTTTCAACTGGTAAAATTTTCATTTCTTCCCCCTTTCCACCGTCATTTTTCTGCTCTGGAGGACACGAATTAACATAAAAATTGTAAAGATATCCGCTTTTCAAGTCCCCGTATTCCTAAAATTAAATTTCCATTTTATTTTCTTTTTTAGATTTCAATAAATTGGATTTTTTTGGTTTGTGGGACGTGATTTTGGAAAATTAATAAAATGGAATCTATTTTTTTTCTTTTTTCTCTCTAATATACTAAATATTCTAAGAACTGAATTGATACCAACATAGTGAAATTTTAGCCTTATTATTCTTGCATTCAAACTAGTGATGGGCGATTCTGCAAATTTTGAGAATCGATTAAAATCGATATCGTATAAAACAACATCGATCACAATAAGAATCGATTTCTCAGTTCTAGAATCGATACTTGAATCGATATTTCGATATTCAGATTCGCACAGAGAAGATCCAAATTACTAATTCCAAAACTTAGACAATCAACAGGATTGTAATTACCGCCTCCCACCTCCCCATCCCCATTTAGGGAGGCATAGAATTAAGCTATTGTAGATTTTAGAGTCGGATAATAAGAATTTTAAATTTTAAAATGATTGTCACTCATGATTATCACTTACACAAAAACTTTGACAAATTTGAGAAACATAACTCAACTAACAACAACACTGAGTAACTTGGCATTAAACCAAGGATAAAGAGTGCCAAGAGCGTGTAACTAGGATGGGGAATAAGGAGTATAGAAAAAAAAACCCTTTTTTTTCTAATGCCAACCAAATGTTACACGAGATAGTTTGGAAGAACAAAAACTATGCCCCATACCCAAGGGGGCAGGTAAACCCCACTCTTGACGGAAGGGCGACCATAGCCCAAATGTATCTTTTGTCGAAGTTTCAAAATGAGGATTTACAATAAAATAGAACGAGAATTGGACATTTTAAAAACTGCATGCATACTTTGAACGGCCCATTTAGTAAAGATTGGCGAGGAAGGGGGGGGGGGAGAGGGATTAAAACGGACTAACTTGGAAAAAAAACGTAATAAACTAATAACCCAAATAACTGAGCTTCTAAACAAACATATAGTATTTAACTTAGTGTTGAATTCATGGGGTGGCCCTCGGGGAACATGCACTCTTTGAAACTGTAAAAAGTGCCAAGAGCATGTAACTAGGTGAAGAGAGGGGTAGTAACAGAAAAAAAGAGGAGATAAGAGCTTTATAACGATATGTTACATGAGATGGTGTGGAAGAAACAAAAAATATGCCCCCACCCAAGGGGGCAAGGTAAATCCCAAACGGACAGAAAGGCGACCCCGTCCCAAATGTATCTTTTGTTGAGGTTTCAAAATATGGATTTATTATAACGTAGAACGAGGATTAGACTTTTTAAAAATCGCAGTCATAATTTGATCGATCCTTTAAGTTAAGATTGGTGAGGAAGGGGGGAGGGGTTACGACGGGCGAACATGAAAAAAAAAATAGTGGCACTCTGAGGGTGCCGACAGAAGTGAAACCTTGAACAATTACGTGTGTATTTTTTGAATCGTTAGGATATATAATGTTGAATCGCCAGGAAATACTTTTAAAAGAATAAAAAAAGGTTCTATAACATTAAAGAAAATATCAATATCTATATAAAAAAAAAGAAAAAAAGAAAAAAAAACGCGCGATACCATATGTCCTGCAATTGTAGTTAACTCACTATAACTACTTTTTTACATTTTAAACACCAACCAAAATTAGACCATAGTATAGATACCTTAATCCTTATCCAAATAAATCATTTTGTATTAATGCCTGTTACAATATCTGTAGATTACTTTTTTAATTATTCAAATCGGACATTCCATTCAAAAGATATTACGAATTTAAAGATGACAATCTAAAGAAATAATAGCGCTGCTGAGTACTCGGTGGCCAATAAGCTTAAGGATTACGTGTGCAATCAAAAGATTGCGGGTTCGAACCCCAGTTTCGCTAATATGTATCATTTTTTTTTTTTCGGAGAAATTTGAAAACTTAAAATTTGAAAACATTATGGGTTCGTAACTTGACTTGAAATGATGGGAGAAAATTTCTTATGCTAGATTTGTAATGTATGAAGCATAAGCTTTCAATAGACATATTGTATCAAGAAATGAGAAACCCCCCCTCTCCCCCCCCCAAAAAAAAAAGGTCCTATAGGAAAAATCGGAAAACTGGAATAGCAAAAAAAAAAAAAAAACGGCGAGAAATAGTTAGCTAAACTACAATTTTTCTCCCCACTGTAACTCCTATAGAAGCAGTAATAGCCTTTTAAAGATTGAAATGAAGTGAAGAAATAAGCAAAATTAGGTGAGTGACCGAAAGGGGGGGAGGGGTCCACAGCTCTAGGGGGAACCATGTAGCTTAAACTTTTAAGTTAAAAATGATAGAGAATTAAATGAGCGAAATTTTAAGGTGTATATTGGGGGAGGGTGCAAGCCTCCCCTCAACATTTTTTTTTCTTTCAAGGAAACAAAAAAATATGCCCCCCGGCGTGGCGCAGATAAACCCCAAACGGGCGGAAGGGCGATCCTTTATTTATCTTTTGTTAAGGATTTAAAATGTGGATCTAAAATAAAACAGACCGAGAATTGGACATTTTCAAAACTGTATGCATATTTCGAACGGCCCTGTAAGTTAAAGCTGACGCGGAAGGGGGGAATTAGAAAAGACGAGCGTGAAAAATAAAACATAATAAATTAATACTTCAAATAACTGGACTTCTAAACAAAAATATAACGATTTAACCTAGTGTCGAATTAATGGGGTGGCCCGCAGGGTATACCCTCCCCCCCTCCCCCAAGAAGTTATGAAATTTTATGGTTTCTAATGCACAAATTGCGATTCCCCATCTCTTACAGAGCTGTAAAACATGATGCCTTCATGCGGAGTCGCAGAAAAATACCTGCATTCAACACTGATTTAGCCTAGAAAAAAAAAAAAAAAAAAAAAAAAAAAAAAAAAAAAATCGAAATTGAATCTAAAGATTGACATCGAATCTAAAGATCGACATCGAATTTTAAGATCGAAATCGAATCTAAAGATCGACATCGAATCTAAAGATCGAAATCGAATCTAAAGACCGATCTTACGGGCAGAATCGATTTTACATTTTTACTTTCTTTTGTAACTTTACAAAAAGAGAGTATTAGATTCGTGAAAAATTTCGACTTCCCGTTTTCGATGGATTTATATATTTTAGAAGGTCTTTAACACGATTTTTTGGTTTTTAAGAAATATCTGTCTGTGTGTGTGTCTGTCACTCTGTGAGTCTGTATATGACAAAAATTTCTGACCGTTCTATCTCAAGAACAAATGTACGGAATTCCACAAAACTTTAGATTTAGTTTGACCTTGATATAAACTGATTCTAATTAATTTTTGGTGTATATAGCCTAACAGGTGCCGCTGCTATGCTGCATTTTTTGCGATTTGCGCAACAGCTTTATTTGAATAACGAATGCACGGATTTTCATCAAATTTCAGATCCAGTTAGTCCTTGACATGAATTGATGTTTTTTTTTGCATTTCGATGTATGGCGATGTATGCGATGTATTTGGCGCTGCTATGCTGAATTTTTCACAATTTCCTCTCAGCGCCATGTGAAAGGGGGGGGGGGAAAGGGCGAAAGGAGGCGGTCGTTCCGAGCACGGAAATTTAAAGGGCGCTAAATTTTTACTTCTAACATTACTTCTAGCCTATCACAAGAAAAAATTAATAGGGGGGGGGGAATTAAACTGGAACTTTGAATCGGGCGCAGTTCTCTTTTCGCACGCCCCTGTTTCCATTTTAGCTTTATCTCAAGAACTAATGCACGGACTTTCATAAAAATTTAGATTCAATTAGTCCTTGATATTATTTTATGCTAATTATATTTCGGTGGAAATCGCTTAAGCGATGGCGCTGCTATACTGCATTATTCATAATTAACGCAATAGCGCTATCTCAAGAACGAATTTTCATCAAAATTCAGATTCAGTAAATCCCTGACATAGATTAGTGTTGTTTAGTTCTTGGTGTAAATTGCCCTACAGGTGGCGCTGATATGCTGCATTTTTTATGATTTCGCAATAGCTGTATCTCGCGCGCTTCATGGATTTTCATCAAAATTCAGATTCAGCTGGTAACTGATAAAAATTGATCTTGATCAATTTTTGGTGTACATCACTCAACAAAAAACGCTATTTGCACGGGGGGGGGGGGGGGTTCTGAGGTTTCTTTAATTCTTCTATCTTAGAAACTAATACACTGAAATTTCGGAATTGGCACATCCGACTATTTTATCTTCGACTTTTGAAGGAAAAGGAAAATTATATTACCTTGAAAGAAATCGATTAAAAATTTTAAAGTATCGATTAAATCGAGTTGGCCATAGTATCGATTAAATCGATTTAAAAAATCGAAATCGTCCCATCACTAGTTCAAACATAATTTTAACCAACAGCAACATTAGTATATTAGCCGTCCACAAGTCGGAGTCAGAGTTGGAGTCGCACACTTTTTCCACCGGCTCCGCAGCCCTGTTACCAACATTCGAATGATAGTGGACATTTAGCGGAGTTGTCAACACTTTCAGTACTATACGATATATCTTTACTATCCATTAATTTTTCTACTCCAATTTTAAATAGTCGTATGTTCTGCACTAAAGATATACACTGGTGTGCAAAATTTAAGGACAAGTCCCTAAATGCCAGTTTTCAGGGAATTTTCAAGCTATAATTTTCACGCGAATATTCAAAAAGAAGTAATATAATTCGAATAATCGATCCCCATAACAGCTAGTCCATATAACATCTCATTCAGGTCACACATGCTCACAAGAGTCACAGTCACTGTGGCGAAACAAAATATAGGGAATTCCATGCGTCTCTTTCATGAATCTCAAATGATTACTATATGCGTCTCTTTCATGAATCTCAAATGATTACTATATGCGACTCCATTGACAGTTCACTGTGACTACTGCTTTGTGTCGTGTCACCAGGTGACTTTAGAATGTCGTTTTATTGAGACTCTCGTGTGACTCATTTGGAGATTCAATTTCAAAGTCATTGTGAATGTTGCAAATTACCAAATGTCACATTAAAGTCACATGGTGACTTTTTGTCACAAGACTTTGTCAAATGGTGACAGAGACTTTACTGTGAAGTAACCACTGTGAAAAATGGTGAAAAGTCACCATGTGACTTTAATCGGACATTATTTGGTAATTTATCATAATTCAACGTTCACAATGACTTTGAAATTGAGTCTCCAGATGAGAGGTCACACGAGAGTCTCAATGAAACGACATAGTAAAGTCACCCGGTGACTCGCCACAAAACAGCAGTCACAATGACCTCTCAGTGGAGTCACATATAGTAGTCATTTGTGACTCATAAAAGAGACGTATGGAATTTTCTATTTTTTGTTTCGCCGTAGTGACTGTGACTCTTGTGACAATGTGTAATCTGAATGAGATGTTATATGGACTAGCCGTTATGCAGGGATAGTAATTATTCGAATTATATTACTTCCTTTTGAATAGTCGCGTGAAAATTATCGCTTGAAAATCCCTTGAAAATTGGCATTTTGGGACTCGTCCTTAAATTTTCCACACCAGTGTACTTTTTTGCCTCTTTTCTTTCCTGATATGTCTGTTATATAGTCATCGACAGAATGTGAATTAGCTTCTCAACTAGGAAACCACTGGAACGGTCACCTGTTTACGTATTTAAGCCAAACTCGATAAAAATTGGCATGTTAACAACATGAGGTCATTGTTTGAACACAGTACTTCATATTTCCTATAGAGAAATGAGTAAATTTAAAAGAAAATTCGCATGTTGAAGATGTAATATATCATCAAAAAACATTTGTGAGGCCAGGTCTTCAATTCCCTTACGTGTTCTTTTCTGATTGTGCTTTAAATAACGTCGTTCTTTTACTTGACAAATGATTTTTAAAATGTTTCACTGCTTTGGTTTATGCTTCATAGACAGCGCGAACTAATGAATGTATTAAAAAATATATAATTTTTCCTCTGTTTCTTTCTTAAGATGTGGTAGCAGGGAAAGGAAAAAATCATTAATCAAACTAAGTGTTCTCTCAACTTATAATCATAATTAATTTAAAACTAAATTATTAAATGATAAAATAGTACTTTTTTTATTCCTACACTTTTATCTTTAGGGAAAGTCAATAAGTATAGGATATGAGAGATCGGAAATTAGTAGTAAATCTTCTACAAATATGCTAATAATTGGCAGCACTATCTAAGTGCACGATGTTAATTTCGACTTTATTAAACAACATTTATACAAAATGAGAAAGGGCGTCCATGTCAAGTAGTTGATGAAGAACGAAATAGTTACCCTGTTAAGATCGCGACAAAAGAACAGAGTGGATGATTGATGAAATGGTTAGAAGTGACAGATGAATAACAGATACCATAAAATAAAGGGATGTTTCTATGGATGTTTCTATGGTTCTACATGTGGAAGATGCAGATAGGTGTTCATAGATGGCTTAGATAGCAGCTCAAAGACTTTTATGCAACATGTATTAAAAAACTCGTAAATAGATAGGATGAATGTATCAGTGTAAGTGTCAATTATATAGAGAAATAATCAAGCTTTTCAAATACATTGGTGTACAAAAGTTAAGGACGGGATGTTTTTTTAAATGTATCGTCGAGCAGAAGTTTTCCACATGGACCGAAATCATATCATTAACATAAGATCTTTATGATCACTGTTAAAAAAATATGTAAATTTACGGGCATTTACCGTAATATTTGACGGTAGTTGTCCGTTATTGAAGCTTAACGGTACACTTCCGTAAATTTACGTTGCGGAAACATAAATTCGGAGTACTAATATGTTTTTACGGGCAAAGCCCGTTTTTTTATGCAGGATGTTCAAATCTGCTGCCTAGCCATTTTTTTTACGGACAAATACCTTTGAATAAAAGTCTTTCGATGATGTCATAACAGAACGTTTTATTTTGTTTGTTGAAAATATTATTATTATTTAATTAAATTTTTGTCTGGTTTAAATTATCGCATAAAATTATCGTCTGGTTTTAATATGCTATTGTTTTGGTAAATTTATAGAAAAATTAGTCGGTAGTGGCACTCCAAAAATTTTCTTATCTCATATTTGTAAATACTTCCTGAAAAGTGCAGCATAACAGCGCCACTGGTTATGTGATTTACACCAAAATCTAATCATTAACAACTTACGTGAACTCCTAACTGCATCTGAAGTTTGCTGAAAATCCGTGCATTAGTTTCTGAGATAGCGCTATTACTGAATCTGAGTGGCACTATTATGAGTTCTGCATAATAGTGCCACTTGCAGGGTGATATGCACAAAAAACTAATCAGGACTAATTTTAATGAGGGGTTAAACTGAATCTGAAGTTTGATGAAAATTCATGTATTAGTTCTTGCGATATAACTATTGCGAAATCGTGAAAAATGCATCATCCCAGGTAAACATGGTAGCACAGCAGTATCGGCTCGATATTGCCCAATATCGAACAACTTTGGCTTGCATCGGCAAAAACAGATTACCTTTTACGAGCGATGTAGTGGAGGGTATACGGGAGTATACGCCGTATACCCTCTGGACTTTTTAAAGGAACACCATATACTCTCTGCTTCTCAAGAAAACTATAGTATATACATTTTAGGGTATACCCTCTATTTTGAGCGTATACTCTCTGGATTTTTTGCCACTACACCACTGCTTTTACCGACATTAGCCAATATTGATCGATGTTCGGCGATATTAGATCTAAAATATAAAAACTTGTGGAATTTTCAATATTTAAATTTTTAATTTGTGTATTGTACATTTTTGGAAAAATGGAAGGTAGGAATCAATTTTTATAACATCTTAAA
The DNA here is from genome assembly GCA_964019185.1 of Maratus speculifer. Taxonomy (NCBI): domain Eukaryota; kingdom Metazoa; phylum Arthropoda; class Arachnida; order Araneae; family Salticidae; genus Maratus; species Maratus speculifer. Next base: position 55,007,605 of record OZ025292.1, on the reverse strand, counting down.
TTCTGTAAATTTACGTAGAAAAAGTCTATTTCTCAATATCGGTCTATATCGGCCATCGGTCATGACCAATATCAGCCAATCTTGGCCTCTATTGGCAAAGACCGATTTTATTTTACCGATATTGGTCAATATTGGTCGATGTTGGCCCAGTAGCGTAGCTAAGTTTTTTGACGCCCGGGGCCAGCAAGAAATTTTGCGCCCCCACCCCAATATAGATATATAACAATTTCTCTCAATTTGGCGCCCCCAGGTCTCGGCGCCCGGGGCCGGGGCGGACGCCCCCCCTTGCCACCCCCCTTAGCTACGCCACTGTGTTGACCAATGCTGGATCTGAAATATTGAAACTTATGGAAACTTAAATATTTAATTTTTTTTAATTATATATTATACTTTTTGGGGAACAGGTCTTTTTTATTGCATGGTCAAATCGGGACTTTGCCTATGAGCCCTGGACTTCAAGGGGCCCGCTCCATATATTAATTTCCAAAATATTTATCATTTCCCCCAACAACTCTGAAAATTTTCAAATACAAAATACAAATTTAATTTAAAAAAATTGCCTAACTTTCTGAAAAACAAATTTCATTTTGAACTCACAGAGCTCAATGCTTTCGCAAAGCTAATTTCAACCACTATTAAAAAAGAAATTATATTTTTATTGTAATAGATCGTATTAACAATGAACTTAAATCATATCAAAATTTTAGTGATTGAAAATAATCAATTTGTGTAGTACAACTTAAAAAGATGCTAAAGAAAGTAACTTGGTAAACTCTCATTTATATGTTAGAATATTTAATACTCTTCTACAAGCTGAAGTTATTAACTTCATCTTAAAGTAATATAACAAGTTCCTAAAGTTATATAAAAGAATCTTGTTTTATACTAAGGAGAAAAAAAAGAGTTTTATTAATTAAAACACTTAATTTAGTATCACATATTATTTTAATACGTGAACTAAATATCGATTTAATATCTTTAGCAAGTGATATGTACTTTGGAAGAATAATGCTTTCATCTTACTAAATAACTTGTTTAATACGGACACATTATTTACAGCAGACGATCACAGATACACACAATCGGCATAGAACACAATTGCCGCTTACCTAAAAACATTCTATTTACATTTTTACTTAAGTTGCGGTTACAGTTAAATACACCACATCTCCTCCCTTCCTAAACTATCACTACAAGTCCAATCGCTGAGGAGGTCTCCGGATTCTAGTAGATCGGCGAACTGGTTGTGGTGTTGGAGTTGAACCGTGGACACTGAGTGGAGCATGCTCTTGTGTAGTAACTGAGACTGGCGTTGGATCAGTCGTCTCCGCCTCCACACTAGTGGGTGATTGTGGTAACTCAGCACTAGTTGTCGGAACATCAGCATTTTGCACAGGAATGGCAGGTTTTGAAAAGGATCGTCGGAGCTCGCTTTCTTTTTCCTCTATGTCTCCTCCATCCCGTATTTGATCGACATGTCTACGCCACAATTGGCCATTTACATCGACAGTGTAATGTAGCTGTCCATCTTTTCTAACGATTTTTCCAAACCTCCATCTCTTGTCGCCTTGTCGGTAATTTCGTACAGCGACATTGTCGCCAATTTGGAATCCTCTATCCGAGAATTCATAAGTTCCTTTACGACCTTTTTCTTCCACTCTGCGTTTAAGATCAGGACGCAGCAGATCGATTCTCGTCCGAATCTCTCTCTTCAACATAAGCATGGCTGGACTATGAAGTGTCGTGAGGTTCGGAGCTTTTCTGTATTGCATAAGGAACGTACTTAATTTTTGTTGTATTGTGCCACTATAATTTTGCATTGCTCTTAGAGATTGTTTGACTGTAAAGACGTATCTTTCGGCCTGCTCATTGCTAGATGGTTTAAATGGCGCAGTGGTCTTGTGTTTGATACCGTTATTACGCATAAACATCTCAAATTCCAATGATGTAAATTGTGGACCGTTGTCACTTACCAGCATGAGTGGCAATCCAAATCGGGCGAAACAATCTCTTAAGCATTCAATGGTTTTGGTTGCTGTGGTGGATTTCATTGGATAAGCTTCCAACCACTTGGAATGAGCATCTACTATAATCAGGAACATATATTCAAAGATAGGCCCAGCAAAATCTATGTGAATACGTTGCCACGGTGCACTAGGATACTCCCAGCAATGCACCTTTACTCTCTGTGGGTCGGTTTTGTACCGAGCACAGTCTACACAATTCTTTGAGCAATTTTCTATATCCTTATCGATGTTCTTCCAATAAAAATACGATCTAGCGATAGCTTTCATCTTAACAGCACCCAGATGACCATGATGTAACTCTTCAAGCACCTGAGCCTGGTACTTTTTTGGGAACGCACACACGCTGGCCTAACATGACACAACCATCTTGTAGACTATATTCTGCTTCTCTCCCTCTTAAAATTCCTCCATTCTGTAAAATATTAAGCAATGGGGCGAGGTCTGCATCCAACAGAGTTTCTTTGGCTAAGTCTCTAGCTGTGATAGGAAGAGTTTCGATTTGTGCTAACTGAAATAGATCAATTTCATCTTTAACGTCTAGCTGTTCAGAGGTGGACGGCAGCCTAGACAGAAAGTCAGCGTTACCATGTTTTTTTGTATGACGATACTTAATGTCAAACTGGAAAGATTGTAATACTAAAGAATAATGTAACAATCTTGTCGCTGCCAGAACTGGAAGACCTTTCTTCGATCCGAAGATGGCTACTAAAGGTTGGTGGTCAGTTAATAATGTGAATCGTCTCCCTTTTAGGTAAAGATAAAATTTCTTGACACCCCACACAATTGCTAGTGCTTCTTTATCAATCTGAGCGTATTTTTGCTCAGTTCTTGTGAGGGTTCTGGAGGCGAAAGCTATTGGTCTTTCCGTTCCATCAGGTAAAGAGTGGGAAAGAACCGCCCCTACTCCCACATGAGATGCGTCAGTTGCCAATATCAATGGCAGTGATGGATCATAATGCATTAGGACACGCGGAGAACAAATTTCATTTTTAATTTTTTCAAAAGCTTCCTGACAATCCTTTGACCAAACCCATTTTACACCTTTCTGTGTTAATTTATACAAAGGATTCGCTATTGTAGCCAAATTAGGACAAAATTTTCCATAAAAGTTAACAAGCCCTAAAAAACTTTGTACTTCCTGTACGTTAGTGGGTCTAGGAGCTTTTGAAATCGCAGAAATTTTCTCATCAGTCTTATGTATACCGTTTGCATCGATTTTGTGCCCTAAAAATTGAATTTCTTTTTGAAAAAATTTACTCTTATCTAAATTTAATTTTAGCCCATGATCTTTACATTTCTGAAAAAAATTTCTTAAGGCCTCTAAGTGTGACTTATCATCTGATCCAGTCACTCTAACATCATCCATAAAAACTTTGATTCCTTCCATCCCCTGGAAAAGCCCATCAATATATCTTTGCCAAATTGCTGAAGCAGAATTTAAACCATACATAAGTCTTTTACATACATACAATCCCTTATGTGTATTTATCGTTAAGATCTTTTGACTATCCGGATGTACTTTCATTTGTAAATATGCATGTTTAAAATCGATTTTTGAAAAATGTTTACCCCCATTTAAGCTTGAAAAAATTTCCTCTAATTTTGGTAAAGGATGTTGTTGTACCATAATTTTTTGGTTCACGGTAACAGAATAATCTGCACATAGGCGTATAGACCCATCTGTTTTTACAACCGGGACTACTGGTGTTGCCCAATCAGAGGTCTCTACTCTCTCTATGATGCCTTCCTTTTCAAGCCTATTAATTTCTTGTTCAATTCTGTCTTTTAAAGAAAAGGGTACAGGTCTAGCTCTACAAAATTTTGGCACTGCGTCAGATTTAAGTTCCAACTTTACTTCATAATTATTAATTTCCCCTAACTTATCGTCAAAAAGCTCTTTATACTCTTCTAACAATTTACTCAAATTATAGTCATAAGATGTTCTTACTGCTTTTATAGAATTCCAGTCCAAATTTATACTATATAGCCATTCACGGCCAAAAATTGTATCCAAATTTTCCTTAACAATATACAAATTTAATTTAAATTTTTGATTTTTGTATTCAACATCAACGGTGACAAAACCCAAAGGTACAATTATTTCACTTTTATATGTTTTAAAAACTACTTTTGTGGGTTGAATTCTTTTTTTCGAAATCTCACGAAATTTTTTTATGCTCATTACCGAGACGGCCCCTCCAGTATCAAGTTCCATACTCACAGGTTTATTTTCAATATTTACTGTTAACATAATTGGAGGTTTTCTTTGCTCCTCCTCTTTCAGCGAGTTCAAATCAAAAGAATACATTGGGATAACATTTTCACTAGAATACAGGGTATTTACCTGCTTTTGTTTTACCGCGTTCCCTTTTAACCCTTTTTTCGCTGCAAAACAAGCCTTTCGAATGTGCCCGATTTTTTGACAAAAATGACACTTAGCTAATTTAAATCTGCAGGAATATTTATCGTGATCCGTTGCTGTACACCGTGTACAGCTCGTTTTTACTTTCTTTCCCGAAAGATTTTGTCTTCCAAAGTTTTTCTTTTGCGAAACAAATTTTGACTGCTCATTATTTTTCCTTACGCTAAATTCTTTAATTTCTAAAGATTTACCCATTATCTCATTTGCCCCTTTCATAGCTTTCTCCATAGCTAAAGCAATTTTCAAGGTATTCTCAATATCTATATCATCTTCCTCAAAAAGTCTATCTAATATTGCTCTATCCCTTAGCCCGCTTACGAAAACATCCCGTAACATCGTGTTCAACATTTCTTGTTTATATTGACAAGGAATTGCCAAGGAGCGAAGTTCAGCCATAAAAGCACTGACACTTTCCCCCTCCCGTTGCTTACGATTTAGAAACACATGCCTACTAGGAATTATAAGCGGCGTCGGAGTGAGATGAGCTTTTAATGTATTTTTTAAAATAAGGTAATCTTTATCGGAAGGATTGTCAGGAGCTAGCAGGTTTTTCAACAAATTATATAATTTTGCTGACAAACTAGAAATAAAAACTTTCCCACGTTTGCCATCCGGAACATTTTGAATATCCATGAAAGCTTCGAAGCGTTCTAAAAAAGAATCAAAAGCTTCATTCGTTTCATCAAATTTTTCAAAATGAACTGAAACTTTAGCTTCTTGCGTTTTCGGATCGGCAAAAGTGGCTAATTTCTCTAATAAAATTTTATTTTGTTCTATTAAACTTTGAACCAACTGCTCCATTTTTAATCTTCTTTAAAGATAAATACAAAAAGAATTTTTTACCTTGGCAGTCTTCAGCATCTAATGTACATGGATCCGATACTTTTTCATTCCATACATCGTCGCCAGATATCACATATTATTTTAATATGTGAACTAAATATCGATTTAATATCTTTAGCAAGTGATATGTACTTTGGAAGAATAATACTTTCATCTTACTAAATAACTTGTTTAATACGGACACATTATTTACAGCAGACGATCACAGATACACACAATCGGCATAGAACACAATTGCCGCTTACCTAAAAACATTCTATTTACATTTTTACTTAAGTTGCGGTTACAGTTAAATACACCACATTTAGAATTGTCCCAATTAAGAGTTTTCTTCGATTTGAAATCCAAGGTGCGGTTTTCTCTCGGGTTTTCTGTCCAATCGGGCAGACAAACATTCAACCAATCAGAGACAAGCATTCTTTTCAACCAAAACAAAACATGGCGGTTTATCGTCTCTTGTTCGAAGAACCTGTGTTACGTTAATCCTCATTTAAAACAGGTAAGCGGTTTTATAATTTATATTCTAAATTGATTTTGAAGTATTGCTTTCTGTTTAAGTTATTTATATTCTTGTGTAGCATGTATTTTCTGTTCAAATTGTGTTTCTGAAAAGTCAACGCCAATGTAAATAACAAACGTTTGAAGTATATTATTTAAATGTGAATCATCATTTTTATATAGTAAATTCGATTAGTTGATACATCCAACTAGTTTTTTACAACAAACAATTTTTCATCTACCTTTGATTATAAACCATCTGTTTTTGATTAATCAAATTATTTATTAATGATGCAACAATTAATCTCTTCCAGTGTAGCACAAAATTAACATTCACCACTTGCCATAGACAGTTCCCGAAATGGATTTCCCCCTTCTTCTATCACTTTTCAAAAATTTGTTGTTAATTTCAGGTAGGGATGTACTGAATATTCGGTATTCGGCCTACTCGGCCATGTTACCGAATATTCTGTTAGGCCGAATATCAAACTCTTCGGTTTGGCCGAATATCAAAGTATTCGGCCGAATCCAGTACTTAATAAAGCCTTTTAAAACACATTTTTAAAAACTTTTCACAATTTCTACTTTTAACTGTCAATTTATCAATATATTTAAAATAATTAGAAATAAAATCATATTTAAATAATATAGAATATTTTTACATTATTTATTTGCTGTTTGTAAAGTTTAACTTAAGAAAATTAACCATGAGAAGGATTAAAATTATGATTTATTAGGATTCTTCCTAGGAATAAATGATGCGAGTGCAGATGCAAGTTCCTAAATTCTATTTAGTAAATAATATCTGTTTCTTGCTTTTCCCAAAAGTCCTTAAACAAGAAAGGAAAACTTTTGAGATTAGTAATAGCTATCAAAGCAGACAATTTTTTGTTTATGAAACCATAATTGTAATCAACTTATTGAATCATAAATGCATTGTATTTCATCTCATTCTAGGTCAAACTTGTGTTTTCGTTTGTTGTATTTAATATAAATAAGATATATTTTCAACTCACATGCTTTGATTTCTGTAAAATATGATATGATGGGAAGGATGGAAAATGCCACTATTCATAAGAAAAGAACTATGATCTAGACATTCCTTTATTCAGAATTAATTTGAAAGTATTTACAGTGGCGGTCAAAAGTTTCAGGCCAGCAAAAAATTTTCAGTTAATTTGTAAATACACCCATATGAAGAGGAATCTCAAAGCGATACTTATACATTATATTGACATATTAGTTAAGAACTTACTTATAGAAAAATGTGTAAATATCAATAAATTTTATTGACAAAATTAAATATAAAAGAAAACGCATGTTCTCAAAAGCTTCCAGCCACTTATCATTCTTTAGTTTTTTTCTATCCATAAAGTGTTTTTTGGTTGTGTTTATGAATGAATCAACTTGTATAGCATAGTTTGAATTCAAATTTGAAAAGTTCAACAATTACCTATTATTTATAAATGAGTGATTAGTTTGTCGCTAAAAGGACAATCTTCTCGAGATATTGCAGCTAAGTTATCGATCGCTAAAATCGACTGTAAACATTATTTACAAAATTAAATAAAGATGGTTATGGCTTTCAGAGGTCCGTGAGACTCCGGTAAAATTGCTATTCCTGAGGACAGAATTATCAGGAGAAAAACCCTTGATAATCTGCATGAAAATTCCGTTGCAATATACTGAGATTTACGGAATGAAAATATTGCTAGAATAAGTTTGTCTACCATGTTATGATGCTGGTGTGATACAGAACTTTATGGAATAGTCGGTGTTAAAAATTTTTCAGAGGTAAAAAAAATACCGACATACCCTACTTTCATTTTCCAAGGAACACAAAGTCTGGTTAAGTGAAAACTAGAAAAAAGTTCTATTTTTCCATCAATCAAATTCAAAACAGTTTTGGAAGTGATGGCAGACACAACGTCCGATGACCTAACAGCAAAAGATATGATTCAACCTATGTTATTCCTACAATGAAGCATGGCGGAGGACACGTTATGCCGTGGGGAGTATTTTCTTCAATAAGTGACTGTCCGTTATTTGAAATCCACAGCCAGGTGAATTATACAATGTATAAGGATATCTTGCAAGACTATTTTCTGCCTTATTAAAGAAAAAAATTTGGTTGCATCTATTTTTCTTAACATGATAACGATGTAAATAATGTTTGCAAACCTCGATTAGCAATGGTTTTTGCACAAAAAATTTTGTTTTTGAAATGATCAGCCCAAGCGCCCAGCATGAATCCAATAGAAAATCTTTGAAAAGAAGTTGACAAAAGTCTGCGGAGCTATAAATATTCCAACTCAGCCGAAATTTCGCCAAAATTGCAAGAAATGTGGGAAAAACGTACCATAGACGATCTTTAATTGCTTATTGTATGAATGTCACGTTGCTGCGCCGCAGTACTTATTGCTAAAGCTAATTAAATAGTAATATGATAAAATACTAATCGTAAATGTTGTTGATCACTGGAATTTTCTATTACAATACCATTTTTTTACAAACTTGTGAAGGTGGCTGGAAACTTTTGAGAACATGCATTTTCCTTTATACTTAATTTTGTCAGTTAATTTTATTGATATTTACATGTTCTTCTGTAAGTAAGTTCCTAACTATTATGTCAATAAAATGTATAAATATCACTTTGAGATTTCTCTTCATATGGGTATATTTACAAATTAACTGAAAAATTTTTGCTGGCCGGAAACTTTTAACCGCCACTGTATACTTTATATTGAAAAAAAATCTGCCTTGAGTTATTTAAAAAGAACAAATATGAGACTGTACAGTTTTTCTTCAACTATTTTTTCATTATTTCTCTTTGATTTCAAAATGTTTGTTTCAATTCGTAGAAGAAATGAAATTTAAAATTTTACTAATTGAAAAAGTCTCATAATTATGCTTCTTAATTAAAAAAAAGGCAGATTTTTTTCAATGAATGTTCTTATAAAAAACTCTTGTTTATCAAAATGTAAGTTTCTCTTATTAAACATTATGTAAAATTGTTTTAAAAAGTAACATTTTAATACCTTTAAACTTTGAAATATAAAAAGTACAGTCGAGTCTCTGTATAACGAAACTCCATACATCGAATTTCTCTATATAACGAATTTTTAGTAGGAACAGTCCCCTTTTCGCATGATTACATTAAAAACAGTTTGTATATAGCGAAATATCTATCTCCATATAACGGATTTTTTCATAAATTGGTCTTAATTTATTCAGTTTTAAAAAGCTTAGAAATCATATGGTATCAATTTTCCATCACTTATTTTTAATTTATCGTCAGTGCTGAGTTTTTTTTTATATTACTTCTCTCCTTGTTCTTTAAATCCAACGAATTCATCCCACCTCCCACACACCTTTCCACACTCTTCTCAAAACAGTCAATTGGATTGATACACACATAAGAGAGGAATCAATGAGAAGCACATAAGAGATTTCTTCAAATGGAGGTAAATGTTAACGACAATTTTTCATTCCTCGCTAAAAGTTTTTTGAGAGCGTAACAATTTTAAAATCAAAACAACAAAAAATTACAGATATCTTCGTCTGAAATTAATGCAAGTCTTCCTCATTTGATTTTCGGATTGATTCATTTGATATTCGGTATTCGGCCGAACAGTTACTATTCGGCTGGCCGAATATTCGGTATTCGACCAAAATCACAATTCGGATTCGGTGCATCCCTAACTTCAGGTTTTTATTTTTTTTTTCAGAATCACCTGTGGCGTACAATCCTATTGAATGGTAAGTAACAGAAATAGTAAATCACATTGTTATTAGCTAGAAAAAACACAATTTTGTATGAAGCATTCGTAACTTTGGTACTTGCCAGCAGTTGAAAAAAATAGCGAGTGAGAAAAATTAGTGTTCTGGCCGATGACCATTGGCTAAAAATGTTAATTTTGACCTATATCTTCCACACACAAAAAAAAAGCACAAGTATCCTATACCTAAATTTAGTTTTGATGCTGTCCATGTAGCGAATTGATTATTATCTTTATTGCATACTGTCTGGCCCATAGGACAGTGCCTGTATCTTGATTGAATTAGTGTAATTTTACATTTTAAAAAGAAAATTCTTCAAAAACAAACCTATGATTGATGACCTCACGGACTTTGGTAGTGTATTTCCCTGTGTTCTCTCCAACATTGTTTAGGCCTCGATAGAATTTGCATGTTTTCAAATTTTATTAAAGAAATCTTTCAAAATGAACTTTATTTTTATAGTTATTATATTAATAGTAAATAGAAATTAGCTTTTTATTTTTAACAATTTCAGTTTTAAGCATTTACCTTCATTTTTTCTTGCTCAATATGATAATTAGTCTCCTTGTCCCCCCCCTCCCTTTTATTAAAAATATGTGAAAAAGTTGTATATAAACTTACTTTTTTGATATAAAATTTGTTTGATATTTTCATTTTATATTAAGTACTTTATTTTCAATAAATGGTGTTGGTAGCAAAAAATAATTGGTTTGTGTAAGTAAGAAATTTATGATGCTAAGCCTGAAATTCTTCAAAATTGGTTTTATGAATTTTTTATTGTGCTTTTCACTATGATAAATGAGTTATTAAATTCGACACAAAAATCATTAAAGGTCAGGTGGAATGAAATTGTTATAAAAACAGCACATAGTGTGTTCAAGATTATTAGAAAATATTGTTAATTTGCAATACTGTCTTTAAGTTTCATAGCTGGCTTTACAGCCTACCAGCTGTAAAAAGAGCAATTGAAATCTAGGAATATTTGTAGTTGTTTATATGTTGTGTTGAAAAAGAAAGAAAAAAAAAAGAATCCCAATTATCACATCACATGTATGATTCTATTGTATCTTTTTTAAAAAGTTAAATTTATTCTTAATTTTCATTTTCCTTCGTCGGTTTATTGTTGTATTATTTACCCATTTAAGTTCACTTATCCAGTCAAAATACCCAATTCAGTTGTTAAGGATATATCAGCAGTTTTTACGTTTTTATATATAACAGATATAGCAAGGATTTTTTTCTAGATTTAAAGATATTTCTTGACATAATTCAAGAGATTATGTTTTGTTTTATTAAAAGTGCCAAAAAAAGAGCATAAATGGCTGGTGTCAAAAAATGTGAATTTTATGAACGAAGGACAGAGAAGGAGCCAATTAACAAGATTTTTTTATGTACGTTATTTTAAATTTTTCCACTCCTGATCAATAAAATTTGCGATTTTTACCTTGCCGATTGACGAAATTCGATATTTTTATAAAGCGATCGATAAAATTCGGGATTTTTACAAAGTTGGTCGATGAAATTTGCTATTTTCCTTTGTATTATCTGCAAAATTCATGATTTTTCTGTGTATGATCGATGAGATTTGTAATTTTTCCGCACCTGATCGACAAAATTTCCAATTTCAATGTGCCTGATCGAAGAAATTTGCAATTTTCTGAAGCCAATCTACGAAATTCGCGTTTTTATAAAGCCAATCAATAAAATTCAAGATTTTTACAAAGTCGATTGATAAAATTCGCTGTTTTCTTTCGCACAATTGACGAAATTCACGATATTTCAGCGCTTCATAGGCAAAATTCTTGATTTTTACAAAGCTGATCAACGAAATTCACGATTTTTCCACGCCTGATCTACGAAATTTGCAATTTTTACAAAGGCGATAGACAAAATTCACGATGTTCATTAGCCGATCGACAAAATTCACGATTTTTGCAAAACTGATAGACAAAATTCACAATTTTCCTTCGCATGATCGACGAAATTGGCGATTCATCCGAACCTGATTACGAAATACGTGATTTTAATTTGACTGGATAACAAAACTCGCAATTTTTCCGCACCTGATCGACCAAATTTCGTGATTTTTCCACACCTAATCAACGAAATTCATGATTTTCCGATTTGGATCGGCAAAATTAATGATTTTTACGAAGCCAATCAATCAAATTTGTGATTTTTACACAGCCTATTGGCGAAATTCGTGATCTTTGCAAAGCCAATTGCGAAATTACTCCACATGATTGATGAAATTCTCGATTTTATTCGAGTCTGATCGATGTAGTTAGCAATTTTTCCGCGTGTGACCAACAAAATTTGCAAAGTTCCCATCTCTGTCCAAAGAAATTTGCTATTATTCGAAATGCGATTAATAAAACTCGCAATTGTTCGGTCTTCAATTGACGAAAGTGCGCTTTTTTCGCTGTAAATTGACAAAATACACATTTTTCTTCGACCGAGTATCAATCAGGGCCGTAGCTAGAAGTGAACGACAGGGGGGGCTCAAGAGAATGTAGGGGGGGCTCATAATTTTTTTCTCATTCTCTCTGATGCAGAAGTATAAATTAATGTATATTCACATACTAAGTACTGTATTTCTTATTAAACTGTTGTAATAACTTCCTTTTATACAAAGAAAAGTATATGATGATCAAAATTTTGATTATATAACTGGTGCAAAATTAAACATCATGTTATCTTCATAGGTGCAAATAGGATGAGTAAGTGTTGAAACACTTATTTTTGTTACAATTTAGTAATTCTGCAAAACTGTGAAAGGGTCTCAAAACTAAATTTGATTTTTGAACAGAATTTCATTTGTAATTTCAAATAGAAATTCTGTTAGTGACCTTGGAATCTTTTCCAGGAGGGGCTCAAAATATTTTAGGGGGGGCTGAGCCGCTCATAGCGCCCCCTTAGCTACGGCCCTGGTATCAATATTCGTGATTTTTGTATTAACATTGATGAAATCTGCATTTTTTTATGCACCAAGATAAAACTCGCGATTTTTTTTTCTCTTGATAAACTGACAAAAACACTATTTTTCCGCAGCTGATCAACGAAATTTGCAATATTTCCATGCGTCATCACTTAATTTGCGGTTTTCCTGAGTCTTATCAGCGAAATTGCTTTTTTTTGGTCTCTGATCGACAAAGTTTGTGATTTTTTTGTGCCTTATCGATGAAATTCGCTTTTTTTTTTTCATGCGATAAACCAAGAAAATATGCTATTTTTCCATTCGATGATAATTTGCAATTTTTTCGAGAAACAACAACATTTATGATTTTTTTTCTTGCTTGATCAACGAAATGTGTGAGTTTTCGCATCCATCCGACAAGATCCGCAATTTTTCCATGCCTGGTCGAAAAAACTCGCGATTTTTTCGTGCCCAATCGAGAAAATTTGCTACTTTTCCCCCCCCCCCAGTCTCATGAGCAAAATTCGCGATTTTCCCCTCTCTGGTGAGCAAAACTGACGATTTTTCTGATCATCATCGATAAAATTTGCCTTTTTTCGCATTTGATCAATGGAATTCGTGATTTTTCCGTGCCGATAAACGAAATTTGTGGTTCTTAAATGACAAAATTTTATATTTTCCCGCAGTAAATTGACAAAATTTAGGATTTTTTTTTTGTGTGATGTATGTAGTGTTCATTCTAGGCCATTTTTGAAGTTTGCAGCACCCTGCCCTTTTTCAAATTTACAAAATGCACCCTGCCCTTTTTAAAAGTAATAAACTGCACCACTGGTTTTACTCGAAGATTTAAAAAAAATAATTTCTTTATTCCGTTGTATTTCAAAACTTGTGTGCCCAAAAATGATAGAATTTTTTCATTTCTTTAAGACAGGGATGCACAACCTTTTTATCAGAAAATCGGTTGACACCAGAATATTTGAAAAGTGTAGTTTATTTTCTTTAATAGCAAAGTTTCTGTCATTACTATAAGGAAAATTATTCTGCATAAAAATAGTGGTATAATTGTGGCCCGCGGGCCAAAGGTAGTGCACCCCTGCTTTAAGAAAAAGAACATGAAACTATTCAATTATGTTTTAATTTTATATCATAAAATTATTCGAAATTAATGTTACTTGATTTATCATATTTAAAAATTATGCATTTTCTCGCTTTCTTTTTTTCCCCTTCTAAAGGCAATAATAAATTTTTTCTTGCAAAAGTGCCCTTTTCTGCTGCAGTAGTGCCCTTTTTATTTCTAGAGTGAACACTAATGTATGTACAAAAATTGCAATTTTTTCCAGCTGTAAATTGATGAAATTCGCTGGCCACATATTAACACATCGCGGGCCACTTTTGGCCCGCGGTCCACAGGTTGTGCATCTCTAGTTTACAGATATTTCATATTTGAATTAATTTATTTGTAATACACTTATATATATTTTCTATTAAAAAATGTACATTTCTACTAAATTTTATCAAATAAATGAGTCTTTATAACTGCTGATGCATCTGTCAAGGCATTATGTCTGAAATTGAAATTATAAATATTCATAAGAATACATTAAGTTAGACTGTAAAGTTGTGGTTTGGAATTCATTGTTGCATAGCTCTACATATACCAAACATTTTAAAGATTATATGAAACAATAACTAAATGTTACACATAAAAATGGAATTTTCCTTACATACTTCTATTTACTTTTGAAATTGACAATAGCTTATGTGTATTTAATAATTGAAATTATCTTGTTGTAATAAAACTTGTTGAATTAAAATTTTGAAAAGCTCATTGTTATTTTAAAGAATGCATACTCATACATAAACTAATGCAAAGTTATTCATAATGCTGTTTTATTCAAAAGAATTGCTCTTTTTATTAAATGACTTTATATGTGGCTACAAATAAACATTTATGAGCAATAAAAAAAAGACTTGTATATTAATATCCTTTAAAATTAGTTAAGTAATAAATTATGATACTAACTATGCAACTATTGTCCTTTTTAATTATATAAAGCAGTAATAAAGAAAAAACTGTGTGTGTGGGGGGGGGGGAGGATAAAGTCAGTGTAAACTAGAGAAAGCATTTTGTATGGTCTTTTAAAAGTTAACTGATATATTTATAATTTTGACTGCAAATCAATACGTATTATTCCAATATTAACGTGTTCAGTTTTGAGAAATTGGGTTATATTGAATTCTACCTCAATTAAGTCTTTAAAACTAACTAAAAAAACACCAATTTTGTCCAATAAAAGCTGGTTAAAACAAATAAAAGCCACCAGCATGGCTTTTTTGCAATCCTGGTTATAATTGGTTCAAACGGCTATTGCCAAAAGTTTTAATACTTTAACAATTAGACAATTGTTGTTCTATAAAATAATTTGTTACATCTTAAAATGCATTAACTTTACACACTTTAACATACTCAGTTATTTCATGAAATAATTAGGTATTTTATGAAGTAACATAATCACTTTAATGGTAACTAATACATTTTTGTAAACACCCTGTATAATACTGCATTTTTTTACAGATGAACCAAGTAAGCCTGGCCGACTACAAGCTACTGGTTAAAAGGTTACAAATTACTGATTTCAAATGGACAGCTCCAGAATATGATGGAGGCACTTCTATCACTGGTAGTGTCATCGAGAAGAGAAAAAAATGGAGGCATAAAGTGTGCGTATCAAAAGTAAAATCTCAGTTTTAAATTTTTAAACGAATAACTTTATTTATTTGTTTTAATTTTAATGTTCTAACATATACTATAAATAATAAGTATTTTTGATTTAAAAAAAAAAGAATTCTAAAATTGAGAAATGTTAATGATTTGTCAATTTAACTCTAGTGACCACGTGGGTCATTTGTGAACAGAATAGTTGAGGCAGATATGAACAGTTCATAAGTGTCTCAATAATCATTCTGTGATTCTGTTTCTTTCAGTTCACTTCACGCGAAATAATGTCATATCTAATATTGTCTCTCCCCCCCCCTTCCTCTTTCAAAAGTAAAACAAGTTAAATTTGGGTGTGTGCTTGTAATTGAGTTTATTTTTTTTTTAAATCATTATAAAATCCTTTATCATTATTTTAGAATACAAGGGAAATACAAAGATATTCGAAGGATACAAGTATACCCTTACAAGGTATATATATATCCTATACAAGAATACTAGAAGGGAAATACAAGGATAATAATCTTTTGTACCTTGGCAGATTTTTGATAAATATTATCTAAATTCCCCTAAGCAAAATTTAAAGGCTTTATTTTTTTCAAATGTACATCTTAATTTTATTTTATTCCGACAATATTCAATTAGTCATATAATCCTCCCTTTTCCCAATCTACTTATTTTCGTCTTATAATCTTGTGCTTAAATCTATCACTGCGGAACTAGAATTTTGTTTATAGTAAATTTAACACATAGTGTAACTAATGATCATGACAACAAATAAAAAACAGAATGTAAAGCATATCAAATATTTTCCCTTGTGTTCGCAACTACCCTGCTGTTGGGGCACTTGTGAGCAATTCATTGAATTTATAAAGTTATTAAAAAAAAGAAGAGCTAACTGTAAAGATGATTTTATAAAAAATTACCTTGTTTAAAAAAAGGGGTTCTGTTTACTGTATTCAGTATTTTTTGTTTTCAGAAATTAACCAGTAATAAAAAAAAGCTATGCTTATGTGAACTATTCACATGTGCTCCAGTCTCTCCTTCGTGTATTGAAAGGCAATACACACATTAGGCTGTTTTTGTTTGTGTAATCCAGTCCCTAAGGTGGTCAGTGGGCTGCCCTAGGTATAATAGTTGTTTCCATATGAAGAAATCTGCATCAGCTTAAACAATGGGTAATTGTAAAAAAAAAAAAAAAAAAAAAAAAAAAAAAAAAAAAAAAAAGTAGTAATAGCAGTATTACTACCATAGAACTAAATTTTGACCAATTTGGTCATATAACACTAAATTTGGCAACAAAATAAATTGCCATATATAAAACCAACTTAGCTGGTTAATTTGGTGAAATTTTCTATCTTTTAATTCATTTTTGAAAAATGTATATTTTTGTGAATGTTACAATAATGAAAGCATGCTTTTTTTTCCATCTATATTTAATTCATAATAATCTGGGTTTTTTTTTTCGTATGTAGATTTGTAATGTTGCAAACAAGTTTTTACCTGCTTCCTAATATGTTAAAATAAAAAATTATGCAAAAAATTTTTTATAATGACGATATAGCATTTTAATATTGTTACAAATAATTATTAATTTTAAGGCATTTACATTCAGTTAGTTATAATTCGAAATATTAGGTGTTGCATTGAAATCATTGTAGCGACAAGTCATCACAGCATTAATTTGTTCGTGTGAAGTTTCCCCCCCCCCCAAAAATAATAATAATAATAATAATAATAATAATACTCACCACTAAGCAGGTGGCACAGTGTGCAATATTATTAATCTAAATACGTTTTCGTTAACTTAAAAAAATTGACTGTGAATTACAGCTCTGCAAATTAGATACTCTACCGTATAATATTTTTTAGAATATTGTATCGTTTTTAATTTCTCGAAAATTAAAATCAATTACAAATACCACTACAGATCTGCCAACTATTGGAGTTAAATTGTATTTTGAATGATTTTTAATGCTCACTACGATAATACAATTTTACTAGCAAAGATGATTTTTTGTCATATCTGAACTACTCTAGATTCTAGAAAGAAAAAAAAACAGGGGGGGGGGGGCACCCGCTGGAATTTTTCAAAGAGGAATCACTAATTTAAAGAAAGAATACATTTTTTCAAAAAGGGCTATTAAAAAAAGGGGGGGTATGCCTGTTGTTTGTATACCAAAAATATTTGCTATAATTTTCAAAGATCAATTGAATTTCCACAGGCTGCCATTTAAATATTTAAAAAAAACCCATTGTGTGCATCAAAAGGGTTTAAAAGAGCCGCCAAGCACATAAAATAAATAAATTGGCTGCTTATGGTGCCATCTAAGAATCTTGGTAAAAAATGCTAATTTCATCATACTTACAAAATGCAGATTTCAACATAGAATCATGATAGAAAAATGGAATTATGATTCTGCGAAGAGGGAAGGGGTGATATGAATATCATTAAATAATCGGAAAAATTGTGACTTTAGTTGACATCTTCGGAAAAAGTGTGAATTTAGTCAAGATTTCAGGGGGCGGGGTGCAAATTTAGTTAAGATCCTGGGAGGGAATGCAAATTTAGTCGCGGTCTCGAGAAAATGCATTATTTAGTCGAGATGAAGAAAAAATGCATTATCTAGTCGAGATCTCAATAAAAAATGCAACTTTAGTCACGATCTTGGGAAAACATGCGAATTGGTTGAGATCTCCAGAAAACGTGCAAAATTAGTCGAGATCTGGAAAAAAAAAGCACATTAATTAGTCGAGATCTTGAGAAAAAGTGTTAATTTTGTCGAGATCTCAGGAAAACGTGCAAATTGAGTCCAGATCCTGGAGAAAAAAGTGTGAATTTAGTCGAAATCTTGAGAAAAAGAGCAAATTTAGTCAAGATATCTTGGAAAGAGCACCAATTTATTCGAGATATCTCAGAAAAAGTGCCAATTTAGTCGATCTTGAAAAGAGTGTGAATCTAGTTGAAAGATCTTGTAAAACATACAAATTTAGTTGAGAGTGCAGTGACAGAACTATCTTCAAGTGTCTGCAACAATAATATTATTAAAAAGTCTGCAAGATGGAATGTATTATATAAATCTATTCTTTGTGCTGTTGTAGTGTTAATCATGACAACATGTGTGTGTAAGTGTAAAATATTTCCATCACTTATGAAAAAAAAAAGTTTTTCGATAAACAAAAATATTTATTTATGGTACTTTTACTATTTTACTTTTTACTAATTTTCTGCTTAAGCAGAAAATTAGTTACTAAGGGAACATTGGAAAATGCTCTATTTGAAAGAAAAAAATATTATTTTATTATTCTCCAAAATTCTCAATATAACTGTTGATTTATTGCATGATACGAAAGACGTTGATGTCGATATATTTTTGAAATGGTAGTAAAAAGTTGTTCCCGATATATGAATTGAAGCACTTTTTAAATCAGGAACTAGAATTTGAAGTTTTATAATAACCCGTGTATTAGTTCTTGAGTTAGAGATATTATGGAAACTGTGAATAATGCATCATATCAGTGGCACCTGTTAAGAGATATACCCCCAAAACTAACCAGCTTCAGTTTATATCAATGCTCTAACTGAATGTAAAGTTTTGTGAAATGTCATACATTAGTTCTTGAGACAAAGCTACCACTTTTTTTTTTTAATTAAAAACTTACAGAGTTGACTGATAGACATTATCTAAAAACTTTTAAATGTCATTCCTTGCCTTCCAATACGTACAAATCCACCGAAAGTCAGAATACCATATTTTCTTTGAATTCAATATTTTCTTGTAAAGATAGAAGAACATAAAAACATATGAAAAAACATGCACTCTCAATGTCTCAATTACAGTTAGCAATGAAGAAGAGATCTAAGAAATGCAATATACACATTGGCTGCAAAACAGACATAAACAATTCAAAAGTGATTAAAACGAACTATAATTTGTTCAAACGGCTGTAAGTGGTATATATATAAACAGTTCAAGGTGCTATAAAGGCATTTTACTTTGATATAAAGAACATTAATGTCTATCAGAGATGTTCAGGCCTTTTTGTTTTTGGGCCCAAAGTTTTATATCAGAGCTTAAAAGAATTTTGTCATTTTAAAATTGCTTCAAATGCAGTGGCGTAGCTAAGGGAGGCGTCCGCCCCGGGCGCCGAGGCCTAGGGGCGCCAAATTGAGAGAAATTGTTATATATCTATATTGGGGTGGGGGCGCAAAATTTCTTGCTGGCCCCGGGCGCCAAAAAACATAGCTACGCCACTGTTCAAATGTAATTTACTCATTAAAAAATATTTTACATAGAAATAAAAGGTCAAGTGCAAGTTTTATTCATGTACAAAAGGTTCAGTAAAATAAATTACTAACTGTAACATTACAACAAATGAATTATTTTACAATAATTGAAATTAATTTTGGGTTAAACTGGAATGAATTCTAATTCCTTACTTTTTTGTTACTTGTTTTAATAGGATGCTCATAACAATTATCTATTAAACATAACTGCTGTATTTGCTGTTCATCTGGAATAACTGAGATTGTTACTATACTCAATTTCTGTTTATTGTGTATACTTTTATTTAATATTTATTCTTACCTTCTTTTTAAATAGGACATGCTTGGCTATTAATCTGGAAAAAGACACAAAATCGAAAAAACGATTTACAAGATCCAAAATCAACCTTGGCGATAAATTCTGTTACTACAAATCTGTATGGAAAAATGAATTTTTTATTTGTTGTTTCTTAATTTGTTATTTAAATTTGTTTCTTCTAAGAATACTGTGTTGAAGTATATTAAATAAATTTGTAAAAATTCATGTTTTCTTTTTATTTATTGAATGATAATTTATAAAACAGAACCATTGTAATAATTTCATCTTCAAACATTCCCAAGTTTAATCAATTTTCACCGAAATCTCGTAAACAATATAGTATGCATTATTTGTGTACACAAGATCAAGAACCGTGGGACATGGGTGCAAGACCTTCAATCTCAGGACTGATTTCAGTGTTGAAGAGATTTTTGACAGACTCAAAATTCTATCTTATATACTTAAATAATAGTGGTTCTACCATCAAGAACATTTAATCACTTTCTTTTATTGTAAGAGACCAATTTTTAGGTATAATACAAGACTTAGAAATCTTCTAACCCTTTTGCATTTAGTTATTTCTAATGCTCAGAAAAAATTTCAGTCTCGACTTAGATGAATTTCTTGCACCGATGTGTGTGGGATTATGAATCATTGTTAAATCAAAAATGGACTACTTTTGTTTCATGTAGTATTTAGTAAATATGTGATACATAAAAATCGAAATAATAAATTAGCATTTGTGTATCATAAAAAAGCTGCTCTCTATTATTAAGGGGCTTGGAAGGGAGGAGAGGGAGCAATAGCAGTACAGCTAATAAACTGATATTACTGATCATAATTTTTCTGATCAATTCAGGAGTCGATGCAGGTTTCTATTCTGGGGACTCATTTTGTGAAAAAGAAAAGTTATTTTTGTGAAAATAACATTTTGTAATGGAAGTTGAC
This sequence comes from Maratus speculifer, assembly GCA_964019185.1. Taxonomy (NCBI): domain Eukaryota; kingdom Metazoa; phylum Arthropoda; class Arachnida; order Araneae; family Salticidae; genus Maratus; species Maratus speculifer. The sequence continues at coordinate 54,986,868 of OZ025292.1, read as the reverse complement.
TGTTATTTGAACAAGGAATTTAAAAACTAAATATATATATTTTTAAAAATTCCTTTGCTAAGTTTTTGAAAATTATGACATGTTTTTGTGTACAAATTAGATTTTAAAACAGTATTTATGAAAATAGCATAAAAGAATTTTGTGAAAGGATCTGTTTTATTAAAATTATTTTGTGAAGAATCCTATTTTATTAAATAGATTTTTGTGGACCCCAAATTTTGCCTGCTTCAACCCCTGTAATTTAATATTAAAGTAACTAGTTTTCTATTTTCATTTTACATATCAGACTTTTATCTAAACACACGAGGGTTTGTTATCCTACCAGTTTTTAAATGCTCCACCACTCTCACTATTAAAGTGTGTGATGGTAAATTTTGGAAAGCTAAAAATTGTATTTTAACATAAGTTATTAATGCAACAACACCAAAAGTGAGAACCTTGTAATTGAATAAAAATACAATTTGCTATAGGAAATGAGTGAGAATGCTCTCCTTTAATAAAATTAAACTTTTATTTGAAAAAAAAAAAAAAAAAAACTACAAACTGCCTGCTAAGAGTACCTGAAAACCTTGGAAAATTAGGTTTTGAATATACAAGTTTTATAGTATGCATAAGTTATGAATGTTTTATTCAAATATTGCGAAAACATAAGTACTCCTGTGAAAATTAATTTTTGTTGTTTATTAATGTTGTGAATTATCTATATTCCTCTTTTAAATCTATTATGGATTTTCAGTTGGTATATATGGCGACCCCATTAAAGATTTTATTTTAAAAACCACATAATTTTATGATTTGTGAAAAGAGAATAGGGTAATGTATGGAACTGTATGGAACTGTATGGAAATTTATATTAATTTCACTGAATAATCCTTTTTGTAATTTTATAGACAATCCTTTTTTTTTTAATGAGGTATCCTAATGTATGTGTTTTGTTATTTTATGGGCAATCGCCCCTTTTTTTCATGCCCAGAATTTGTATTATTTTACGGGCAATGTCCCTTTTCTCAGAGATATCTTGGTATTGTATTTTTACGGTCAATGCACCTTTTTTTACGGGCATCTTGCCATTATAGTTTTACGGCCAATGCCCCTTTTTTGACGGGCATCCTGGCATTATAGTTTTGCGGGCAATGCCCTTTTTTTCACGGGCAACTTGGCATTGTATTTTTACGGACAATACTACTTTTTTTACGGGCTAGTTATGCATTTGCTAAAATGTAAAATTACGGGTGATTTTTTGATTTACGGTCAAAATATTTTTTTACGGATACTGTCCGGAATCTCTGCTGCCGGCTTTTGTCCGTAATTTTACGTAGATTTTTTTTACAGTGATGTTAAAATATGGAACATATGATCAAAACTATTTAGACAATACTTTCTGTTGCCTTATTCGGATTTCAGTTTATTTGTTTCGACCTTAATTTTTGCATACCAGTGTATGCATCTTGGTTTCTTTTTTATTGTCTTTTAAAGTATATTTACTGACTTGCCTTCGTATTTATACTTATATTTTTAGCATATAAAATGTTTTGTTCATGCAATTTTACAACCAGTTAGTATATATTGCCATACATGGTTTGGGTAATAATAACATTATTGTTTTTCTAACGAGTAAACAGATATAAAGATTATTTGGCGATTTATCGTTTTTGGACGTCTTACGGAAAAATTGTATTTACATTAACCTATTAACCCCTTAACCTACAATGACGGGCAGAGCCCGCGTACGAATGTACGATAAAATTAATCATTTAAAGCTTTTTGACACCACTATTGTTTTTAAAAAATTTTCATACTACTGAAAAGTAGAAATGTTTAAACAAAACTTTACGAATATTTTATTTAAATAATAGTGGTGTGAATCCGTTATTTTCAATTTATTGAATGGAAACGAATTAACTAGTTAAGGGGTTAAGTAAAGTAAAGTGGGATAATAAGGAATACCATGTTAATTAATTGTCTCTTAAAACCAGAATTAAATATATCTTAGAACCATAATATCACTGAGAATATATGATTTATTTGTGATATTTTTATCTGTCACGCTTTTCTAGTCCCATAACCGCCGAGAAAAAAAATAAAGATTGTATTGTTTTCTTCTCTGTAATTTAAAAAAAAAGTAGAAGAAAGATATTTTCCCGATTATGGGATAAAATAACCAATACGTGTAGACATACAAGTCATAAGAGCATAAGTCGTAACTTAATTTTTCAAAACAGGTTTTTATCTCTAGAATTATATTAATTAAATAACGATTTTGTTGCAGTGAAACCTGCAGCTTAGTGAACGAATATATCAGTTCATGGCGGTGAGAAGGCTACAAAGTAATAGAAAATAGTAGGTTACGACCGCATGGACATTAATTTTATAGAAAATGAAAGCGTTTAGACTTTCTTCTGAAAAAGAGACAAAATTTTTCATTTTTTATTTTTAATTAAGAACTAAACTAAAATACTTCAATTGTAAGTCTAATGACTTCATACTTAAATAATAAAGAATAATTATAGTTTTCACGAGATCCTCCAGTATTGGTTTTTCAAAATACGCTTTTATTTAAAAAAAGATATCCGGTCTCATTACAAAATGATGAAGTTCAGAAAGTAATTCCTAAAAATAATCCTATTAATATTACTAACATTTTTTATGTGGGAAAAAATATTTATCAGATATGATACACGTAATAATATAAAAAGTGTGAATAATTTCAAATACGTAAATAAAGCATTTGTAAATAAATATCTAATTGTAGATCTTTATCTATAGAGAATAACGGTACTTGCATTTTTCTTGCACAATTTAACAGTAGGTGTTTACATTCTTTTATACCAAATCCCTCTATGTGTAAAAGATCTACCTTCAAGTTTGGTACCACTATTGCGGCAAAATTCTAATGTAATACTGTAGCTAATGCTTTATATTTTGGAAATAATTACACAATAATAATTATGTGTTAACAGTAAATTAGAAATAAGTTAAAAAAAACCTATTAATATTGAGGAAATACTTCAAATAATTATTTTTATGCGTAGAAAAATAAAAGTCTTGCATAAGTTTTAGTAGCCAATATTATTTGAAGATCATTTGTTTTTAGCAATAGGGTAATAAATAATCCAAATCTTTTAAAGATTGTTTCCGGGGAATTTTTCTATGTTCCTTAAATTCTTGACTGTTTGTTTTATTAGCGTTGCAAACACACTAGCGCTCGAGCGTTCTAAAAATAATAAACATGTTCAGATTTTTAATCAGTTTTAAAATACTTTTCAAGCATGAAATTTTAAAATGTGCCAACGTTGATTTAATAATAAGCATTTGAAGATCAATTAGTAGATCTTGTAGATCAATTTGTAGGGATAACTCTTTTTGACAATAAGATAAGAAGATAATCCAAATCTTCCAGAGATTGTTTTCAGAGGAATTTTTCTATATTTTTCAAATTCTTGACTTGTTTCACCAGCATTGCAAGCACACAACTACTCGAGCGTTCTAAAAGTAATAAACATGCATAGATTTTTAATCAGTTTTAAAATACTTTTCAAGCATGAATTTTAAAATGTGGCAACGCTAACTTAATAATAACAATGTATAAAATTGAAGCTGGTGTTATACACAATTGAAGTAAAAAAACTTCTTTAAACACCATAAAATAAGTTGAAAGAACTTAGTCTTTCTTCGTCAGGTGCAAAAAAGACGTGCATCTACTATGATGTAGCGGCACGACTGAAGAGGAATGCGGGAGGGAGAGGGAGCAAGCAGAAGGAACAGCCAATAGGAAATTAGAAGGCAACAGCCAATCACGGAAGAGCATAAAAAAAACTAGATAAACAATGAAGGAGAGGAAAGAAAGAAGGGGGGAAGGGAAATGGGAAAAAAGCGGGGTAAATTAAAAAATTAACTAAAAGGAGAGATTAAAATGAAATAAAATGTACGCAAAAAATAAATTAGTAATAATAATAAATAAGGAAAAAAAATTAAAAATAAAAATAAAAATAAAAAATTGTTTACAATTATAAACACACATATATAAACCTGAAAATTGTATACATAATATATAAATAATAATAATAATACTAATTAAATAATAAACTTATTTATGAAGCAGTGCTGAAAAGATTCTTCCAAGCAATGGAGAGCGTTTTAGAATCAGATTTATCATTAACAATAATATCACGATTAATATAAATAGCTAAATTTTCAAGAAAATCTAACTCAGAGGAACTATTGGCATTAAAGATAATTTTAGCAGTTTGAAAATTGAAACTATGGCTGGAATCCCAAGAGTGTTTAGCAACAGAAGATTTAGAAATTTCTTGATTAATGACATATCGAGAGTGTTCTTTTAGGCGTTTTTCGAGATTTCTTTTAGTTTGACCAATATACGATAAATCACAGCCATTACAAGGAACATTAGAAATACTAGAGATGGGCGTTATTTAACGTATTAGGATAAATAACAATGTTATTGTTGTACAATTCATTATTTAATAACAGGTTAACGGAAAGTCCCTGTTAAATTTAGAACACGATCTCAGTAACGTATTAAAAAATAAAGATTTGAAACAACCGTTTTTTAGAAGTATACATTAAAATTATAATAAAAATAAATTTTACAAAATTTGTTTTCTGCATTTGTAAAAAAAAAGAGCTTAAAATTGTGCTTAAAAAGAATCGTATTTCAAACGCTTATAGCGAATTGGCAGATGCTTTGAACCAGCCAACGATTGAATCTTCCCCTTTGAGCGTGTTATCCAGCAGAGCTGTTTCAGTAGTTACTGTTTCCAAAGCCTTCGGTTCTTTCCCTTTAAGTTCTTTGGCCATTCACTGGCGAGGAAAAACGGTTATTTTATTATTCTTTTTTGGCTGTCTTGTTGTTTTTTCTGTTATCGCTTCTGTTATTTTATTCCAAGTAATCGGTATGTTTCTGATGTAACTATTTTCTGCTGAGACTGTAACATTTGGTACAAAAGTGTTTTAAGTTGAAAAAATATGTTGATAAAAAATATAACAGAAATAACAATTTTATCTGAGTGAATGACATTTTATGAAAAGTGTTTGTTTATTCTTTATGGTTTTCGGAAGTAATGAAAGAGGAAGTATTAAATGATTTTCAATAGGGAAAGATTCTATGTTGATATTGGAGGGGTGATGGAAGATACGGAGGGTTTACTCGTTTTTGAATATTTAAAAGTGTTATTACTACATGTTCATGGAATTTTTTAGAGGGGGGGGGGAGATTTTGTCAATATAAATTTTGTTTTCCGGCCAAATAATTTTATTATTTTTGTTTTGCATTTGCGTTAAAAGATTTTATTTCTGTGATTTTATTTCGCTAAAAAAAATAAATAAATAATAAATAAAAAAGAAAGAAAGGAAATAGTTTTCCATAGTTTGTGAAATAACTTAATTTTAGTACAGTTGTAATTAATTTGAAAAGTATATTTGTATGAACGAAATTTGTTTGTATGAATTGCATTCGATTAAAAGAATATAAATAATATTTTTGTGTTCTTGTGAAATTAACTTTGAATATGTGTTGATTGATGTGCGGCCGCTATTAAGTCGCGGATCAATTTTTCTTTTATAATATTTTACAATGTAGTTGAGAAGTGTTTATGAATTCAGTTTGTCTGTCCTTGCTCTAACTCGTGTAAATATTGTCTGATTGCCATGAAATTGATATATGTATTATTAAAATTTAGTATGGCATTTTTGGTTTTGAGAAGGAAGTTTGCAGGACCGCTCAGAAGAATTCCATTACTTTACGGTGTATGTTGAAAAATCACTCGCTCTGTATTTTAATATTACAGTATTTAAAACATACTAAAATTGATATACATCACTGTCGTGTACTACAAGGATCTTACTAAAGAATATGGTGTGCATAGAATCTATCGCTTTTTTATAAGAACATACAAGGTATAGAAGTAAATTAAAATTGATTGCAGTTATTGAAACCTATGAACAAAAATTGCTGGAAGTGCATTTTCAATAATGATATGCGTTTTAAAGTTTAACTACTTTTTAAATGTTACTTGGCTTGTACAAATTTTAGATCATATGCAAGGTCGAACAAATGTTTGCAATAATATTAGTCTATTGGCTGAAATTGCTGAATAGAAATTTTCAAATGTGCTATGCTTTTAACAGAGCTAACTTTTAGCATATTATATATAGTAAGCACACATGTCTGTAGATCATATACAGTACTGAAAAAAATCGTATATTTTAACGACTACTCATGGTAATAGCAGAAATTGTGTTTTCAAATGCATTATGTTTTTTTTTTCCAAAGTGCTCAATAAGACGCCATCCCACCTTAGTAAATTGTCAAGTTTTGTTATAGCATTCTAAATGTGTTGGAAGGCGTTTCATAATCTATACTGTATAAATTTATTTATTTATTTATTTATTTTGTCAGAAATCGTGTTTAAACTCTATTTATTACTATACAGGGTATCTCTTATCATTTACCAATAACTAATTTATTTCTAAACCGTTAGTTTTAGCGATGTAGTACCAGCTGTAAAAATGTTTCAAATTTTCTTTTTCTGTTCATCATATAAAAACCAATTTACATTATTTTTAAATAGATAAGAAATTACAAACTTTATCCAATGTGTGAGTCCTATAAGCTTCACTCTTAAAACGAAAGAGCTGATTTGGCTTCTCATAAAAGAGCTGTAACTTTTTCGATCTTAAAAGAGTTGTTCTTCAAACGATTAAATCTTCTTGATCTAAATTGGTTATTTAAATAGCTCAACTTCATTTAAATTGGTTAAAACTCGAGTTATTTCAACTTTTTTTTTGAGAAGCTGCCTTTCAACACTGAGATGAGTGGATTTCAGCTCAACTTGAGCTATTTTGTGGCTGACTTTTTAAGAGAGTTTATTTTGTCATGTTCTAACAAGTAAAACACTAAAAATTTATTCTTGTTTGCTCAAAACTTACTGAATTATGATAAGGTACCCTGGGGTAATAACGCCACGTTAAGGTTCTACCAATTTTCACGGTTTAGTTTTAGATTGTATTTTTCAAACAAATATAGGATCTGATACAGCAACTCATTGACTATCTATATAAAATAAAATAATTTAACAGATATGTATTCATAAAATGTAATGGCGTTTTTTCTTGACCCATGCTATTTGGCGTTATTACCCACCTATATGGGTAATAACGCCATGCAAACAAAACTATGAAATAAGATGGAATAATTGCATGTAGATAGCCCAATTCTAAAAATACAAACTCTACAAACTTAGAAATTGACAAATTGCATTCTAAGATATTGAAAATGTTCAATTTTTGTGAAAGTGTAAGAAATATAAAGGTGTGGTGTGGGAGGGGGGGATGAGGCAAATAAATATCAGACAGTGAGTTTCTTTTTGCTTAAAAAGGACCGTTTTAATAGAAATATGAGAAACATTGCACAGTTTTATCTGTGTTTATTTGAATCAGTATTTAGGATGTAGCTCGGCCACTGTAGGCAATCAACCGGGGTATTAATGTCAAGGATTGGCGTTATTACCCCGGTATAGTTATTGCGCAGTACATTTTAAATTACAAATTATCTCGAGAAGATATCCAAAATCTTCAACAACATTTTAAAAGTTCATGAAATGCACTACAAATTTATGTAATTAACAAAGTATTTCCGGATAAAAGATAGTCTTCACATATACAAAACGTATCTCGCAAATTTTAGATCAAGCGTCAATTTTAGTTGTTTGTAAAAACAATAAGATCTAAAAATGAAACAAATTAACTTGAAGCTGTTTTTTGCGATTTATATGACTCAAAACCCTTCTGCGCAGAGCACATGGGTGTCATTTACCCGATTATTTCATAATTATGCAAAATATAAGCACTTGGCGTTATTACCCCGCCTGGCGTTATTACCCCAGGGTACCTTACTTAGAATTTTATGAATTTCTAATGTTTTAATCACAATAACTGAAAAAACCTGTTTAAGTGTCAGAAAATGCCAAAAATGCATGAAATTCAAAGTATCATAATTAATTAAGTTTAGTCTTATCTCGCAAAAATTAAGTGCTTAATCACAAACTGATTTTGAATAATACAGCATTTATAATTATGGCAAAAAGTTATTTAAAACATTTTGTTTGAAAGACCTTCTAATTAAAATATCCGTCAGTTACATGTTATAAAAATAACAGGTTGTTGGAACCTGTTACCTGTAAAAGAATGGAACGATGTAACCTGTTAACGAAAAATAACTATATTTCCCATCTCTAATAAATACCCCACTTTTGGAGGTCAGGGACAGGACATTTCATGGAAGGAAATTTTAATTTATTGACTGGTTTAAAGATAACATTAAAATTGAAACGTCTTAAAACTTTAGCTAATTTAAAACATAAAGGAGGATAGAAAGGGGAGGACGACCAAATTTTAGTTAAATTAACATAATCTTTGACCTCAATATCAGAGAAATGAAATTCACGTAATCTTTTTTCCAAGCAAGAAAAAGCGCCTTCAATCGGGACATTAGTAAATAAAGATTTGACATCAAGAGAAAGCATAGAACAATTCGATGGATTAATACTTTTTAATTTAGTAACGAAATCATAAGAATTTTTTGCAGTATGAGAATTAGAAATTCATAAAGGCGAGAACATGGAAGTATACTTCCATATTAATTCCATGTTAATTTAACTAAAATTTGCTTAACTCTTACTACTTTTCAATTCGATAATAAATTTTTCAAACAGTTAGAAGGCTTAAGTATGGGTAATCCTTTATCTCCCATTCTTTGTGATATTTATATGCATTACTTTAAAGATAAATTATTAAATCTGATCAATTTTAAATGTTGGATACGTTATGTTGATGATACTTTCGTCCTATTGGATAATCCATTTGATATTTCTACAATTCTTCAAACTGTCAATTCTATTGATCCTCATGTTTAGTTTACTTTTGAGTTAGAGAATTGTAATAAACTCCCTTTCCTTGATGTTTTATTTACCAAATGTGATTCTTCTTTCAAAACTTGTGTTTATAGAAAACTTTTTTCTGTCTCTAATCCACCCCATGCTCTCTCAAATCATCCTGTCAATCAAAAGATCGGTGTTTTTATACATATGTTTATCGTGCTCTCAAAATTTGTTCCAATTTTGCATATCTTAAGAATGAACTCAATTACTTAAAATCTGTTGCTGTAAAACGTGGATTCAATCCTTCTATCATTAATACTGCTGTGAGCAAATTCAATAGACCCTCTAACAATTCCACTCTTTCTAATATTGATAAAAGTAAACCTGATAATTTGGTCGCCCTCCCCTTTTTATCCTCCTTTATGTTTTAAATTAGCTAAAGTTTTAAGACGTTCCAATTTTAATGTTATCTTTAAACCAGTCAATAAATTAAAATTTCCTTCCATGAAATGTCCTGTCCCTGACTTCCAAAAATGGGGTATTTATAATGTTCCTTGTAATGGCTGTGATTTATCGTATATTGGTCAAACTAAAAGAAATCTCGAAAAACGCCTAAAAGAACACTCTCGATATGTCAGTAATCAAGAAATTTCTAAATCTTCTGTTGCTAAACACTCTTGGGATTCCGGCCATAGTTTCAATTTTCAAACTGCTAAAATTATCTTTAATGCCAATAGTTCCTCTGAGTTAGATTTTCTTGAAAATTTAGCTATTTATATTAATCGTGATATTATTGTTAATGATAAATCCGATTCTAAAACGCTCTCCATTGCTTGGAAGAATCTTTTCAGCACTGCTTCATAAATAAGTTTATTATTTAATTATTATTATTATTATTATTTATATATTATGTATACAATTTTCAGGTTTATATATGTGTGTTTATAATTCTAAACAATTTTTTATTTTTATGTATTTTTATTTTTATTTTTAATTTTTTTCCTTATTTATTATTAATACTAATTTATTTTCTGCGTACATTTTATTTCATTTTAATCTCTCCTTTTTTGTTAATTTTTTAATTTACTCCACTTTTTTCCCATTTCCCTTCCCCCCTTCTTCCTTTCCTCTCCTTCATTGTTTATCTAGTTTTGTTTATGCTCTTCCGTGATTGGCTGTTGCCTTCTACTTTCCTATTGGCTGTTCCTTCTGCTTGCTCCCTCTCCCTCTCGCATTCCCCTTCAGTCGTGCCACTATATCATAGTAGACGCACGTCTTTATTGCGCCTGACGAAGAAAGACTAAGTTCTTTCGAAAGGCCTTGCGCAGTTAACTTATTTTATGGTGTTTAAAGAAGTTTTTTTCACTTCAATTTAATAATAACATTTGAAGGTCAACAAGTAATCTTGTAGAACAATTTGCAAGGATAACTTTCTGAGACAATGAGGTAGGAACGAATCCGAATCTTCCAGAGATTGTTTCCAAGGGAATTTCTCTATATTCCTTAAATTCTTAACTGGTTGTATAGTCAGCGTTGCAAACACAAGAAAAAAAAAAAAAAACGATAATGGCAATTTATAGCCTAAACGTGGTGAGAACATTTTCTTCTGATATTTATATATGTAAATAAAATTTAAGAAAATAAAGATACATTCTTTCATTTTCTCTTGTTCGCTAGTTTTCAATTATTATTACAAAGAGAAAGTATTATAAAAAGAAATAATTAATCTTGACTCTCTATGACAATATTAATAACAAAAAAATTTTACGTTGGGAAAAATAATCAAGAACTCACTCATATCATTAATGAAGATGTATGACCTTTTTGTTATGGGATAAAATAAAATTAATGTTTCTGCAGAAAGATTTTCGTATTCATTTATGCGTGTTTATGATTAAAAGTATCGATTTTACTTTCGTATTCACCATTTATTTCATTTAAATACAATATTTCACTTTAATGAACATTTCTTTCAAGATGTTATTTAAGTGTTTTCGACAGTGATAAAGATTTATTTAAATTTAGAGCTGTATGGATAAACCACAATAAATTGCGTTTCATTTTATCTTGTTTTAAAATTGCAGAAAATCTACGGTACTACTTGGTTATCACGTCGACCAATTTCGCCAAATTATACAAATCGCCAGACTAATAACCAAATTATACATATTAACATAACTTTTATTTTAAATAACAAAAAAACAAATAATAGAATATTAATAAAAATATAAATAAACAATCGAAATAAAAATCACTTAATGACGTTTTAAGCACATGCATCGTATTTATTGTCACTGAATGTGACATTTACGATCTTCCAATATATGCATTTAATCTTATAGTTTGGTGATGTTTTTTTTTTTTTTTTTTTTTTTTTTTTTTGTCGACGGGTTAACCAAGATGTGCCATATCTATTTTTTAAAATGATTTTTATTTAATTTATTATCTTCCAAACACAGCAAAACCTCTGTAGAGTGACCACGCTCCTTTCAAATAAAAATTGGTTTGTTTGAGAGGTGGTCTTTTAATGAAGGTCATGTTTAAATTTATATTTTAATTGTTGACAAAAGGGTAACAATTAAAGTTATTAAAATTTATTTTCCACATTAGGGAAAAATGTAAAAATTTAAGTACTAAAATAAAAGATAATAACGTAAATTAATTATTGCAGAATTTAAAAAAATTAATACATTGACGCTTGATTTGACTTTACGTATTCATCTTTTATGAATTTTCTTTTCAATTACTTTACTGATTTTCTATAAATAAATGCAGATTTTTCGGGACCGGAACAAATAATGACGATTTCATAACTTTATCTATTACTTTGAGAGTTTCCTGAAAGAATTTGGCAAAAGAGTTTATTGACTGTCATTCATAATTTTTCACTAGAGTGAAATTCATGGTCTAAAGAGGCACAAAATAGATTAAACACTAAAAAATTACCAGAATGAAAGAAAAAAAATCGGAACTTAATTTAGAAGTTTGATAAATAACGCACCGTCCGGAATCATTTTTCGAATAAAACCTTCTTTAAGTGACCGGGAAAAACGGAATATATTTCGTTTTCTTGAAAAATATTGGTTGTTCATGGAATAAGTACAACTGGGATGGTCTCTGAATGCAGATAAAATTAGTATCGAGCCTGTTGAGAATATTCCAGTAAAAATACTTGAGATTTTTGTAACTTTTTATTTTCTATAACACAGAACACTTCACAAACATAAATCTTAAAACACAAACTTAAAAGTAAACAATTAAACCAATTAAAGTGATCTAAGAAAATTCTGACAAATTCTTTCATCTTATATGATAGGACACATTTAAATAAAATATAAAAAATCCCAGCCGACTTTGGGCGAATGCATGCTTATTAGCCATTTTTAAATGCATATACTTCAAAAATAAAAAGTGAAACAAGAGCATCTTTCATGCTCTTAAGGGGTTAGGTGGGTTTTAAAATTTCAAAAAATCGTTTTCTTTTTTATTGTCTTATTAAATAGTACAATATGTTTAAAATATTCTCCAAAAATTTTAAATCGATCCGAGTAAAATTCCAAGAACTAGACCCTTCGGAAGTCCCGCCCATTGGGCCACGTCGGTGTAGCGCACCGCAGGTGTACGGAAGCAGCTGTCTATTGATTGTTCTTCTCGTTTGCTTATTGTATATCATTCAAACGTAACTTAAACTGCTCAAATATTTCATTTCTTGGTTGCCTCCTGATCCACGAGTTTTCTTTAAGGTTATAAATGTTTGTGAATTTTTGCTTCTGTGAAATTAAAAGTGTTACAAATTTTTATTCATCATGAGTAAAGTGACGAGATCTGATCGAATAACTAGTGGTCAAAGAAAAGATAGACCAAGAAAGAGAAAACAATTATTCAATCCTAAAAATCCTGAGGAACATAATGAATCTTTCACTAGCACGTCTGCGAAAAAACTTAGAAGCCAAGATGAAAATCATGTGCCAGAAGACGGTACTTTGCAGTATGCAATCATCGACTTTTTTTTAGTTTTTTCAACGCTATCTTCATTTGTGAAATGCTCTAATATTATAAACGAAAATGGACAGGACAAAATATGCAATGGGAAAGTAGATTTTAAACAGTGTATGAAATACGGCCTTGGTTTCAAAATTTTCGTGGAATGTGAAAAATGTCAGCCTCGATACATTTTATCGTGTCACAAAATTGGAAACGCTTACGAAATAAATCGTAGGTTTATTTTTGTGATGCGAATATTAGGCTTAGGACTAGCCGGATGTAAAAAATTCTGTGGCTTGATGGAAATGAGTGCTTCTTTCTTGAATAAGTCAACATACGATTTTTATGTTGATAAAATTTACGGATGTGTTGAGACAGTTGCTCAAGCACTTTTTTCATTGGCTGCAAAACAAGAGAAAAAAATTAACGTGTGATGAAAATAATATTGATGATACGACAGATGTAACTGTATCAGGTGATGGCACTTGGAAAAAGCGCGGTTTTTCATCATTGTACGGTGTGTCTTCGATAATTGGATATTGTAGCGGAAAAGTTTTAGATATTTTTGTAAAATCCTCATATTGTAAATTATGTGAAGCCTGGAAAAAAAAACTAAGCACAATAGAATTTGAAGAGTGGCAGGCAGATCATCTCCAAAAAAACGAATGTAGTGCCAATCACCAAGGACCAGCTGGTAATATGGAAGTTTCATCAATCGTTGCAATGTTTCAACGCTCTTTTGAAAAATATGGCCTAAGGTACTCAAATTATATTGGTGACGGGGACTCTAAAACATACTCTGGAGTTCTCAATGCCAAACCTTATGGTGATGATTTTATTGTTAATAAAAAAGAATGCGTATGACATGTGCAAAAAAGGATGGGCAAACGCTTACGTGATTTAGTCAATAAAACTGTCGAAGAAACAAAAACAAAGGCCGGTAAATCTATTAGAAAAAAAACTCTATCTGGCAAAGGAAAACTTACTGGCAAGTTAATTGATAAATTAACAATTTATTATGGACTAGCTATAAGAAGAAACTGCAATTCGGTACAAAATATGAGAGACGCTATTTGGGCAACTTTTTTCCATTATACCTCCACAGACAAAAATCCACAGCACGATAAATGTCCAGAGGGCCCTGACTCATGGTGCACTTGGCAGCGCGCTTCATCAATGAACACTCTGTCATCATACAAACATGATTATGATTCATTAACAAGTGAAGTTTCATCAGCTATCAGACCCATTTATGAAGACCTCAGCAAAGAGGAGCTCTTAGAGAGGTGTGTTGGTGGATTCACTCAAAATAATAATGAAAGTTTAAACCAGTTAGTTTGGAAAATTACTCCTAAAATACTCCCTGCTGGTTCAAAAATAGTTGGGATCGCTGCATATGTCGCTGCTGGCACATTCAACGAAGAGATTTCAGCTTTGTTGCTTTTTATGCATGGCATGGACTTGAAACTTGGCCGAAACAGCCATGAGTATGCCCGAAAAGAAGATGAAAAACGCATACTCATTGCCGACAGGAAAGCTGACATTGAGACTCGTGAAGCAAGAATTCGTCATAGGCAAGAGCAAAAGGATGCCCTAGACATTGCCGCAGCAGCGGGTACTCTGCTTTATGGTGCTGGAATCGATGATTCTATGTAAGTTGAAAAAAAAGTTTTTTTCTTGCATGTAAGTTCAACTTAAAACTTTAAACGTGTTTTTCTCAAAACTTCATTTTTGAAGTCGGTGGACACGATTTCTCGAAAAGTTATGGACCGATTTAGTTCAAATTGTGTAGATATCTTTAAAATAACATTATCTAGTTATTGAACGAAGGAATTTTTTTTTTCATTATAACTTATTTTTTTAAGCCAATAAATGGCGAAATTTTGACCAAAAAATGAGATTTTTTTTTTCAAAGTTTGAGAAAAAATGAAAATTATATATATATTTTTTTTCCCTTCGTTCAAATACGAGATTTATATATGTACTAACGAAATAATTTTGGTTTTTTAATTTTAGATGAACCAATAATAAGTTATGCTGTCCACGGCGAGAGCACTTTTTTGTGAGACACCCAGGGAGATGAGGTCTCAATGGCTGAATTTTCAACATTTTTATATAAAAATTTCAGGAGACATTGTTGAAATATGTACCTTTGATATGCCATATTATAATTTTTAAATGTATGATTGTTTATATAAAATAAAAAATCGTAAAAATACCTTTTTTTTATACCTCTGAAACCCACCTAACCCCTTAACACATCTAAATTCAACAGCCAACTAACTCATGACATCGTTGTTCTGATTTTAGAACACAGCACAGAAATGCATAATGCTGCCATCGGTTATCAAACAGAACAATTAATATTAAAATTTTATTCCAGTTAAATTATCTTCACTGAACAGAGCCTATGGGAATAAATTTCGTTTCATGAAAGAATGGCCGTTCAGGGAGGTGGTGGCACAGAGAGGTTTCAGTGTACTCGTTTTGCTTTACAGCTTTTATATAGTGAGTGCGAATCAAAAAAGTTACCGCTAATGAAATATTATTAGCACATATAATACTTACGGACCTTTTTTGAGTTTTTCTATAATTAAATGATCAAAAAAAGTACATACTTTTGAGAGAAAAGGGAAAAACTGAGCTGGAATCTCTGTAGAATTTTTTTTTCTGAAGAAAAGAAGAATTCTATCTATAAAACTAATGTTTTTTTGTGAAAAAAAAGCAATTTTTTTTAATAAAATAAGCTATTTTTTTTACAACCACAGTTTTTTTCCTATAAATTTTACATTTTTTTTATATCTCTTGCACGTATTGGCTTCAGTAATCTATTTTTATGATTCGAAGACTTACGTAAGTGAAAACTTCCTGACACTTCTGTTAAATATTAGATGAAAGCTTTTGTGTAGTAAGGCCTCGCAACTTTTACTTGATCTGGGTAGCAACCGCTTCATCATTGCAACTTTATCATCCGTGATATGGTAAAATATGTTACGGATGGGTTAGTGTGAATATGAAAGTGCCATTTTTAAATGCATTATTAAATGAACATTATTAAATTATTATTAAAATTACCGTATAATAGCTTTAAACTGTTGAATACGTTTCATTTTTAAAATTTATCCAAGAAAGAATTACTGGCAGCAGTGCTGCCAGTAATTTCAATAGATTGACGGATATCCGTCTATTTTTTTCTTCGTTAAAACAGGTAAAATATCCGTCAATTAAAAAAAGTTTGGAAAAGATAAAAGCGGCAGACGTGGGGTTCGAACCATCGACCCCAGCGTTGAATTGCGAACGCGTTAGTACGGGGCTACGCTTGCACAGTAGGAAGGACTTTGAAGTAAATGTGTTCGTTTCATGTGGGTGTGGTTTGGTCTGTTTCGTTAAAAAGCTTTTGATTTTGAAGTTAATTTCTGGAATATTTCGTCTTTAATGAGATTGTGGCTGGAGTTTTTATACGATAGTTTTAATGTAACATAAAAATGTGAATTTTAAATATATTTACGTAGATTGCTAGAGGTAAAATATGGGTACTCTATTTTTATTTCATAAGATTATTTTGGAGTTATATCGATTTTTTCGCATTTAATTTTTCAATTAAAATATCTTTTAAATGTATTCATTCAAAGTATATTTTTAATGAGAATATTTATTTATAAATAACTTTATAAATTCAACTTTATTCAAGTTATCCAACTTTAAATAATAAAATGCGAATACTTCTAAATGAATGAAGAAATTAATTGTTATTTATTTTTGAATTCGAAAACATTTTTGTCTTTTTAAACAAAATTAGACATCTTAATATACAGAATTTTTTTGTTTTCCAATTTAAAAATAAATTTGAATTTATTACTAATAGACTCCATACGCATGTGTGCTAGGAATAAACGGAATCTCTGCCTCTTTTTTTAGACGTTCGGAATGAATTCATGGATCAAATATGTTTTCTGGGAGTACGGAAAATATTTATAAAAAAATAAGGGTAATTTAGCGCAAATTGAAAATTTTTTCTGACAGTGTATGACTCAACTGCTGCTATTTTTATTTATTTATTTATTTTTATGCCAAAGGGATAAAATATTAAATGCTTATTACTGCATCTTGATATCGCAATTAATGGTAATAAAAGAAATTTGTAATTTCTAGGGTTGTAGAATTTGTATCTTTAGAATTGGACAATTTATATTCCATTATTCTATCTTATTTTATAGTTTTGTTTGCATGGCGTTATTATCTACATAGGTGAGTAATGACGCCAAAAAGTATTCATAAAGAGATAATGCCTTTACATTTCATGAATACATATATGGTAAAATATTTTTTCTTGCATATAGTCAATAAGTTGATGTATCAAGTTTCATATTTATTTGAAAAAAAAAATCTAAAACTGAGCCGTGAAAATTGCTTGAAGTTTAGCCTGGCATTATTACCTCAGAAAGCCTTACATATAGATGCAACAAAAATACAGCGAAACCCCGATCTATCGTTCCCTCATTCATCGTTTTCCCGCATTGATCGTTTTATTTCTGTCCCCGCACAAATCACACTTAAATAATGTTAACGAAACCCGCAATAATCTTTCTTCAAAAGTCACTTTCCCGCATTAGTCGTTGTAATTTTTTTCTCCTCTCAGAAGTGAAACTGAAAGTTACGCGAATCCACATGTCATACAAACTGGAATTACATTTTTTATCTTAAAATAACCCATTTTTGCTGCTTGTATTGTATGATGGCGACAATAATGCAGTTGAAAAGCGGTTTATAAAGCAAAGGATGCGATTGTGTTTCCATTGATCAAGATGTTACGACATGTGGTGCCCTAAAGAAAGGAGAAATGTGTGATAGTGCAAAAAATGAAAAAAAAATGGTGAAGAAGCAGAGAATAACGTCCATGCCCATGTAGCTGAGCCACCTGGGCCAAATCTGCCTGATGAAATTACGGGATTTGAAACTGCATGAACTTTCAGAAAATGATCAGAAAAATGTTGCATATCATGAAAATTTACCTTTTGATTTTAAAATAATAAATGAAAAACCTAACAATATTAAGGATTTTTTAAAATAAATATCAATTTTCTATAACTTCGATTTATTTCTTTTACAGTTTCGTAAGCAACAAATTAGCATTTATTAGTATACTGTATACATTGCATGCCTTGGTAAGGCATAATCACTGTGATTTTGGGTATTTTGAAGTTAATCTGCATTGATCGTTTTCCCGCATTCACACTGTAAAAACTGGGTTCTCAAAAATGAGTAAAAAATACTCAATTTTGAGTATGTCACATACTCAAAATAGCTCCGATGCAAATGTACTCAAAATTGAGAAACACATGTACTCATTTTTGATCACATGGTTGTCTTCAAATATGAACCGGTATGTATTCATTTCTGATCCCATACATGTATTCAAATTTGAACTTATATGCTAATTTTGATCACATGGAAGTGATCAAATATGAATCGGTATGTACTCATTTCTGATCCCATACATGTATTCAAATTTGAGCTTATGTGCTAATTTTGATCACATGGATGTGATCAAATATGAACTGGTATGTACTCATTTCTGATCCCATACATGTATTCAAATTTGAGCTTATGTGCTAATTTTGATCACATGGATGTGATCAAATATGAACTGGTATGTACTCATTTCTGATCCCATACATGTATTCAAATTTGAGCTTATGTGCTAATTTTGATCACATGGATGTGATCAAATATGAACTGGTATGTACTCATTTCTGATCCCATACATGTATTCAAATTTGAGCTTATGTGCTAATTTTGATCACATGGATGTGATCAAATATAAACTGGTATGTACTCATTTCTGATCCCATACATGTATTCAAATTTGAACTTATGTGCTAATTTTGATCACATAGAAGTTTTCAAATATGAACCGGTATGTACTCATTTCTGATCACATACATGTTTTCAAATTTGAACTTATATGCTACTTTTGATCACATAGAAGTGCTCAAATATGTATTCATTTTTGATCCCATAAATGCATTCAAATTTAATCTTATTATGTGTTAATTTCGATCCCTCAAAAGCAGGATTGATATGGTTTAAACCAACTGGTTTTTTTCTCAAAAGGACAAATAGGTTTTTTTAGAAGAAAACTAGCGACATTTTCTCTCTTTTTATATATATATATATATATATATATAATTTACATTTTTCAGATTACTGGATAGAAATAATTTCTACCTTTGACACATCATTTCAGCAATAAGCATTATAGATATGGTGTTTTTAAGCCATTTATATTATGTATAGGATTAATATCGGTATGTATTGGTGAACATATCTATTGCTCTAAAGAAAAAGCCTTAAACATGTGAATTGATCAACGATAAAATAGTTTTAAGATCAAAATGTGAAGTTGAGTAAAAGTATTCAAAAATTGGATGCTAGTTATTCCATTTTAATAATAACAATCTTTTTTTTTTTTTTTTTTTTTTTTTTTACTTTTTGAATTTAATGACCAAAAATGTTGATTTCATATTATCACTCAAAAAACAAAATCCCAAGAATTATTCAAAATGTATTTTTTGAATAACTATGGAATTATATTTATCAAGCTGCATCCAAATGTTTATAATTATTAATCAAGAGATTGTTTAAAAAGATTTCTAGAGTATCAATGATTCACTGTGTAGAGCAGTTTATTCATTGAACACAAGATTGTTTGCTAATACTGTTTAAATTAAAATATGAATTTTTTCAATATTGTATATAAATTCACTGGATTATTTAATTTAAATTATTGTAAAATGGAGTTACACAACTTGCATTAAAATGGGCAATTTTACATACTCGTTTTTGATGAGACGTTAATGTATCCGATACAGAATATGTTCATTACTGACTATGCATATATTTCAGATTCAAGATTTATTATTCATTTTTAAAGTTGATTTTGTGCCAAATGAGAATATGAAATAAAGCATTTAGTTAAAATATTTTTTTCCAAGTATAAGTTTGAGTAGACTGAAATTTCCCTTTCATTTCAATGAAGAGAAGATGCATATTGCATGAAAAATATTTTTCCTTTACTGACATAAATGTGCAATTTAAGCTAAGTACCTGTCCAATTTGAAAAATAATATTCAGATTTTTCCAGCAATTCCTGTATCACAATTCTCAATATACTTTAAAATGAAAGTTACAAATTTTGTTAATAATGATGTGAATAATATAGCAAAAGGACATAGTTCCAGTATAAGAGGATCTCCTTCAGTCATGAATCTCATGAACTAAAGAAACAATTCCTGTTATTTTAATTTTATGAAGCATAACTTTTTTCGAAAATGTTCAACAATTCTTCATAATCAAGTTTTTAGTTTCGTAGTAGACGAATTACACTCGTAAGACAGTGTTTTGTCTTTTTTTAATACAGTAAATACAATTTTAAATCCTTAGAAAATTTATACATTAAGACTTCACTCACACGAAACCTATTGCCTAATATTAATCTTATTGCATATATATATATATATATATATATATATATTTTTTTTTTTTTCTAGGGGTAGGTCTTTTGTCTATTTTTATATTTCAGTATTTTTAAAAAAATATATATTTGAATTAAATTGGATGGGTTAGAAATGGTTTATATAAGGAATATTTGGAATTAAACTTTGTTACAAGTTAAAATTTTAATTTTCTAGTTTTTGTATCAGATTTTTCACAAGTTCTTGACCTTTTGATATAATCTCAAATTCAATGAGCAATGCATGGCTATAAATGTCTGAACTGTTTACATTCCATCATGAAGACCAAAAATGGTATTTTACTCATAAGCCTCTATCATAAAAATAACTTTGCAGCATTAGACCCCCCCCCCCCCCAAAAAAAAAAAAAATAAATAAATAAAAATAAAAAAATAACACTTGTTAAGACTTGTAAGTTTATGTTAAACCAATGGCAAAAGTTTCTTTGTAATATGACTTTATATATTTTTTTCCCAATGGATAGCTGAGGTCAATCTATATATTTACCTTCTTTTCAACTTTTTTTTTTTTTTTTTTTTTTTTTTTTTTTTTTTTTTTTTTTTTTTTTTGTTTAATCAAAGTAATTTACTTTTTTGATATTGGTTCTAAGTTATCAAAAATAAAACAAAAATCTAAAAACTAAAGAAGGAGGTGAATTGTGGGATCAACCTCAGCTATTCAGAAAAGGGTGGTGTGTGTGTGGGGGGGGGGAGGACTGCTTAAAAAATTAAAAAAGAATCGAGATTTGTAATCATTTATAGTAAAAAAAAATATAATAATAATAATGCATTATACTATATAATGGGTATAATAATGCAATGAAAATACCTTATAATGAAATCTCACATAAAATTTAAATTTTTCAGAATTAAGATCGCTTTTCATACAGAGTTATACATTAGAACATGAAATATTGTAATTACATGTATATTTATTAAAAATTTTAATATTTTCAAAGTTTTTCTTGTTAAATGTCACTTTCACCCAAAAACATGTGCTTGGCAATGTAATGATTGGCATTTTTCAAATAACTACCATAAGTCAAGGCATCCATATAAAAAACTCTGCAAAATGATAAAAAACAACAACCATATTAGAGATCAACCTTAGTATGGAAATCGTGCTGTGAAAAGATACGCACTATTTTGGTTAAAAAAAAAAAAAAAAAAAAAAAAAAAAAAAACAGTATCTTTATAGGCTTGAGTGGATATTTTCAAGAGTGGAATATCCCCTTTCTAAATCATGCATTACAAAAAGTCATATCACATTACAATAAAACCCATAATAGATAACTTGCTTCAAAGAGGTTCCCAGCAAAACATGACTAGGAAAATCCCTGATCAAAATCTCGACAAAATCTCTGATTTAATGAACGGACATAATTAAATTAAATTTGCTACTTATTTTTACAATCTTTTATCATAAAAGTGATTTTTTTTATGCAATTCTTCTTGAAATTTCTCATACTTCCCTCCCAATACTTTGATAAATTTTGCATAAAAAAAATTCCAAGATTTTTTGACTTTTTAGATAAAATTCCCTGATTTTCTACGATGTTGGGAACCGTGATTAAGTAAAATATAAGTTACAACAAATCATATCAAGAAATGTTTAAATATGTTTATTAGTTTATGTATATTTCAAAGTTTTACACATTCATATCTGAATTATAAAAAGATACATCAGGAAAAAATAGATGAATATACATCACAATATTTGACAAAACAATATTTAAAATAACATTACCATTTCATAATGACATTTTATACAATTAACAAATAATATTACACATATTATTTGTAGCCACATTGATTTAAAAAAACATTGTAAGCATTAAAATTTTTGACTAAACAATGTTTAACGTAACATTACTATTCCATAATGACATTTTGTACAATTAAAAAATAACATCACACATATTATAAATAGCCACATTGATAAAAAATAAACATTGCAAACATTACAATTCTTGACAAAACAATGAAATGAAAGATTGTTCAAAATTTGATAGTAAATAACACAGTGAAACTAGTAAAAAACCAAAAAACCCAGTAGCAGGAAGTTTTATGTCTGTGACAGTAGTAAAAAACAATATTTTATTATTTAAATACGGTTTCTCAAATTCAAATCAATTGTTGAAAACTTTTTAAAACCTTTGGTTAAAGGGGTTTTTTTCCCTGGTGAGCTTATTTTAATTATTAAACATTTTAACAGAAATAATCAATGAAAAGTATTATGTTTTTATTTACTGAAATTTTCTGAAAGAGTTCAAGAAAAATTTTATGATGGTCTGCCATGTTCTCAGCCAGTTGATAAGTTTCTGGCAAAGAAATCACTGGAGCCACTAAAGTATCAATTATTGTCAACACTACAAGGAACAACTGCCAAAATTCATTGTCATGTGGAATTTTGTCACTAATTAATAAGGGTAAGTTTCTAATTAATGACCACATTTGAGACGAGCTTTGGCCATAAGAACCCTCAAAATTGAATAATTTATCTCGTTTTATTGGAGTAGGTTTACTGCGGATATCGCATTTACCATAATTGAAATTCATTATACGATCATTTAAAATTGTAAGAGTTAGAAATTTGTCTTTAAAAATATACTGCTTCAAAATTAAAAATGTTCCCATGGCACACCAACCTTCAAATAAATCATGCATAATATCCACAACTAAATTAGTTGTAACATGTCAATAACCTAATTCATTAAGAGAGCAATGAGATTTAACACCACACATTGAGGTTGTCCCATATTTCCAACAATGACATCATTAACATGTGCATCATGGCTATCTTTGTTACACAATAGACTAATGTCTTCTTTTATCATGTTGTGCACAATATCTTTATGGACAAGACAAAACCTACAACAATTAGCTGAAAAACTTTCTACTAAGCCAAACAACTTGTTTAACCCTAAATTGTTTCCCACTATTTGCCACAGTGCAATTTTATGCATCTTTCCTTTAAACTGAACACTCCTTTCCAAAAGCACCTTCAATTCTTGAATAAGTGGATCTAAAATTGTTTGATAACCATACTTTTCGACATGAGAGCATAATGAATATTTGTAATAAAAATAGAATCTAAAGAGGATTGCAGTGACACAGGTATATCTTTAATGGTAAAATAAACAAATCCCAGTTTATGGATACCAGTATGGGATCCTAGTGGATTTACTATCTCAACATCATCTAGATATAACTCTCAATAGCTATAGTGTCCATAGAGGATAAAACTGGATTTGAATAATAATAAAATCCATTATGAATACTATTTAAAGTAGTGCCTCTTATGCTTTTGTTGCATTTGTAGTTTTCAAACATGTTTATAAATCCATCAACAGAAATAATTTGTTTTATCATCAATCCAATTGAAATGTACCGGAAAGTTTCTTTTCTGAGAATTTGGCATGGAACACCATTTTTATCTAATTTTTGTTCGTACCGTGAGCCAAGAACAATTTTAGTGGGGTTAACAAAGCAGCCAATTTATTTTAAAGTTGTTAATATTTTATATTTAGAATCAAATTTTGAATATAACTCGCCACAATAATCAAATTTTTCTATAAAAGTTTTCGTTTGTTCATCAGTATGATCGACAGACTGGTTTATAAATTTCATTGTCTCACCTTTTAAATAATTTACTGTATCCCACATCAAATTTGAAATTCTCTTTATTGATGAAATAATACTTTTCAAAGGAACCCCACTATTGCTACAAGCTTCACTGCAATACTGCACATCATAAAAAGTTCCCTAGCATTTTGTTTTTTATTTTGAAAAATTTTTGAAGGGGAGTTTACATCAGAATTAATAACAAAGCCATCATCTGACTGACTGAAAATTCTTCTACCTGTTGGCTCTGTGAGGGTGCTGATGTTTCATCTTTTGCATGGAATCGCTCTAAGTGTCTCTGATAATTATATAGCTTCCTAAATGATTGCTTACAAAATCTATCATAACACTTGTAATGTTCTAAGACTCAATGACGATTCCTAATATGCCAACAGAGATAAGAAGAACTGAAAGATCTTTTGCAAAATGTACAAAACATTTTATAAACACTAATTTAGCTAAAATTATATACATAAAAGAAATAAATAATTGCAATACTGTGAAAAATTGTTTAGCCTATAATTTTAAACAATAACTTAACAATCAGGGTTTGTGATTTTTTTTAATTTTTTTTATAAAAATCAAAACAATCTGATTTTTTTTTTATTTAAATCTTTTTTTTTTTTTTTTTGTTTTTTTTATGACACACATTATTTCTATTTTATGACTTTTTGTTTAATTTAAATAATGTAAATTTCACATACATAGTATTATCTATTAATAATATTACACAATTTACATAAATGATTAATACTATTTCAAAATAAAATTTTAGGCTATGAAAAAAATCTTGAAACTACATATCAGTTGTCAAAAATTAATCCAACCTTCAGTATTTTAATTAAAATAAAAAATCTGCAACACATAAAAAATTTATTAAGTGCTGACTGAGAAGAATGAGTTTAGCTGCTGCCATCAAAATACTTAAGGCCAGAAGACACAAATTGAGGTGTCATCACTAATCAATTGACTTCTCAATTGTGTTGAAATTTACACAGGAAAATATTGAATAGCTATTTTATTTTATTTGTGGAATATCTATCATCTTATAAAACAATAACTATTTAAACTTACTAATGAGAACTTGGAATCCCTAAATAAAAATTCAGTCAGAAGGAATACTACAGTGTTACTGTACCTGGCTGCTTTTTTATTAGGGGATTCCAAAGACTCATCAGTAAGTTTAAGAAGTAATTAATCATAAGTTAATCAGTAAGTTCAGTGTTTCATAAGATAATAGATATCCCGGAAATAAAAGTAAATTGCTATTCAAAATTTTCCAGTGAGAATTCTACCACTAATGAGAAGTCAGTCAATTAGTGAATATGTCACAATTTGTTTCCTCTGGCCTTGAGCATTTCGATGGCAGCGGTTTAACAGTTTTATCTCTTGATTTCTAATTTCCGTAAGTACCAAACCAAAGGCGGAAAACATTTATTCTACGGAAGTAGATAAATCTATTGCAGTAAAAAGCTATTTGATCATTAATTCTGTAAGTTTTTTAGTATCAGCCTTTTCAATAACTGTAACAAAAATACCTTCCACCATTCTAAAGGTCTAAGATCAATTATATTAAATTAAAATAAATAAATGACTGATTCAGATTTTGCTCAAATCTTAATATAACAGGCCTTACCAAAGTACAGCACATAAAGTCATACAATTTTATTTTACCTCGACTTGTAGAAGTTTTTTCAAAATACTAATGAGTAAATATTCAAATATTTAATATATTTCAGCTAAGATTTCTTTACTGTTGCAAGATTATTTTATAATTTGATTCAAATGAAATTTGAAAGCATTTTGTTTTTCTAAACTTTACATTTATTTTACTTTTTACAAAGCTTAAGCTTTATTGTTCTGAAAGTTGTTTGATTATATACCAGAGTTTCCCCCAGGTTTAAAAAAGGGCAGGGCGCTACTGTTCTTAAAAGGGCACTTTTTACATTTTCAAGGGCACTTTTTCATTTTTAAGGGCACTAAATCTTGTTTAAAAAAAAGAGGAAAAAATGCCATTTTGTTAAAATATCGCAAAAAACAGCAAATTTTGTTAAAAGATCGCAAAAACAGCACATTTTGTTAAAAGATCGCTAAAAATAGCACATTTTGTTAAAAGATCGCAAATAATGGCATATTTTGCTTTAAAAAAAAACCGTCAAATTTCATGAAAATATCGCAAAAAACGACAAATCTCATGAAAATATCGCGAAAAGATGGAACTTTTCACAGAATTTTCCGTTTTATTGTGATTTTTGGACAAAATTTGCCGTTTATTTTTTCCGCAAATCTTTTGACAAAATCTGCCGTTTTATCGTTTTAATTAAACGAAAGTTGACCTTTTTTGCAACTCATTTTTCAAATTTTTCCGTTTTATCCCAATTTTGGAAGGAATTTGTCACTTTTCCACGATTTTTTGAGAAAATCTACTGCTTTGTGACGAAATTATCCTCTTTTTGCAAATCTTGCCGGAAATTAGTCGTTATTTCGCAATTTTTAACAAACATGTCTTTTTTTTTGACGAAATTACCCGTCCCACGGGACGCGTATGAGGCAATTTTTTGCATAATTTACGCGCTGTAGCGTGTTCGGAATCATCGCTGGAGGGCTGCGTTTTTTCAAATGTGAAGCAAGAAGGGAAGTATTTCTTTTGAATGAATGACAAGAGGGGCACTAGTTTTTGGATGAGGGACAAGAGGGGCGCTATTTTTTAAACTAAAGGGCAGGAGGGGCGGAGCGCCCTCCTGAAACCCTCTGGGGAACTCTGATATATATTATATAAAACTAAATTATATTAAAGCCCATTATCATATTTGTTTACATCTTAAATTTATTAAAAAATAACGTAAAATAAAAACTGATTTAAATGAATGATTTTTTTTAATTCAATTGATTTAAATCATGATTAAAATTAAGCTGATTTAAATCAACGAACCCTGTGAACAAAATTTTAAAACAGGACTCATACAATAAAAAAACAAGGCAAAATATAAAAAAGAAAACTATTTAAAATTTACATAGATATTATTTTTCAAGTCTTTTACACATGAAGGAACATCACTGTTCAAGTCAAATTTATAAAATGTATTTTAAAAATACCACACATTAGAACAGTAAAGTGAGAATTCTAAATTCAAAATGAAATGCAACTTGAAGCAAAGATGCATCTTTTGAAGCACCTCTATGCTATGACCTTCAAAAATGAGAAAAATTTGTTGAGGCTTGCACCTCTCTCCGATGGCAAGAATGAATCAATGGTTGCTTCCTTTGGCCGTCCAACAGACTATCTTCTTTCATAAATTTTTCTAGCCCTTCTCCAACCTGTAAGTAATGAATCAGTTACTTAAATGAAAAGAATAAATTATTTTTGTCCCCCCTTCCCCTGCTTAAAATTTGCTGGTTCATAAATTCAATAAATGCATAGAGCAAACAAACTGATATTTAACATTAATTCTTAGGAAGTGGTAATTTCCTTATCAGATACAGTAACTTTTTTAATGTCTTATCAATTTTATGATTTTTTTTTCTATAAAAAAAAAAAACCCATCAGTTTTGTTGATGTGTGAAAAAATTACAAACTTTGTTTGACTGCAGAAATATCCCATATTTTGCCTGTTTATTGTGCGACTGTAATTGATCGGGTGCAGAACAATAGAAAATATTGTCATTCGAACAAGGAAAAATCACAAGTTGCGTTGATCAAGTTCCGAAAAATGGCGAATTTTATTGATCAGACATGAAAAATATAACACCAATTTTGATGATCACGAAAAAAATTGCTAATTTTTTCAATGGTGCAAATAAAAATTGATTGGCTATGGAACAATTGTGAGTTTCACCAGTTTCTCGTTTGAAAAATAGAAATCTCATAAATTTGCTACGGGAAAACAATACAGAATTTCGTCAATTAAGACATAGCACAAGACAATAAAAACCTATCATGAAAAAGGTAATTTTATTGATATTACCTGTTGATCATTATTTTTACGGGGAGGATTTTAATGCCGAACAGTGTTATCCTGTAAAAATATTTAAAAAAGGGTTGGATTTTTTTTTTTTTTTTGGCCTATAGTTACCATAGAATCATTAGCCAATAAATTTTGAGGGATTCTATCTAGCATATATTTTGAACTTTAGCTCAACTTGAAAATATCTTTATTTTTAGAAAATAAATAATGCAATACCAAATACCGAGACAACTGGATGAAGTGATCAAGAGACTGAGCACTTGTCGGTCCAATTTGACTTTTTGGAGCCAATTTTCTTAAAATCGGCTTGAGGCAATATCAAAGGCAACACTACAAGACCACAACAAATTTCTGAAAAGAAAAAAATGCAAATAATAATAATAATGTAAATAATAATGCAAGTAATATACATTGAGAAAACAAATTTGATCTCCCACAAAAAATTAAAATTACCATTAAAAAATTATTAAAAGATAAATGATTGTAACAGTTCTACATTTAGTTTTTTTTTCTTTGAAAATATTAATATGATTCTTAGAGCTTCCTCTTTTTTCCAGAGTTTTTTATACTTGTAAAAAAAGCTTGATTTCTTTTCTTTAAAAAAAAAAAACAATGGAGTAAATTCCGGTGAAATTTGCAATATTGTATTTCCCCACAATCATAATAGGAAATGTTTTTCTATCTCAATTTTTTGCCGAAATCTGCACTTTTTTAACTGTGAATATTTGACAAAATTCACATTTTCTTTCTACAGAATCACTAACGAAAAATGTTGCATGGACTAAATTTTGCAACTTGAAAAAAATGAGTTTTGCAAAAACTTAGTTTAAGAAAGATTTTTGTAGCATTTTATTTTATTGGTTTTACATTTAAATTTTACATTTAAATCTTCAAATTGGACACGAATGGAAAGCAAAATAAATAAAATTACTAGCCTATCAGATTTTTAGGCATTTTCCTAATATTTATACGATATTTAATATGCAGTAGCCAATTTATCTGTTATTATATACAACCAGAAATAATTTAACAAAAATATTTTTTTATAAATCAATACTATATTCTTACTTTCAGCAGGATTATAAAATTTGATGCATTTCCAAATTCAAGGCACAAGCTATCCCTCTTTTTCTCGTCATACAGTAACTTGTATTCTGCATCAATCTTAAAGAAATTTAAAACATATAAAAGTACAGTTCAGCAAAAGGCAACATATATAAACATTCTTCCAGTAACTTTATTGTACACCACACTAAATTATTACTATCAATGTGAACATTATATTCAATTCTTTATTATTTTTAATTCTTATAGACTAAGTACAAAAGTAATATTTATCCGGGATCTGTCCGACCTGACCGGTTAAAAGATATAAAATTTTCCTAAACATAGCCCTACTTAATTTGACAAAATTTAACAGAAAATAATAAACTTTAGTAGAAAATACAACGGTATTTAGGTAATTTCAGAATAATATGTACTGTATCTACTAGTGCATAAATAATTGTGCAGCTAGCATGCTTCCCTCCCCCCCCCCCTGTTTCGATGGGACCAAAATTTTTCTTCTATAATTTTACATGCAAATATTTTTTAATACATAAAGTATTTTGTTTGAAATTTACAAAATTATTCTTAATTGGTCGCAAAAAAGAATAAGTAGAAAGAAAATATCTTGAAAATTAACTATCGGTTGTGGATAAAAACATGAAAATAATTGATTAACCCCAGAAAAGTTTTTCCAATGAGTCACAAGTAAAAGTAGCAGGATGTGCCAATCAACAAGGAAAAAAAAATCATATTTCCCCATGATTTTTCTACAAAATTCAAGTATTTTCCACAGTCTTTCGATAAAATTTCAGTATTTTTTTGCAACTTGTTCACGAAAATTGCGTTATCTCCCGCAATCCTCTGAAGAAAATAGTATTTTTTCCGCGACCGTTTGATGAATTTAGTTTTTATTTTGAGATCCTATGGGGAAATGTGCGCATTTCCCTACAAGCATTCGAAGAAATTTGCTTAATTTAGCGCGGTTTGTACTCATGTTTTTGTTTATTTCATCTGTTACCCCCCCCCCAGATAAAAATGTCAACAAATTATAATGCATATTTGCATAGATCCCAGGAGCCAGGAATAAAATTCACCGCCGAAAAAGCAGAATTCTGAATTTCCTTCGAAAAGTAGCATGTCTTAAGCACACAGAAGTCACTTTTTTTTTTTACTCAGAACTTTGATGAAATTTGCATTTTCTTGCCACCTTTTGAGGAATTTTGCAATTTTTCAGCAGACATTTAACAAAATTTGTGTTTTATCCTCAGTGCTTTGTAGAAATTTGCATTTTCTAGCCACCTTTTGATGAGTTTTGAAATTTTTCAGCAGACATTTAACAAAATTTGCATTTTATCCCGAGTGTTTTGTAGAAATTTGGTTTTTTTTCACAATTTTTTTACAAACTTGCAAACCATGGTACGGGTCCCCAGGTGCCTGTGGGATAGTTAGGCCGTGGCTCTGGTCATTAGTGTTGGTTCTAGATAAAAAGGGTCACCGGGCAGGAATTTTTCAAAAAGGATACAGTGTACCCTTGTCCCCCAAAAATATCCTGAAGTGGTTTGTTTAATCCCTTATAATTTGCAATATTTTCCAGGGATAAATTGAATTGTCACAAGGGCGAATAGGAAATGTAGCCTGACAAGGAAAAGGGGGGGGGAAGATTCATCCCAAAAATATTAATATTTTGTGTTTTTAATAGTAAAAAAAAAAAAAAAAAAATGCAATTTTTGCTTCGGAACTCTATATCCCCCCCACGGGAGAAGAGTGCCTGAATTCAACACAGTTTAAAACAAGTTTCAACTTTGTATTTCGCACATGTTATGAATGCATGTAAGCATGCACATTTAGCAAATAATTCTGTATTCAAAAATGAAATATTAATTATAATTAATGGCGCTATTAGAAAAGAGTACTCAGGGTTCATACAGACTTGGGAAGAAAAAATCCAAGGAATCCAAAAAAGAGATTTACCCCCAGATTTAAAAAGGGGCAGGGCGCTACTGTTCTGAAAAGAGCATTTTTTACATTCTTCAGGGTACTTTTTGGTTTTTAAGGCCACTTTTATAGAGTTGAATCTAGAATCTAGCGGTTCAAAAAATTGTAGAAAAACAGAGATTTCGTTAAAGAATCGAAAAAAAAAAATCTAAAAATTTCGCTAAAAAATTGATTAAAGGAAAAAAAAGGTAAATTTTATTAAAAAATCGCAAAAAAACGGCCTATTTTGTTAAAAGATCGCAAAAAACAGCAGATTCTGTTAAATTATCGTGAAAAAACGGCAGATTTTGCTAAAAAAAAATCTCGAAAAAACGGCAAATTTTCTTAAGAAATCACAAAAAATGGAAAATTTTGTCAAAAGATAGCGAAAAACCGCTAATTTTGTCACATTTAAACACGAAAAAATGCAAATTTCGAAAAAGCGCAAAAAAAAGCACATAGTTCATAACGGGAGTGGAATCGCCCCCTCTTTTCTCCCATTTCCATTGTAACCTTTTAAAAAATTTGCTGTGTTTTTTTTTTTTTTGTTTTTTTTTGCTTAGGATCATCTCTGTGATTCTGTCAAATTTCTTTCCAAAATTTAGAAAAATTAAGGTAGTCATTTCCGAAAATAAAGAAAGAAAGATCGGTCGTTACTCTAAAAATCAGGGCCGTAACTACCGCCGGGGCACTGCCCCAGGGCCTCCAAGCCTGAGGGGCCCTAAACTGATGGTTAAAAAAACTATTGATTTTAGTTTCTAGTCTAACTTCCTATAAAATGTCCAGCACCTAGTTAAATGTTAATAATTAAAAAAAAATAATAAATAAATAAAATAACATGTTAGAATAAATGTTTTTGCATGTCCGTCGATATACTTCATACGTTTTGCATGCAAAAGCAACTCTATATAGTATAAAGAAGAAAATATGGACTTCTGATCGGTTGAATAATATAAAAAGAATCTAAAAAAAATCTAGAAAATCTTTCTTCTTTTCTATTAATAAATACATAAAATCGGAAAAAAATAATCAAAATCCATCGTTCAAATGGTTTTTAAACAGAAACATATGATTAAATTACATAAACTCAAAAATGAACCAAAACAAAACGCTCTTTAAAGTATTCCACCAATAAGAAGTCCGTATTTTCACCTCTATGCTAGCTTCAGTGGGATCGGCAAAAATTCCGTCGTCGCCAGGTGCCTGCCGAGTAGGGTTGTCCAATTCTGCTTTTTTTTTAGTCATTTTTGGACTTATCATACTGTGTATGTTTAAACAACAGCGTGCAAAAGAAAAAAACTGCGTCCGGGGCAAAGTGTTAATTTGCTCCGGGTGCGAGGGGCCTCACTAGTTTGCCCCAGGGCCCCCAAGATTATACTTACGGCTCTGCTAAAAATCTTACATAAAATGTATCACAATTTTTGACAAATAATCGAAAAAATATCATTTTCTTAAATTAGTGAAAAGAATCGTCAATTTTGTTTTTGGATTGTGAGAAAAATGCGAGTTTTGCCAGAGGATGGTGAAAAGATGCAAATTTCGTTCAGGAATCACAAAATAAAACAAACAAAAAAGAATTTTGACAAAAAATTTTGAAAAAAAAGGGACATTTCATCAAGAAATAGGAACAAATTTCGTCAAAAGGTCGCGGGAAAAAAACTGCGTTTTTTCCTGTGGCACTTTGATAAAATTCGCGCTTTTTGTCTGTTGCATTTTGACGAAATTTGCACTTTTTCAGCGGCCCTTTGGGAAAAAAAAAATCGCATTTTTTTCTGTTTTCAGATGACAATATTCACTTTTTGTCGACGATCATTTAACGAAATTCGAGTTTTTTCCACGGTCCTTTGACAAAATCCTTTGGTCCTTTCGCCTAATCTTTGCGTAATTTACGCGCTATAGCGCGTCCGCATCATCGCTGCGTTTTTTCTAATGCGGGGCAAGAAGGGTGCTATTTTTTTAATCAGCGACAACAGGGGCGCTAGTTTTTGGATGAGGGGCAAGAGCAGGCGCGGATCCATGGGGGGGGGGATCGCCCCCCTCAAACCAGTGTTGAATTCAGACTTTTTTCCGGAAGGGATTTCTGCGACTCTGTCGAAGACATTCCATTTTTCTGGAAAAAACACGAATTTCGTTAAAATGTCACTAAAAAGTGTTGTCTAGTGTTAAACAAGCTTTAACCCTTTTGGTCTCATTGCCTCATTAAAGTCTTTTCAATATATAAATAACATCTTTTATTTTATTTTATTTTTATTAATCATTCGGTTTTTATCAATATTTTAAAATAAAACTTACCTTTTATTAGCCAGGTCCCATTCCTCTAATCTATTTAAAGTTTTCATCTGTTTAAATCTAATTATCAACTGCCGGTTTAATAGACTTCCGATAAACGACCTATCTTCGTAAGTAAACTTTTCCTTATGGCGTAGTATGCCGATACGTCCGTAGATGGCGTCGCGATCTCGTTACGTAGATCGCGTCACTCCCGTCATCCCTATCTGTGTAGTGGACTGATCCTAGATTGTTCTAGTGAGAGGACGTTGTTCGGCACGTGCCTGTTCCCTCAGAGTATAAATACCGGTGAAATCTCTTTCAACTTCGCTTGTTTTTAAAAAGGTTTTTAACCTCTCTAGAAAATGGGAAGCTCTTCAGCTTTCCTTGCTTTTAAAATAAGACCCTTTTACAGTCATCCCATCTTATGAAAATACGGCGTTGGTAAATATGGTCTTCTGTCTTAAATTAAATTATAATAGTTTGTTTTTCAAGACATATTTCTTAAAGTAATTTTCCCATAGTGCTGGACACTTTTTAAAGTTATGCTTTGGATCTGTGAAAAGTTTAATTACCTGGCTGTCTGAAATTTATCATCTATTTTTATGTCTGTCTCCAACGAATGAATAAACTATGGATTGTTATGTTTTAAGAACTGTTTCTTCATTGCTTAAATTAGTTTAATCGCACTTTTGCATACCTACATCTTTCATACTGCAGCTTTAATAAGTGGCTTCTCATAAGCATAAATTTGCATTTTTTTCCACAAGCGTTTGTTTAAATGACTCTGCTAATGTGTTAAATTGTTTAAAGTGAATGTGGTTTGCAGTTAACCTCATTCTTGATAGGTTATGGGCAGAAAAGCTATGGAGTAAGCCCAAAAGAATTTAAATATGCAGTATAGTAAAGTTTATAGATCGTTTGAGTGCAAAAGTGGGGGGGGGCAGATAGAAAGTTTTTGAAAATGAAATCCTGATGGTGATTGATTTTGAAGATAGATGTTTATGAATTGAAATTTTTTTTGATTATCAAATAAAAAAAAAAAAAAAATTTTAAGATGATGGCTGCTATAATTCATATTGAGAAATTAAATTCACGGAACTATGCAAATTGGTGCACCGACATCAAGTATGTTTTATTAGAGAAAAATCTATGGGAAATTATCGAGAAATCAAAGGTCAGACCAATAAAAAGCACAACTGTAACTGAAGCTGATATAGAAGCGTTTAATCAAAAAGCGAACCAAGTTCTTTCAATTCTCTATTTAAATATTGAACCTGATTACCGAAGAATAATAGAAGGCTGTAATGACCCCGTAGATGCATGGAAGAAATTGAGGAATAATTTTTGTCCTGACTCCAGATCGTACCACATGAAAATTTTTAGTGATCTGATGGAGTGTAAGATTGCCGAAAATGAAGGAATAAATCTTTATGCATCACGCCTACTTCGTATTTCAAATGAAATTAAATCCATTGATCCAGCATTTAATGAAAAATATACAAGCTTTCAGATCCTTCGTTATCTGCCCAGAAATTTTGATAGTATTGTTCAAAATATTTTAAGATGGGAAGAAAGTAAATTTGTTTTTGATGAAATTGTAACGGAATTAATCGCAGAGGAAACAAGATTAAAAGTCAGAGATATGGATAGTGGAAAAGTTGTCCCTGAAATCCAGATGACTAAAGTAAAGAAATTTCCATTTCGTAAACAAGTTAGATGTTGGAATTGCAATGGATTAGGCCATGTCAGATCCCACTGTAATGTACCATTAAAACAACAGTACCAGAGGACTGGAAAGGGCAGAAATCGTTATTTTTCAAGTGATCTTTCTCCAAATCGTCGCCCCTCATCTCTTGACCGAGGTTCTTCGTCCGAAGGTGGAAGGCATAGAGATTACTCTGATGATGACTCGTCACCTGCTGCTGACCCCTGTGACCGGAGAAGTTCAGACAGATTATCCCGTGACCGAAGGAGGAATGCTGACCGGAACAACCATCATCGAAAAAGACCTGTCTCTAAGCGAAGTCCCAGTGGCAGCACACGTAAGTCATCTTTGTATTTTGTTTCTCAGGCAAATTTAAGTAATTTTGGTAAAGGGGCCACCTGGATCTTTGATTCAGGTGCGTCCCACCATTTTTGTCGTGATAAAAATTTGTTTACTGTATTTAAACCTTTAAATGAGGAAAAGATGACTGTTGCTGTCAGGGGAATTTCATTCCCAATTGAAGGGAAGGGTGAAGTAAAACTTCGTTTTGGTAATAGAATTGTTACTCTTACTAATGTAATGTATTCTAGCCGCTTAAGGCGTAATTTAATCTCTGGTCCACAACTGGACAAAAATGGTTGTATTTTTCGTGGTGGTCAAGGTGCAGTGGAAATATCCCGAGAGGGCGAGTACCTATTTAGTGCCTTTCTTGAAAATGGCGTTTATCAGGTTTTTCCTCGAATTCCCAATGTTAATAAAAAGCATGTAACTTTTTCTATAAGTAATGTTGAGAATATGAAGCTGTGGCATCGCCGTTTTGGCCATGTAAGCCCAGCTATTTTATTACATACATGTCGTAAAAGGGGGGTTCGGGGATTGCCTGATTTAAATGACTTAAATTTTAAATGTGAAGTCTGCAAATTAAATAAATTTAAACGTGTATCTTTTCGTCCTCTTGATGGCATAAGATCCTCTCAACCTTTAGAATTACTGTATGCCGACCTGTGGGGTCCTTGTAGGACCGAGGGTAGGCAAGGTGAACGTTACTTTTTGTCCATCATTGACGACTTCTCTCGCCGTGTTTCTCTATATCCAATTAAGTTTAAATCGAATGCTTTTGAAATTGTTAAAGCTCACATAGCAAGAGCTGAAAATTTTTTGGGAAAAAGAGTAAAAAGTATTCGTACGGATAATGGGGGAGAGTTCGTCAATGATGACTTTAAAGAATATTTTGAGAAAAGGGGGATTAAACATGAATTGTCCAACCCATTTA
The DNA here is from genome assembly GCA_964019185.1 of Maratus speculifer. Taxonomy (NCBI): domain Eukaryota; kingdom Metazoa; phylum Arthropoda; class Arachnida; order Araneae; family Salticidae; genus Maratus; species Maratus speculifer. The sequence continues at coordinate 54,950,615 of OZ025292.1, read as the reverse complement.
CACCTGAACAAAATGGGGTTGTTGAACGTTTTATGCAGACTGTGGTAAACGGCGCGAGAACTATTTTATATGAGAGTAAATTGGACCCTAGTTTTTGGCCCGAAGCCATGAAATACTATGTGTATACATGGAATCGTGTTTGTCCTCGAATTCTGGATAAATCTCCTTTTGAACTTTACGGTGGTAAAAAACCGTCAGTTCGTCACTTAAAGCCCTTTGGAGCAGTAGTCTACGTTGGATTACCTAAACAGCATAGATCCAAACTCGAGGCTAAAGCTAAGAAAGGGGTCCTCGTGGGCTATGCTTTTAAGACTAAAGGATATCGCGTTTGGTTGCCGGAATCTGATAAAATTGTGGAATCTATAAATGTTTCGTTTGATGAGAACTCTAGTAATGATTTTGGGCGCAGAGGAGTCGTGATGGGCCCGGAAAATTACATTCTTTTTCCCACTGATCCTGGTGCTAATCGTGATGATGAAATTGCTGAGGTAGACTCAGGAATGAATCCAAGTCCCTCCAATATTCCACAAGATTCCCAGGTCAGTGAGGATGAAGAGGTTGATTCCGAGTCCGATAGCAATGACAGTTCTCAATCTATTTCCTCATTACGAGATGTTAGGTGGGAGCGTCGTGCTGTTCCACGAAAAACCGGAAATAAAGTAGATATCTATTATTATGAAAAGGATCAATCTACGCGTTTGAGATCATTACATGATATCGAAAGATATTGTGACAGGCAGAATATACGTTTTAATCCTGATCTTTTTGATTTTAAATCATCAAATCATTATTCAGGTATAGTTCCAGTTGATACAGTTTTAGAAAATGATTCCGATGATCCAGAGTCAAGTCATTTGCAACCTTGTGCATGACTAGACGGCGAGGAGATCCCTAGAACATATAGGCAGGCTTGTAAATCACGACAACGTGCGATGTGGTTTGATGCGATGAATAAAGAAATACAGGTGATGTCCGAACGGGGGGTTTGGCATTTAGCGAAATTACCTGCTAACGTAACTCCAGTGGGGTGTCGGTGGGTTTATACGATCAAGAGAGATGAGTTTGGGAGGATCGCCCGCTACAAAGCTCGGCTTGTTGCCCAGGGCTTTAAACAGGTGAAAGGTGAGTCGTATGACGAAACCTTTAGCCCTGTGGTTAACTTTGGGGTGATCCGACTATTTTTCTCTCTCTTGGTTTCGTATTGCAAGTGGCACCATATTCAATGCGATGTCACAAGCGCCTACCTGTACGCTCCATTGAGAGAAGACGTTTATATGTCCCAACCTCCCGGGTTCGAAGTCCCTGGTAAAAATCATCTTTTCTGCAAACTAGATCGCGCGTTGTATGGGTTACATCAAAGTGGGAGGGTCTGGTTTTTCGAAATAAATAAAATTTTGTTAGAAATTGGTTTTGTAAAATTAGAAGCTTGTAATTGCGTTTATGTTTTTAATTCTGAAGTTGTTTTGCTTTTGTATGTTGATGACATTATTATTTTTGGTAAACGTAAAATTAATATTGATAGGGTTTTAAATTTGTTAAGAAATCATTTTGATTTAAAAATCCTTGGAAAAACTAAGAAACTCTTGGGGGTTGAGTTTGTTGAGGGGGAGGATTCACTGGAAATCCATCAATCTAGTTATATAGATGAGATTTGTGAACGTTTTAAAAAGTTTTATATTCCTCTATCAACTCTCCCAATTAGTAAGGGTGTAGTGTTTTCTAAGGTGGATTGCCCCACTTCAGATGAAGATATTAGGAATATGTCTAAATTCCCATATCGTAATGTTCTCGGCTGTTTATCCTTTCTTGCTAATAGGTCTCGTCCAGACATCTGCTACGCTGTTAATATTTTTAGTCAATTTCAGGTTAATCCTGGCCCTGCTCATTGGAAAGGTTTACTGAGGTTGCTTGGTTATGTTAAGTTAACTCGGCATTACCATCTCCGATTACGATGTAATCAGGGGACTTTGGTCGCTTACTCTGATGCAGATTTTGCTGCGAACCGCGATGACCGAACATCGGTTGGCGGCCAGATAGTCATGTTAGACGACTCCCCCGTTGACTGGCGTACTTTCAAGGAAAAGTGCGTTAGCCTGTCAACGATGGAATCGGAGTTCGTCGCTTTGACTGAGGCTGCCAAAAACCTGGTTTGGTTTGACCGGATCATGCAGGAATGCCGGAGTAAGCAGATCACTCGTGATGTTGGTAGTAGTTCGATACTTAAAGTGGATAACCAGGCAGCTATCGACTTTGTCAAATCTCCAATTGAGAATTATCGTAGTAAGCATATAGATGTTAAACTTTTTTTTATCAGGGATTTAATATATCAGGATGCTTTTCAATTAAGTTTTGTGCGTAGCAGATGTAATCTTGCGGATGTTTTTACTAAACCGTTGACCAAGTTTGATCTATTGAAATTTGTTAAAAGTGTTTTCAATATCGATTCTTAATTGTTTGTACAGTGTTTATACATAAGTTAACGTACCAATTATTCTACTGTTTTAAAGATTTAACATGTTAATAAGATGTTTTTAAAATAAATTCTAGCATGTTATTCTTACCAGCATCATGCCACTTGACCTCTCGTTATGAATGAGAGTGAAGTCTCAAGGCCTTGAGCAAATTTTTGTGATGGAATTAGCGTGAGTGAAATTATAAAGTCATGTTTATCAGAACAGTTTTTCTGGATTAACAAGTTTATGATCAATCTAGTTTTGAAGATTAGTTATCCATCTTTTAAAGTCACGATCTTTTATTAAGTTCTTTTTATTTTTCTGTGATATTAATATCTGTTTCTTTAACAGGCATCTGATATGCTTAAATGTGTGTAAATGAGAAAAGAATCCTAGCGCTGGGAGGAATGGAAGAATTTTGAATGTATTGCTGCAAGAGATGTAAGTCTGAACAGCTCGTAGTGTCCCGTTTATGATCAGATGCTGAATCTTGCTTTTGGACTGATTTAATGAAGAAAGAAGTTTTTTTTGTTGTGAAAAAATATTGTAATTAAAGTTTCAATTTTTGTTAATTATTGTAATATTGAAATGAATGGAGTTAGAGGTCAAGCTGGTGAATGTGTAAGCTGAATTAGTCCTTCAAATAGAAGGTTCTAATTTTTCTGTAATGGTACGTATTTATTGTTATATTCATTGTATTTAAATATGTTTAAAATGTAACGAACTTCTGTCAAGTCCAGTTACTATGGTTTTTCTATTTAGTGAGAAATTTTTTTTAGGGGGGTTTAATTATGTTCAATTTTTTTTGTCTGATAGGTAAAGTTTTAAATTTTCTTACCTTATCGGGCATTTAACTTTTGACTAACTTTTTGGCGTTTAAATTTATTCAAATTTTTGAACTTTCTTGAAGTTCAGATTTATTTAAAGTTTTTTGAATTTTTGAGGTTTAAATTTAATAGTAATTGTTAAATGTTAAAGTTAGTGGAGATTTTATATTCTCTGCGAGTTTTTGCGAAATTGGACTTGTTTGTCATCGATGGGATGATGAGATGCGAGTTTAGAATGTTTTTGATTGTTGAAGGGTTAACTATTAACTTAGTTGCGTTAGGCAATTTGTTTTTGAGGTTTAAAAAACCATGTTTTTATAGCAATCCAATTTTGAATTTTTTTTGAATTTAATTTTCTTTTTTTGTGGTTAAAGTATCAGATTTAAATTTTTTTTGTGTTTAGATATGTTAGACTTCTGTGGGCTCTCGGACCCTTACATGTCAGACCTAAACGTTCTTTGACGTTTATTTTGTGGTCTTTGACATGAGACAATGAGAGGGGGGGCTTTGTTGTCTAGTGTTAAACAAGCTTTAACCCTTTTGGTCTCATTGCCTCATTAAAGTCTTTTCAATATATAAATAACATCTTTTATTTTATTTTATTTTTATTAATCATTCGGTTTTTATCAATATTTTAAAATAAAACTTACCTTTTATTAGCCAGGTCCCATTCCTCTAATCTATTTAAAGTTTTCATCTGTTTAAATCTAATTATCAACTGCCGGTTTTTAATAGACTTCCGATAAACGACCTATCTTCGTAAGTAAACTTTTCCTTATGGCGTAGTATGCCGATACGTCCATAGATGGCGTCGCGATCTCGTTACGTAGATCGCGTCACTCCCGTCATCCCTATCTGTGTAGTGGACTGATCCTAGATTGTTCTAGTGAGAGGGCGTTGTTCGGCACGTGCCTGTTCCCTCAGAGTATAAATACCGGTGAAATCTCTTTCAACTTCGCTTGTTTTTAAAAAGGTTTTTAACCTCTCTAGAAAATGGGAAGCTCTTCAGCTTTCCTTGCTTTTAAAATAAGACCCTTTTACAGTCATCTCATCTTATGAAAATACGGCGTTGGTAAATATGGTCTTCTGTCTTAAATTAAATTATAATAGTTTGTTTTTCAAGACATATTTCTTAAAGTAATTTTCCCATAGTGCTGGACACTTTTTAAAGTTATGCTTTGGATCTGTGAAAAGTTTAATTACCTGGCTGTCTGAAATTTATCATCTATTTTTATGTCTGTCTCCAACGAATGAATAAACTATGGATTGTTATGTTTTAAGAACTGTTTCTTCATTGCTTAAATTAGTTTAATCGCACTTTTGCATACCTACATCTTTCATACTGCAGCTTTAATAAGTGGCTTCTCATAAGCATAAATTTGCATTTGTTTCCACAAGCGTTTGTTTAAATGACTCTGCTAATGTGTTAAATTGTTTAAAGTGAATGTGGTTTGCAGTTAACCTCATTCTTGATAAAAAGAGCTAATTTTGTCAAAGTGTCGCGGAAAAAGAGTGAATTTCGATAAAAGATCACGGAAAAAGCACGAATTTTGTCAAACGTTTGCAAAAAAAACGTTAATTTTGTCAAAGTATCGCGGAAAAAGAGAGCAAATTTCGTTAAAAGGTCGTGGAAAAAGCGCTAATTTTGTCAAAGGGTTGCAAAAAGGTAAGGTAAGATATCGCGGGAAAAGTACTCATTTCGACACAGGATCGCTGAAAAAGGGCGAACTTCGACATAAGATTGCTGAAAAATTGCTAATTTTGTCAAAGTATCACGAATTTCATCAAATTATTACGGGAAAAGCACGAATTTCATCATAGGGTCGAGGAAAAATGTGAATTTCGACAGAGATTCGCGTAAAAAACGCAAACTCAGACATAGGATCGCTGAATAAGCACTAATTTGGTCAAAGTAGCGTGAAAAAGTGCGAATTTTGTCAAATTATCACTGGAGAAGCGCAAATTTCATCACAGGGTCGGAGGAAAAATGTGAATTTTGACAGTGGATGGCGTAAAAAATGTGAACTTCGACATAGGATCGCTGAAAAGGCACTATTTTTGTCAAAGTGTTGAGCAAAGAGTTTGAATTTCGTCAAAAGTTCGAGGAAAGAACGCTACTTTTTTCAAAGGGTTGCAAAAAAACTGCTAATTTTGTCAAAGTACTGCGAAAAAGTGTGAATTTCGTCAAAGGATCGCGGAAAAAACGCGAATTTTGAAGAGGATTGACGTAGGGTCTCGCTGAAAAAACGAGATTTTTGTCAGTGTCATGCAAAAATCTCGAATTTCGTCTAAAGTTAGCTATTTTTTTCAAAGGGTTGCAAAAAAAGTGCTAATTTTGTGAAAGTATTGCAGAAAAGGGCGAATTTCATCAAGAGGTCGCGGAAAAAGCGCTAATTTTGTCAAAGAGTTGGAAGAAAGGTAGGCAAAGAATCATGGAAAAAGTTTGAATTTTGACATAGCATCGCTGAAAAAGCGCGAACTTCGACATAAGATTGCTGAAAAAGCAGTAATTTTGTCAAAGTACTGCAAAAAAGTGCGAATTTCGTCAAAGGGTCTCGGAAAAAACGGGAGTTTTGACAGAGAATCGTGTAAAAAACGCGAACTCTGGCATTGGATCGCTAAAAAGCGCATATTTCGACATAGGATCGCTGGAAAAGCGCGAATTTTGTCAAAGTGTCATGGAAAAATGGCCTACTTTTCTCAAAGGGCTGCAGAAAATTGCTAATTTTGTCAAAGTATCGCAGAAAAGAACCAATTTCGTTAAAGGATCGTGGGAAAAACCCGAATTTTGACAGAGTATTGCGGAAAAAAAAGTTGAAATTCGTCAAAAATGCCAAAAAATGCGAATTCCGTCAAAGAGTCGCGAAAAGAGAGCAAATTTAGTCAGAAGATCGCGGAAAGCATTTCATTTGATTATTCATTTAATAATTAACTGTACAAAAAATGATTTCATGAACAGAAATTATGATTACGTTGATTCTATGTTTCTTAGTATCGCCCCTCCCAAAACGATCCGCCACTGGGAAAGAGGGGTGATATTTTTTAAACTAAAGGGCAGGAAGGGCGGCACGCACCCCTGAAACCCTCTGGGGGAAACTCTGCAAAAAATTTTAAGGACTTGCCACTTTTGTTGTTATTTATGTGGCATGCGCTTGCACACCCCAATTTTTAATGCCCCATTTGGAGAAAAGAACATTTCAAACAAATTTTTCTCTATTAGAACCTAATTATTGGTGCTGAAAATGCAAAGAATTCACAACCTTGGCGATTTTGTATGTTTAAATAAACAAGTAAACAATCAACTTTCCTATGCAATGACCAATGGTCACACACACAGAGATCAGTGAAATTCGAAACACTTATTACATATATCGCATACAACTATAAAAGAATTTTTAAATGTAAAAAAAAAAAAAAAAAAAAAAAAATGCTAATGCGACGTACGCGAAAAAATATAACTTTTGAATTTATTCTTTTAGAGCAGCGATAAGTTAAAGTGTCCTAAAGCTGACATCTAACAAATATTTAAAGCATTACTTATTTTCTAAAACAATTTAGAATGAGTTTTTCTTTCTTCTTAAATCAAAGATATCTTGGATTTGGAAAATTGATAATGCTTTAAATATTTGTTTTACTTAAAGATGTCAGTTTTAGAGCACTTTACCTTAATCACTTTCTTTGAAGGTGAATGTTGTCCATGACATACATAGAAAACTGAAAAAAGCACCATTATTAACATCCTTGTAAGATACTAGTCACCATTATATGCTATTGAATTTGTTAATTAAATTATGTACACATACATTTAAATAAAATATAGATCAAACTATTTACAACAATAAAATCTACTTTGGGTTCCATAAAAAATTGGAATACAAATGATTAATCACAACAGTATTAAAAGCAAAAAATATTGATAAAAAAATTTATCGAAAAACTTTATGTAGTAAAAAATGTATGGAAAGAAATTTGGGCTAAATAATAAACAAAATAATAATATTAAAATCAATTTCTTATGAATTTATTTGCAATTTTTGTTATCTAATTTGTCTAATTTCTGCAATTCTTTTTTGTTTGTTTGCAGACATAATGTTTTCATTTCTAAGTAGTGCCTAATGAATCTGTACGAATCCTGGCACTGCACAACTATTTAGTCAAGTTTTGGCACCATCCCCGGCGAATTGCAGTTTGAAATAAAATTAAAATGACATCAAAGATGGCAGAGTATGTGCGAAAGCAGAATGAAATAAAAATATGTGACATTGAATAAACACTTTCAAATAATAATAATTAATAGTAATTCTAAAATAAATCTTGTGAATTGATTATTGTTATTATGATGCCAAATGATGTTGGTACACGTGATAACATGACATGCATTTCCGGCTCAAAAATTAATAAGAGCATTTTTTTAGCAATTATTAAATTACTTTAAAATATTCTGCGCAGTTTAATTTTTACATTAATATTAACAACATCAAAAAACAGTTGATTACATCAACAATAAAATAATATTGAATAATGAACAGAGAGTACTTACTTTCGAAGTTTTCAGAGAATGAATAGAGCTGTTCTTCTAATTTCTTCTTAAATTAATCCATAATTCGTTAAAAATCACTTAATAAACAAAATAACTTAAATAACTTAATTAATAATACACAAAAATAATTTAATTTTCCAAAAACAATAACAAACTTGAACAACATACCGCTAACGCGGCTGAATACGAATACGATCGTAGACGAAGCACTCACAACAGAATGTAGCCTTACGCGTTATAGCGAAAGCTCGATAATATAGTTCCTTCCAAAGAAGAAAAATGTAATATTATTCTTTTATTTCCAGGATATGTTGCATTGTTTTTCTCTTAATGAATAACTTTTATGCTGTTATGAATGAAGTAAATCTTAACAAAGTACAAACTTATCATTTCGTTTGGTTTTGATAACATCCGATGTTTCAAAACTGAGGAAGCATAAGGTTCATTTTTGATCCACATATACTCAAATCGATATGAGTACATCAATATACTCATTTTTGAGTACTATCGTTTTTTTTTCTCGCGCCCCTTGAAAAACGATGTATCGAGGTTCTACTGTAATTCCAAAGTCAAAAGAATACTCAATAACCTCCTCAGTCCTGAGACAAATATTACGAAAGACCATAAAAAAACAGTTTAAAGATGCTATTCAGCATCTTCAAAGTTGTATCATTTTTACATCAATGGTTATTATATGGACGCATTTACCGGGTGTCCCAAAAATGACTGATGGATTTTAAAATTTACTACTTTGCAAACGGTGACAGCTATTTAAAAATTTTTTGCAGGAGGGTTATGTATAATGTCAGGAGTTTTTTTACCGTATTTTTTATTTTAGTTCAAATTTCAAACAATAGGTGGCGCTGACGGCGCAATGTGGGGTATTTGAAGAATCTGGCTGGACAAAAGTCGATTTCATAAAGTACATCGCACGATCGAATGGAGGGATACAGGTTGAAGCTGAGTCTTTTTGGAATCCTGTAATACCATTTTTATCTTATTTAAGCAAACGATGACTTCCTGTTATCTGTTGAAATTAAAGTGTTCCGTTAAACGCATCGGCGACAGATCGTTGTGCATTGTGACTTTCTATTTTCGAAAGTGAATAACTTTATTTTTGAAAGTATTTAAAATCTAATCGTTATGGATAGTGGCGAGACAGGTATCTATTATTATTATTCTTAATTTTTAGATTAAGAAAAAGTTAGTTTTCGTATTTGCAAAATTAATTTAAAATAACGTATATTTTTCTATTATTTTTGTCCCTTATTTCTGACTTCACGAAGGGTTTTGTTATATTTCCAAGCTTTTCCAAGCAGAGTTACTTGTTATAGCAATAAGTATACACCCATGGAGGAAGAAGATAGGTGGAGGTGAACTAAGCCTCAAAAAAGGTTTGCAATGTGAATCCATTTATCGCTCTCAAATTTTAGTGTACCAAACAAAAGCACGTGGAAAATTGGAAAGCTTCCAAAAAAGGAAGGGATTTTGTATTAATAAGACGAATTGAAAGAAATGAATTACAGCTGGAGCATTTTTTAAGAAGAAGTGGGAAATTTTTAAAATAGTCTCTGTTCTATTATTATTTATTAAAAGAAATGTTTACCTTTAAAATAATTGAAATCGGGAAATTATTATTATTATTATTATTAAATGTCATTATTATTATTAAATTTCAAATTAAAATTAAATAAGAAATTGAAAACGTTTGATACGAACTAAAAATTGTATTATTAAAAGTTTTCTTTTTACAGTAATTTTTATTAACACTTTTCAACAAAATTGAAAAATGTTTATGCATTCGGTTTGTCTGTTCGTCTGTCCGCGCTCTTACTCTCGTAAATATACTCGGAATGCAATGAAATTTTACCATGTTATTGAAGTTTACACAAGCACAAACCCTATTAAAAATGAAGTTTCTACCACGATTAGTTTATTTACAGGGACAGTCAAAAGGTTTCGATTATATTAGGGCCAATGGGGAAAAATCGTTTCAAATTAATTTTAAAGATGTTGCGCCCGGACAAACGTATTCACATTTATTTGCATCTACGAAAAGCACTAAATATGCAGCTAAAAGAATAGTTATTCATTTACAGGGCCACACAAAATAATTCTAATACATGATAATAAAGGAGGAAATTGTTTGCGACATATTTTAACGATGGTAAACGGTATCATGTGTAATCAAATTGATATACGTCGCTGAGACTTAATATGAGTTATTTCACGTATAATACGAAGTGCATAGCACTTACAGGGACACACAAAATATTTCAAAAAGCATATTCTATTCGAAGTACTGTATATTATGCATTATAATTGTTCCATGGATGAAATGCATTTTTAATTATGATATGCGCTTTTAAGTGTCACTAAATGTATTCACATTATAGGTGCTACGTATTTACATAATTACGAAAGCACCTAAAAACAACAGATATAAAGCATAAAAAAATTTTAGAGCTGTAAAATAAATGAGCTGATTTTCAAGCAATAAAAATTTCGATTCTTATCATGTTTTTAAAATTATTAGAAAATAAATTACACATATTTTAAGATTTATCGCATTTAAATACGAAAAATGAAGCATAAATACAGGGTTTCGATATCACAAATAGATTTATTCTAAATAAATAATTCAGGGATAAAAAAAATGAAGATGAATATATATATGTATATTTAATTCAAGAATTATAAAACAATTTACTAGAAGTCAAAGGCTGATATATATAATATCTAAAGGTAACTGCTTTTTTACTATAGCAAACAAGACAGATCTGATTTTTTTTTTTTTAAATCAAAATGCAGAGTGTTTAAATTTTAAATATAAAGCTAATGTTGATCAGCGGCTTCATCCTCCATGATAGGCGATGAATACAAGAATTTTGTGAAAATAAAATTTTGTATCGTAAGATCAAAAGCAATTATTCAAATGTGAACCAAGCATTTATTGATAATAATTTCAGTCTTGCAGCTAAACTTTTCCAATCTGATGAACTCATTTTATTTGCAAATAACAATACGCATAAATAATTCAAATATTTCAAAATAATTAATAAATATTCTCTTTTATGGAATGAAATTTTTAAATAGATCTCCATTTTGCCTACGTCAATCGCTGCTAATTTACTTAAACATTTTTATTTCTTTTTGTTAAAAATAAATTTGTTTTGTTACATATTAATAATTGCATTTAAATAATATTTAAAATATAATAATGAAAACATTCTTTTAAAATCATGTATGAAAACATAAGTAATAAATATTAATCTAAAATACAGATTTCTGACTGCAAACGATTTTCAGATATTAGCTAAATAATGTTATCTTTTCAAGCAAAATGTTAAAACATTTTCTATTTTGATATTTAAAACACATATAATTAAATAAAGAAATTTTTACCTGTGAAGCGATAAATTTGTTTCTGCTACATTTATTGATCGAGTATTACAGCCAATCATCACACAAACTGTCATTGTTTACGAAATTTTAATTCGCTGTCTAATAAAAAAATTCGACGATAAAAAACAAGAGCAATCAAATACAGGTTTTAACCGGTTTGAATTGATAGGCAAATCAAAGCACGTGGTTTTGTTTGGACTTAATGTGACTTAATGTAGGGTTACATTTTTGGCATCACCCAAATCATTATAGTTCACCTCCACCTATCTTCTTCCTCCATGGTATACACCCTTTATTTTGTGTTTTCGTTTAAAGTAGTTCTGCATTCGTCTGCTTTTGAAAATGAAGGCAATATAAATATGCTCTTTCAAATTTCTGAGTAAGCATCCGAAATTACTATGTACAGATATTTAACGCATATTTATGATATAAATTTTAAAATGAAAAATATTGTTATGATTTATTAGAAAGTGATCATATTTGTTTACTTTCAGTCAATCTTATTGAAATGAATTTATATTAATTTGAAAAAAAAAATTCCTTAAAATAATGTATTCATTCCCTTTTACCTTTTTAAAGCCCTTTTCAGAAAATGAAAGGAATTTATTGCCTATTGTTAACTTTTTTTGTCTAAAAAATAAGTCGCATCAATTTTACATAAGTTTTTGTTAAAAATTAGTTCAAGATTGCAAGATTTAAAAAAAATGTGAGAGATAAAATAATGTTATCTATCTAACTTGTACATATTTATTATGCATTCTGTTTTCTACATTTCTTATTTATTTTAATTTAGGGTGTTCGAATGTCAAAGTAATGACTAGAAATGAATTTTTTAACATTATATAAAAGCAAAACCATCAAATGTAATTGATAGACTGACTTTTCTTGAAAATTACCTTCTTAATAATACTTTTGATGATGATGAATTAAAAAACTTCAAGCACAATTTTTCCCAATTTAAGGGTAAATTCAAGAGCAAATAGATCGCAGCCCTTCACAAATTAGATATTTTTATGAAAAATAATAAGGACTGGCTTGAAGGTACAGTAGAAATTTCAAGTAAAATTAAATGGATCAGGGATGACAGCAAAAATTATCACTGAATCAAATGATAGGACAAAGCGGAGAATGTTTGAAAGTTTGGGGAGATTAACAGATGTAGAAGTACTTACACATGCCGTTCAGTTAAAATTAGAAATTTCAGAGAAGATAGATGCTGCCCATGTGTCAAAAGAATTAACATAATCACCAAAGCAAGCATCCAAAAAAGTATATTTGAGAACTCAGCAAACAGAAAAGAAAACACAAATATCACCTTTTTTTAAACACTATCATTATTTGTCGAAAATAATCTTTCCAGGAACCAATATGAAATTATAAGACAAGATAAATAAAATGTATACCCGTGCTACAGTTTTCTACAACGAGCTGAAATTCATTGCTATCCAGAAAAGCAGTCTTTTAAAATTACCGAAACTTGCGCATAAATCAATACTTAAGAATAACTTAATTTAACAATGACACGATTATTCATTTATTTGAAAAAAATTTTGTGAAATTTAAATGAAGAGGAAAAATGTGCATTAATTCTTTTATGTAAAACAAGCAGTGATGGATAGCAACAAAAACAATAAAAACAAAAATTTGAGTGATTCCTCTTCCTCTTTCTATATTTCAGAGCTTTTTAGTTCCAATTCAATTAATTTGTAACATAAACAACAAAACTGTCTGGCAAAACCTATTACATGCCTCACTACTACTATACCAATAATACTCCAATAATACATCTCCTTACCACACTAATAATGCTATTTATAATAATTATCATTTATTTTATAATACTAATTTTGTTTAATAAAATCAGCACAGAGTTGTAAAACATCAATGATTTTTAAAATAGTAAACAATATTTATTACATAAACGTTTTTGAACCGTTTAAATTAGTTTAAAACAAAAAAATAATTTTGTCCGCCCAGATTTGTCAAATACCCCACTGTGCGGCGTTGAAGGCCAGGTCGACGCTTCACTCAGCATTGATCACCTGGCCTCCAATCGCCGTCAGCGCTACCTATTGTTTGAAATTCGAACTAAAATAAAAAATTACGGTAAAAAACTCCTCACATTATACATAACCCTCCTGCAAAAAATTTTTAAATTGCTGTCAACGTTTGCAAGTTATTGAATTTTAAAATCCATCAGTCATTTTTGGGACACCCGGTATTAAAAAAATCTAGAAGTAAATTTCGCAATTATAAAAGTATTTAAATCAATTTAAAGGATGCTAATTAGTATCTCTTACTGGCGAAAACAAGACTAAGGAGGTTAAATGATGTGTTCTATCACTGCTCCCTCTACAATGCCTGTTCACTGAGCAGACGACAAGCGTGAAACGTCATGAAGTGGAGGCGAAATCACTAACCCTACTGGTTCCACAATCGCCACGAAACTCAGAACGCGATCGTTGTCAGAGAAACGGCCTCCACTACGTCACAAGCGAGAAGGCATTGTAGAGGAGGCAGTGGTTCTATTAATAGTACGCCATATTCAAAAAGGAATACCCAATTTTTCACATTAAGCATTCAAAAGTATTTAAAACCTTGGGAACGAGCGACACGTATACGTGCTGCAAATAGGCTTAAAAATCTGCATAGCGGTCAACTAATCTTCCGTAATACCCGGATTGATTTGATACAGGTTAACCTTATTTCGAACCAGAAAATTTATTTAATGAATATTTATTTTTTTAATTTCAGATTTCTAAGTTGAAAACATTCAATTTCATTTCTTTGAAAAAATTCTGGTTCGAAATCCATTAAACCAGAGTCAAATTAACGCACGTATTACGGAAGATTAATATCAGGTTGTCACCTATGAATCTGTGTTTATCCCTACCAATAAAATTATACGGTAAATTTTAACTTATTTAATCGGAGCATTTTCTCGATTTAATAAGTCACAAATTTCTATTTTTTAAAACTGATGACAAAACATTAAAAATTTCACAAAAGGAATACGGATCGCCGTTCTATCTCCCAAAAACATTCGGAAAACATCAAACTTTGTGTTGCTTGCACTGTGACGGCCATCAAATGTAGAACACTCAATGTAGTATCAAATGTATCAAATGTAGAAACGAACAACATTTATTAACATCACACAATAACATACGGACACCTTAAAACAGAAGTTGAATACATTTACAAGAATATTATTATTATTGTTCCACTAGAACAATATTTCTTCGCGACACACGAAGAGAGATTTTGGACTTCCTCCAATCACACCACGGCCCCGACTGCCCGAACGCAGTTCTCTTTTTCCGTCGAGGGCGTGTCACTTGGCAAAAGTCTATCTCTTATTTGGCGACGTCAACCATTGTTTTTTAAAAAAAGTCAAAGTTTGAATTGTGGAACCTTACATGTCCCTCCGTAAAGAGCACATAGTTCTCCTTAGAGACTATGCTGCTAAGGAATGTTTTTAGCATATTTCACACAACTGTAAGTAAGTTTATTTTCAGTTAATTTTCAAAAACCATAGAGTAATTTTTTTTAGCATATTTCACAAACGTAAAAGAAGAACTCGTTCGCTAGCCCAACATTTAATACTTAAATGAATCAATATAAATATATGTATATACAATAATATTAATACTAATAAGTAGATACAATATGAAATATTATAATGAATAATAATGCATTATTTACATAATTATTTTATATGTTTCCCTAGGGGAACCTGGAAAGTGCATCAGCCTTACCATGTTTGCTTCCTTTCCTATAAGTAATTTTCAGGTTGTATCTTTGGAGTGCTAAAGCCCACCGTGCTAGTTTGGCACCATGTGGCAAGCCCTGGGTAAGGTAAGAAAGAGGATTATGATCTGAAATCACTTCAACTTGCGATCCGAAGATCCAAGTAACAAATTTTTGAAGCGCAGCTAAAACGCTGTAAGCCTCTCTTTCTATAGTAGACCACCTGGTCTGGCATGGGGTAAGCTTTTTGCTGTAAAAAGCTATAGGATGCTCCTTCCCATTCTCATCTAACTGTGATAAACACGCTCCAACGGCTGTAGCGGAAGCATCGGTATAAAGCTGAAAGGGTTTTTCAAATTGTGGAGTATATAAAGATGGCATTTTAACTAACTGTTCCTTTAGTTTTTGGAAGGCTTCTTCTTCCAACTTTCCCAGGGGATATCTTTGGGAACTCTCTTTTTCGTCAGATTAGTCAAAGGTAATACAATACTCGCAAAATTCGGAATGTAGTCTCTATAATAACTTGCTATCCCCAAAACCGTTCGCAATTCTTTCTTGTTAGTAGGTGCCGCTAATTTCTTCATAGCTTCCACCTTTTCAGGGTCCGGGGCATGTCTTCCTGACCCAACTATATGCCCTAAAAATTTTACTTCTTTCTTTCCAAAATCGCATTTTTCTAAATTAACAGTAAGACCTACTTCACGAAGAGTTTGTAAAACTGCACTAATATGTTTCAAATGGTCTGCCCATGTTTTTGAGAAAATTGCAACATCATCAATGTAGGATCGACAGTAATATTTATGCGGAATCAGAACTTTATCCATTGACTTTTGAAAGGTGCTACCAGCATTCTTCAGGCCAAATGGCATGACTCTCCATTGGTAATGGCCAGAGTGAGTTACGAAGGCAGTATAATGTTTGCACTCTTCTTTCATGGGAATCTGCCAATATCCCTTAGTAAGGTCAAGCACGGTGATTATTTGTGCTTTCCCTATTTCATACAGCAGTTCATTAGCATGTTTCATGGGGTAAGCATTTGGAATAGTAAAACTGTTTAGTAGTCTGAAGTCAACACACAACCGCACGCTGCCATCCTTTTTAGCAACGCACACTAACGGATGGGCCCATTCACTATCGCTTTGTTCAATGAGTCCAGTTTCTAGTAGCTCTCGAATTTGACGATCTACTTCATTTTGGAGGGCTATAGGAATTCGATACGGTCGAAGTCTTTTCGGTGAACAATCAGGTGTAACCTTAATCATATGCCCTTCGACTTTCGCCATTCCAGGTTTAGTATTGAATATGTCATGGTATTTACAAAGTAAGTCGCTTAGATCATGCCGTTGCTTAGCATCTAATGGGCTGGTCATATCCCGAACATGTTGCTCTACTTCACTTTTATTGAGAGTCATTTTCTCGGTTGGAGCAGAATGTAATTGTCCAAAATCTTTATCCTGTTCAAAAACAAGATCTATGTGTTGGACCCGAGCCACATATGGTCGAATTTTATTGAAATGTAGTTCTTTTCTTGTACCATCATCAAATTCAACAATGGCTGAATGTGGCCTGCTCAATTGAACCACAGTCGCCGGTCCTGACCAAGTTTTCAATAGCTTATGAGATGATGTTGGCAGCAGGATCAGAACCCTGTCGCCTACTTGAAAGGTTTTCTCTCGAGCCCTCAAGTTATACCTTTGGGCATAACTTTGTTGATTTAGTTGAGCATGCTCGTTTGCAATTCTATGAGCGTTTTCTATATTCTCTCTTAACCCTTCTAAATATTTTTCGACAGATCTAGAAGCCGTTGTAGGTATCACTTTCTCACCTGTCCAAATTTCTTTAAGTAATGCGGTCGGTCCCTTAGGAATTCGTCCATACACTAATTGGTATGGAGACACACCAGTCGTGCAGTGAGGAACTTCTCTATACGCAAATAAGAGATGCGGAATGTGGATATCCCATTGATTTCCATATTCCTGAACATTTTTGTTCAGCATATTTTTTAAAGTTATGTTCCATCTCTCCACAGCACCCATGCTCTCGGGATGACCCGGCGTTGAAAATCTTGGTGATACTCCAATTAAATTTATAAAAAACTTGGTCAGTTCTGAGGTAAAATTTGGACCTTGATCTGTACATATCATTCTAGGGAAACCAGTGCGGCTGAAAATTTGCATTAATACATTGCACGTAGTTTTAGCGTTTATATTTCTAGTCGGTATTGCCTCTGCCCATCTGGTACATAAATCAATCGCACAAATGATATACTTGTGTCCTCTTCTGGAAGGAGGTTCTAAGGGGCCAATGCAATCTACGCTCCAAACTTCAAAGGGGTATTCTGGCCTGGTAATTGGTTGGATCGGAATTCTATCTCGGTAAGTTTCAGTTCTTCTAACTTGACAAGGTTTGCAACTTTCACAAAATTTCCTGACATCATTTTTGATAGTCGGCCAAAAGAATGAGTACTTTATTCGCTCTTTCGTTTTCTTTTCACCCAGGTGTCCAGCCAGGGGAATTTCATGGGCAACTTTCAATACGAAATCTCGCTTGCTGTAGGGTAACACCACTTGCTTTATTTTTTCGCCACACACCCATTCAGAGTGTAACAACAGTCCATCCTCTAACTCAAATCCATTTCTCCGTTCTTCTGCAAGCTTCCAAATATTTGTTAAGGATTCATCTTCCCGCTGTAGCTTTATAAACTCTGATCTACTTTCTTTACGACCCTCTTCTTCACTGGAGATAGCAGGACTTTCTATCTCAAGTGCTTCTTCTTCTTCATCACTCTTTACAATTTCATTCAGGCTGTAGCTTTGTTTCTGTTCATCTTCTTGCACAGGAGGGGAAGTCACGGGTTGACATTCTTGAATTCCATCATTTAGTGCGTCAAACGCTGTAGAACATATCAGCATATCGCTTACCAATCTTTTGGATACCGCACATACGACAGGGACTTCACAATGTCGCGAGTCATTTATTTTCATTTTAAAAACTACTAACGGGGCTGTTTCAGTTGATCCAAATGCACATACTAGTTTTACAGTTCCTTCACCATCGCCTTCTTTAATAGGAACCAGGTCATGTCTTATGACTGAAATTTGAGCCCCTGTGTCTAAAATGCCGTTAAGAATCGTAGAACCACATTTCAATTCTATTTCCTTCAGCTCATCACACTTCACAGAATTTGCCTTGAGAGGGAATGACATAGGCACGGTAATTCGAGCAGTCAATACCTCTTTATTCTCTATGACTTTTTCTGTAGTGACCGAATTGCTACGAACATTTTCGATTCCGCCCCGATTTCCTTGGCTATTATTCTTAGGACAAGCTCGTGCAAAATGCGTTGGATCCCCACATATGAAGCATGTGACTTTAGATATTCTAGGACCCCTGTCCCTTTGATACCCTCCTTGGTATTTTGTTCTGTTAACTTGCTTGTCATTTCCGCCATATTTGGTTACACCTGCTAAATGATTATTTTTATTGCCTTCAAACCTTTCCTTGAATTTACACTTATTTTTCTCTTCTGATTGCCATCGGGGAACATCCCTTGGCTTTTTGTGCACTGGATTGTTCTTCAAACCGTCCTTCAAACTTTCGTATTCATCAACCTTTTCTGCGACCTCCAAAGGATCAATCATTTTATTCCATTGGTCCAAGAAATGTTCTTTTATGTCGTTTGGTACTCTGCGTTTAAGTTGGTCCGCAACCAGTAGCTTCTTTAATTGGTCGAAATCCTCGACTTTTAATTCATTTATCCATTCGTTAAAATAACTATTCAATGCATGACAGTAACTCCTCCAAGATTCTTCTGGCCCCTTTTGATGTCGGAAAAATAGCTGTCTCAATTTTTCAGGATTCAGTTTGTAGCGTTTAAGCAACATTTCTTTTATGAAATCATAATCATTGGCTCTCTCAGGAGGCTCCCGGGCTATATTGTTAGCTATCTCGGTTGGTAAAAGTCCTAATAAATATGCCACCCATTCGGTTTTTGGTACACACGCCATTGCCGCCCGACGTTCAAAGTTTACCAAATACAATTGCATTTCGTCTACCTTTTCATCGTACTTTGGGGTTATCTGCATTAGCTGTACTTTAGACCTTGTTTCATTCGAATTTTCCACTACTTCACCCAAATGTACGTTATTCCCCAATAATTCCAAGCGTTTTAACTCAATCTCATGGGCTCGCTCCTCTGTTCGGATTCGATCTTCTCTTTCTTTTTCCCAAATTCGTTCTTCATCTTCTTTTTTCTCACGCCGAAGTCTGTCTTCTATTATTCTGCTCAAAGAAACTTTGGCTTCATCTCCAATGAAATTCCCACTGTCAACGATTAGCTTTCTAATCTCAGCCCTCGTTAGATCTGAGTTAACTTTTAACCCCAGTTCGGTGGCCAGTTCGACCAGATCCTCCTTGCGACCCTTACCCAAGAAAGATGATGCCATGGTAACCCGGAAAAAGAAACGAAATCCCAGTAATTCTAACAATCAGTAACAGTGTAATAACCCCCAAGAGTTATTCATTCCCTTCAGGAAACATATTTACAACCATGACAATATAACCTATCGCTCAAATAATAATTTATTTCATTTATTTACTTCTACTCAAAAAAAACGCAGCATAAGTAACCAAAACTTAATACTTTATCAAAAAAAAAAAAAAAAAAATTAAATAGTTCTAGAAACCATATACATCAATAGTATATCACAACACAATAGTATATTCAATAATCAATCGTTCGATTTCGTTTTCATCACTCAACATAATAAAACAATTCTACAATATCTAAGTGAACCAATATTTTCTCAAAACAATTAATTTTATTAATTAATTACTCTTAATAAACATTTAATAGTGTTCACAATACCCCCCCCAAAAAAATCACAAACCTTAAGAAGATTCAATGTTGTCATAACACTACACTCGTGTCATTTATTTCACCACAACAACATAAAAAAAAACAACCGAAAAGAAAATAATATCTATGTATATTTTGTTTGTTTTCTTAAACTACCATCAATATAATTTTAATTTTTTTTTCTTTAATCACTCTGTATACAGAAACGAAATTGCAAATTAAAAAAAGAATTCTTTACTACCAAGAGTATAATTTTTTGGCAACCATTCAAAATTCATAAATAAATTTTCCTTTATTCATTTCTTATAACACTCTATATACGTTTATATTATTGAAATCATAACGTCGGTTGCACTACAAGATATTTCATATTATCTCCAAAAATATTCCATAAAAGAACTCTTTCATAACACTAGTTTCGATTTACCGAACTTAGACAATGAATGCAAAAAAAAAAAAAAAAAAAAAAAAAAAAGTACATATATATATTATCCAATCTATAACAATAACAATTGAACACAACCAATCCCTATTACTTCCTTCAATCAACGGTACTCCGTTGCAAAAACCAAACAATAATTATTTTATTTTATCCTTTTAACACTTCTGAAATAAAAATTCCTATTCCAGCCATTTGTTCCAAATTACTTCATAAGTAACACAAAAAAAAAAAAAAAAAAAAAAAAAAAAAAAAAAATCATTTTCAAGAGCAATATTTCGTAATTGTAAAATGGATAATATTCTAAAGTACAATTTATCGATTAAACAAAACACATTTTTTTTTTCAATTTAATGATCATGAAAGATATTTTTCATTTGCAGAGAAAATAATAACACAGAACCTACTATTTATTCTCAACTAGCGGCCCGCCCTCGCTTTGCTTCGGGTACTCCCGTGTCAATACTGACACCGCAAATTGTTACTACCACTTCATCCTATTAAATTCAACTACTAAAACCATTACTCTCCTTTTAAGTAGTCGGGTAAAAAGTAGCCTGTATGTTAATCTAAGGTGCCAGATAACTCCATACAAAGTTTCATAAAAATCGATCCATCCGTTATTACGTTATAGATGGTGTAACAAACACGACTTTGTTTTATGAATATAGATTATAGCAGTCCTCCCAGGCTTTGTACGGGTATTAAAAAAAAATTCAAGTTATAAATTTTTACACACATGCTCATACTCTCTTCTTTGTGGATGGAGTTATTAAAAAAGTGTAAACTTATAAGAGAAAATTCGGATATTAGTATTATTTTTTATTTATTTGTAATTCATACACTACATTTTTACTTATTTATTTTTTACATTTTTACCTATGTATTTTATTTTTACAACAATTACAGGATGTCTTTATACACAATAAATCTTGTAGGGTTCAGCCTGCGTTTGCAATGTATAAGCAGAAAAAATGAAATTATTTACGACATCACATTAAAAACCTCAAAAATAACAGTATTTCTCCACTATTTAATAGATGTTATTATACATATAAACCTTCCTCTTGAATCATTCTATCTATTAAAAAAACCCGCATCAAAATCCGTTGGGTAGTTTTAAAGATTTAAGCGTACATAGGGATATAGGGACAGAAAAAGCGACTTTGTTTTATACTATGTAGTGATGTCTTTATACACAATAAATCTTGTAGGGTTCAGCCTGCGTTTGCAATGTATAAGCGGAAAAAATGAAATTATTTACGACATCACATTAAAAACCTCAAAAATAACAGTATTTCTCCACTATTTAATGGATGTTATTATATATATAAACCTTCTTCTTGAATCATTATATCTATTAAAAAAACCGCATCAAAATCCGTTGGGTAGTTTTAAAGATTTAAGCGAACATAGGGATATAGGGACAGAAAAAGCGACTTTGTTTTATACTATGTAGTGATTCTTTTTATTTCATTTTTCATTCACTAGAAAGAGAAAAGAGATTTTTTTTAAATTTATTATGTTTTTCTGTATAATACCTATATAGGATTACCTATATATATACTTTTTACCTATAAAGATATATATTTTTCTATTGGGCTAACGACACGAGAACTTCTTACCTGTAGGTTCATAATCCACTAGGCTGCGCCAATACGGATCGCATTTCTATCTCCCAAAAACATTCGGAAAACATCAAACTTTGTGTTGCTTGCACTGTGACGGCCATCAAATGTAGAACACTCAATGTAGTATCAAATGTATCAAATGTAGAAATGAACAACATTTATTAACATCACACAATAACATACGGACACCTTAAAACAGAAGTTGAATACATTTACAAGAATATTATTATTATTGTTCCACTAGAACAATATTTCTTCGCGACACACGAAGAGAGATTTTGGACTTCCTCCAATCACACCACGGCCCCGACTGCCCGAACGCAGTTCTCTTTTTCCGTCGAGGGCGTGCCACTTGGCAAAAGTCTATCTCTTATTTGGCGACGTCAACCATTGTTTTTAAAAACAAGTCAAAGTTTGAATTGTGGAACCTTACAAAAGGCTCCGTCGCGAAGAAGGCTAAGTAAGCATGTCTTAATTCACTACTACTTGCTTGTTCATCTTTTTAGTATTTTTTAAAAATATAATTTCAATTACATGTTAATGTCAACCCCGACCTAATATATAATATATAATCACTAGTGTCACATAATAAATAAATGAGCTAATAAATAATCACTTTTCGGAACAATTTAATTTGACAAATTAACTGTTACCGTACGCAGTTTTGATAATTATATTTAATAAAAAATGTATAAAAGGCTGCTATGACCGCTAAATATTGAATTGAAATATTTTATGCGTGCAAGACAAAACATACTACGTGTTTCTATCTGGGAAAAAATAAGCCAAAAATGATAAAAAATTGAAAAATTAAGAAATCAATGCTTATAAAAAAGCCAGCAAATATTTAGGTAGATTTCGTATGAAATACTACCTATTGCATACGCACCAATGTTGGAATTTCTGAAAATTTTTTGCAGATCTACGCCGATCATGACCCCTAGACCTCAAAACTACCATCAGTAAAAAAGTTTATCCATCTAGCTATCTATCTATATACATCACTTTTTTTATGGACACGATAACTTCTATAATTCTGTACCAAATTCCACCAAACTGGTACATAAAATCAAAGGGGATAAAATCTCTGCTAAGTTCGCTAAGGGGCAAAATCGGACCAAGGGGGTCGAAATAATATTTTTGTAAACACTGAAAAAAATCACTGATAACTTTTTAATGAAAGTTTATATTACTTCTAAATAAAGGGCGAAAAATTTATGCATGACATATTTATGATAAAATAAAAAATGAGCTCAAGGGGCGAAAAAATAGGGTTTTGGGGAGAAAAAAAATCGTAACTTTGCCATTTCTCTAGATATCAAATCCAACTAAATTTTTTATAAATGTTTTCAAAACAAACTAAAACTTTTGTAGCTACAAGTTTTTGATAGGACTAACTCTTAGCGGTGGCAAAAAAAATATTAAAAACGAAAACAAAAAGAGGGAGAAAAAAGAAAAAATCCATAACTTCGTCAATTCCCAAACTATCAAAACCAATTAAATTTATTTTACATCTTCTCAATAATAGCTACAACTTTGATACTGACAAGTTTTTCATAAGACCAATTCTTATAACAAAAATAAATTGTACAACAATAGGAGTTGAAGAAAAAACCTGAAATCCAAACTTCTTATATTCTGACTCATTTTTAAATTAGTTTTTGATTTTAAACGCATCCAAATGGCAGGTCCTCTTATTTAGAAACTATATAATGTGATGTATTGGCCAGTTTCTAGATAAAGGCAGAATTTATTTCAAAAAAGGCTGCCACAATGAGTATTTTGAAAAGAATTTCCTGAAGTGATCTTGATTGAAAAGTTGAGGTATTCAAATAACAAATAGCGTTTTTTTCTGACTCATTTTAAATCTATTTTTGCTCTCAAATGCATCCAATTGACAGGTTCTCTAATTTAGGAACTGTATAATGTGCCGTATCGATCAGTGTTTTGATAAAGGCAAAAAATATATTTTTTTAAAGCTGTCAAAGTGGGTACTTCGCACAAAATTTCCCGAAGCGATCGTGATTCAAGAATTGTTAATGTATTCAAATGACAAATTGCTTAATTTATGATTCATTTTTAAAATCAATTTTGATTTCAAACGCATTCAATTAACAGTTTTTTCTTCTTTAGAAACTATATAATGTACTGTGTTGACCGATTTTTTACTAAAGTCAGAGTATATTTCAAAATATGCTGTAAAAATAAGCATTTGAGCCGAATTCCACTTAAGATGATTCTGATAAAATAAGTTCTTACGGAAAATTGAACTTAATTTTTTTTCAAAAGCTGCCAAATAAAGTTATTTAACAGGATTTATCTAAAATCCTATTTTATTTTTTGTTGTTGAAACGAGTACTCTTCGAAATCTACCTCTACCGGCCAAGCCGACAGGGATTTTTTTACTTAAGTTACATTTTCCCGATATAGCTATCAATATTTCGAAGGAGCAAGATTTTTTTCCCTTTCAAATTTTAATTTACCGAGTCAAATTATTAGAAAAAACAAGACTTGCTAGATTGAAATTCTTTTCTTTTTCAATAAATGAATTATTTCTTTTACTGTTGACATTCATCGTGGGTGAAAATAAAAAAAAAGAATACTAAGATTAAAGATTCTGCAATAGCTAAAAAATTAAATTAAGCGGAATAGGGAGAAGGAAAACAACATTATAAAAAATAGAATTTTAAATAATTCCCCGATCTACCTGAAAGGTTTTTTATTGATAATTTAAAAATGAATAAAAACCAAAACACAATATCTGTAAATACAAAACTCGGCGCAAAACTACATGGAAACATAAATTTTCCGCAGATAACTATATATAAAAAATAAATATAATGCTCAAGTTAATAAATAATATATAAATGTAAAGATAACAACAACGATAAAAAAAAACTAAAAATATTGCAAATTTTACTCGTGGAAAAATAAAAATATCAAACATAAAAATAAAAACATCATAGAAAATTTTAGATGTTTCCCAGTCTGGAAAGTCTCTTCCCAGTCCCCAGTAAATTTGATAATTTAAAAATGAATAGGAAACAAATACACAATCTATAGGTAATTGAATTTATGCATAAGAAAAAGTAAAAAAGAAATAAAAAAGATACTATTCATTTAAATGTCAATGTACAGTTATTCACTTCAATGTCATGTGTTTACTCTTTTACGTATGTGATATTCTTCAAAATTAATGCTAAATTGCTACAATAATAAGACTTAAGTCAGAAATTAACTACATTTCCTGTTTTAAATAATTTTATTTGTAGTACAGTTAAATACTTAAATTAACCTTTTGTATTCCTTTGAGATTTAATTTCCGTCAATGACGCCAAGATAAATACAACTGCAAAATCTCCAACAAACAGCACTCCTTCAAATGAAATCTCATATATTTATTTGAATGCTCCGCTGCTAATTAAATTGTTGACAAGACTCGGTAAACGATTTCCGAACAATTCTTATAATTGATTCTTTCTACCCATTGTCTTAGAACAGATGTGTAGCTGACGAGTCGTACTTTAATTATTTAAGTGTTAATGTCCATTTGTATAAGAAAACGTGATTACTGTGAATTAGTTTTAATTAATGAATAATTAGTGAATTAGTTTTTAATTTTTTTAATTTGATAATGAAGAGAATACAAATTAACTTTTTTGATACCATTGCAGTATTTTTTGTCTCCATTTATTTTTAATTTGAATTTTTTTATGTTTTCAAGCAGAATATGATAATAATTTAAATTTGATAAAAATAATAAATCATATTTTTCACCGCACTTCAAATATTTTCGTTCTTTTTTTTTTTTTTAAATTTTTGTCATAAAATCATTATAAACGAATACAATTATCCTCCCCTATAGTCGTCGATTGATTCGCCCATCTGTCTACAAACAACAGCTCAAAAAGTATAAACAGCGAATAACAACATAAAAAAAGATATTAATAACCGTTTTCTTGATTCTATTAAATCCTGTTATATACGTAATCAATTACATGATTTTCCATGACAGGTAATGATGATGCCATAGTGATTATGGCCCATTTAAGATAAAATCATGGTATTTCTGTAGTAAATATATATGTAATACAATATATTTTGTATACTAGATTGGAGGAGCCTCTGTCTCGTTAGTATTACTTTATAAGTTTGCATAAACATGAAATAAAGAGATAAGGAAATTGTTCGCTTACCTTATTTATGGTCCCCGCAGATCATACAAGGCACGAATGAAGATAAATCCATTCTTCGTTGCAACAGCAAAGGGCTTGCTGCTATAAGAATACTAAAATATATTGTTAGTGATGTATTGTGGATTATTTCAGCACTCATACCGAGGATAGATGATTTTTCTTTATATTTAATATTTTAATTGAATAAAAACATTATAAAATTTCTTAATTAACATAGTTTAAAACTGGAGAGAGAAAAGACATCTCTCCGTCTACATTTACAATAGAAAACTGCGTAGTGAAATATAGAAAGTCAAAGGGATTCAAAGTTCAAGAAACATCTACAGTTCTTTAATCGCCTGAAAAGGGAAGAACAATGCAAAACCGCAGAGTGAAGAAATTAGGGCTTGATAGAAATGAAATAAAATAAAAAGTCTTGACTAAAGTGTCTGAATTCTTGTTTCGTAGATTCGTATGTCCAATATCCCCGCTGAATCGGAAGAACAAGTGTCTGTTCATATGGTGAACAGATTTTTAAGGTGTAATAGAATTTGAAGCTTGGGGAGAGGTTTGGTTAAAATGTCTGCTGTCATCGCAGCAGACTTCAAATACTGTAGCTTTATTATTCCCTCTTACACTAAATTCCTGATCAGATGGTATCGAATGGAAATATGCTTTGTCTTAATGTGGCATTTCTCCGATTCTGCTAATTTGATGCAGGATTGATTGTCCTCGTATAAGGTGATTGGTAGTTTCTGTTCGAGGTTAAGTTCCTTGAGTAGTTGGAGAATATAAATAGTTTCTTGAGCTGCACATGCGGCTGCAACATATTTTGACTCAGCCAAGGATAGAGCAATGCAGCTCTGTTTCTTTGAAGACCACAAGATTGTGTTTTTTCCTATTTTGAAAAGGTTTCCGATACAGACTTCCTGTTCGATCTATCATTGGTCCAGTCCGAATCGGAATATACTCTTAAGACAGGTTCCTCTAAATTAGTGTAAGGTAATTTTAAGTCAATTGTTGTTTTAAGGTATTTAATTGTTCTTTTAACTGCTTCCCAGTCTTTAACCCTTGGATTTTCGTTTCTGCGGCTTAAAATGTTTACTGCTGCGCAAATGTCTGGTCTAGACACAGTCGCAATATAAAGTAGAGCCCCCACTGCCTGTCTGTAATTCGTATTATTTGGAAGAAGATTTTTTTATCCTCTAATTTTACAACCCGGGCTCCATTGGTATGTTGGTTGGTTTAGAGTTTTCTAAGTTGAATTTATTTGCTAATTCATTGATTTTATTCATTTGGTCGAGTGTCATTGTGTTCTTGTCGGGTCTGTTTATGTTTATCCCTAAATAGTATTTCGCCTCACCTAAATCAGTAACTGGGTATTCTTTATTTAATTTGTTTACGAGTTCGTCAATATTTTCATCTTCCCCAGCTATGAGGAGATCGTCAACATAAACAATTAGGTAAGTCGTTAAGTTATTGATGGTTTGTTTGTATAGACATTTATCAACCTGACTTTGGTGAAGACCTAATTTTGTTAGTGATTTTTGCAATGTCAGGTTCCACGCCCTGGCTGCCTGCTTCAAACCATAAATGCCTTTTTTAAGTCTGCATACCTTATACTCCTCTCCCAGAAACACATAACCCTCAGGCTGATGCATAAACACGCCTTCTTGTAATTCCCCGTGTAGGAAAGCAGTCTTAATATCAATATGTCTTAAGCTCAAATTTTTATATAATGCCATTGCTAAGAAACTTCTAATTGTCGTATGAGATGCGACTGGCGCAAAGGTCTCGTCATAATCAACCCCATATTTTTGGGAAAAACTCTTTGCAACTAGTCTAGCCTTAAATTTCTCTAACACACCCTGGCTATTGTATTTAGATTTAAACGCCCGCTTGCAACCGATTACTTTTGTCCCTGGCGGGGCTTCAATTAATTCTCACGTATCATTTTCGCGAAGAGAGTTCATTTCTTCTAAAGTCACTTTTATCCATTTTTCCTTTTCAACCGGGTTTTGCATATTTTTTATATCGTTCCAATTTTTCGGGTCTTCTACTTTAACATTATTTGTTAGGAAAGCAAACCTATCAGGAGGAACACCCCTGTTCGATCTGTTTGATGTACGTGGGACGATCTGCGTGGTGTCTGAATTTGCAATCTGACTTTGCTCTGTTTCTTCGGTACATACATTATCTTTGATCAATTGCAATTTTGGTTGCAAGTTATCGTTATTAGGCATTTCAATAGTTTTATTCGACACGTTATTTTGAGTTGTGTTTCGACCTTCATTCTCTAGAAATTTTACAGTTCTACTTATTATTATTTTCCTGCCATCCGTACAAATTCTCTAGCCCTTACTCCTACTGTCGTAACCTACGAATATTCCCTCTACAGCGGTATTATCCAATTTTCTTGTAAGAGGCTTCTGTATGTAGGCAAATGCGCGACACCCAAAGGTTTTGATGTTCGAAAGGTCTGGTTTACGACCAGTCCATTTTTCGTATGGTGTACGGTCGTTGGATGAGGTTGGGAGTCGATTCTGTAAGTATGTTGCGGTGCAGATAGCTTCGGCCCAGAATGAGTTGGGTAAACCACTATCGTTTAGTAGGCAGCGAGCCATTTCCGTCAAAGTACGGTTTTTACGCTCCGTAACCCCGTTTTGAGGCGCAGAATACGGAATAGTAAGCTGGTGATCGATTCCCTCATTTTTTAAATAACTATCAATTTCCTTTCTTAAGTATTCACCTCCGTTATCGGAACGGATAGCTTTTACTTTCCTATACCAAATTTATTCGTAATCATTGCTACATATTCCTTGAACTTCGAAAAAACTTCATCTTTATTTCTCAATAAATACGTAACAGTAAAACGGCTAAAATCGTCTATGAATGTCAAAAAATAGTATTTTCCCCCAATCGTCGCTGTTTGCATGGGCCCGCACAGATCAGAATGTACTAATTCTGTGGGCTCTGTAGCTCGAAAACTAGCAGCTTTGGGGAATGGATCACAAGTGAGTTTAGAGATGATGCAAGTTTGGCATGTATCGCCGTGTTTACATTTGTCAATTTCAATCCCTAACGCCATGTCGTTGTTTACTAATTCCTTAATATGGTTAACGTTTCTGTGGCCTAATCTTCTATGCCATTTGTGAAAACAATTTTTATTTTCGCATTCATTTATAATATTTACATTGTGAGATGTATTTTGTTTTATTTTGCATTCATACAAATTGTTGTTTACAGCTCTCGAGGTATGTGACACCTTCGTGAGTTATTTTGCAAGATTGTTTTTCAAATATGGCTTTACAACCGTTTTCTGGGGCCCTTTTTATAGAAATTAAGTTCGTTTCTATCTCTGGAACATACAATACATTTTTTAATGTTATCGTTCTGTGAGTGTTATCCGACATTACTGTATCTAATTTTATAGTCCCGTAACCCTCAGAGTATAACTCTTGACCATTCGCAATTGTTACACTAGAAATATTTTCATAGAAATCATTAAATTTATTTCTATCATTGCAAATATGAGTTGACGACCCAGAATCAATTACCCATAATTTTTTTACATTATCCCCAACAAAAAATTTAACGTATTTATTATTGGGTGTTTCCTTTTCGATATTTCTATTTTTGTTTGTACTCGCACCTGCACTGCCTTGAGAGCATATAGCCGATTTTTGTGACTGGTTGGGAAATCTATTGTTAAATTGTGGTTGTTTTGAAATTTTTTTTTTTTTCAAAT
The DNA here is from genome assembly GCA_964019185.1 of Maratus speculifer. Taxonomy (NCBI): domain Eukaryota; kingdom Metazoa; phylum Arthropoda; class Arachnida; order Araneae; family Salticidae; genus Maratus; species Maratus speculifer. The sequence goes on along the minus strand of OZ025292.1, from coordinate 54,920,789 downwards.
GCCAGCATTCTTCTATGTTGTGGGATGTTTTTTTTGCAGTATTTGCAAAAATATGTTTGATTTTTGTTTGGTGTTTTTCACCTTGTACACTGTGTGAGATAGTTCATTTTCAATTGTATTATCAGTTCTTTTTAGATATTCATCAGTGAGTTTGCTACTTATAAACGTAGCACTAAGATCACGTTCATCCCTAGCCTCCAATGCAGTTATGAGAACATCGCAGCTGGGAGGCAGGGAGCACAGCATTAATGCTGCAAGATGTTGATCATCAATAGTTTCGCCTATGGCAGCGAGTCAATCGCGTATTTCATATATGTTATTTAAATATTGTATGAGGTTGCCACCTTTACTTAATTTTGACGAAGACATTTTTCTTAATAAAAAAAGTTTGCTGCTCAAATTGGTCCTTTCATGGACATTTTTCAAGGCAGTCCAAATATCACGCGCACTTTCTAAATTTTTTACATGTTTAACTTGGTCGTCTTCTATTGATAAATTAATAATTGCGCGTGCCTTGCGATTTTTATTTTTAAACGCATCTGTGATGGGATCTGGGGGTTCATCTATAATAACATTATAGAGGTCCTCCTTTTGGAGATACATCTCCATCCTGAATTTCCACATATGATAATTATTTGCATTGAGTTTTTCGATAATAGTATTATTTATAATACTCATTTTGTACTGATATATAGACGTAAAATTCTTATATATTTTTTATTTTATTTATGTAAATTTTTGTGCTTCGAATTCGGAGTTGCTTACGTTTTTCTTTTCAAAACATAGCAGAAAAGAAAAACATTATATAATTTATTTCAGTATTTCAATTTCAATATATATATATATATATATATATATATATATATATATTATATAAGCACAAAACAAATTCTGTGATGATAAACCAGTAACAAAATGATTTCACTTATTGTCGGTAGCTGTGCGACAAATACAGTCGCATTATCTGTAGTAAATACGAGGGCCGTTTTTTTTTCAACCTCCGATGGGCCATAAAAAAAGACAAGCATATATAGAAAGATCATTTTATTACTAAAAGTTATGTACACTTATGGTTATTTTCCAACATAATCACCTTGTAAATTGAGGCACTTGTCGTACCTGTGGACAAGTTTTCCAATACCCTCTTCATAAAAAGTGTCCGCCAATGAATTCAAATGATTCTTGACGCTGTCTTGAAGCCCCACGTTACTTTGAAAACGCTTCCCTTCCAGCCACTTTTTAAGTTCAGGGAAAAGATGGTAGTCACTCGGAGCTAGGCTGGGACTGTATGCCGGGTGATCGAAAATTTCTCACTGAAAATGCTGAAGTAGACGTTGGGTTACAGCAGCAGTGTGAGGACGGGCGTTGTCATGGATCAGAACAATTTCAGAAGTCAGCATGCCTCTTCTTTTGTTCTGAATGGCTCTGCGTAACAGTCGTAAAGTTTCACAATAAACAGCTGAAGTAATCGTCGTCCCTGGCTGCATGAACTCAACAAGCAACACACCTTTTTGATCCCAGAACACTGTAGCCATAATCTTTCTGTTGTTGAAGGTTTGTTTGAACTTTTTTGGTCTGTTTGGCGAGTTCGTATGCATCCATTGTTGAGATTGACGTTTTGTTTCAGGTGTGTCATACTGAACCCAGGTCTCATCACCTGTCACAATTGATTTCAAAAAGTCTTCTCCTTCAGCGTCATAACGGGTGAGGAATGTCAAGGCTGAGCCCATTCGTCGTGTTTTGTGGTTGTCCGTCAACATCTTTGGGACCCAGCGAGCACAAATTTTTCTGTAGCCTAAATGTTCCGTCACAATAGAGTACATAGAAGACCTCGAGACTTCTGGAAATTTTATGGACAAATCATTTATAGTGAACCTTCGGTTTCCTCTAACTTCTTCGTCCACTCGTTGAACAAGGTTGTCTGTGGTTACAGACTTGTGTCCTTGACCTCCTTCATCATGCACATCGGTTCGGCCATCTTTAAATTTTCGGCACCATTCACGCACAACACCATCGCTTATAAAGCTTTCTCCATACACTCGGCTCATTCTTCGATGAATTTCAGCTGCACTATTCCCTTCAGCTTGCAGGAATCGAATAACACTTCGCAATTCGCACTTGGCGGGAGATTCAATTAAGGCAGCCATGTTTACGTGGCTACAGCTCGCCTCACAATGGCGTCAATGAAAAGGCAGTCAAAGAGGGTGATGTGGGGAACATGTGCCGTCGCTCTATGCGCATACCGACTTCCTGCCGCTCATCTAACATTGATGCTGTGCAACCGGAGGTTGAAAAAAAAACGGCCCTCGTATATATGTCATACAATATATTTTGTATACTAGATTGGTGGAGCCTCTGTCTCGTTAGTATTACTTTATAAGTTTGCATAAACATGAAATAAAGAGATAAGGAAATTGTTCGCTTACCTCATTTATGGTCCCCGCAGATCATACAAGACACGAAAGAAGATAAATCCATTCTTCGTTGCAACAGCGAAGGGTTTGCTGCTATGAAAATACTAAAATATATTGTTAGTAATGTATTGTGGATTATTTCAGCACTCATACCGAGGATAGATGATTTTTCTTTATATTTAATATTTTAATTGAATAAAAACATTATAAAATTTCTTAATTAACATAGTTTAAAACTGGAGAGAGAAAAGACATCTCTCCGTCTACATTTACAATAGAAAACTGCGTAGTGAAATATAGAAAGTCAAAGGGATTCAAAGTTCAAGAAACATCTACAGTTCTTTAATCGTCCGAAAAGGGAAGAACAATGCAAAACCGCAAAGTGGAGAAATTAGCGCTTGGTAGAAATGAAATAAAATAAAAAGTCTTGACTAAAGTGTCTGAATTCTTGTTTCGTAGATTCGTATGTCCAATAATTTCCGCTTTACTAAATTTCATATGCATAAAGATAATAAGTGTAAACTTGTGTTAATCAATTGAAGGAGAAAAAATCTTCTTTAAAACGCCATAAAATAAATTAAATTGGGCAAGGCCTTTCAAAAGACTAAGTTCTTTCGAAAGGCCTTGCGCAATTTAATTTATTTTATGGTGTTTTAAAGAAGTTTTTTTTTTTTCACTTCAATTAATAGGCGTAATCATAATAAATTTCGTAATCATTCATTTTACGTCCCAGTGCAACAACTGTTGCACTAAATACTGAATATTTAAAAAATTTGCTATAACACGAAAATAACTCATTTGCCACGTTTGATGCAGAATTACCGATTTGTTTAATTTAAATTATTTATTTTCTTCAATTTTTTAATCAATATACTTTTTAATTGAGAACAACGTGGATCAATCTCTTATACGCCTCTGATATTCTTTAAAAATTATGTTAAAATTCTATAATATAAGAACTTAAGTTAGAAGCTGACTGTATTTCTTGTTTTAAACAAATTTATCTGTAGTACAATCTTAAATACCTAAATTAGACTTTAGTCTTTTTTTGAAATTTAATTTCCGTAAGTGGTGCCAAGATAAATACAGTTACAAAATCTCCAATAAATAGCACTCATTCAGATGAAATCTGGGACATTTATTTGAATGTTTTGCGGCTAATTAGATTGTTCACAAAAGATACAATAAACGATTTCCGAGCAATTCTTATAACTGATTCTTCCTATCATTGTCTTAGAACAAGATATATGTAGGGGACGAATCGTATTTTAATTAATTAAATGTTATTAAATGTCCATTTGCTTACGAAAATGTGATTACAGTGTGTTAGTTATAATTTGGTAATGGAGAGAATACAACTTAATCTTCCTGATACCACCGGAAACTTTTTTGATTCCATTTATTTTTAATTAAATTTTTTTTATGATTACAAAGAGAATTTAATAATAATTTAAGCGTGATAAAATACTCAATTATATTTTTCACCCTCCTGAAAATATTTCCCTCCTTATATATTTTTTTATCACAAAACCATTATAAATCAACACAATTATTATCACCTACAGTTGTCGATTTGTCCGTCCGTCAGTCTGAATAGCAGTTCAAAAAGAACCCAAATGAATGATTCAAAATTTAGTATATGTACTCATTGCAAATGTTCAGTCGATGCAGTCATTTCAAATTTGATAAAAAACGAATCAAAACATATAAAAAAGATATTAATAACAGTTTTCTTCTTTCTATTAAATCCTATCATATACTTGATGAATTAAATGATACCCCATGAAAGTACTGATGTTGGCATTGTCATTTTGGCTGTTAAAGATAAAATCATGTTTTCTCCGTATTATTGAATTTAATATACATAATCGTAATAAATTTCGTATTCATGCATTTTCGCGTATAAGTGCAACAACTATTGTATCAAGATCTGAATATTTAAAATATTAATTATAACATTTCAAGTTTTTAGTTTACATATTTTTTAATTTCCAGCCTTTTATACGTAAATAAGCTTCTTATACGTCTTTGGTATTCTTCAAAATCAATGTTAAATTGCTACAATACAAAGTTTAAGATAGAAACTAATTATATTTCCTGTTTTAAACAAATTTATTTCTAGTACGATTAAATATCTAAATTAAGACTAATTAAACAGTACGGTAAACGATTTCCGAGCAATCCTTATAATTGATTCTTCCTTAAATTATTTTAGAACAGGATATGTGTTGCGGACAAGTCGTGCTTTAATTAATTAAATGTTATTGAACGTCCATTTGCATAAGAAAAAGTACTGTGAATTAGTTTTAATTTGCTAATGTAGGGATTACAACTTGACCTTCCTAATACCATTGGAATCTTTTTTTGACACCATTTATTTTGAATCTGAAATTTTTATCTTTAAAAACAGAAAATAATACTTGATAAAAATAATCAATTATACTTTTCATCACACTTTCTTCTTTATCTTTTGTCATAAAACCATTACAAACCAATTCAATTATCATCACCTATAGTTATCGTCTGGTACGTCTGGCTGGCTCCCAGTAACAGCCCAAAAACTACCTAAACAAATGATTTAAAATTTAATATATATAATCGCTGCAGAATTTAGTAAAATCACTTCAATTTTATAAAAAATGAATCAAAACTTAAAAAATGTTATTAATAACAGTTTTCTTCATTCTATTAAATCCTATCACATACGTAAATAACTCAATGATAACCCATGATAGGTAATGATGTTGCCATGGTGATTATGGCCATTTAACACTTTCAGTTAAATGTAGTATTAATAGTACATGTTTTTTAATTGAGTACTATTTTGCTTTAAGAAACATTTTTGCTACTCTTTACATGTAATAATAATGTCAGTATAAGGGTGAGTCATAAATATCGAAACAATAGACTGTCTCCTTAAATATTGCCCCAACACCCATACTTCCAATTGCAAAAAATCATAAAAAAGGTGAAATTTCTGATAAGATAGGTTGCAAAGCAAATGAGGGGTCGTCCACAAATTGTCCGTTATTAAATGTCGATTTAAGACAGTGCCTCTTATTTGGACATAATAAACAGCGTATTGTTTTAAATCTAAACTTGTTTTTAAAATATTTTGATAGTCAGCACTGGAGGTCTGCATGGATCGAAATATTCTTTTATATTTTTTGTCATAAAACTTTTATAAACCAATACAATTACCTTCAACCTAGGTGCAATTATCCTTCACGGGCCGGGTTCGGGCCGATTTCCATTCATCATGTAGGCATTATGGCCGGGTCGAGCCTAGTCACTAATCTTTTCGGGTCCTGCCCGGCTCGGGCCTTATTTTTTCCGTACCAAGTCCAGATTAATTTCATTCTTCCTAGTCTTAACGGACCAAAATAATCAGTTCCGGTTGAATCATCCCATATGAAATCCTTTTTTCGACAATGGCCAAATCTGTTCAAAAATCAGTATAATTTCGCTTGGTCTAAAAATTTTTGCAAAAAAGGCATATGCTTTTAAGTCGTCAATATTCTACATCTAAATATTAGAATTTATTCTTTTTGAAGAATCGTAGATTTCTAGGCTTATTTAAATAGAGTTAAAACGCATGAAAAAAATAAAAACCTCCATATGATGGAAATTTCTTTTAAACAATTTTTAAACTGTTCATTCATGCAAAATGAATACAATCATAGGCGTAGCCAGTCTTTTGAACGGGGGGGTGCCCAGATTTTTTAACCCGGACCTGTTGGGTACAAACAATATCTTATACAATAAAACCTGTTAAACCGGAATCTCATGAGACTGCTCGAATTTCCGTTTTAAACAAGCTTTTATCTTAGAAGGTATAATTGTGTGGTGTTTTTTTTTTTTTTTTTTTTTTTTTTTTTTTTTTTTTTTTTTTTAAAGGACCCAAACACAATTTTGTTTCTGTGAGGGGTATTAGAAGAGGTTCTAAACTAAATCTAATGGTAAAAAAAAAGATATAAATTTTCTTACAGCAGTGATATAAGACAGAGACTGTGTGTGGACACAAGTGTGAAACTTTTAGTCACCCTAACGTCTAATAAAAATTAAAAAGGATTTTTATTATGCTGGAAACTTCTAGGCGCAAAAGAAAGCTGTATGAGATCAAAATGCCGTATTAATCAAAGTCTTGTAGATGAAATTTAGTCGGATGATAAATCTCATCCGGCGAAATACACATACATATGTGTGAGTTAGAGATGAGTTCGGGCTCGTTTTCCGGGACCCGGGCCCGCACGAGCCCGAAAGATTTTTTGTTACCAGAGCCCGAACCCGATACCAAAAAGATACAAAACAAAATTATATGGTATTTATGGCATTACAAATTTATTATTATGCTAATTACTTATTTATGTTAATTATTTATGTTTATTATTATTGTGTTATAAATTTATTATTGTGGTTTTAAAAATTTCTTATACACATAAAATTGTTAAATGAAAATTTAAATTCAATCTTATCAAAATCCGTATCAAATAAATATATACTTGACTCTTAAAATTAATAAAAAAAAATTTTCTAATTTAAAAAATAAATTTCATGTACATGTTTGTGACTTAATGAATAAATGCATGAAATTTTCAGAAACTACTATTTGTAATCTGGAAAATCGAGCAACGTTCTTCAATTTTCTGTAAAAAATGTACAATTCTAATTATAATCGATTCCTTTCTCATAACAATGTTCCTTAATTGATAGGTGCCAGAAAATCAATGTAAAATTAAAAAAAAAAAAAAAGTTATTTTAAAGGTGCTATGTTTTTATCGGAAAAGAAGAAACATTGAACAATTGCTTTATACCAGAATAAGATGGTAATTATGTTTACTTACGGATGAAAGTTTACTTCGAAAATGTATACCATCCTCAGCATGAAACAGTGTTCATGTTGACAAATAGATAAAACAATCACTAATTTTCATATTAAAAACGACAATAATTCGTGCACAATAGAAGATTAAATAATTTGCAAGCCTCCAGCTAACTTTCGTCTATCAATAACAAAAGAAAGTATTCTCTTCACGTTATGTAACTAAATAATAAATTAAAAAAACGATCCTATAAAAAGAAAAAAAAAACTTTTACTAACGAAAAGCCAACTAATAGCAAATTGATAGCTGGTGTTTATTTTGAATGGCGCCATTCAGAGGTTGTCGTCGGAAATTATGTAGACATAAATTTGTAATTATCACAAATTTTCATTTGAAACAGCAATCAAATGCTAAAATAAATAAACACTACTTCGGTTCTCCGTCATTTTGATCAAAATGATTTGAAAAGAAATAAGTACGCAATTTTAAATGAAAAAAAGTTTTTTCAATCTTTTCTACTCACGAATAAATAAAATCTTTCGGTTTCAGAAAAAAATGAAACCGTCCGGGCCCGAAGATTAGAATAAAAATAGAGTTCGTACTGAGCCCGTCTCATCTCTAGTGTGGATGCGCGTATATGCATAAACCAGCAGCATAATTATGAACATAATAATAAATGTCACAATAAATAAAAAAGTTAAAGTATTTAGTCAAATTTTATGATAAAACCACATTATAAACTCAAATCTCAGTGCCACAATAAAGATATTACTCCTGGTATTTCGTAACCAGGTGCTACGTTGGATTAGTCGTAGCACTGATGGATTCAGACATAAGTAAACAAAGTAAATTCAAAAATTTAAGTACAAAAGTCACTAAAACTCGATAATTTTATATTTATCAAAAAATGGAATACGCAATTCGATTCCAAATCGCTTCAATGTACACGTCTATTGAAATCGAATCTTATGCCTTAATTTTGTGTCTTTACGTTTATTTAAAAAAAAAAAAAAAAAAAAAAAAAAAAAAAAAAAAAAAAAGTCATAAAATGTGTCAGAAAGTTTCGCGTTTGTTAAGAGCCCACAATAGTCACAGAAAAATTACTCAAAAAGACCCGGATGACCATCTAAAGTCTATGGGAGCGTTCTTTTCGAATATCTCGCTCAAATTTTAATATTTTTGCATGATTTTTTTTGCACAAGATAGCTGAGGGCAATCCACAACCGGGCTAGTTTTTACTTTTTCAATTTTTGTTTCAGATTTTCTTTAAAAAATTACTTTAACTTTCGAAACCGGTTTAAACCGGTTCTGAAACTGAAACTGAGAGCCCACAATAGTCACAGGAAAAGTACACAAAAAGACCCGGATGACCATGTAAAGTCTATGGGAGCGTTCTTTTCTAATATCTCGATCAAATTTTTATATTTTGACATGATTTTTTTTGCATAAAATAGTTCAGGACGATCCACAACCGGGCTAGTTTTTACTTTTTCGATTTTGGTTATATATTTTTTATATTATGATAGTTTCAGTTTCAGAACCGGTTTAAACCGGTTTTGAAAATTAAAGTAATTTTTTTAAAAAAATCTAAAACCAAAATCGAAAAAGTAAAAACTAGCCCGGTTGTAGATCGTCCTGAACTATTTTATGCAAAAAAAATCATGTCAAAATATTAAAATTTGAACGAGATATTAGAAAAGAACGCTCCCATAGACTTTACATGGTCATCCGGGTCTTTTTGTGTACTTTTCCTGTGACTATTGTGGGCTCTTAAGCACAGATTTCAGAACCGCTTTAAGAGAGCATAATAAACTATTCTTACTTTCTTTGGTTACTATGGCTTTTGGAGATTTGACATCATGTTGGACAGTTATTTTTTCTTTAAAAATATCCTGAATTGTCTTGCATTTTTTGCAGGTTTTTTTTTCTAAAGCTCGTTTTCTCTTTTCTGGCCGTCCCATATTTTTTAAATACGCTTGGTAAAGTGCGAAGTATATTAACAAATTAAATATATTTTTTTGGCCCATTTCGGAATGATACAGGCCAAAAGAATGAAAACTGAATAAAACAGATTTTTCTCTTCTCGGAAACCCATATAATGTGACTGGCAGACTTTAATATTTATTATTATTATTATTTAAAAGACAAAAATGATTAAGCATAGCTTCCATATCTAGATTCAAATGTTTTTGTTTTTTCTCAAATATCTTCAGTGGGGGGGGGGGGGGGAGTCTACTGTCAGTTGGGACATTTAATGTAATGGCGTCTTGCAAACGTTGGACTAACGGCAGGCCAGTAGTGTCTGGCGCCTGCTTACCAAACATTTGAAAATCTAAAGTACTCTACTTTATAAAATATTGATAAATGAGTACAAATGTAATGTGAAAATATTAATTATCAGCTGTTGCATCATGATACTTGAGAAATTGTTGTTGTGTTCTGCAGAAGTGATATATGAACAGGATGTATGAAAAATAAAAATTGTTAGTTGTTTTTAGTTACATTGTTTTCAATTATTCTTTTTTTATGAATGCTGATTATTTTACTTAGGTTTTAAAATCCTTCATGTGTCTGCGTGAACGGGTGTGTGTGTGTGGGGGGGGTGCCCGGGCACCCAGGGCATCCCCCCTGGCCACGTGCATGATACAATAATATGCGAAGAAAAAATATATTAAACATTCACACCTGCTAAAAAGGGAACGTATTTTTTTCTTTCCAATGCGATTCCGTCTTAGAAGATTTTGCTTTTACCATATACTATGTTTTTTTTTATGTCTCCATTACATTGAGTATGGATTAATAATACTAATAAGAACTGATACATTTACATACAACAAACAAAGCTTATATTAAATTTCAGCATTCATTAAAAGCATAAATATCGCAGCCTATGGCATTTCTGCATTAGTGGAGACTATAAACATGATAAAAACAAAAACTAAGATAAGTTTTTTGGTCAGAACTCTTCCGTAAGAGTAACGATCAATGTTCTGTAGAAATTCACTCGGACCGGGCTGGGTTCGGGCCGAGCTTGGGTCTTACTTTTAGTTATTATATCGGGATGGGTCGGGCCACTGAATTTTCTCTACGGGGCGGGTCACTATTTTATTCGTTCGGGCCGGGCCGAGCGATTTTTCTTTATGGATCGGTCCAGGTTCGGGTCAGGAAATTTAGGACCATGCAGACCTCTACCTCATCTACAGTCGTCGACTTTTACATCTGTCAATCGGCAAATAATAATTCAAAATCAACCCAAATGAATGATTTAAAATTTAGTATTAAGATTTGCTGTATAATTTCGTCGAGTCATTTGAAATTTTTATAAAAAGCGAATGAAAACAGAAAGAAAGATATTAATAACAGTTTTCTTCATTCTATTAAATCCTGTCATGTACGTAGTTAATTCAATAAGACCCCGTGAAAGGTGAGGGTGTTGTCTAATTAAGAAAAATGAATTATGGCCCATTTAAGATAATTCATGTTATTTCCGTATTGCTGAATTTCATATAAATAATCGTAATAAATTTCGTATCCATACATTTTCTCTTACAAGTCAACAGTTGTTGTACCAAGAAAAAACTAGTTATATTTAAAAAACTAGTTATAACACGAACACAAATCATCTGTCAAGTTTCACATACAATATCCGACTTGTTTAATTTAAATTCTTTCTTTATTTAAAATTTTTGATTAATATATATTTTAATTGCCAATATTCTAAACGTAAATAAACCTCTTATACGTCTCTCATATACTTCAAAATTAATATTAAATTACTACAGTATTAAGACTTCAGTTATAAGCTAACTACATTTCCTGTTTAAACAATTATATCTGTAATGCAGCTAAATACCTAAATTAACTTTTTGTCTATGTAAATGTATTATATAAAGTTTCTCCTGACGAGTCATGCTTTAATTAATTAAGCGTTATCGAATGTGAATTTACATGAAAAAAAATTGTGATTACATTGAATTAGTTCTAATTTGGAAATGGAGTAAATACAAATTAACCTTTCTAACACTACTGAAATCTTTTTTGACCATTTTTATTTTTTATTTGAAATTTTTTATATTTACAAATAGAAAATAATTATATTTAAACTTGAAATGAAAAATAATCAATCATGCCTTTCAAAATGGCTGTAAATATTTTCCTTCTTTTTTATTTTTTGTCATAAAACCATTATAAGCTAATACAATTAAGTTGAAAATATATGAATACATAAATTATAAAGGAATTTATTACTATTAAAAATTATATAGTATATGTTATGGTTAATATGGTAAATTCAGTAATTATTAATAATAACCAAAATATTAATAATAGCCGCTTCTATTAGTAAATTTGATAAATATATTGCAATATAATAATTATGTACACTGGTTATTTTTAATAATTACCAAAGAATCTTGATTTAAATATGATGACCTCCATTAAGAGAACACCACTCTGAGCGACCATTTTCTTTTCAACGAAATTGTCGCTTTAGGGAAGTTTTACTGTAATTAGGAAAGTTTATTAAAACATAAAAAATCTTTTTTTTCTTCAAAATTTCTGAAAATAATTGATTAAAAAAAATTGCACAGATTGGCAATCTTGATGATCCACCTTTTTTTAAAAAATTAAATTTCTGGTAGTTGAGTAAAACCTCCCTAAAGCGACCACGTTCCGTTCCAATAAAAATTGGTCGCTCTGAGAAATGGTCTCTTAATGGAGGATATGTTTATATCTAGATTTTAATCGTTAAAAAAAAATAATGTTACATAAGAAAAAAATTAAAAATTTTAAGGATCAAAACAAAAGTTAATTGCACAAGTTAATTACTGCAGTGTTTAAAAAATGAATATATTGCTTTGATTGATTTTGCTTTGATTTTGTGGATTTTCTTTATTCACAACTTTATTCACAAATTCTTCCAGTGTTCAGTATTTTTTTTTTTTATTATTATTGACAGGAACAAACAATGACGAATAATGACGAAATTACTTTATATATTTTTTAGATAGGATAAGTCAGGGAAGTTTATGGAGTGTTATTTCGTCATTAGAGTTAAATTCATTGCCTAAAAAGGTACAAAGGGATTTAAATACATAAAAGTTACAGGAAAACTTAGTTTAGAAGTTCAATGAATAATATGCTCTCCTGAATTAATATCGTATAAAATCTTTTAAATCGTATAATCATAAATCTTAAAATCGTATAAAATATCTAAACGACCAGAAAAAAAAAAAAAAAAAAAAAAAAAAAAAAAAAAAAAAACGAAATTGTTTCATTTTCTTCAAAGAAATTGGTCGTTTATGAAGGGAGTTCAATTGGGAAGGTCTCTGAATGGAGATAAAATTAGTATTGAGTATATGGGGATAAATTTCGTTACAAGAAAAAAAAAAAAAAAAAAAAAGTTTGTTTAGATAGGTGGTAGCTTAAGGCTGCCGTCCCTGCCGGCAAAGACACTCGTGAGTTAATGCTATCCTGTGTAGAGGTTATTTTTTAATAACTAGTTTGCAAATGAACATTTTTAAATACTTTTTTTGCATTGGATAGCTGAAGTACCTCTCAAAATCGTTATATTATTATTATTATTATTATTATTTTGGTTTTGATCGCAAGAGCTTTTTATAAAGTTACTTTCACTTTCGGAACCGGTTTTGGACGTGAAAATAACTTTATAGAAAATACCTGCAACCAAAAAGTAAAAAAAGGAGCGATGTTCAGAGAGACCTCAGCTATCCAATGCAAAATACATATAAAGTGTATGTTTTTTAAAATGTCGATTTTCAAACGAGACATAAGAAAATAACATCTCCATAGGATTAGCATTAGCTAATGCGCGCTTCGCCTAACGGGGACAGAAGTCTTAATGGAGATTGTCGCACAGGGAGGTTTCACTGTAATTGATAAAAAATACATACAAAGATTAGAAACTATGCATTTTTCCCAAGCTTGAATAATTCATTGGAATAGTAAAATCGCTCATTCTGATCATCACTAGCTAAATTGTGAACTCTCTTCTCAAGTCGCAAGAATGTAACCGTAAATATTGAAACTAATTACATTTTCTGTTTTAAATAATTTTATCAGTCGTAAGGCAAAATATCTAAATTAGCTTTCTGTTTTCTACAAAAATTTGTACGCATTACCCTGTCATCAGAACCGAAAAATAATGAAATAGTGTGAAAAATGAGTAGGTTTAGGAAATAATTTTACATTACGCATGCGCCAACGATATCAACATTTCATTTGCATATTGTTTTAGTTAAATGTATAGGGCAACTTCCGTAAAAGTTTCAAAAACATACCTTGAAAATTCTGAAAGTGATCGTCTATAGTATCAGCTCAAATTCCGTTATTCACAAAATGAAGCAAATAAATCAGAGGTTTTCTCCAAATATAGTAAGTAGTACATGCCATATTGTGTATTCTATATTGCCCTCAATCAAAGGATATATGAATACAACCCCTCATCTCTTTGCCTCACTTTGGGAATAATGGATTTTAAGCTCATTTTATTGACGATCCCTTTCAGAATTTTCAAGCTATGTTTTTGAAACTTTTATAGAAGTCGATCTATAAATTTAGCTAACACAATATGCAAATGAAATTTTGATATCGCTGACGATTGGGCAATGAAATATTATTTACTAAACTTGCTCACTTTTCATACAATGTTATTATTTTTTAATTTTGATGACTGGGTATTGTGTGCAATGTTATTTGCCGTATTTTCAGAAAAGAACATTATTTTATATTAAGAACTCTGCAAATTATAAGCAAAAAAACTTGGAGAAAATTGGGACTGGTTTTATAAAATCCTTAATTTCTCTACGAGTATACAGGCTATCCACATAAAAATAAACACAGTATATTAGAATAAGCCACTTAATCATAATCTATAGTTTGAACGCTTTTGCTACATTAGTTTTGGCAGGGTTATTTAAAAGATATTCATTATTTTTCAATTTGTTGACGATCCCCAATAGCGTTTCGGTAAAAAAATCTTCACAGAAATGTGTGACCTGTACTATTATGTTTACACACTTAGAGTTTCAGGATAAATTTTCACCAATTTTTCTAGACATTTAACAAAATTTCTAAAATCGCAAGTGGGTGATCATCTTTGGCCATGTCGTGTATATCTAGCGCAATTACCCATACAAATGAAAATTATAAACTAATTTTTCTCCCTGTTCATATCTTTATAACTTGCTTGTTCGATAAATACTAACGTTTTTTTTGCTAATTTAGATAGAGGTTTGAATTTATTTTACTTGTTCTCCAAGATTTATTAAAAATTTTTGTGCATGGATTGAACATCCGAGTTTACAGTTATTTTTTAAAAAATATTTAAACTGGCAGTTTGTTGAATTTCTTCATTTTTTAATACACACGAGAGAAAAAAACGTCAAATTAAATGTAAAATCCCATACATCTAAAAATCCATGCATTGCTTTATGTATAATCCAATGAATGTGGAAAAAAATCGAAGCAAAATATTTGTAGTTCTAAAAGTAGTAGAAATTTTAAAAAAGTTAAACAAATAAAAATAAGTAAAATGGACAGTTTCACAAAAAAATTAATATTTTATTTAATTTTTAGCATTAAGTATTGTGCCACCACATATTAATTACATTACACATAAAATCCGGAGAACGATGTTAGTGTAAATGCTACAATTGTCTTAGAGCTGAGATGTACTAAAGATGAATTACTAATAAATTGAATGTTATTAGTGTTTATTTGCGTAAGAAAATGCGATTTCCATCTATTATTTTTAATTTGTTTGTGGAGAGCAGGACAAAGAGTAAGTAGACAAGGGTATTAAGCAGGACAAAGGGTGAGAAAATATAGGTGCTAACAGTCAATCTCTCACCATTAAATTCATTTCGCTTTGTACGTGAAATACTTCGTGTAAAATTCTTGCTAGACTGCTACAGTAAAACCTCCATAACGGACACTCCCAAATAACTGACACCTCTGTTTAACGGACAGTTTATCGATCCCCACTCCCAAAATCTAAATTTTTGTATGTTTAACCTCTGAATAACGGACATTCTGAATAGCGGACAGTAATTTTTGCGATAAAGTATGAGAAGTTGTTTTTAATGAAGAAAAAAAAGTAAAAAACCTCTAAATTTGCCAGGGCAATGTGTCGAAATTTTGTGATCACAGATAAATGTAGAGAGTGGGCCGGGTCCCCCTCGGTCCTTTCCTTTCACGTCCAGTATTAAATTCAGGGGATGGTCCGAGGGACATTACATCCCGGAGCGTCACAGTACCCCCCTCCCATACTCCCCTCCTGAAGATTTAAGATTTTATCTTTTAAGAAGTGGCAAAATACAGTCAGCAGTGACACTTAAAAGATGATTCAGGAAAATTAAAACTATTGACATGGTTAAAGCTTCACATTGAAAAAAAAAAAAACAATGTAATCTTTAAATGCTAAAGAAAACTTTTAAAATACATTTTTTTGCATGAATGTAACAAACAGTGTATAAAGCAATGTACCGTTTTATTTTAATTTTTTTCCTTAACAAATAATTTTAATTTTTGATTAATCATATATTAGAATTTTAGGACATATAAAAGTCAATTAATGGCATTTTAAGCATTTCTTAGCAATTTTTGAATCTCTGAGATTTTTCCCAATAGCGGACAGTTTCGGCGCTCCCGAGGTGTCCGTTATTTGGAGATTTTACTATATTAAATTTTCAGGGAAAACTTTTAAATTTTAGTGGTGAAAGACTACCCGCTGGCACCAGATTTTTGCGCTCTTGGAGCAGCATATAAATTAATCATTACCGTGTGAAATATTCTGGAGTATTCCAAACTGTTTACAGCCTTTAAAGATGTGGAACATATAGAAGCTATTTTGTGGGGAGAAATTGTCACCAATAAGTGAAAAGTACTTAAAAATGAACTTAACGTTGCGTAATGCATTTGTTTATTTTTAAAGTAATAAATAAATAAATAAATAAAACCTTTCTAAATTTTATTTTCAAATAACATAAAAAATTTAAATTGCTAACTTTTTACAAGATTGTAATTTTTATACATCCATCACATTCTAAAAAATATATTTTAAATATGGTTGCCAATTTGGGAAGCTTTTTTAATTCTCAGATTCAGAATTCATGCCAGAAATTTTCGAATAGTAATTTTTACTTTATTGAATGACAAACATTTTGAGATGACTTAAAGTAAAAATTCTTCTCTCTCAATTTTCGGCGTGAATTCGAAATTTCTAAATAATAGCAGAGGTTAAATTGGCAACTGTGATCTCAGTTATTTACAATGTAACAACTAAACTTTGGAACTAATTACATTTTCTGCTTTAAATAGTAAATATTAAATATCTGTAGTAAGTTAAAATATTTAAATTTGCTTCCATTTCCTACAAAGATTTAATTTGCTTAAATGACATCATCATGACAAATACAATTACAAAAATTTCAATAAATATCATCCTATCAAGTGAAATACGGAGCATTAATTTGCATGCTTTTTTGTTAGTTAATTTATTTATAATATAAGGTAAACGATTTCAGTGTGATTTCGGCGTAAGAACAAAGATGTACAAATGCTGAATTACGATTTAACTAATTTAATGTTTTTAGCTCACAGGTTATCAAAATCTGAGAGCTTATGTGTCCGCCCGTTCTGTATGTATGTACGTACGTAACGCGATAACTCATGATAAAAATATCCGATTTACATGAAATTTTGGATATAGGCTTATTATGATAAGACGCTTCCCTGGTTAGTTTTGAGAGTTCATTCGATAAGTATAAGAAGGGAACGGGGGCTATTGTCTTTCCCCTTAATTTATATAAAGGGTTTTTCATGCAGAATTAGTAGATTTCGTTCAAATCTTAGATGTAGGATCATTCTACTGAGGTGCCTCCGTGATTAGTATTGGGTGTTCATTGGATAAGTTTAAAGAGGGGGAATTGGGGAGAAGTAATTCTCCTGTCTTAATTTAGGTTTTTCACGCAAGATTTACCGATTTGCTTCAAATTTTGTATATAGGTTTATTCTGAAAAGGCGATTCCCTGATTTTTTTTTTTTTTTTTTTTTGGAATTCACAGGATAAGTATGAAGGGAGGATAGGGGGAAACTACTCTTCATAATTTATGTAAATGGTTTTTCATGCAGAATTAATCGGTTTATTTCAATTTTTAGATACAGGTTCATAGTAATAAGAAGCTTCGCTCATTTACTGTGGTGTTTCTTTTGTTAATTATAAAAGGGAGGGGGGTCGGGCGATTACCTATCCCTTAAGTTAGCTAAATAGAGTTTTATGCAGAGTTATCCGATTTACTTTAAATTTTGGATGTAGGTTCTTTCTGATAAGTTGAATTTCTGAACAGTTTTGGAGGTTTAATGGTTAATTATAAAGGAGGGAACGGGGAACAACGTTTCTCAAATTACATAAATGTGTTCTTATGCAGAACTATTCAACTTGCTTCGAATTTTGGATATAGGTTTATTATATGATAAGGCGTATCCCTGATTAGTTTTGGGGCTTCAATGATTAAATATAAAAAAAGGAAATGGAGGGTACTTCCTTCCTTCCTTTTCTTTCGAAAGGCATTATTATATAAAGCTGTAGTATACAATTAGTCTGCATAGCTCTATGCCATCAGTTTAACTGGACATCATTCTTTTTATTAGGTGTTTATTTGTGTATGGAAATGTGATTTCCATTTGTTATTTTTAGATTGGTAAAGGGGAGAGAAGAGAAGGATAAAACTCATAAGTACTTTCTCAATCGTTAGGGAGTATTGTAAAATATCAGTAGAAGTTTTGAATTCTAAGGGAGGAAAATGCCAGGGAGTTTTTTTCCCTCAGTAATAATAATAATAATAATTATTATAATTATAATTATAATGAAGTATCGTGTTTATTTTAAAAGTATAAAATGTAAAATGTTTAATAAATGATGCACGACGATTGCATAATTGCATGACGATGAATGATTGCATGACGACTGATGAAAGAATGTAAAGAGGTTATCGACCATCCGATGTAAAATAACTGGGGAGAATGATGAAGGATTCAAAGCATTTTAAGTGGCACGTATCCCGGCCGCTTGTCTCCAATGGGTTAAACGGCAAACCGGGAGTTCTGATGTTCAGTATGGGCTCCAGATGCTATATACCAGATTAGAGTATCAGTCATTGCTAATAGCAATGCGACGTCAATGCTAGTCGTCTATTATCGAATTGCATGTCATATTAGGTGCAAAATTAGAATTTGCATCCTGATAACCGTAAAGTACCGAACTGTGAACTTAATGATGTGTGAGGATTTTGCATTACTATATATGGTTAGGTAAATATTTGGTAGCGATGAAGTGATGCAAATCCTTTCCATATTAAATAACTTTATTCAAGATATGATAAAATAATGTACAGTTCTAAGAACTCAGGGTTCTCTATGAAAAACATACCACACGCCTTTTACAGCGAGCTGCATCCTCGAGAATCATCATCCAACTTCTCTCTCATCCCCATCAGGAGAACAACTCCTCTTCGGGCCCCTCCCAGATCAAACTTATTGGTTCAGCTGGGATACGCCTTGGCGACAGATTGCCATCGTCCGTCTGGGAAGAAATGAAACTATTTCCTCCGTCTCTTGGCTTCTGGGAGGTCTGGCGATAAATCAATGGTGGCCGTAACTAATATGCTAATGTCACATGAAAAAGGCCGCGCTAGACTTACCGTCGACAGGAAGAAAAGGACCTTAATCCTTTTAAGTGCTCACACAATCACCAGACTTCGATGTGCCAGTCCATTGTCTAGTTTTAATTAGTCAAATTAGATTCTTACAGCAGTTAAATCCTTACAGATGTCTACCCGGTTTAGTTAATTTTTAAATCAAAATAAAAAGAATCGAAACATTTCAATTAATATAATTTTAAATTGTCGTTTTTTTTTTCATGTTTAAACGAAAATATTATATCCCTGGTATATTTTTCAAATTTCATTTTAAATTGATGCAATATGAGAGAAGTTAAAAACTATTTAAATAATAAAAAATTTGGATATTAACACCATAAAAAAGTTATGTATTGTCATGAAAATAAAGAAGTGGCAAGTTTATTATATGGTGCATGTGTTAAAATCAAACTGATTAATCGGTTATTATTAATTATAAACAAATGTATTATTAATTAAATGTTATTATTAATTATAAACAAATATAATCCAAATAAAATGGTTAATATGACAAATTTATGAGAATTTATCAAATTAACCGGTTATTATTAATAATTACGAATCAAAGTTTTATTTTGTTTGTCTTTTTTAAAATATTCTTTGCTAAAGTATGCATTTCAAAACTGTATTAACTCTGAATATTTCAGTGTTTAAAATTTTTATCTAATTCATACAGTAATTATAAAAATAATTATTATAAACTGTTTAGACATTTGCGTCTTGTTAATAGAACATTTCTTTTGACTGAGTATTATTGTCTCTTAGCAGTTATTTTTGTTATTAGATTCAAACAGTTATAATAATAGATATTTTTGTAAAGTATATATTCATTACTAAGCTTAATTAATCATACTGACCAAATTTCATCGTTCATTATTAGTAATAATTTGAAATTTTATTAATATGCAGCATTTATAAAATTTACCAAAAGACGTGGTTTTTATTAATAATAACCAGTTATCATTAATAATTACCGAATCCAGGGCTCTTAAATGGTCCGCAAACTGAACATCAGCATTTTTTAACAGATACTTTCATGGTAGTTTTCTACAGCATTTGCGCTAGAATGAAACTCAGAAGGCGTTTTCTGGTAAATTCGCAAGAAAAATCCAAATCGAAAAGTTTTCGAAGAAATTATTGGTGTTCAGTAGGCGGACCAGTTGGGAGCCCTGCGAATTTGTCAAATTAACCGTAACCTATACAAAATTTTGCAAAATAAAAAAGATTCAAGCATTAAGATAAAATTATAACAATCGAGTTATATTCCTAATCTATGACATAGCTGCCAACTTTTACGCATTTATGCTACCCTTGAAATTGTACAGAGATTTTCCATTTATTTAGTTTATAAGGTTTCGACGACTAAATAAGACAATATTTACTATAGAATTTTTGTGGTAGGAAAAATGCGTAAAAATTGGCAGCTATGATTTATGACCATCTTCAGGAAAGCATTGTTACATTATTAACCCTTCGGACTCCAGTACCTTTTACACAAATTTTATTCGATTAGTACCACTTTTTTAAAAGCACTTTCGTTGAAGTAGACAATTTCATAAATTCTCTGATTAAATAAGGAAAATTTTATTTTCCTTTATTATGGGTGCCAAAAACAAATTTTTGGAAGGAAAAATGATGTCTCCGCAGCGGAGACAACGGAGTGCCATGGGTTAAAAAAGTTTTAAAGTACAAAGGCAAGTTTTTAGATCAGTCGAGATTAACAGCCCTGCCGTTTAGGTCTCAAAACTGCTCGCTTCAAATTTTAAACGTCAAAGGCAAGTTGCCTTGAATTTGAAAAGTTCGTTAGGATTCCAAAAGATAATCGTTTCAAACAATCATAAGAGTGGAAATATGCCGTGCCATCATTTATCAGATGAAAATAGAATAAACGTTTGAAAGAATTATCGATGAAGTGTGCAATGGTAGCATATACCAGATGAAAATAGAAAAATCGAGAATTTTAAATTTTCTTTTTCTTTATTATTGTCCCAGAATAGAAGCCGTATTGAAAATTAAATACGGTTTAATTAGTTAAATTTTATGCATTCAATTTGCATTAAAATGTATGATTTTTATTTTTTTATTTTTTCATATGGTAATAGAAACTGGAAATACCTGGGCAGGATATAATTTAATAATTGCTTGCATGGTAACTGGATATGTTGCATTTTTACTCATAAAATCTTCCGATTTTATTTTTAAAAAATCTAAATTTATTAGATTTAGTAAAAATTTATAATATTAAGTGCATAAATTTATATAACATGAAGTAGGAAATCTTATTTAAATTTAAACATAATGAGACTTATGAAAATTTAATTGAAAAATTGCCTCTGTAATTCAATTACAAATGCTATGCACTTAGTTTTCAGTGCCGAATATGCTATTGTGAACAATGTTAATGCATGACATTCTCAGTATATTTACGGAGTTAGAGCACGGACAGACATATATACAAACCGAATTTATAAGCACTTTTGAACTAGCTTGGAAAGCGTTAAAAACTAAGTTAAATTAAACAATTAAGAATTTGCATGTCAAGCGTGGCAAATGAGGTATTTTCGTACCATAACTAGTTTTATAAATATTCAGATGATAATGCAATAGCTGTTGCATTCTTGTACAAAGATGCATGAATACAAAATTTATAAAGGTTATGTATTAATTTGATATATCCATGAATCCACCAAAAATTTGACGTAATAACCATGGCAACCTTGAATCATTACCTATCATGGGATATCATTGAATTCATGACGTACGATATGATTTAACAGAATAAGGAAAATTATTATAATTTTTTTTAAAGTTTTGATTCAATTTCCGTGAAGCCTGAAATGACTCGACGAAATTCTGCAAAAATTATACATATTGAATTTCAAATCATTCGCGCTGTTGTAGTTTTCGCGCTATGCGAAAATACAGGCGGACGGACCAGACAACGATTATAAGTAGTACGTATTTATATAATTATGAATGCACATAATAAAAAGAGTGTAATATCTATTTTTTTTTTTTTTTTTTTTTTTTGCTGAATTAACTGAAATTTTATCAAACAAAATAATATTCAATAATTGAGGAAAAAATTTTAAGATTAGAATTTTTGTTTTACATGATTACAATTTACAATTAACAATTTAAAAAGTATGTTCTTTTAAATGATTAAAAAACAATCAACTGCTTGACATTTGCCATCTGAGATTTTTTTTTATTATTATTTTTTAATGAGAAGTTAGGTTCATGTACTGAATTAATTTCATTGCAACTAACATGTTTGCAAAGGAATTAATTTTGTTTACAATTTATTTAAGAGGTAATTAAAAATTGAAATGTAGTCATTACCTACTAAAACATAAAGCGGAATGTTGTTGTCATTATAGTATAAATAATATTAAATATTCCTTAACTATTAATTTGTTTTTGTTCTTTTAAATTAAATTTAATTAGTTAAGTGTCTACTATTTAAATGTTTGCTTTCTTAAATGAAAAAGCTAATATTTCTATTTATTTAAAAAAAAACACGAAAAATCAGTAAAGATTTTAATAAAAGAATTTAATTACGATTAATTTTTTTAAACATTTTTACTTTCTTCGGTCTTTACACAAAAAAAGTATTGAATTAGTAAAAAATTTTGATTTTGTGTTTTCAATAGGTTTATACTTTTTAAAAGGTCCTGAACATGATTTGATGATTTTTGGAAAATGTTTGTCTGTTACTCTGCCTGTCAGTATGTGACAAAAATTTTGCGGGCGATCTGTCTCAAGAATTATTGCACGGTTTTAAGAAAACTTTATATTTATTTATATTTTGATATAAACTGGTGCTGTTTGTTTTTGGTGTACATCGATCAACGGGTGGCACGCTTTTCTGCTACACTTTTTACGATTTCTGCAAATGATCTATCGTCAGAACTAATTCGCAGATTTCGATAAAACTTCAGATTCAGTTAGTCCTTGATATGAAACGATACTGATTACAATTTGGTGGGAATCACTCAATAGGTAGCGTTTTTATGCAGAATAGTTTACGATTTTCTCAATAGCTCTATCTCAAGAATTAATTCAAGAGTTTTCATCAAGCTTTAGATTTAGGTATACCTTAATAAATATTGCTGCTGATTTTGATGTAATTCGCCCAACAAGAGGCGCTTCAATGCTTAATAGTTTATGATTTTCTCAATAGCTCTATCTCAAGAACTATTTCAAGAATTTTTATCAAGCTTTAGATTTATGTATATCTTGATAAATATTGCTGCTGATTTTGATGCAATTCGCCCAACAAGCTTCATTTATGCTTCATTTTCTGGATTTCCGTAATAGCTCATCTCAAGAACTAATGCACTAGTTAATATCTAATTTTGACAGTCAATTAGAAGCTGTCACAAGTTTTTACTGATTAGGTTTTCGTGTATATCGTTCAATAGGTGGCTTTGGTATACTGGATTTTTCACGACTTTTGCAACAGCTCGATCACAAAAACTAATACACGGATTTTCAACAAACTTCAGATTTTGTTAGACACTGACATAAGTTGTTGCTGATTAGTTTTGGTGTAAACCACCAGCAGCTGGCACTGCTATGCTCATTTTGCATCATTTGCAAGTTTTTTGCCACATTCATAACTCAAAAATCAAGCAGGAAATTTCATAGACTGTAAACGTTTTTAGAAACGTTTCATATCTGAAGCGAAACGTTTAATTTCTAAAAAGAAATTCGTGGTTTCACTTTATTCCGTTTTGAATACGGAACATCTCAAAACGATCGGAAATCTTGCTGCTACTAGATTTTCTGAAATCTAGATTTTCAGCTATTTATCATTCTTAAAATAAAACGCTGCATTCTCAAAATGGATGAACCGGTTCTCAAAGTGACTTTATAAAAGATATCATGTTTTCTAAGATGTTTATAAAATATTGTATTACAACAAGGTTTAACTTATATTGCGACATTCTAATACTTTTTGCATTTTATTACACAGAATTTTTTCAGGAAAGTAACCTTTATTTTAAATTTAATGAGTGATATATATATTTAAAATTAAAAAATCGAAACGGCACAAAGAGAATTAATCAAAAATAATAATTATTATTATTACTAAATGCCTAAACATAAATGTAGTCATGTAGTAAATGCATCGACATATACTAACATTATTACATATAAATAGTAACAAAACTATTTGTTAAAACAAAATAATACTCCATTTAAAAACATGTACCGGGTGATCCAGGAGTTTCGGGAGTTTTGAAAAATTAATAATTAGGAAACTATGTGTAATACAAAGGTTCTGTTTTCAGATATATGCTCAGAAACATGTGGGATTTTTGTTTAGAATGAATTTTTTTTAATACATATAGTTACCATTTTTAGCAACAGGTGGCGCTGTTGTATAAGACTGAATGTACCTATACCATGCGTTATATAGACACATGAGTTCATTGCGAAACTTCTTTTCTATGTTATTAATGAGATTTCGTTTTAAGGGTGGTTTATGTTCAAACATTTTTTGTAAGGTAAATGAAATTGCATTGTAAGGGAAATTTGATACAAAATTTCATGAGCAACTGCAGTGTTTAAACATTGTCTAGACTATGTTTAGACACATCTTTGCATGTCGCGTTGTTTTCATATCGTACAATACGTCAAGTTAAAACTGCAAAAGAATCGATGGCCATTGCAAATGTGAAATGCTATGGTAAGCAAGGTTTGAGAAAAAGGCTCATTGGAAGATCGTAATAGAAACAAGAGATCCCAAATGTCTGTTACAATCTTAAATTAGGTAGGATTCTATGCCAATACTCTGTAGAAATCACCAGTTCATGGTGAGTGCAGTAAACTTGTGATATCACGATGAACTGAAATTTCTTCTGGAATTTCTTTCTGCTCTGAGGATACTGTGCACGCTGTTTTGCTTCGGCTCACGGCGGTACTTATAAGCCATGAGCGTCATGATTAAACTTTGTAACCCTTGGACACTAATTCGTTCTTTTAAATGAGCTGTATCATACTATAAAAAAATACTATCAATTTTAGCGCCACCTGCTGTCAAAAAGTGCAACTAACATAATATGTTTTTTTTTTCATCGAAAAAACAAATCCCGCAAGTTTCTCAGCATTTCTGTGAAAACCGCATACTTCTATTGTTTATGGTTTTCTAATTATTAGCATTTCAAAAGTCCCGGGACTTCTGGATCACCCGGTACTATTAATAGTACACCAGACCCGAAAGGGTTAAAATCCCTCCTTTATTTTTTTTCAGTTCAAATAAAGGTTTGAAAAGTGGGATTTTTTATATTCTTTTCTATACAATACGAAACTCTTTTCATTTTCATAATCGACGTAAAATGCTTACAATTATTGAATAACCTCCTTCTTTGACCTTATTAGAATATGTTCCTGCAAGTCGTAAAGACTTAGATTTACAAGCATCTGGGCAAACTGTCTATCTATATTATAAAGGCGAAACGTGTCTGTGCGTAACGGATACGTCATTTTGCGAGTGGCAACACTTTCACATGCAATTTCGGTTTTGCAACTTTCGCTACTGCAAATTTATACTTCGAAACATCGCACATTTTCAATTTTTACACTATCTTATAGAGATAAATATGTGCTTTTTATATCTAATTTATTTGAAAGTTGTATCTCAATTTATTTATGTCATATTAATTTTTTTTTTTAGTTTTTAGCACGAATTTTGTAATTGTGGCAACAGAAATACACCATTTGCTCTTAAAATTGATAAAAATTGAAATGTGCGCATGTAAATTTTGAGAAGATAAAAATGATGACGGGTTTAGATTTCACTTGAAATTCTAAAATCGTGTCAATTTGAATTTTTTTTCCTTACACATTTAATTGATAACTTCATCTTAATAACTGATCTTTCTTATATTTTGCTTTATTATAAAACTTTTACATACGCGATTAAAGTTTAATTTTAATAATTTGAAGAACGGAGTTTTATAGAAATAGTATTTTTCCCCCTAATGTTAGCTTTAAATAATATTTGTTTCAGAGTTAGACTGACCATTGTAAGATGCATTTTTTACTGTAGCTAATTTTGTAGGTTTATTATAAATCAATGAAACAGTTCTTTTTTAAACATTTTCTTTCGTCGAATTTCGACGGGTAACACCTTGTGCCCTATAAAAGGCAAGGACGATTTGCGACATGGCAGTGTGATATACACAGGGCCGTAGCTAAGGGGGCGCTATGGGCGGCTCAGCCCCCCCTAAAATATTTTGAGCCCCCCCTCCCCCCTTTGGAAAAAGTTCCAAGGCCACTAAATGCTCCGAAAATTCAAATGTAATTCTGTTAAAAAATCTATTTTAGTTTTGAGACCCTTTCATAGTTTTACAGAGTTACTAAATTATATCTAAAATAAGTGTTTCAACCCTCTCTCATCCTATTTGTACATATGAAGCTAATATGATATTTAATTTTTCACCAGTTAAAGACTCAAAATTTTCATCACCATGTACTTTTCTTAGCATAAAATGAAGTTATTACAACAGTATAATGAGAAACATAGTATCTCCAATGTGAATATGCACTAATTTATCTTTCTGCGTTAGAGAGAGAGAGAAAAAAAATATCAGCCCCCCCCCTTACATTCTCTTGAGCCCCCCCCCCCTATCGTTCACTTCTAGCTACGGCCCTGGATATACATAATGATTTTCTGAAACTATTATAAGTCTTATTTAATATAATCAAGATACTTTAATTTTCAAAGTGTAATCGGGTTTTTTTTCTTTCCATCATAATAACTGCTTTTTCCCCCGCTAAGTATGTATTTCATCTTAATGATGCAATGCAATCGATGTAACGGCAAAGTGAAAGTACATTTTTTTTCTATTAGACTTCTAATTTTTTTTTTCTCTAAGCTAAAAGCAGAATATTTTACTGCAAATTTTAAATGTGAAATTTTTATTAATATTTTTTAAATTTGTAATTAAAATTAATTTTTCAAGAATATGCAGTTATTTAACTGTCATTCTACATGAAGAATTAATGTGTTGTGCCAATTTTTTATTATAATGGATGCACAAATGTATGAAAAGTATGGATACCGCCTCCCGTAACTCTTAAGAATCAACCAATGTAAGGAAAGATTAAATTATTCTTATTACATAAAATGCATAATATGAAATTTTACAATGTTCAGGTTTACTTAAAAGGCGATTAAAATAATAATAATAAATCAACTATAGATATTAACAGTTAATTTTACTTAAAACCATCTTAGTACTTTCAAACCTTTAATCAGGTCCTTCCTCAGAGAACATTTTATTTTATAAATACAAATTATTAAGATAAAAAAGAGCATGTATTCTTTGTTTACTTAAAAAAAAAATAGAATTCAAATTAAATTAACAACTTCAATGACTTTAGACTGCATTCATAAATTCACTGCAAAATTATGTTTTTTAAATAACATTGAAAGATAAAACAATGTAAAAGTTTAATCAATTAAACGCACTAATAAGCTATAAAATAATATTTTTTGTTCTTTTCTATTATCCTTAGTCATAATTTTGAATTAAAAGCAACTTAGAGAATACTTCTAAATTAATTACTCGTTTGATATTTTTCATGTATAATATTAAGAAGGAAGAAATTATTCAACCAGACTTTTAATCACGGTATTGAACTGCTTCATTTAAAAGTTTTAAATTAATACTGCTACAGAAAAAATAATTAAAAGAACTCTTTGATTATGTAAATCCAATTACTGTAGACGCCTGTAAATATTTAAAAAATAAATCTTGGAAATAAAAATGTAAAATTCATGCATTAATATTTTAATAAATTGCACGTAGATTTTTAATTTAGCGAGACCATTTGAAAAGTTTTTGAAATTAATATAATTAATAAACTGAAAATTCCGCTTGCTTTACAACGCAATTTAAAAATTGTTTTGTGAAATTAAAAGGCCTTTCAAAGTAATTTATCTTTTCTTCGGATCATTTAGAAGACAATAAAAATGCGTGCACTGACTATACACTTCAAAACAATATTGGGTCTTGGGTTTTAAATATAATTTAATTATTAAGTGATATTTCATGCTTTCTTTCCTAAATAGAAAATGTATTGTTTCAATTTAATTTTTTTCTTTTAAATGATTCCATTTATAATTAAGGCTCATGATAAGCATTAACTTACGTTTATTGTATAATAATTTCAATTGTCTTTTCATTGTTACAATTCTTTTATAATAATTAAACATTATTTTAAAAGACAGTCATAAAATAAGTACAAATAAAATGTTGATACACTGACAAATAATATCTGTAGCCGTTTGTATAAATTCATGTTTTTTTAATTTATCGAATTATTTACAATTTATTTTCAAGATAAAAAGTGTGTACATTCTTTCTTTATCATTAAAATAATAGGAATGGCACTGTTTATGTTAAATGTATTATATCAATGTGTAAATGCTGCTTTAATGATTAATTTTAATCGAAACTATTTTTGAAAATTATTTTAAGATGTAAAGATAATCAAATATAAAAGTGTACATTTGAATTAAAATTGAAACTTTGAAATTGAATGAAACTTTGAAATCAATAACGAATTGTAAAATGTCATTTTTATTCTTTTTTATTATTTACAGTCATTATTTATAATTAAAAGTAGTAGAAGTAAAATTTCAAAATTAAATACCTGCGCAGTTTTGTTTAGGTTTAATTTCATACACAATAATGTATATTATTTACCAAAATAATTTAATTAAATTTTCGTTGAATAACTTTATACCGATTGCGTAACTAAAAAAAGGAACGAAAATCATAAATTACTTTAAAACGAATGTTTGTTAAACTAAATAGCATATGTTTGTTAAGCTAAATAGCGTATGTTTGTTAAGATGAATAGAGTTGAAAACAGTTACTCTATTACTGCATTGCATAATAAATATGATGACAATGCTTTGTTTAAAATTTAAAATAGTGCCATTGTAAAAATTTATGAAAAGATCTTTTCGATTATGTAAGCTATATTCGGAATAAAACATATATGTATAACAAAAATGTAAGTTTTTATATTTAAAATCCTATTACATAATATGAGGTATTCAATTTGATCAGTAATTTGAATAATAATAAATATAAATATTAGTCATTTGAAAGAGAAAATGAACGCTAATTTCTAAAGAAATTTTAAAATTAATTTCAGCGATCGTATATCTTTATAAATTATTTATGCATATGTTTTTAAAATTTAATTAATATCATGTATTGTAAAATTGAAACGTACCGATAGACATAAATAAAGATTTAAGTAAATTTGCTGCAAAACTTGTTTGTATACATTAAAGTTTAAACACTGCAACTTTAAATAAATCATCTTTTTTTTTTTTTTTTAATTCGTTTTAATCAGTTAATTTTTTTAAATGTTTTTTCCAACAAATGAAAATGAAAATTTCTATTTTTTTTTTACATTTAATCGGTACATTATTAAGAATTATAATAAAATATTTAGATTATAATTAACTTAAAATGTTTATCATAAAAAAAAGAATTCTAATCTTTATAAAGTTGTCAGTAATTTATAACAATTATCCTTTAAATGTAAATTAAAATGCACTTAAATAAAATTAGAAAGGAAACTAATTAAACTTAATAATATTTATAATTTAATGAGTTAAATTTATTCGAGCTGTTTATAGTTTATTGTTAAGATTAAAAAGTATGTATTCTTTGATTACATTTTAAAAAAAAATCAAATTAAATTAACAACATCAATGATTTTATATCGCATTCATAAATTCACCATAAAATTATTATTATTTTTTTGTAATTAAAATGGAAAGATAAACCGATGTGAAAGTTTAATTAATTAAATAAAACACTGGAAGTACAAATAAGCTCTAAAATAAGATTTTTTGTTCGTTTCTATTATCCTTAATCATTAATTTAGAATTAAAAGCGGCTTACAGAATATTTCTAAATTAATTACTTGTTTGATATTTTTCTTATATAATATTAAGAATGAAGAACTTATTCACGACAATGAAAAGCGCATTGATTAGTATTTGAAACAACTAACGTTGAACTTTTACATCATGAGAAATGTAAAACAAAACTAGAGTTGTAAATTATTTAAAAATAAATCGCTGACAAATTAAGAACTTTTTAAAATACACTACTGTTTTATTCAACCTGGATTTTAATCACGGTATTGAAGCTACTGCATTTAAAAGTTCTAAATTAATACTTCTACAGAGAAAAAAAACAATAAAAAAAAACCTTTTTGATTATGTAAATTCAATTAATGTAGTCGCCTGTGAATACAAAAAATAAATTTTAGAAATAAAAATGGAAATTTCATTCATTGATATTTTATTAAATTGCATGTACGTTTTTTTAGTTTACCGATATCATTTGAAAATTTTCTGAAGTTAATATAATTAATAAAATGAAAATGCCGTTAGGATTACAAAGAAATTTAAAATAGTTTTGCGAAATTGAAAGGTGTTTGCAAGTAATTTATCTTCTCTTAGGTTTATTTATAGGATAATAAAAATGCGTACACAGTTTGTATATTTCAAAACAGTATTGGGATTTTATCATTGATTAGAATGAATAATAAGAAAAAATATTTAGTAAGTTAGTACTTGTATTTGTTTCAAATTTAATATAATTATTTAACTGTATTTTATACTAACGTTCCTAAATAGGAAAAGTATTGTTTCAGTATCTTTCTTTTAAATTATTCCATTTATAATTAAGGACCACGATAAGCATTAGCTTACAACCGTTTTATAACAATGCCAACTTTCTTTTCATTCTTGCAATTCTTTTTATAATAATTTAACATTAATTTAAAATGACATTCATAATACAAATGTAACTAAAATGCTAATACATTAAATTTCAAAAGAGAAAAATAATATTTGTAAGCGTTTGTATAAATTTCTGCTTGCTTTATTGTATCGAATTATTTACAATTTATTTCCAAGATAAAGAGAGTATATATTCTTTGTTTATCATTAAAATAGAAGAATAGGTATTGTTTATGTTAAATGTATAACATCAATGTCTGTGTGCTACATTTAATATTTAATTTTAATTCCAATTATTTTTGAAATTTATTTTAAGATGTAAAGATAATCAAATATAACATAGTATCTAACTGAATGAAACTTTGAAAACAACAACGAATTGTACAATATCATTTTTATTCTTTTTTATTAGCTACAGTCATTATGTATAATTAAAATAGTAGAAGTAAAATTTAAAAATCAAATACCTGTTCAGTTTTGTTTAAGCCTAATCTAAATTCGAAAATGAGTAATATTTACGAGATGAATAATCATTGAATAATCATTGAATCAATGAATAATCATTTAAATAAAAATAAGGAACCAAATTCATAAATTGTTTTAAAGTGCATGTTTGTTAAGCTAAATAGAACTGAAAAACAATTACCTCTATTTCTGCATTGTATTGTAAGAACACAGAAGGTAAGTTGTCGAAGAACTGCAGACGTCGACACAAGGGAGAACTCATTTTTGTCTTTTTTTTTTGTAAATTTATTTCACACGTAAACGTCACGTAGACGAGCACAACACAAATAACAGAAAATTGAGTAGCATTTTATATCACTTTTCATAACAAAACCTAAACAACGCTTCGCCATCTCACTACACAAAAACTTCGAACTCCCGCGCTCAACTGAAAAATTGTTCTGTTTTTTGGAATGTTCTTTTTTTCTCTTAGGACGAGTAGCGCCATCTATCGTAGGCTTAAGAATTAAGTTCTTTGAAATTAAGTTCTTTACAGACTCCTCCCCACCGAGGGAAAACTTTTCCGGGCCTTGTCGAGGAAAAGTTTCTTTTTAAAATATAGTTCGTGTAGCACTAGTTCCAAAAACATTTTTAGTACCTTGAACCGGACTTATTCCCACCGTAAAAAGAAATAAAAAATAATCTATACAAAATAAATTTACAAATACAAGTGATACCTTTTTTTAAAAAATAGTTTACATACATATAATATAACAAATTCAAAATTAACTGTTATACAAATAAACATATATACATATTAGCATTCTAATCAATTAAACTTTTATAGCTTGACTCAAACTATCAGCATTCTGGTATTGTTTTCCCTTTTTATGAACAATTTCATAATTGAAAGACTGTAAAATCAAAGCCCATCTTAAAAGTCTTGGATTAGTTCCGCTGTTCTTTTCTAACCATACTAAAGGGTTATGGTCTGGCTGGATTTGAAATTTTTGATGGCCATCTAAGTAGTCTAAGTAGCATCGTAGTTTTCGCACTGCAAACACAATAGCTGCGCATTCTTTTTCGGTGGTACTAAACTTTCGTTCTCTGTCTGAAAACTTTTTGCTCAAGTACATTATAGGATGTTCTTCATTATTTTCATTCAACTGAGATAAGACTACACCAATTCCCAAATTTGAAGCATCACATTGAAGGATGAAAGGTTTTGTAAAGTCTGGACTATATAAGACAGGATTTTCAGAGAGTTTAACTTTCAGTTCATCAAATGCCTTTTGACAGTCCTCATTCCAGTCTATAGTTGACTTGCGAATCTTTCCTTTTAATAAATTAGTGAGAGGCGTTGCAATTACAGAAAAGTCCGGTATATAAGTTCGATAATATCCAGCTAAACCCAAGAAAGATCGGATTTGAGTTTTAGTAGTAGGAACTGGAAACTCTTTTATGGCTTGAACTTTCAGTTCTCCTGGAGTTCTAAGACCTTGACGTACTAAGTGTCCAAGATATTTGACATAAGCTTGGGCAAATTGACATTTGGATGGTTTAATATGCAGTTTTGCTTCACTCAATCTTTTAAAAACTTCTTCTAGGTGTTTTAAATGATCTTCCCAAGTTTGCGAGAAAACCGCCACGTCATCCAGATAAGGCACCGCATATTCTTCACAGTTTTTCAGCAATCCGGCCATAAGTCGGCTAAATTCATATGGAGCATTTTTTAAACCAAAAGGGAGGCGCAACGGTATGTACGTCCCAAAATTTGTCACAAAAGCTGCATATCTTTGAGCACGCTTGGTTAACGGTATTTGCCAGTAACCTCTGGTCAGACCTAAAACTGAAATGTACCTGGCTGAAGACACTTTTTCTACTAACTGTTCAGTGTCGGGCAAAGGATAAAATTTTGTTCGAGTCACTTTATTTAAACGGCGATAATCTATGCAGGATCTTGCGTCTCTACCGGGAACTTCAACTAAAATTAATGGAGAGGCAAAGTCAGATTCACCTGGCTCAATAACTTTCAGTTTCAACATTTTCTCGACTTCAGCCTTTAGAATTTCCGTCTGTCTAGGCGACATTTTATAAGGCTGGGCACAGACTGGGTTTTCTGACTCCAGTTGATTATCATGTTCAACTAAATTTGTGCATCCTGGTTCAGTCGAAAAAGAGTCAGCATATTTTCCAATAAGTTGTCCTAATTCTTCTCGTTGACTTTCATTTAATCTTTTATTTTTTTGGATTTCTTGCCATACTTCTAACAACGCATTGTCTTTATTTTCTTCATCCAATTTAGGAATTTCATCTTCTTCTTCATCATTAGAGGTGGTTTTTGTAGTAAGTAAATTTACGTTTTCCACACTTCTTTGATGGTAAGATTTTAGCATATTTACATGATACACTTGGGACTTCTTCCCTTCTGGATTGTATATAACGTAGTTAGTTTCTGATAATCTCTTTAGTACTCTTCCAGGTCCTATCCAACTAACTGACAGTTTATTTGGTTTGGATGGGGCCACAATTAAAACTTGATCACCTTCCTTAAACTCTCGTTTTCTGGCTTTGATATCATATCAATATTTTTGTGTTTCTTTCTCCTTTTCCATATTTTCTGCAGCAAGTTCTTGGCATTTCTTCATTCTGTTCATTAAGTCAAAGACATAGGATATCACACTATCTTCTTCTATCTCTTGCTCAGTCAAATTTTCATAGAGTAACATCATTGGAGTTCTTAAGTTCTGTCCATGGACTAATTCTGCTGGACTAAATCCAGTACTAGTATGAGTTACAGTTCTTAATGCAAAAAGGGCAGGTGGAAGTACCTTCTCCCAATCAGATCCCGATTCTAAACAAAGTACTCTGAGTATCCGTTTCAAAGTCCTGTGCATTCTTTCAACTGGGTTACTTTGTGGATGATAAACTGAGCTTCGCACAACTCTGACGCCGAATTTCTCTAAGAATTCCGTTGTAAGTGCACTCATGAATGACTTTCCTTGATCAGTTTGTAGTATACGAGGAAATCCAAGTCGACAGAAAATTTGTAACAAAGCATCAATAACCGTCGTAGAATACAAATTAGGTGTAGGAACTGCATCAGGATATTTCGAAGCTAAGCAAATTACAGTTATTATATATTTGTTCCCTAATGTACTGATAGGTAAAGGTCCACAAGCATCAACATTTAATTTTGTAAAGATTTCTGAAATAACTGGAACAATCTGTAAAGGTGCTTTCTTTTTGTCCTGAGGCTTCCCAACCCGTTGACAGTAATCGCAAGTTCGGACATATTCTTCGATATCTTTGAAGCAATTTGGCCAATAAAAGGTCTTAAACAATGCATCTTTAGTTTTAGCCACGCCCAAATTAGATGCAACAGTTTCATGACAAAATTTTTTTAATTGTTCACGAAATCTTTCAGGAACAACTAATAATTTCCTTTCAGTACTATTTTTATCTTTTCTTCTATAGAAAAGCATATCTTTCTCCAAAATAAATTTTCTATCTTTAGTATTTTCCGTTTTGGCATCTTCCATAAGAGGCTTGAGCTCTTCGCTTTTCCTTTGCTCTTCAGAAAATTCCTTCGGAGAAATTTTGATAAGTTTTTGCAATGAGACAGTTTCGCAAACTGGTAAAATTGAGCCTTCTTCGTTTTCTATTTTCTTGTCTTCAGATTTATCATATTTTTTCGCATCCATTTTCTTATCTTCACTCGTTATGTTATTGCTGTGATCTTTCTCTAAAGTTACATCAGAAAATTCGTGCATTTCAGGTTCCTCCAGAGGAGCCTCTGCCTCCAGAATTTTCTTCTGAGCTCTGGTTTGCACAGCATTTATCATGTGCTCTCTCAATGCCTTTTCTTTTTTACAATCTTCGAATAATTCGGCTGTTTTATTTCCCAGCAAATATCTTCCCAAATCTACAGAGTCTCTAGAGACAGCAACTTTAGTTATCACATGTCCCATTTCACAGTCCAATTCAACTTCTGCGAGAGGTAAGCAAAATAAACCATCGTGTAAGGGCACCCGAACCCACACTTTTTCATTCAAATACATATGTGGCTTCTCATATTTTCTTGCAATTAAACCTATTGTCGCACCTGTATCTCTCAAAATTTCCATTTGTACACTTTTTACTTTCCCCATACTAAGGTAAAGCGTTATTGATGAATCTTTTTCATTTTCAACATCAACATGTGAAATCACTTCTGTGGATTTCTTAATTTTCTCACATTGAGGACGAAGATGATTGCTCGATCCGCACTCGTAACAACGTAACGTTTTCCTCTTCTCAAATTCTCTCTCTCTATGATTTCCTGAAAACGATTCTGATTTAATATGCAATTTTGGCTTATTATCTTTAGCTTCTTTTTTGGAGTCAAAGTTATTTGAATTTTTAAACTGGGGTCGAAAATTAGACAAATTCTTTTTAGGAAGTTCTTTCTTTTTTAAACTTTCCTTGATACTTTCATAGTCATCTAATTTTTTTGCCAAATCTAAAGGGGTCATAAAATTTAACCAATTATCTAGAAAATGTTCTTTTGTTTCCGCAGGCACTCGAAACTTTAATTGTTCTGTAATAATTAGATTTTTAAGTTGATCAAAATTGTCAACACCTAATTCCTTAATCCAAGCGGTAAAATAACTAGTGAGTTCTTGCGCGTAGTTCCTCCAAGATTTGTCGGGTGTTTTATGATGACGATAAAAACATTGTTTCAGTTTCTCACTATTCAACTTGTATCTTTCTAATATAAGACTTTTAACGAAATCATAGTTAATCGCGTCTTCGGGTGATTCTCTGGCTAACATATTTGAGACCTCTGTGGGTAAAACAGCTAACAAATATGCAACCCAATCAGTTTTCGACACTTTAGCCATCTCTGCTCTTCGCTCAAAATTAATCAAAAACAGACCCATCTCATCAGATTTTTCGTCGAATTTCGGAACAATTTGCGCCAACTGTATCTTTGGTCTGAGATCCATCTATTTCTCTGACAAATTGTTCTGTTCAAGATTTCTTTGCTCTAATTTCTTTAATTCTAGTTCATGTTCACGAGCTTCTTTAGTCAAACGCTCTTGCCTTTCTCCTTCACGTATTTTTTCTTCCCTTTCTTCTTGACGTCTTTTTTCTTCTTTTTCTTCCCGTCGTATTTCTTCTTCCCTCGCTTCTCTCTCTTTTCTATCCTCAATTACGGTATTTAATATTCCTTTAACAAAATCTTCATCATAATCGTCTATTTCTAGAATAGCTTTCTTTAGATCCGCGATTTTTAAATTCCCTACATTCTTAATGCCAAGCTCACTAGCTACCAACTGTAAGTCCTCCCTCTTTGATCCCTTTGTTAAATAAGACATCTTCATTGTAGCGAAATCGGAACAAAATCAGAATGCTGATTTTTTTTTTAAATAACTCCCAATTTTTCTTTACTTAATTTACTAACAACAATATTTCAAGCAAGTAACAAATTTAATTAATAATTCAATTCTAAAACATACTTCAATTAAATCCCCTACTTAGATCTATTATTTCAACCAAATTGAAATCCCAATCACATACGAAAAATTGACCCATATACAATAACACAATATACCAATTTACTAAAATTCTTAGCAAATTAAACACAAATGCAAATTTTTAAAACAAATTAAATAAGCATATGTAATACCATAAAAATACAATTAAAATAGATATATTTTTTCGAAATTCACAACTGTATTTCAGGTGTAACAGACAGTTTTATTTCTAATCAATATTTTACGCAATGAAAATTAAACACCAGAACACGTAAACACCAGAATTTTTCTCAATTCTCAAACTTTTTATGCAATCGTAACAAATTATTTGCAAAAATATATTTTAAATAATTCTCACAATAATTTTATTCTTTACATGAAAAGAATAAACTTTAAAATATTCAACTCAATTTTCTTTTTCAAACGATATTTAATCTTTTATCTAGATATTTTAAAAAGTTTTTATTGTTTTATAAAAACCTAACAAAGAAATCAGAATTATTCTTTTTCCCAATCAACAACTTTATTTTATCATACTTTTTCCTTGAAACAAATAACAAAACAAAAACATCAACTGCGTTTATTTCCGAATTAGGAAACAAAAAACAAAATATAATTTATTCTACCTTTTAGAATAAACTAAATAACCAAACACAGAAAGAACCTTTCTTCTGTAAATTGGCATTCATCCAATAATCGAAATGGTATAATGACAACCTTTATATTTCGAAATCTTTCGTTCTTAAAATAGAATATATATATACCATTTTCACAAATTAAATCACTTTGATCCAAAAGAATTTTACCATCATAATTCTTACTAAAAATTAAATATAACTGTATTACTTTCTTTTTTTTCTTTATTTAAGAAATACTTTTTCTTTACTTAAAAACAATTATCAATATTCTAAAATATCATAGCATACGAATTCGAAAGTAACACTTTGTAGCAAGAAATAAAATAATAACAAAAGTAATTTTATACTCTTTTTTACTATTTGATGGGAATAAGCTAATAATTCTAATACTCTTCGATCCTGAATTTTTTACTCCAATTAATTCGCACTTTTACTAAAGATTGTAATTCATTTACGAAAGTAAAACAAAATTTATTAATCCAGATTAAAAAAAATTAATCGATAATAAATATTTCAAGGCACTAAAAATAAAAGCATTTGGAACTGGCTTACTTGTTTAATAGCTGAGTTTTCCTCTTAGCTAAACTGGCTTTTTTTACACCAAGAATTCGTCACACTCTGCCACCAAACTTCAAGTATGTAAGAACACAGAAGATAAGTTGTCGAAGAACTGCAGACGTCGACTCAAGGGAGAACTCATTTTTGTCTTTTTTTTAAAAAAATTATTTCACACGTAAACATCACGTAGACGAGCACAACCCAAATAACATAAAATTGAGTAGCATTTTCTATCACTTTTCATAACAAAACCTAAACAACGCTTCGCCATCTCATTACACAAAAACTCCGAACTCCCGCGCTCAACTGAAAAATTCTTCTGTTTTTTGGAATTTTTTTTTTCTCTTAGGACGAGTAGCGCCATCTATCGTAAGCTTAAGAATTAAGTTCTTTGAAATTAAGTTCTTTACAGTATAATAATTAAAATATTGACGATGCTTTATTTAAAATTTAAAGTAGTGCCATGATCTTTTCATACACACACACACACACACACATATATATATATATATATATATATACAGGGTGATTATAATTAAAGTCCGAGTTTCAAAACGCTCTAAAAAGCGAACCACTCGTTAGAATGGCGTCAAAATTTAACAGCGTATTATTGAAGAAGGGGGAAAGAACATGAACCAAAAAAAGTTCGAAATTTTAGCGACAGATGGCGCTGTAAGCGTCAGAATTTCGACTACAAAGGACAAATCGTAAAACAACGGCTAAGGCGTAAGTTACACGATATACACCAACTGTATTGTTCAGTGTGCATGACTGTACGCGTGTGATATAGTTAATTACGTAAGCCCGTCCACCACGGCAAGGTCTGTACTATAGATCTGTATTTTTAAGTATGTTGACCAGGTTCTTTTTAAAATGCATTCGCTGGAGTTGTAGGCTATGATCGCTTAAGAAAATAAATGCTCTTTGAGAAAATTATTTATTTGCAGTAAACTTATAAATTTTTAAAGAATTCATACAGAAAAGCTAGGGATGGTGCCTGAACGCATTATTAAGAAAACAGTCTTCACATGACTGCCGCGTGAAGCGAGAGGGAGGCAATTAATTCCTCAGTGAAAAATTCACACATTGGCATCACACAATTGGCGACAATAAGCATATGAAAAATGACTGATATCATCTACGCAAAATTGTCTGTTACGCTTAAACAATAAAAGGATTTTGGATTTAATAGCAGGGCAACCAGAAAACAGCAGTCCTAAAAAATACGCCAAAAAGGAATCCGACTGTCAATTCGTACGTTAGGAGCATATTTTGGGAAAATGTTCTCAAAAGACATAACAAATAGCATGTACATTCAAAGACTATTATGAAACGAATAAGTTAGACTTAAAATTACGCAGAGAGGAAAAAGAAATTTCACTAACCGCAAACACAGTTGATATTTATTCTTTTTTTTATTTGTTTCCAGCAAGAGTGAAATACTCATCTTAATGAATTCTCTTTATCTGACAGCTGTTTTTCAGTAATAAGGCAGATGCTAGATGTTTTTCTTTCTTTTCTTTTGAACGGAAAGTTATTGTGGGATCGAAATAAAACATTAAGATAAAATAGCTATTTAATTAAAGATTAGTTTTAACTGTAATTTAGAAAAATGTAAAATTTAAGAATACTATATGTGATTCTACATCACATATATCACCCCTTTCACAGGCGAAAAAAAATTATAAATGTACATGGAGGGAGAGAAATCAATTTTCACATGCTTTTACAAGTAATCATGTGTAAAATGTTCATGAAAACAAACTAAATATTTACTAAATAAAGTAAACGGCAATTGAACTTTTCTCTAAGCAGGCAACCATCCCAAAAAGTATATATATCATGCTATAATATATTGGTACCATAAATTTTGTCACACAAATGACATCATATATTGTTTCTATTTAGAAACAGCTGCAGCTTCCTTAATAAAATTTGTGATCACTCTTCAATTTGTCTTATTTAGACGATGACCTGTATCAAAAATGTGCACATACGAAATAAAAATACATTAGGCCTAAATAAACAGGTCACTTACCAGCTGGCTATAAGTTTCAAAATGTTTTCAATAATAAACATTAAATATATATATTGATCAATATTATAATAAAATAAAATAAGATACTCTAGTAATATAATGCAACAAAAGACACAATATAACACACAGATAAACAAAAATAATGTAAATAATTAAGA
Source organism: Maratus speculifer (assembly GCA_964019185.1). Lineage (NCBI taxonomy): Eukaryota > Metazoa > Arthropoda > Arachnida > Araneae > Salticidae > Maratus > Maratus speculifer. The sequence goes on along the minus strand of OZ025292.1, from coordinate 54,880,692 downwards.
ATCCAGAAATAATGCCCATAATAATGACCGAAAGTATGGGTTTTAAGCTTCTTTCTTTTTTTAAAGATTTTTTTTATCTCTCAACATGAATATTAAACAAATGTATATTCATGAGATAGATATAAGGTAAAGAAGACAATAATAAAAAACTGTAGAAAATCAGGATATAAAAAAATACCTCAAACACTGTCATAAGCCATTTAATTCCATGGGACAACTGTATTCCCCTGTCTTAATATAAATATAGTTTAAATAAAACTGTTATTTAATAAGCATTTACTTGTGTAAAAAAATTGAGTTAATCCATCATGTAATGTTTTAAATGTAAAAATGTATGAGAAAAAAATGAAATTTTAAGTGAATTGTACAACAGGTAATACTGAAGAGAAAAATTGTGTGTGTGTGTGTGAACTCAGCCTCAATTAATATGTGCTAAAGAATTAACTGGTATAAACCAGGAGAAGGCTGCATGTCTGTAATAAGAAAAATGAAAACCTGTGCATTACCTATAAGAGAATTCGTGAACAATAAATATATATATATTCACGTGAAATGTCTTGGACCACAAGGAATGCCTTTGATGAGGGAAAAAATAAGAAAGGTGAAATCCCACAAAATTGTTATCCACAGACCACAAACTCATCCGCATAGCATGCCGCAAAAGTAACATTGTAAAACACTTGTAAAATAAAATACCATTGTAAATACCATTGCCGCATGCCAAGCAACGCTCTCGCGATTGTGTAGAAAAACAAATTAGGATTTTTTTTTACTAACATAAGAAACATACAGTATGTGTACAAGAACCCAAAAACACCTACCAATGAGTGACATTCAATTACGTAATTAATGAATTAACAATCATTAAACAACTCGATGAATAAGCGTTAACTTGTCTCAATGAACTACATGTGTTATGTAAAAAGAAACTCTGGTTAAACTCTAAACCAGCTACAGTGAACTACGTGTTTTAACTATGAACTATGTGTGAAGTGAAAAAACTGTCGAATACTATGGTTAGCAAAAGGTTAAAAAAATTTAAATGTATAGGCATAAAATATTACCGGAATATCAAACGTGACAAATATGTACAATTAAAACTATAAAAGTATTTAACTTCATCGATTTAAATACTCTTGATGTTTAAGGTATAGCTAAGAGTCATGCCAAAACAATTGTGATTATTGTAAAATAATGAAAATGCTTGCAATATTTTTGTGTGTACATGGTGATCTAAACAAACTGCAGCAAGTGCATGTATTTCTAAAAGCTTAAATGTGTGAAAATTTAAAGTGTCATTTAAAATAGATGAAAGTACAAATGATGTAATGGTCATACCTGTTCTAGCATATATACTTTTAAAGATAAAAGTATATCTAACTAGTGACAACAACCAAAATAATATTGTATCAGAAACATATCCAATTTTAAAGATGTACTATAATATTCTGAGAAAAATCATTTTGTGAAATGATATAATTAGATCGAGTCACCATCCGCGTCCAATCAGTCAAATTTTATCAGTAAAGAAAAATGTATGTGGAAAGACATGCACATATTATAATTTATTTCCTATATTAAAATCCTTAAAGTATGTGCTGGCAGTTTCCTGAGTGTTGTATGGATTTTTAGAAAAAAAATACATTAAAAAAACTACTATTTTATCTAAAAAAATAATTAAAAACAGGTTCCAAATTATATCTTAAAGATAATGTACATTAAAATGTGGTTTAATTTCTAAGAACTAATGTGTTACCTATTCTATGAACAAAGATGTGTATTTTCAATGAACGAATGTGTAAACAATCTATGAACAATAATATAAAACTTCAATGAACTAAAGTGTACATCTCTATGACTACAACGTACGACATGACTGAACACATGTATAAAATCTCTATGAACTAATGTGAAAAACATCGATGAACTAACGTGTAAAATTCTATAAACAAACATGTAAATATTCTATGAACTAATGGGAAAAAATCGATGAACTAATGTGTAAAATTTCTATAACTAAACGTGTAAATATTCTATTAACTAATGTGAAAAATCGATGAACTAATGTGTAAAATTTCTATAACTAAACGTGTAAATATTCTATGAACCAAAGTGAAAAAAATCGATGAACTACTGTGTAGAATTTCTATAATTAAACATGTAAATATGCTATGAACTAAGTTGTTTATTCGGTGAACTAAAATGACCAGGAAGAAAGTGATTTTTTGTTTTAACAAAAATGAATGTAACTAGTTCCCCATGTACAACAAGAATGGAAAGTAAAGCGATGAACTAGTGTAATATCAATGAACAAAGAATGTGCGATGAACTCTTGTGTTTTTTTCTATGAACAAAATTCTCATGTGTACCAGGAACTAATACATTATATGACAAAACAAAAAAACAAGTATTTGAAATAATTGAAGATGTAAATAATGTGTATTTATAACAATTTAAACTTCAAAAGAGGAAAAAAAGGCCTGTTCCTAACCGTATCCAACAAGCATGAATGAGTGTAAAATTATGTAAAACAAAATAGTTTTTGCCTGCAGAGTAAAATAAAAGGAATGTGGTCATGACACAGTATGTAGAAAAAATATTACAGAAGTACATAAAAATTATGACTGAATTCAAGCAAGGCGAATGTTATCTTTGAACTATAACCAAAAATAATCTTGTGAGAATGAAGTGTAAGTATGTGTATGCATGTAAAGCCAGGTTGAATATGAAACCACAACAAATATGTACAAGAGTTGCAAGAAAAAGGAAATCTACTGTGAAACATATCCTAACGAATTAATTTGAAAATCGCGAGGTTGCGCGAGACCATTCTTCAGTAATGTCATGTCTAAATAAATAAAAAAATAAAAATGTTCTACACATGAAAAAAAACGGTGAGAATTTAGCAAAGTGTCTAATAATAGTAAATTTTAAAAAAATGAATTAATGAATTTTGTAAATGAAGACAAACATTCTCTCCCTTTTTGTAGGTAAGGGACAGATTTGGCTAGGTGGGAAGGCCTACCAAATGGTTTTAGCCTTTTTCGTAGGTAAGTGGCCAACTTACCCCCAAAAGGAAAAGAAACCCTTCTGGAAAAAACATTCTTGGCATTGTGCTACCTCTAGAAAATAACACAATGCAAGAAGAAATCTATCGAAAACAGTCACTAAATATTAGAAACAAAAATAAAAATATTAACTGAATTTTAAAAATACTGAGATTTCACATCTAAAAATGTGTGCTGGTATGCAACAATACGGTATACAATTGACTTAAAATATATACTGGTACGTTATATGTTTTAACTGCATTAATGAAATAAATAAAATCTCTCTTCCTGTTATTATTAATAATAATATTGATGACTCGAGCAGGCATTAAAATGTTAAGAGGAAAGCTTGTGACAGGTTGAGATAATATAACTAAAGAAAATATGATATTTCACATATGAGATCTCCAAATATAAAAGCATATTATATTTGCGAAAATATTTTAAAATATAAATTATGCAATGTCTAATTGCTGTCAATAATTTAAAGTTTAGTAAAAAAACAAGGGAAAATTTACCATAAGCGAAAACAAATTTAAGCTTCTCGCCTCATTCATTATATTTCTAAATTTGTCAACATGACAACACATAAAATATTTTTATAATGGTATGTCGTGATATACCACTTAATGAACTTTATATTTTATGAACATTAAAAATAAGATATCTATACATAAATATCTAAAAGACACACCTATATAATAAAACAAACACACACATTGATTAATAAAAATAAAAAGTTGTTAGTACCATTTGTACCATTTTGTATCAAATAAATGTCTAAGAAATACTAAGATATTTCAAGAAAATTACCTAGATATATTTTTATGAAATAACCTTTAAAATGAAAGTTCTTATAAGGTTATAATTACTGATGAAGAATAATGATGCGCATAGTACGTTTAAGTATTATATGTTATAAAACATTCGTCTTCCTTATGTACTCAGAATAAAGAAAAAATTCTGTAATATTTAGTTACAAGAAATAGCTCTACTTAAATGGATATAATTAATAGAAAATGCTGCTTTAAAGATATTGATTACATATATTCAATTATGCAATAAAGAAAATGGTAATTACTTTTAAGTACAAATATAAAAATAATGTATTATCTGTAAATAATACTCAATAGAAACACAGTAAAACATAACTTACCCTTTGATTATGGAATTTTCAAAGCATAATAAAATATAATTGAAATGATACAATTTTATGTATCTCAAGATGAAGGCAGTGTCAAATATCTAGAGAGGTGCATACATCTTTATTTATGACAAGTATTCATATTTATCTTTCTTTATACTTTTTTTTAACTTCCAAACATGCAAAAAAAATAATAGTCTGACACAAAAACATTCTGTCTTATTTATCTGGAAACATGAATATTTTAGATGCACCATTAACTTACCTTTAATTTCTTCTTTTTTTTTAATGATATTATAAAATCAGGTAACAAGATATATATAACTGTAAATTTATACATATGAACGTCAGATTGTGTAGTTCAAAAGGACTCGCATTGCACAGTAAATAAAAATGTAATCTTTATAGAAAATAAGTAAAATAAAAGAAATTTTTTTTAGCACAATCATCCAAAAAAAAAAAAAAAAAAAAAAAAAAATCCGATTCATAAAGTCAATATTCTGAGTTGTTTTTTTAAAGATTGTCTTGATACTTTGAATCAAATTTCAGTAAAAGTGCACAGTAGGTAACTACTTAATTGTATGAAAAATATCCTTTTATCATGTTCTCATATTTGGCGTCTTATTTCTTAAATAGCATTTGTAAAACTATGAAATATTTCGACGTAATCTAAGAAAACTTCTAACTATTATTATTCATAAAAATAAATATGAGCACGAGAAAATAATGCATAATAAACAATAATTGTAAAAAAATAACTCAACATGTTTTAAAATTTAAAAAACGTCATGTAATTAAAAGAGGGATTGAGTATTAAAATTATAAAAAAAAATTTCTCGTACTCACATTTAAAACCTCAGATGGTTATTTATTTTGTACACTTTCTTTCTATCTTTCTTTTTTCCTTTTTTTTTTAATTTTGAAGAAATGCAATATTTGGAAGTTGACAATCACAGACAAATCAAATCCAGTGCGAAAAGCACATCTGTGTATGCCGGTTAAATTGGAGCCCAAACATGAAAATCCGTAGCACTGATCACACTGCAGCACTCGATCCATCTCTGAAGAAAACAAAAACTTCTGAAGTACACAAAGTAGAAATAAAATGCACTATATTGCCGAAAGCAAGACTGAGAGTTTAGCGGAAGCGAAGTAGGAGTCACCACAGTCTACCTCAGATTCTTAGGCCTACATCGGGAGGACCAGGCGTTAACGAGCAGGAGTTCTTTACGCTGAGCCTCGTGAAATTTTTTCGATCAGAAAAATCAGCCGTATCCAACATGAATAATGGTTCGGCGCCGGGGTATAACTCCAATGCGATCCATCAGGGAAAAATCCGGCAGCGACAGTCCGCATTCTATAGGCACTGCAAATGATAGTCTATGAACTAAGAACACTCGTAATATCTAATACTCTATATTCGCAAACGTAATAGATAGTCATCTGTCGGGGAAATAGGCTTTCAAAAATCTTGTAAACAGCCAATGAATAAGATAATGTCATACTACTCAGGCAGATAAATAGTCCAGATATAGTCCAGATAAGTGCTTATAAATAGTCCAGAAACTAAACTTTCAAGCAAATCGAAGCAGGCAACTAAAAGCAGGCACCATCCCTTGACGTTTAAAAAAATTGCGAATGCCTGGTGTAGGCACCATAAATTTATGTACTATAGATCTGTATTTTTAAGTATGTTGACCAGGTTCTTTTTAAAATGTATTCGCTGGAGTTGTAGGCTATGATCGCTTAAGAAAATAAATGCTCTTTGAGAAAATTATTTATTTGCAGTAAACTTATAAATTTTTAAAGAATTCATACAGAAAAGCTAGGGATGGTGCCTGAACGCATTATTAAGAATACAGTCTTCACATGACTGCCGCGTGAAGCGAGAGGGAGGCAATTAATTCCTCACTGAAAAATTCACACATTGGCATCACACAATTGGCGACAATAAGCATATGAAAAATGACTGATATCATCTACGCAAAATTGTCTATTACTCTTAAACAATAAAGGGATTTTGAATTTAATAGCAGGGCAACCAGAAAACAGCAGTCCTAAAAAATACGCCAAAAAGGAATCCGACTGCCAATTCGTACGTTAGGAGCATATTTTGGGAAAATGTTCTCAAAAGACATAACAAATAGCATGTACATTCAAAGACTATTATGAAACGAATAAGTTAGACTTAAAATGATGCAGAGAGGAAAATGAAATTTCACTAACCGCAAACACAGTCGATATTTATTCTTTTTTTTATTTGTTTCAAGCAAGGGTGAAATACTCATCTTAATGAATTCTCTTTATCTGACAGCCGTTTTTCAGTAATAAGGCAGATGCTAGATGTTTTTCTTTCTTTTCTTTTGAACGGAAAGTTATTGTGGGATCGAAATAAAACATTAAGATAAAATAGCTGTTTAATTAAAGATTAGTTTTAACTGTAATTTAGAAAAATGTAAAATTTAAGAATACTATATGTGATTCTACATCACAAGGTCGTACGACATCGGATGGGAAAAATCGGTTTTGAATTGTCCTGAGGCCAAAAACCGCATAAAAAGCATCCCTCCAATCGGTTTTTAATTGTCCTGAGGCTAAAAACCGCATAAAAAGCATCCATATAACCGGTTTTTAATTGTCCTGATTCCAAAAACCGCATAAAAAGCATCCATCCAATCGGTTTTTAAGTTTGGCGAGACTGGCGCAAAACATGTTCAACATGCTGTCCGCCGTTGTGGGCAACAAGATTAAGTCGGGAAACAGCATGTTCCACAACCGATCGAAGTGTATCCGGGGTCAAGTTCAGAATGTGTTGCGTAATGCGTGTCTTTAATTCAGCTACGTTGGCAATCGGAGTACTGAACACAATATCTTTCAGATAGCCCCACAGCCAGAAATCACACGGATTAAGATCAGTGATCGAGCCGGCCAGGCTGTAGGGAAATGACGACTGATAATTCTAGAATTTCCGAAATGCCGCCTCAAGAACTGCTTCACTAGATTTGCAATGTGCGGAGGAGCGCCATCTTGCATAAAAATGATACTATCCAGACATTCACGCTGTTGCAGAGCTGGAGTGACGTCATTACGCAAAAGAGACTCATAGCGCTGATCATTGACGATAATGGTAACCTAAAGCACCCGTCTCCTCGAAAAAATACGGCCTTATGATAAATGATGCCGTAAATCCGCACCACACAGTGACCTTTGCAGGATGAAATGGTACTGGGTTCGTTGAAAGTGGATTTTCTGTTGCCCATATTCGGCAATTCTGTGTATTGACATATCCCGTCAGGTGGAAATGGGCTTCGTCTGTCCACAGAACATTCCACGGCCAATCATTGTCCACTTCCATGCGAGCGAGAAATTCCAAAGCAAAACGCTCTCTTGCTGGCAGGACAGAAGGGAACAACTCCTGCACATGGCATTTTTTATACGGATAGCACTGCAAGATGTTTCGTAGAATGTTATGTACCGTGCTCACAGGCCTGTTCAATGTTCGGTCAATTCTCCGTGCACTGCATGGTTGCTTACCACCGCTAGACTCTTCCTGAACTGTGTGGCCACTTCTTCAACTACCGCCGAATCACATCTTCCTTTCTCTACCAGACTGCACATCAAACGAACCTGTATTTTCGAATTTTTGCATCATTTTCACCAGACCTCTGACAGTCATCGGTCCAGCGCCTTTTTTCATACTTTTGAGAGTCCTGAACTTCTGCAGAGCCACTGGTGCAGAATCACCGTTCTTGTAATAAAGCTTTACAAGCAGAGCACGATCCTTCATTGAGACACTCATGGCCAACGTCTGAGAAGCGAAATGAGGAAACGCAATGATGATATAATATATTATTAATTCTCATAGAGTTGTTTAAAATTATTATGTAATGAAAACTTCTTATTTTAAATTTATAATGAATATAATTTGCACGTAAAGCAATTTTAATCCTTATATCAAGATATAATTGTAAAGCAATTTTAATCCTTATATCAAACTATAATTGTAAAGCAATTTTAATCCTTATATCAAACTATAATTATTCAAAGGCTCGGTAGATGGCGCCATTAAGCAATTATTAAAATCCCTCTTATTTAATACAATTAAACCTTTAAACTACACCGATTTGAAAATATTGACTATACTATTAAAATTACCCTATATTTCCATTAATTTATATAAACTGTTTAATTAATTGTTTATGAAATTCTGTTGACTTAGCATTCCTTGATAATGCCTAATGGCTTTAATTCAAAATTGAAATTGTGGCTTGCTAATTGTAAATACTTTTTTAATTTAACAAGTAAGTTATCAAGTTAAACTAGCCAGATTGCTAGAAATTTTTTTTTATTTGGATGTTAAAATATATTATTAATTCTCATTTAGTTGATTAAGATTAAAATGTAACGATAACTTGTTATTTTAAATTTATAATGAATATAGTTTGCACATACAGCAATTTTCATCCTTTTATCAAACTATAATTAAGACAAACGTTCGGTAGATGGCGTCATTAAACAATTTTTAAAAATCCCTCTTCTTAACAACTTTTAACCTTATTCAATTTGAAGCTTTTTATCATTTTAATAAAATTACATTATTTCTATTAATTTGCATAACATGTTTAATATTATTTTAATAATTTAATATTATTAATAATTGTTATTTTTAATTGAAATAATAATTATATATATATATATATATATATCTTTGCTTTCTATTATTATTCTGTTTACAATATATTCTTAACTGTATACTATCTTTTAACTGTTAGTAAAATGCGTTTGCGCATTTGAATTTTTTTCCCACATGTGGGCGATTGTATACCGTAAGTTTTTCTCTTTTCTATCTCTATTTCTAATTATCTAATACATGTCCTGTTTTTTCTTTGACTTACATTTTAAGGATACGATTAATCGAGTAATCTGGAAATTATATTTAGAATTTTTTTCCAGATTTTTAATCATAAATTAATTGAAATTATTGTGTCTATATGGTATTACGCTTGAGAAGGAGTTATGTACCACAATTTCCATTATTATTCGTTATTGTTCCAATATTGCTAAGTCCAATTGACTTGTTTATGTTTGTTATAAATTGGCTTATTCTATATGCAGTGTAAATGTTGAGTTGTACTGTTACATAATGGTTATATGTATATATATATGCGTATGTATATATATATATATATATATATATATGTATATACCGGGTGTCCCAAAAATGACTGATGGATTTTAAAATTCAATAACTTGCAAACGGTAACAGCTATTTGAAAAATTTTTGCAGGAGGGTTATGTATAATGTCAGGAGTTTTTTTACCGTAATTTTTTATTTTAGTTCGAATTTCAAACAATAGGTGGCGCTGACGGCAATTGAAGGCCAGGTCGATGCCTCACTCAGCACTGATCACCTGGCCTTCTATCCAGGCCAGGTGATCAGTGTCCTAACTTAACCACTCCAACTATTCAGATTTTGAGCTCAAAATTTAAATCTAAGCCTACGAAACCATTTAATGAGATGCAAAAAATAACGGCAAAAATAGTATTAGATGGATTATTTCGTTATCCAAAGTCTAAAGCGCTCTCTATCGGCATTTTTTGAAATTTATCTTTATAATTTATTTTCAATAAAATACACATAAAGAATAGTTTTAGTGAAAACCGCAAATCAATCGACCAATTTTCCGTTTTTTATAATCATTTGAAATTTAAACCCTCTGAACACAGTTAAGTTTGTGCTGCTTAACCTCTTCCAACTAGTCAGATTTTAAGCTCAAAATTTAAGTTTGAGTCTAAGCTTACGAAACCATTTAATGAGATGCAAAAAATCACGGCAAAAAATAGTTTTTCATTACTTCAAAGTCTAAAGCGCCCTCTATCGGCATTTTTCGAAATTTATCTTTATAATTTATTTTCAAGAAAATACCAACATAAAGAATAATTTTAGTGAAAAAGGTAAATCAATTGACCAATTTTTCCGTTTTTTATGTGTATTTGAAATTTTGGACCCCAAACTTTAATGGCGGTTCTCTCCTTTGGAAAACGTTTGGGACCCCTGGTTTCCTATTTGCTATTACTCGTCATGGTGTGTTCTATCACCCCCTAGCGTATATACCATTTGTTTAGGGAAACTGATATACATTATATGTAAGACTGATATACATTATATGTAATATACATTCTTTTACGTCGAATTTCAACGGGTGCAGCTAATTTTTATTAATTGAATAAAAATTTTGACATTTTTTTAAATGTTAAACCATATTGTATATGACATAGGCAAACACTCAAAATTGACATCATAAAAGTGCGGCTGCCACCGGGTTCTGGCAAGATAGGATCTGGCAGCCAGTGATATTCTTAATGTGCACATTGAAAACTACATTTTGATGTATATCCGGTCCTTGTACTCGATACATAGGCAAACACTCCAAATTGACGGCATAAATGTACGGCTGCCACGGGTTCCGGCAAGATAGGATCTGGCAGCCAGTGATATTCTTATTGTGCACATTGAGACCTACATTTTGATGTATGTCCGGTCTTTGTACTCGATACATAGGCAAACACTCATAATTGACGGCATAAATGTACTGCTGCCACCGGGTTCCGGCAAGATAGGATCTGGCAGCCAGTGATATTCTTAATGTGCACATTGAGACCTACATTTTGATGTATGTCCGGTCCTTGTACTCGATACATAGGCAAACACTCAAAATTGACGGCATAAATGTACTGCTGCCACCGGGTTCCGGCAAGATAGGATCTGGCAGCCAGTGATATTCTTAATGTGCACATTGAGACCTACATTTTGATGTATGTCCGGTCCTTGTACTCGATACATAGGCAAACAGTCAAAATTGACGGCATAAATGTACTGCTGCCACCGGGTTCCTGCAAGATAGGATCTGGCAGCCAGTGATATTCTTAATGTGCTCATTGAGACCTACATTTTGGTGTATGTCCGGTCCTTGTACTCGATACATAGGCAAACACTCAAAATTGACGGCATAAATGTACGGCTGCCACCGGGTTCCGGCAAGATAGGATCTGGCAGCCAGTGATATTCTTAATGTGCACATTGAGACCTACATTTTGATGTATGTCTGGTCCTTGTACTCGATATATAGGTAAACACTCAAAATTGACGTCATAAAAGTGCGGCTGCCTTGGGTTCCGACAGGATAGGACCTGGTAGCCAGTGATATTCTGAATGTGCACATTGAGACCTTCATTTTGATGTATGTGGCAGTCAATGATATTCTTAATGTGCACATTGAGACCAACGTTTTATTGTATATCTGGTCCTTGTACTCCATACATAGGCAAATACTCAAAATTGACGTCATAAAAGTGCGGCTGCTACCGGATTCCGGCAGGATAGGACCTGGCAGCCAGTGATATTCTTAATGTGCACATTGAAATCTACATTTTGATGTTTGTGGCAGGCAGTGATATTCTTAATGGGCACATTGAGACCTACATTTTTATGTATGTCTGGTCCTTGTACTCGATACATTGGTAAACACTCAAAATTGACGCCATAAAAGTGCGGCTGCCTTGGGTTCCGGCAGGATAGAACCTGGCAGCCAGTGATATTCTTAATGTGCACATTGAGACCTACATTTTGATGTATGTGCGGTCCTTGTACTCGATACATAGGAAAATCGACGGTCGGCTCCCGGATTAAAAAACCGAAAAGAAGTTTCTTAAGGCCCCTGTCCTCGCTCGAGGAAACGCTCGCGAGCTAATGCTATTCCTATGGGGAAGCATTTTTCTAATAACTTTTTCGCATTTTGACATTTTTGAATAATTTTTTTTTTTTTTTTTTTTTTTTTGCATTGGATAGCCGAGGTGCATGCCGACAGCGCAACTTTTTTACTTTTTCGATTTTGGTTGCAGATATTTTTTACAAAGTTAGTTTCACTTTCAAAACCGGTTACGAAACTGAAAGTGCTTTTTTAAAAAAATATCTGCAACCAAAATTGAAAAAGTAAAAAAGGTGCGCTGTCGGCATGCACCTCGGCTATCCAATGCAAAAAAAATTATTCAAAAATGTCAAAATGTGAAAGAGTTATTAGAAAAATGCGTCCCCATAGGAATAGCATTACCTCGCGAGCGTTTCCTCGAGCGAGGACAATGGCCTTATAAGCTGCAAAACCTTACACGTATTTTATTTTGTTCAAGCGTTTGCTATTAACATCATTATAACAGAATGTCCCAAAACGAAATCATTAAACTTGATGTATTCACTTCCTATAATGACAAGAACACACAAGTTTGGAGGAAAGGGGAGTCCAAACTTCATTTTCTATAGTTAATGATGACATACAGCTTCGTTGTTTTGAAAGTAAAATGAATGTTTTTCCTTCGTTCTTTTTGCATTCATTGCGGCATGTTTATGGTGGCATTTATTGAAATTTTATTTCGTGTTTCTAATTCATTTATTTTAAATGTTTTTAAAATTTTATCTGTATTTGCTGGATGAAATCAGTTTAATTTCTATAATATCTAAACTTACATTTCCTTTCTCTCTCCTTTTTTTATTTATTTTTTTTTTTTTTTAGATACGTTCGTAATTATATAAATACGTAGCACCAATAGTCGGTGTCTGGTCCGTCCGTCTATCTGTCCGTGTGTCCGCATATAACAGCGCAAAAAATACCCAACCAAATTGTTTGAAATTTAATATATAGAATCGTTGCAGAATTTTGTCGTATCTTTTCATATTTTATGAAATTCGAATCAAAACTTAATAAGATATTAATTAAAATGTTTCTAATTCTATTAAATCCTATCATGCGTAATTAATTGAGTGATGTCCCATGATAGGTAATGATTTTATGTTGCCGTGGTGATGAATTCCTTTTTACGATGAAGTCCTATTATTTCCGTAGTACTGTATTTAATATGTACGAGGTGGAACCCGTCGAAAACTGACGTTAAAAAAAGTTTTAAAAGTCCTCATCAGTCGTTCATCGTTTCAATTTAATTTTTTCTGAAATGCGTCCATTGTTTTAAGCTAATTAATTTTTATGTAAAAATGGAGAATATTTTTTTTTCAATAATATTAGTTCAATTTGCATATGAAACAGAATTTTACTGCTTTCGACTTGCATGGTTCCCTTGTTCCCTTTCCATAATTGGGATGGATGACCCATTTCCACAAACTGGGATACTATACTTCTTATAAAGTAACATACTCAATGGAGCCTTAAAAAAATAATGAAATATAATTCTTATCTGATTCAAAACAGATTTCAATATGGCTAACTTTTACTTTTTCGATTTTGATTGCAGACTTTTTTTTAAGCTACTTTCTTTTTCGGAACCGGTTTTGGATCTGAAAGTGCCCTTTAAAAAATGTGCAACCAGAATCAAAAAGTAAAAAATAGTCATATTAAATATTGAGCTCAGTTATCCAATTGAAAAAAAAATTATTAAAGATACTCAAATTCAAACGAGAAGTTCCTCTCCATTGGATTAAATTACGGAGCGGGTATTTTCAAGTGAGTGAAGGATCTCTTAAAGGGAGTTATTGTGTGGAGTAGAAAAGAATGGATTCCTATATTATCCTATGGAAAAATTACTTATTCTTCTTGTTTACTTAAATTCGGAAATTTCAACATTTTTTTTCGGCACATAGACTGGAAGTTTGTGTATCCCCCCCCTGTCAAATCCAAATTTTTATCTTTTTTCCAGTCATAAGTTACAAACGAGTGAAGAATATTTTTTATATATTTTTTTAAGTTTTAGCATAAATTTTCAAATACTCACAATTATTTTAAAAATACAGGGTTATTACAAAAAAATCATCGGGGTATCGTAGCGTTTATTTCGGAACATAATTGGGTTACGACAATGAGTTATACATGAAAATAGAGCTAAAGTATACAAGATTGACGTACATGGTCGCTATTTCAGTCTTTCAATTTCAATTCGTCGCCAGTTCAATTTTTTGGGATTACGGATGAAACTCTCTCTAACTCGGTTCACTGTTTCTTCAGTAACGCTTGGTCTGCAGGGCCGTAGAAAGAAGTGAATAATGGGGGGGGGGGGGGGCTCAAGAAAATGTAGGGGGCTCATGTTTTTTTTTCTCTGACTCTGATGTAGAAAGATAAATTAGTGCATATTCATATTGTATGTACTATGTTTTTTATTAAACTGTTGTAATAACCTTATTTTACGCTAAGAGAAGAATAAGCTGATGAAAAATTCGAGTGTATAACGAGTGCAAAATTAAACATCATCTTAGCTTCGTATGTGCAAATAGGAAGAGCGAGTGTTGAAACTTATTTTAGTTATAATTCAGTATTTCTACAAAACTTTGAAAAGGCCTCAAAACTAAATTAGATTTTTGAACAGAATTTCATTTGGATTTTCAAAAAAGAAATTCATTGAGTAATCATGAAATCTTTTCTAAGAGAGGCTCAAAATGCTTTAAGGGTTAGGGGAGGGGGAGGGGGCTGAGCCAGCACATCCTTAACTACGGCCCTATCTGTCATACTAGAACTTTCTGACAGAGTAATTGAAATGCCTCTGCATTTTCGAATTAAAATTTTCTAATAACATTAAATCTGCTTTTTTTAAAAAGCACATGAAAAAGTTAGTCATATATATGCATTGCTATCTTTATAGTTTGCACTCGCGTCTTAAGTAATTCATGACAGATAATTATAAAAAAAAGAAGTTCATAGGTTTAAATATATAGGTTATAGAATTTTCGTCAAAAACGAATTTTCGTAAAACTCAGAATTTTGGTCGAAAACGCAAAAGAATTGGCGTTCGATCTCTAATACTTATACTCGTGAAATAAATGATGATGTCAACAAGTAAATAAAAGCTTACAGTTCACTTGTTTCGAAATAGTTGCAACCTTTAATCTTTTTTTTTAATCGGCCCTCAAGGAAGCTTAAGTTTCATTCTTTTACAATAAAAACATTAACAAAATCAAAGTTGTATTTTGAATTTAAAATTATTACTGTTTTCATTCAAAAATTAAAAGCATGTACATTTGAATTGGCTATTGGCATTTTTCTTTGATTACCATTCATAAATCAAGGACTATATACGCATATATTTTAAAATTTAAACCAGAAATATTTCAATATACAACAAAATGTTTATCATAAGATAATATTTATGATAAAATTAATTATAAGTTTGATCTATGCTAGTAATAGAAAACGCTACAGAATAAATATTTTCAGTATATAACTAATGCTGATACAATATAATATAAATAATATGTCAAAAGTAATTAAAATGCTCGCATTTCTCTTACTTAAAACGAGTTGTAATCTTCATTTCTAATCATTATCTTTTTTTTAACAAAAAGAGAACTTCAATTATTGTTATATAATAAAAGCATAAACAAATTCACTCATAGATAAAGAATTTTAAAATTATTTTTATGCACAGTCAAATGTTAAAAACATTTGCAATTGAGTATACTATTAAAAAAAATCTTTAATTTGAAATACCATGACTCAAACTTCAAACACAAAGCAAAATATGAATACTTAAAACTTTATTTTATACTAGAAGCAAAACAAGATTAAAAAATTCTTCAGAAAAAACGCTTTATAGCAAAATGCTAAAATACCAAATTGCAACGAACTGCATTTTTAATATAACACGAAAACAAAATAATAAAAACAAACAATAGTACATGTAACAAACACACTTTTGTAACAAATGGAATTTTTTTAAAACCAATTTGGAAAAATATGATGAAGTATGCTTTAATGGATACATGAAACAATATAAAATATTTAAGTTAAATAGATATATAAATACGAATGGTTATATAAGCATTATAAATGTGAAAACTAACCTTGTAGTGTATACTAAATACATAAACGGAAAAAAGTAGATTTAAAAGGAATAAAGTAGTGTCAACAAGTTGAAGTTCACCTGCTTTAAAACAATTGAAGTCTTCTATTCTTTTTCTCATTAAATTTTTTAAGGAAAACTTCCATATTGATTGTTTCTGTTCTTTCTTTTTTAAATGCAAGAAAACTCAAATCGGCGATTCTTTGATGAGACATTGTTAGTTTTTGTGGACGATTTATTCTTGTAAGGACTGAAAATGTTGATTCACATATTGCAGTACTACATCCAAAAGTTTTAACAGTTGCTAATAGTTTATAAGTGTCTTCAAATGCAACCCTATATTTAAAAAGTTCATTAAATACAATGGTGTTTGGATTTTCTTCAATGGTTCTTTTTATGAAATTCTTTACAACAATTATTTCATCTTTAGATGGAAGCTTAACATTATAATTTTCTAATATCTTCATTTTATTTAAATCCGTATCAAGCTCTGCACTTGACAGCGCTAGAAGTAACTTATCGTTATTATTAAACCGCCTTTTCATTTCATTTAATACTATATCTAAAGTTTCAAAATAAATAGCTTTTAAATGAAATGTTTCATCAATATTCGAGCTAGCACCTGTAGTTTCTACAATTAAATAATCTCTGAGTTTTGTAGAAGTGGTTTTTCTTCGCTTTTTTGAACATATTTCTTCTTCCTCTTCCTCAACAACAAATTCAGTGGACATCAAATTTAAAATTTCTTCGTAAATTTCATCTGACCTTAAACAAGTAAGTGAATCTATTGTAGAATCTACAATTCATAAAGAATCAGTTAAACAAGTTTGTAGCTTTTGCAATAATTGGTTTGCAGGATCTAGCGTTTCAAGAATTCTCTTCAAAAATTTTAAGCAGAATTTGAAAGCTTTAGTTTTCATTATCGTTAACAAACCAGTGCTTTCTGCAATGTTTACTCCATCTTGTTTTCTGTCCAGTTTTACTTCTTCTAGAGTATTCAACATTTTTTTATAATTGTTATACACAATTTTTGTAACATGTAAATGTCCACTCCATCGCTGTTCTAATAAACAAACAAGGGATTGACCTTCATATTTCTTAGCTATGTTACCTTTTCTCAAAAAGTTGTACAGCATGGAACACTGATAAAAAAACTGTTTAGTTTCACTTACATCATTTATTGCTTTTATAATTACTAAATGAAGTCTGTGGCTGCAGCAATGTACATATGGGATATTTCTATCAAGATGTTTCTGCAATATAGCTTGGACCCCTCCTTTTTCACCGCTCATGACTGATGCACCATCAAAACATTGACTCAGAATTTTAGAATTATCTAAATTACAGTCATGAAGGATCTTTAAAGTTAAATCAGCAAATGTTTTTGCATCCAAGTCAGAACATGTTTTTATTGTGATAATTGATTCTTTTATTTTCCCGTCCTTTACGTATCTTGCTCCTAATGCAACATTTTCTCTATTATTTCTATCACGCGTTCCGTCTTCCAAAATCGAAAACCAGGGAACATCGGCATTGTTAATGTCATTTGATGTATCTTCTGACACTATTTCAGCAAGGATTTGTATTACATCATTTTGTATTTCAGGTGAAGTGTATTTTGCATTAATTGGCACTGATTTGACACATTCTGCAAGTTTATTGTTCTTTTTGATTGTGTATTTAAAAAGGTTTTGAAATAAACTACTTTCCTCGTGTTCATCTATATCATACGTCCCACGTAATGAAAGTTCATTTATAACAATTGTACGATTTCTGCAATAGATTGAACATAATATCGGTTTTTTTCTAGATCATCGTTACATACCAAAGATGACACACTTAAATTCATCTTTTCATGTTCTTTTCTTTCTGTCCACATGCTCATTGATATTATATGATTCTGTGAAGAAGCATGCTTTTGAAACCCTCTGTCCTTGGACAATGCTTTTTTGCAATTCCGGAAACCGGCTGAGATAAATGGATTTTCTTTAGTCCCCGAATGAGGAAACTGTCGACAAGGATAACAAAATACAGCATCTCTGCTGTTGGAATATTCCAGCCACTTAAATTTTTTCATCCAATCTGGTTGAAAACTCCTGTTATCCGAATTTTTTGGGTACTCTGATAAATTTGTACTTTTTAAATTTCTATCGCCCACCTTCGATATGTCACTAGGTGCATCGGCATTCATCTTGCCTGATAAGTCACCGAAGACCGAAAGAATAATCCTCACGCCTGTTGAGTTTCTGATATCCGATTGCGTAATACGGACCAAAAATCATAAAATCATTTCCAACAACAGAGAGGGGGGAGATACGACACCTCATTGACCGAATGAAAACTTTGCCTCCCCGACTAAGAGCAGATTTCTATAAAATAAATTGATAATTTAAAAATTCCTTTTTTTTAATTAAACCACACACACAAGAAAAAACAATTATTAACATAAATATAAAAAAAATATGTAATAAAAAAAAGAGTCATTTACACTTTCTGGATCCTAGCCAAGCTAAATTCTACATTTGCTTAAAATATATATATATATATATATATATAATGCGTTACCGGGTTTTTGGCGCCGGCTGATCATGGCGCCACACATACGTCACCCATGTATACTAGCAGTAGAAGACAATAATACCAATAATAATTAGATAGGATCCACATTACAAAATACCAACGATTTAAATTTACAAATCTATAAATAACTCATTCACCTCGCCGACAAATGGAGGGGGGGGGGGGTTAAGATAATAAATATTTCTGTTGATAATTTGCCAAACCAAACTGTTGATTGTTAAAAGCAAAAATATTTTTTATGATCATAATTAAGTACTTTTTTTTCATTTCAGAAAAGATTGCTCAACTTGAAATGGAAATCGATAAATAATGAACGTTGATGATTAGATTCAAATGTTTGTTTTATTTCTGCTAAACATAAACCGAATAATCTAGATAAATTTTTGAAGTATATACAAATTTATATTGATTGCAAAACATCATAATGTACGATTATAGACATTCAAAAGATTTGCACAGGCCGGGTTCGGGCCGATTTCTCATTTTGATTTTTTAAACAGTTTTATTTAGTGACCTTGGAATCTTTTTCAGGGGGGGGGCTCAAAAATTTTTAGGGGGGGCTGAGCCGCCCCTGGCACTCCCCTAGCTACGGGCCTGTTGGTCTGCCAGAACTTTTGCCTTTACAAAAGCAACCGTTTTGAAACTGTCGATACCAGCGCAGAATGCTTTGTTCGGTTGCATTGGTATGCCTTCCGGAATGCTTTCAGAACAGTTATAAGCGATTCATACTTTGAAAATACTAGTACACAAAACGCTTCCTGCTGTCCAGTCGCCATTTTGATTATGACGCTCGCGCAGCAACCATGGCAACCAGACACACATGACACATACGCAGCCCAAAAATATAATTAACATCCTCTCGTTTGAGTTGTCATGGAAACATATACGTTTCCTAATTTCCACGCAGTAACGTATCAAAACCCGATGATTCATTTGTAATAACCCTGTTTTTTAAACTTACAAAGAGAAAAAGAACCTTCCTATCTACGTGATGAATATATATATATATATATTATATATATATATATATATATATATATTATATATATATATATATATATATTATATATATATATATATATATATATATATATATATATATATATATATGTATTGCTGAAATTTCCAAATTTGAATGAACAAGAAGGATAAGTAATTTTCCCATAGGATAGCATGGGATTCTTTTCTTTTCCTTCCCTACCAGTTAAGACCCCTTAAATAATGCTAAAGTGGCATTAAAATCTTTCTTTATTGTAAATTTGTGTAAAAACTTTAAGTATTCAAATTCGGGTAATTTTTATTTCCCAAATAATACAGAATTCAAAAGACACAAACATTCTAAAATTGTCAAAAGAAAGATAAAAAATCATTCTGAAAAAAAAAATAATACATACATACATATATATACGAGGACAATTCGGAAAGTAACCTCCGTTTATGAATTAAAAAAACAAATGAAAGGAAACATGTTTTATTGCTTACGTATGAAAGACACGTTCTTCAGTTACTTCTCAACATAATTTCCGTATTAATTAAAACAATTATCATAACCGTGAATCAGCTTTGAAATTCCATCTTCACAGACTTCTGCCGCCGGCCTATTCAACTGCGATTATTTTTAAATTCAACTCGCACCACTCTTTCAATCCAAAGCATTTTAACATATTCTTTTATTCAAACTAGACGGTTGCCCGCCCTCAGTAGCCCGAAGACTATCTGAATGCCAGTTCTACAACCCCACACATTCACGTTTCTGTGCCATGTCTCGTCAGTTTCCGGCAGATATGTTTGATCGGTGTTCTGGGGTTTCGTTTGCATATCTTTTTTTATTGTTAATGAAGAGGTCTTCCATTTGTTCTTCCATCTGTTCTTCCATCTGTTCTTCCATCTGTTCTTCCATTTGTTCTTCCATTTGTTCTTCCATTTGTTCTTCCATTTGTTCTTCAATTATATTCGACGATTCACTGTTTGAGAGCCTATCTGTCCTTTTATTTATAGAAGTTCAAAATGAAAAAAGATTTTCTTAGCAGACGATTTTTTGTGATAAATACATTATCTGTTTTATATTTCTTCTGCTTTATTCCTTTTATTTATAGAGTTCAAAATGAAAAAAGATTTTCTTAGCAGACGATTTTTTGTGATAAATACATTATCTGTTTTATATTTCTTCTGCGTTTACCTAAGCTGTGTAAAATCTCTATAAATAAAAGGTATAGAGGATGAGAGCCTATCTGTGCCTCAATTATCCTCAGAATTCCTTTTATATATATAGATTGACAAAATTCGAATTGCTCTCGTAATATTTTACCTGACCCACTATTTTTTAAAACATTTTTGGAAGTACTTTTATCAGCAAATTATATAGAAAAATATGTTAACATTCTTTGGATTGAAAGAGTGGTGCGAGTTGAATTTAAAAATAACCGCAGTTGAATAGGCCGGCGGTAGAGGTCTGTGACAATGGAATTTCAAAGCTGATTTACCGTTATGATAATTGTTTTAATTAATACGGCAATTATGTTGAGAAGTGGCGTCTTTCATACGTAAGTAATAAAAATGTTCCTTTCATTAGTTTTTTTTTAAATTCATAAACGGAGGTTACTTTCCGAATTGCCCTCGTATATATATGTATGTATGTATATATACAGGGTGATTCATAAAAGATGGGCAGAACTTTAAGGGGTTATAGTACACTTAAAGACAAATAATATTAAATAGGAGACTAAGGGTCCCAGACGTATTCCCAAGGATATAGGGGACATTAAAGTTTAGGGTCCGAAATTTCAAATGATTATAAAAAATGGAAAAATTGGTCGATTCGTTTGCGGTTTTTGCAAAAAATTTTCTTTATGCCAGTATTTTCTTGAAATAAAATTTTAAAGTTCAATTTCAAAAAATGCCGATAGGGGGCGCTTTAGACTTTGGAGTAACAAACAACTATTTTTTAACGTTATTTTTTGTATTTCTTTAAATGATTTCGAAAGCTTAGACTTAAACTTAAATTTTGATCTAAAAATCTGAGTCCTAACGAGTAGTTAAGTAGCGTAAACTGAAATTTGAAATTTGAAACCCTTCTTCCCCCAGAACAAAAATCAGTTATTCCCGATCTTTGTGTCGTAGATTAGGCTCTAACTACTGCCGCGTTTTGCTAAAATTATTCTTTATATCAGTATTTTCTTGAAAATAAATTTTAAAGAAAAGTTTCAAAAAATTCCGATAGAGGGCGCTTTAGACTTTGGAGTAACGAACAACTATTTTATACCGTTATTTTTTGTGTCTCATTAAATGCTTTCTAAAGCTTAGACTTAAACTTAAATTTTCAGCTCAAAATCTGAATCGCTCAGCGTGGTTCAGTAGCGAGGGGAGGGGGTTCAAATTTCAACTTCTGAACATAGTTCAGATTGCACTACTTAACCATGCCCAACGATTCTGTGCTGTGATACGAGGCAAAAATACAACTTTCGTCAAGGACTGCATAGTCGGAATTCACTCATAAAGGCACAGGCACAGTTGGAAACGTCGCTCATGCAAACGTTAAAGCTCCATTCCTGACGCTAGTCACCGGGTGAAGAAGGAGACAGAAAGTATGCAAATGTCAAATGGGGAAGAAGAAGAACACGTATGCAAAATTTCGACACGATTCAGACATAAAAACCACTGAACGGTGAGTCAAGTGTAAGTCGCTGTAGTAATGAATCGGAAGATGGTGCCCTTCACGAATAAGGAAAAAGCTGAGATGCATTTAATTTACGGAGCGGCAGATGGAAATGGTGCAGAGGCACAACGAATGTACGGAGAGCGATTTCCCAACAGGCGGTTGCCTAACCGCAAAACTTTCGAGCGCTTGCACAGACAGTTGTGTGAGACGGGATCATTTCTCGCTTCCCGGTCGAATGCAGGTCGTGCAAAAAAGGACGAATCAGTAGTTGTTGCAGAAGCCATTCTGGATGTAGTAGCGGCGCAGCCAAGTACAAGTACACGAACAGTGGCTAGGCAGGTGGATACCTCACAGTCCATGACTTGGAGGGTACTGAAGGATGAACATTTGCTCCCGTTTCATGTGCAACGAGTCCAGAAACTGTCTCCAGGGGATTATCCAAATCGTATTGAATTCGCCCGCTGGTTTCTGCAACAGAACGTGCTAAATCCACATTTTGGACGAGCTGTGCTTTTCACCGATGAATGTACCTTCACACGTGAAGGTACATTTAACACACACAATGCACATGTATGGGCGGATGTCAATCCACATGCTACGTATCCACATGCTCATCAGAGACGCTTTTCCATCAATGTTTGGGCAGGAATCCTCGGAGACCACCTAATCGGACCGTACCTTCTTCCTGAACGCCTCAACGGTAAAACATACCTCACATTTCTGCAACATGTGCTGCCAGACCTGTTAAACGTTGTTCCTCCACGCATTCGGCGGGTCATGTGGTTCCAGCACGATGGAGCGCCAGCCCATTACGTACGAGACGTCCGCAACTATCTGGACATCACATTTCTGAACAGACGGATTGGTCGAGGTGGTCCTGTTGCTTGGCCTGCTCGCTCGCCAGATCTTTCACCCCTCGATTTCTTTTTTTGGAGACAATTGAAGGCTCTTATGTATGAGACACCCATTGAATCCCCCGAGGAACTGGTCGCCAGACTTTCCGCCGCTGTAGGGGAAGTGCTCGAAAAGCCTGATGTTTTCGCGAATGTTTGCCGTTCCATTCTTCGCCGTTGTTCTGCGTGCATAACCTCTGGTGGTCACAATTTTGAACATTTATTGTAATTACATGTTAATAAATATGCTTTGGTAACATAATCCTAATTTGTGTCTTTTTACCTCGTATCACAGCACACAATGTGTGGACATGGTAAACTGAACTGTGCTCAGGAGTAGAAATTTCAAACCCCTCTCCCCAGAAACTTAACCACGTCTAACGATTCAGATTTTGGGCTGAAAATTTAAGTCTAAGCTTTAGAAAGCATTTAATGAGACACAAAAAATAACGGTATAAAATAGTTGTTCGTTACTCCAAAGTCTAGAGCGCCCTCTATCGGAATTTTTTGAAATTTTTCTTTAAAATTTATTTTCAAGAAAATACTGACATAAAGAATAATTTTAGCAAAACGCGGCAGTAGTTAGAGCCTAATCTACGACACAAAAATCGGGAATAACTGATTTTTGTTCTGGGGGGAGAAGGGTTTCAAATTTCAAATTTCAGTTTACGCTACTTAACTACTCGTTAGGACTCAGATTTTTAGATCAAAATTTAAGTTTAAGTCTAAGCTTTCGAAATCATTTAAAGAAATACAAAAAATAACGTTAAAAAATAGTTGTTTGTTACTCCAAAGTCTAAAGCGCCCCCTATCGGCATTTTTTGAAATTGAACTTTAAAATTTTATTTCAAGAAAATACTGGCATAAAGAAAATTTTTTGCAAAAACCGCAAACGAATCGACCAATTTTTCCATTTTTTATAATCATTTGAAATTTCGGGCCCTAAACTTTAATGCCCCCCTATCTCCTTGGGAATACGTCTGGGACCCTTAGTCTCCTATTTAATATTATTTGTCTTTAAGTGTACTATAACCCCTTAAAGTTCTGCCCATCTTTTATGAATCACCCTGTATATTATGTGCTTACTTGCATAGCAAGAATTTTCCTGAAGCGAGAAGTTACGTCTTTCTCCACCAGATGGCGTAATCGAGCGTTTGAATTGCGACTTTTAAATATTTTTAAAACAAAAAGTTAATTAAAATCTAAGTAAATATATATCTTAAATTATATTAACACAAAGTATCTCAGTAAAAATATTTTTTCTCCTATTGAGGGGTGGAGGGGTGGGGGGGCAATAATCGATATTTATCTATCCATCTCTTTCTGAACATTTCCGGCTGCTGCTTTGGGCAACAATACATAATCTTTTTTGTACAATTAATGTTTGTTTTGACAGCTTAATCATTTACACAGAGCGGCGAGTCATTATTTATTAATATGCAACATGTAGTCACTAGTGTTACGCTTATATTTTCCACATAACTTGAGTTCGTTCCTCTGTGGTGATTTATAACTTTTACACGTGTTGGAAGCTATTTATAAAACAACCTTATCTGTATTATCACACTGCATTAATGACTATCCCCGGGCGCGAAATGGTGCGTTTGATAGCATCGGAAAAATTAACGGTCCTATTTTGGACACGGTCGAAGATTTATGTCATATGTCATCGCTGGGTTGTGTATTACACGATTTTTTTTTCAGCTTATCATGGCTGTTTTTATTCAACTTCAGTTAAGAAGTTATGTAATTTTTTTTTTTGGTAAGATTATGTTATTTAACCACATAACTGATCAATATATATATATTTTTTAAACTTTGAAATAATGCCTATTTTTAGCGTGTTTTACAGCATGGATGTAGTGGAGGGTACACGCGGGTATTCGCCGTATACTTTTTGGATTTTTTTAAGCAGCACCGTATACCCTCTGTTTCTCAAGAAAGCTATAGTATGTACACTCTAGGGTATACGCTCTGCCTTGAGCATATATCCTCTGCTTAGAGCGTATACCGTCTGATTTTTTTACCACTACATCACTGTTTTACAGAATTTTTAATCTTTTATCACCGGTTTTTCGAAACAGAAGTTTTTGGCTAATTGAATCGGAAAAATGCTCGGATTAAATAACACAATATTTAAAATGCAAAATTATTGATTAGAGTAATAAATCATGATTGGAATATGGATGCTGGAACGTGGTACGGGAAAATCATGATTGGAAAAACAGTTTGCCCGTATGATGCACGGGCAAATCAAAGAAGTGGTTAAATTAGTTTTTAAAATAAAATTTCTAGTTACGTTTGTTTTCCACTCGCTGTGTATATACATACATATATTTAAATTTTTTTGACTTATCTTAAATCTATTTTAAATTCTCTACCATGTTAAATTTATTGCTTTTTAATCGATTATTTTCTATTTACACTGCGTATCGTGCTGTTATTTCTTTTTTGCATTTCCCCATTAGAGATTTCTTTGGACGCAGCCATTATTTTTTCCAGCATGAAATCACTTGACTTCAGAATATTCTTTATCTTGAGCATAAACTTATTTCAAAGAACACTTTGATGTATTCGCTCTCTTTCTGGGAACTTAGTTTCTTTTCGCATTTTCCAATCGACCTGCAAAATGGATTGATGTTGTTATTGATTATGTGCAATTTGCATTACGGTTTTTGGTTTTCTACGCTCTAACCATTAAGTAATTTGCATTGGGTCAGAGTAGTAGAACTGCTTTATCATTTATTTTTACTCAAATAGTGCGGCGCCACTTATAGTGGAATGTCAGTGTCGTAGTGTAAAAGCTTAAGATAATTTTTGATTTTTCGCTAGTTTGTGTACTGGTATAATTTTACGTAATTTGCTAATCAGACGGAATATATGTTCTGTAACACAGATAGTGTCTAGAGAAGAACTCTTTTATCTAATTATTGCTGCATTTAAAAAAAATAAAGACACATTGCTGAAACGCGTACATGACATTTCGGTCCCTGACCATTTCTTTTCTTATCCATTATAACTCGGATTCGAATTGTTGTGGGCCCGCCAAATGGTATAAGTTCAACATTATTCGGATCTTTTTTAATTTTTTTATCCTCGCCCTCCCTCCCCCCAAATTTTATAAAAAGCTGATTATAAAAGTCCGATAAATTTAAACTTTTATAACTCGTGATAATAAAATCACAGAGAGCTAAAAATTTTGTTTGATTAAACAGCGTAATATAAGTTTAAGGGATATTGTCTTTTGCTTTTATCATTAGTATTATTTAACAGAATAAATATTTTAAATTTTATTATCTATTATTAGTGTTAGTATTTTATATATGCTACTATAAACTGCCATAAATATTTTTTTAGAACCTTTAAATAATTATTACATAATAAAAAATACTGTGCTTAATTTTTTTCTTCTGCCAGTTTGTTTAAGAGTAAATGTCTTTAATAATTTAATTAGACACTTATAAGTTCTAACATATACGTATTACCTCAAATCATGCCTCTAAACCTTCTCCTTTAATAATTCAGAAATGAGATATATTTATTGAAGAACATTTTTTTAAATTATTATTTTTATTATACAAAGTTGTATCTTATACATTTATATTCATAAGTTACTTTCCATTATAAACATAGAGAAAGCAATAGTGATTTCGTAACAAGGCGTGCTATGAAAAAATTTTGTTTTCAGAAATTTACATCCATCACTTTTTTTGTTAACAGTAATTATTATTGATTGCATTTTTTAACAGACTTCTCACTCCATAAAGACAATTTTTGTGAGCCAATTTTATTGAAACTGGGCTTTCTTCATTCTAATAAGATCATTATTTTTTAATTTATTGTAACAACGTAATTATTATTTTAAATAATTTTATTTTCAATTTTTAACTTGCAAAACTTTTTTATTTATTTATTTATTTTTGTATTATCTTTTGGCTTTTAATTTCTGAGAAAAAAAAATACTTATTTTAGTTTACTTTTAATTATATTAAGTGTTTTAAATTTCTGTAATTTTTAATATATAATAAATAAACAGGTAAAAGATAAATTTCAGTTTATAACTACTGTAAAATATAATATTGCATTGAATAAAAAATAGATTATGTATTGTGCTTATTTTAAAGAAAAATTTGTAATGTATATTAATAATATTATTAGTTAATAAATATATTTAATAAAATATTAAGTTGATTTTTATATTAAAATTGCTAACTGTTTTGAGCATCGAATTACTAATCACCATTAGGATTACCAGTTACGATTAGGTTTACTATACGAAATTTGTGTGGTAATACGTATGTGTGGTTTTCGGGCACTTATAATCACATTATACTAAAATTTTATGACTTTCAGCTCAAGAACTCTACAATGTTCCCTATAAAATTATATCATGTTTCGCAAAATTTTCAGCTTGCAGAACAAGGGACTAAAGTGGCAAAGGACCGAAATGTCTTGAGAGCGAAAAGGCAAGGGACCGAAATCTCTTGGGATCAAAATGACTAGGGACCGAAATGTCTTGGGACCGAAATGTCTCGGGACCGAAACATCCTGCTTCTTACTGCAACTGATTCTTTTATTAATAGCACTTCTGCTATTTTTTGAGCCATTGACATCTATAACTACTGGTTTATGTCGACTGCCTTATTTAGTTATTTTATGCCAAGATTGACGTTATTAGCTGATAATGGTGGTTGATTCCTTTAGCACGTAGTAATTTTTCAACTGTACCGCTTTTCGTGGTACATATATATATATATTTATGTATGCATACATATATAGATATGCATGTATTTTTTCTATCAATGTACGCTAGGAATATTACAGAAGTTCGTAGTTGAATAACTATTTTTTTAAATTAATTTTTTGCATTATTGAAGATGGTTTCCTTTAAATTGCGTAGCTAAAAAGACCTCATTATTTGAATTTTTCATTTTCTCATCACCTGCAAATAGTAAGAAAAATTTTATGAAATCTACACTTTTTGTGAATTTGTAAAAATAGCAATTAGTTTCACAGCGGATAAATATTTTATGCGGAGAATATTTCAGAAACTCGATGCAGAAATTAAAGTTTACCAAAATAACTAGTGGAAAAGTCATGATACCATCAACACATTACAAATGGTCACAAGTGTCAAAAAGTAGTCATTTATTTAATCGCTTTCTTCTGTTGATGATGTTTCTATTTATAAACTTGAGTAGAAGCTTGGCGAAGTTCTGTGATGATATTATACTACTAGACCGGGAGGCGGCAGCACAGACAATCACATCTTCGAGTTCACGGATGAAATTTTAGTATTAGTTAAATTTTGATTCGCATATTAAAGCGCAATCGGTCTGCTAAGTCATACTTTGGTGGAAAACTCTGAAAACCGATGATTTTATCGGTTGACTCGTAGTCTTAGCATTATGCTTTCCTTCTTCTAGTGTTCCATGTTTCCATAGTTTTGGGTGCAGGGAAGCGCAATTGTAAACCTATGAATTAATCGCTAAAATCGGGTTTTCAGGTGTTTTCCGCCAAAATATGACTTGGAAAACAGTGTCGAATTATGGACTGTAATGTGTATCGAATTCTAATATAAAGGCAAAAATAGTGAAATAATATGAAAAGTCTAATTTTTTTTTTTAAGAGTTCTTTTATATACATATATACAGCTTTGAATCAGGACTGACACCATAGTCAGTTTCTCAAAATAATTCTAATAAAATGTGGGCAAATACCACTCGAATTAATTCCAAAATAACTATGATTCTTTTACATACCTAAAGTAATGAACCTTATTACTAACAATAATATTATAGCTAACGAAATAGCTAAATAAAAGAGGTTTTTACCATAAAAAACATTCAACGTTTTAATATCAACAAACCAAACGAAAAAAAAACTAGTTTGACTGTTGCCAAACGATTAAACAAAGTTTTAAAAAGAACGCTCCAATACTCCATGGTTACCAAGGTGAGCTGTAACAGATCGATTGCGTTTTAATATGCGAATGGAGATTTGACTAAACCTAAAATTTCCGTGAACTAGATGAGGTGATTATCTGGGCTACCTCTTCCTGATCTATGCAGTGAAAAATATGAAGCTTGTGACAATTGGTCTCTACTGATACCTTCATTAGTAATGTTTTTTTTTAATTTGTTGTAATTGGTATTAACAGTATGTCACGTTTAAGAAAATATATATCGGACCTGTCTAAAGACTTTCTAAGTTTTTTTAAACCATTTTTTCGTTTTCATGTACTGCCATGTGGTAGACTTTGCCTTTTTAAGGACATAAATAGCTTGCATGGTATTTATAAATCTAAAGCTTTACGACTTACAGGGACATTTTGGTCTAGTAAAGTCAAAGCATGAAGTCAATAATTGTAGCATTTTTATGTCGCTTATAAGCACTATAAAAGTTTCTTTTTGTAGAAAAAAGAATTTTAAAAATCCCTCTTTTCTTAACTTTACCAGAACTAAGAAAAACTAAAGAAAAAATTCTAAATTATGTTAAGCTGCAAGGGCCAGAAATCCACGTAATTAACGCATGATAGAAATTCTTACTCACCTCTTCTGTTTAAAACTGAAAAAACAAACAAACAAACAAAAAAGTTCAAACATTGAAATTGTAGTTTAAATGTCAAGATTCTTTTCTTCCTGGCTCTGTATATTATTCACAACATGCAGGAAATACAGTTTTAAAATATCATTCCAAATACATCATTCAAATTCTTGAAAATTCCATATAAGAGCCTGGGCGCGAAATTTAATCACACAGTAAGAAAGGTGATTTCGGACACCAAGGTTGAAATTTGCACAAAGCTTCTATAATAAGTTTTCCCAAATGGTCCGCCATCTGAACATCAATATTGCCTTAGAAAGATTTTTCGTTTATACCTTTCTTGCAAATTGCGCAGAAACCGCTTTCTGAGGTTAGTTTTAAGACAAATGCTGTAGAATCCTACTATGAAATTTTCTGTTAAAAAATATTGGTGTTCAGTTCGCGGACCATTTGGGAGCCCTGTAATAACCATAACCGCTCAATCCTAGAACATAGCAACCCATAAAATGTTTACAATTCTTTTGTTTTAAGTATTGTTTGATTTATTTTTTGAATTTTCTATTATTCCAATTCAAAATTATGAAATTTTTAAAACACTTAAAATTTATTTGACCAAAATTTAGTAATTAAATACGAAAGTCAAACTAAGCATTTTAAAGTTTACTTTCTTTCTTATAGGGTTTGTACGCCTCCTGGAATTTTTCGGTCAGGAAATTCTTTCGTACCAATATTTTTTTATAGAAAATTTCTAATTGAATAAGGCAAAATTTCGTGAGTTTAACTTCGATTTATTTTTCTATTAAAAAGATACACTGGTATTACTCCTGGAAAAATCCTACCAGCGTACGAACCCTGTTCTTACGATTATTTTAAAAATCCGTAAGATTTCAATGTAGAGTCACCGCAAAAAAAATCTTGACATTTGCGATTTCAGATGTTTTGTTCAGTATCTAGAAAAATACTTGAGGAATGACTCTGAAACTTCAGATGTATAAACAAAATAGTACAAAATAGTCATATATTTTCGGGAAGATTTTTTCCCAAAATCTAATAGGGGACCATCAACAAATTCAAAAAGAACTAATATCTTTTGAATAACCCTGTCAAAAGTAATGTAGCAAAAGCATTCAAATTGCAGATTATGATTAAGTGGCTTATGGCAATAAACTGTGTTCATTTTTATGCGGAAAACATGTATACGCGTGGAGAAATTAACGTTTTTATGAAAACGGTCCCAAATTTTGCCAAGTTTTTTGCTTATAATTTGCAGAATTCTTAATAAAAACAACGCTCTTTTCAGAAAACATGAGAAACAACATTGCACCTGACACCCTTTAATAAACATTTAAAAAAATTAATAATTGTATGAAAAATGAGCAAGTTTACTAAATAAATTTTCACTGTGCATGCGTCAACTGTATAAAAATTTCCTTTGCATATTGTGTTAGCTAAAGGTATAGAGCAACTTTTGTTAAAGCTTCAAAATCATATCTTGAAAATTCTGAAAATTATCGTATAAAGAATAAGATCAAAATCCGATATTCCCAAAATGTAACAAAAAGATGGGGAGTTGTATCCAAATATAGTAGTTCGTGCAATACTATGGAGACACTAATCAATCGAATATGGATACAACGCCTCATTTTTACTTTCTTCTATCTTTACAAGAAGAAAGTATTGGATTCATGAAAATTTTCGACTTCCGGTTTTCGACGGATTTATACGTTTTAGAAGGTCCTGAACACGTTTTGACTATTTTTAGAAAATGTCTGTCTGTGAGTCTGTCAGTCTGTCTGTGAGTATCTGTCTGTCTGTGAGTCTGTTTGTATGTGACAAAAAATTTGTGGGCGCTCTATCTCAAGAACTAATGCTCGAAATTTAATAAAACTTTATATTCAGTTAGACCTTGATATGAATTAGTGCCTATTGGTTTTTGGTGAAAATTGCCCTGCAGGTGGCGCTGCTATACTACGTTTTTCATGATTTTCAAGATTGCTATATCTCAAGAACTAATGCACAGAATTTTACCAAACATCATATTCTGTGACCCCTTGATATACATAGACGCTGATTAAGTTTTGGTGTAAGTTGGCCAGCAGGTGGCGCTGCTGTGCCACGTTTTTCATGATTTTCATGGTAGCTATATCTCAAGAACTAATGCACAGAATTTCACCAAACTTCAAATTCCGCGATACCTTGAGATACATAACCGCTGATAAGATTTTGGTGTGAACTGCCCTATAGGTGGCGCTGATATGCTACATTTTGCACGATTTTTGCGATAGCTATATCTCAAGAACTAATGCAGAGTACTTCACCAAATTTTAGATTCTGTTACACTAGAATATGTAACATAATTAGACGCTGATTACATTTTGGTATTAACCTTGCAACAGGTGGTGCAGCTATGCTGCATTTTGCACGATTTTTTCGATAGCTATATCTCAACAACCAACGCACAGAATTTCATCAAACTTCAGAATTTGTTACGAAATGACATATAACATAATTACACGATGATTACGGTTTGTTATAAATTCTTCAACTGATGGTGCTGCTGTGCTATATTTTACACGTTTTTTTTTTTTAACTAGCTATATCTCAAGAACTAATGCACAGAATTTCATCAAACTTCAGATTCTTTTACACCATAACATAATTAGACGCTTTTTTAGCACTTTCCAACAAAGTTGAAAAGTGCTTATGCATTCGGTTTGTCTGTCCGTCTGTCCGTCTGGCCGGATGGCCGTCTGTCCGTCTGTCTGCGCTCTAACTCCCGCAAATATACTCGGATTGCTATGAAATTTTTATACGTTATTGAGGTTTACCCTAGCACGAACGCTATTGAAAATGAAGTATCTACCATGATTAGTTTATCTACAGAGAGAATCAAAATTTCCCATTACATTACGGCCTATGGGGAAAAATCGTTAATATACTCGGATCGCCATGAAATTTTAGGACGTTATTGAGGTTTACTCTAGCACAAACCCTATTGAAAATGAAGTATCTACCATGATTAGTTTATCTACAGAGAGAATCAAAAGTTTCCCATTACATTACGGCCTATGGGGGAAAATCGTTAATATACTCGGATTGCCATGAAATTTTAGGACGTTATTGACGTTTATCCTAGCACAAGTCCTATCGAAAATGAAGTTTCTACCATGATTAGTTTATCTACAGGGTGAATCAAAAGTTTCCTATTACATTATGGCCTATGGGGAAAAATCGCTTCAGTGGAATTTTAAAGATGTTATAACCTGTCAAACATATTAAAATATGCATTCTATAAAATATAAGGTGAAAATGTAGCTATTATTCATTTACAGGGCCACACAAAAGAATTCCATTAGATAATGGTAAAAGGGGGAATTGTGTGTGACATATTTTAAATATATTAAGCTTTTTCATGTATAATAAAATTGATATATGTCACTGAAGCTTAATATAAATTATACGCTACTGTCTTGCATAATATGAAGTACGTAGCATTTACAGGGCCATACAAAAGATTTCAAATAGTATATTCTTTCCGAAGTACCGTATATGTGTCCGATGATGGCTTATGGAGGGATGAAATGAATTTTAATCTTGATATTCGCGTTTATATTTCGCTAAATATATGCACATTATATGGTGTGTATAAATGTTCATATACAGGGCTACCCAAAAGAGCTCACCAACGTTACTGAATATGAGCGTAAATTATTTAAACGTGGTTCTTAAATAAGCTATGCATTTTTACGCTGAGCTGCATTCAATTTACTGAGAAATGTTTGCAGAATATAGATAAAAGGATATACAGGGCCACGCAAAGAATTTGGTACATGGACGCCAATGGATGATGATTTATGAGAATGTGATTTCAATTGTTTTAAAAGTGTTTTAGTTTACAATAACTTTTAGCCTAATGCTGACGTGTAAAAAGGTACAATGTAAACTACAGGGCTGAACAAAAATATTCAAGTATGTTTCCATCTAATAGTATGAATTGCTGAAAAAGAAATTGCAAGCTACTGGGTATTTTCTTGCTAAGCTAAATTTTCCCATTATATGCACTGACACACGAAATACAGGGCTGTTCTAATATACTGGAATACATATTTGGGTATATTTGGCTATACACTATTATTTCCCTAAATAACAAAGTTTTGTTAAAGATTTCATTAAGTGTTGGAAAGTGCTTCATAATCTATGCTTAACGCATGATTTTTCTTACTTGTTACGTTTTGGCATAAATTGTACAAGATATGGTGTTGCTGTGCTACGTTTTGCAAATTTTTTATTATAACTATATCTCAAGAACTAATGGACGAAATTCCATCAAATTTCAGATTCTGTTAGGGCTTGACATAAATAGATGCTTATTAGGTTTTAGTATAAATTACCCAACATGAGGCACTACTAAGCTCATTTTCTCAGAATATTAATTAAATTTTGCTTTTTAGGCTTTTCGGATACCAGAATCTCATTAGGCTAGGTCAAATGTTCGAGGAAATTCGATAGTGGGTAACTTTGGGGTCACCACGTTTTTTTTTTTTTTAATATTAAAATGTACTTATGAGATAGAAGAAAGTTTTGGGATTGACACATCCAACTAGTTTTGTTTCATTTTGAGAATATCGGATTTTGATCTTATTCTTTAGACGATAATTTTCAGAATTTTCAAGCTATGATTTTGAAACTTTAACAAAAGTTGCTCTATACATTTAGCTAACACAATATGCAAAGGAAACTTTTATGCAGTTGACGCATGCGCAGTGAAAATTTATTTAGTAAACTTGCTCATTTTTCATACAATTATTAATATTTTTAAATTTTGATTGAAGGGTGTCAGGTGCAATGTTGTTTCTCATGTTTTCTGAAAAGAACGTTGTTTTTTATTAAGAATTCTGCAAATTATAAACAAAAAACTTGGCAAAATTTGGGACCGTTTTCATAAAAACCTTAATTTCTCTACGAGTATACATGCTTTCCGCATAAAAATGAACACAATTTATTGCCATAAGCCACTTTAACATAATCTGCAATTTGAATGTTTTTGTTACATTACTTTTGAAAGGGTTATTCAAATGATATTCGTTCTTTTACAATTTGTTGACGATCCCCTATTGGATTTTAGAAAAAAAATCTTCTGGAAAATGCATGACTTGTAAAATGTGGAAAATGAAACCTGTACTATTTTCTTTATAAATCTGGAGTTTCAGAGTCATTCCTGAAGTATATTTCTAGATATTTAACAAAACATCTGAAATCGCAAATGTCAAGTTTTTTTTTTTTTTTTTTTTTTTTTTTTCTTGCGGTGACTGTAGATTTCATGTCTATCTATATTATGAAGGTCAAACATATCTGTGCTTAACGCATACGTCATTTTGTGAATGACAACATTTTCCCATGCAATTTGCAAATTTTACGCTTCTAAACATTGCACATTTAAAAGTTTTGCACCATCGTATAGAGAAAAAAAAAATGTATTTTTAAATGCAATTAGTTTGAAAGCTGTGCCTCAGTTTGTTTTTGAGATTTTGCTTTTTTTTTTTTTTTTTTTTTTTTTTTTCGTTTTTAGTACCAATTTCATAATTTTTCAGCAGAATCACTCCATTTTCTCTTAAAATGGAAAAAAAAAAATAGAAATTAAAATGCGTATATTTTGTCAAAAATGTTGCCTGTTATATAATTTGGCGATTTCAGTTTCATTTCGTTTTTATTCATCAATTAAATGACTTCAAATTTTGAATTAAAGTGATTATAAAATGATAAAATTAAAATACCATTTTTTTTTAAACGTGGTGGTTACGTATGTGAGAAGTGCGTGTGTAAATTTTGAGAAACGAAAATCATGACGGGTTTTAATTTCGCGTGAATTTCTATAATTTTGTCATTCTGTAATAAGTTTTGTTTATTTCATTCGCATTTATAAAAAAATATAAGAACCTCAATTGATAACTTCATCATAATTGATTTATATTATATTTTATTGATTACATATGCGATTAAAGTTTGATTTCAAAAATTTTGACAACTGAGTTTTATAGTACTTTGTTAATCGTAGCTTAAAATAATATTTGTTTGAGAGTTAGGTTGATCAATATAAGACTTATAATATTTGTTTGAGAGTTAGATTGATCAATATAAGATGCATTTTTTATGGTAACTAATTTTGTAGAATGAAACAGTTCCTTCTTAAATATTTCCTTTCGTCGAATTTCGACGGGTTCCAACTCGTTACTTTTATGCCAAAATATTAAGGCAGTCATTTAATAAGTAGCAGCGTAAATCAAATCTGGTAAAATATCTACGCAACTTTTAATGAATATTTTTCTTTTAATTTTCGTAGTATTTAATTATTTTGCATGAAAGTTTTGATTTATTTCCAAAATTCTATGAAACTATTGTTAACCTTCTTCCAAAATTACAAACATATCAATGCTGTAAAATAATGAAATAACATAAAGTTTCCCGAAATCTTATGCTAAAGAGTCGTACAGCAGAATTACAGGTGCTAAAGGTGAAGAGGTGAAAAAAAAATATTCATGCAAATGGCGAAAACTTTATATAGTTACAAATATATCTTTCGCAGGAACAGGCTATACAAAACGAGTGTTATTTATCCTTTATAGCTTGTTTAACCTTTCGAAGATTGGAATAAATAAAGCATAAATTAATCTTGCATTATAAACGGTTGCACTTCATATGCATATTAATGATACTTCCTTTAAATAAAGCTGTCAAGTGAATAGGAAGAACATATGTTACCTGTCATTGGTTATTAACTGGTAATGGGATTTAATTTGAGATGCATTCTTTATCACTTCTGTATATGGTCTGACAGGATGTTACATTGGAGAGTTTATCTTTATTTTTATTGGCAATATATTTTATAAAGATAACTCTTGTACGCGTGGAAATTTTATGATGTTTATTTGTTTAATCTTTTCAGAATTTTTCTATTATTCGAATTGCTGTTAACAATGCACGGTGCGATACACACTATAGGACACTTCCATGTGACGCGTGGGGCAGCTATTCTACATATTACAACATTTTTAATAATGCCATTATATCCCTAAATTAGGGAGAATACGAAAATTGGTGTTATATTATGCGTTAATTAAATGTTATATTATGCAATTTTCTTTTTTACATTCTAATAAAAAAGTTGTTAGAAGTATTTTCAAGAGATATTACACTTATAACAGCACAAATAAAGCAGTTAAAAGACTTAAGATTTCTGATTGTCATTTTCCTGGTACGTCACACTGTGATGTATACAAAGTAAAAGACTTTATACTGTACAAATGCCTTTTTTCTATTATTTTAAGTTCTGATTGATAATTGTACCTAATATAACACATATATGAGGAATTAAACAAAACTATTTATTACAGAATATTATTTTATAAATAATATTTCATAATTAAAATATGGCTGTCATTGAAAATGAACGCCATTTTCTAGCCCTATTCATTTTACGCCTTTGTCAGCTATATTGATGGTGCTGCAAAGCAATTCTGTTTGTTCTTGACCAGGGATGTAGTGGAAGGTATACGAATATATACGCCCTATACCTTCTAGATTTTTTTTTCGAAACACTGTGTGCTCTCTGTTTCTCAAGAAAGCTATAGTATATGCACTCTATATTATAATTTCTGCCTTGAGCGCATACCCTCTACTTACAGCGTATACTTTTTTTTAAATTTTACGATTACACTAATTTTCTTAGTTTCATAGTTCATTTTCTCAGTTTCATAATCAGTTACTTCATAGTTTAAATCAGAAGTAATAAAATCATATCTACCAGCAAAATCCTTTAGATATTTCTTTAAAAATAATGTGGATAAAATCTAATTCAGTAGACATTTTTTATGTCATTTTCCTGGCTTCAATAAATTACAAATAAAACGAATATTGCACTGAATTTGTGCTACTATACAGAAAACATCTTCCTTTAAACGAGATTAAAATGTTAGACCTAAATGTAAGGAAAAAAAGAAAAAGAATGCGACTTTTTCTGTAGAATGAAATTGTGATTATGCTGGCATACGTATACTATGAAAATGACATAAAATTATTATTAAATAAAAACCTTATTAAGCTCTTGCACTATCGTTTGTAAAGATATCAACTAAGAGCTGTTTAACTGACATTAAACGAAAAAAAATTAGCTTTGAAATGATTTATATTTTCAAAAATTTTTGTTTTCAAAATCTCACATTTTGTGACATCTACCTATTAACACAAATATGCTAATTTGAAAATCTGGGTTCTTATTTTAAATGTGTAGGTTTAAACTTTAATAACTTATATAAATAAATAAATGTAGGTATATATGTAAATGTCGTCTGCATAATATTTTTTCCATTTTTTCACTTGAAGGCGTTAAACGGGAAGATTATTTAAGTCTGTTTTTCAAACTGTCGAGGTTTTAATTCTTTTAAAACAAGATAGAATACTTAGGTCTAAGATAAAAATGTATTGATTTTTAAGGTTATTAATGTTTCACTTCACGATTTTTTCTATAATATGAAAAAAATTATTTGAAATCTATATAGCAATCTAATAATGAGAAAAAATAGTAAAAAAAGATTACTTCTAGGTTATCCCGTCGACCAAAAAATTATCGCCAAACTATCAGATTAAATGCCAATAATGTATGATCATGAATGTCACATTCAATGACATTAAATACGATTCACGTGTTTAAAATGTCATTAAGAGATTTTTATTTCGACTTTTTATTCGTATTTTTATTAATATTCTACTAATTATTTGTTTTTTCCGTTATTTAAAATAAAAATTATGTCAATGTGTATAATTTGACTATTAGTTTGGAGATTTGTATAATTTGGCGAAATTGGTCGACGGGATAACAGAATAGTACAAAAAAAAAAAAAAAAAAAGGAAAAATTAACCTTTTGGACTCCGGTGCCTCTTACACAAATTTTATTCGATTAGCAAAACTTTTTAAAAAGAACTTTCCTTGAAGTAGACAATTTCAAAAGTTCTCTCATTAAATAAGAAAAAAAATTATTTTCCTTGATTACTGGTGCCAAAAACAAATTTCGGAAGGAAAGATGATGTCTCCGCAGCGGAGAAAACGGAGTACCAAGGGTTAAATTTCAAAATTTCAGATAAAATTTGACATTTTATGGCGTGTACTCTATATATACAATTGTTTTTTTAAATATTACATAGCTGTATTTTTTAATTAAATGGGCTTAAATCAATTAGTTTTATCTACTTAATACTCTGCAAGTTTTTTCCTAACTTCCCACTGCCGCGACCGGATATATCCGTTCACTAGGCTGCAGGTTTCACTGCAGTTGAAGCTTCATTTAAATTAATATAATTCTAAAACTATAATCCAGTTTTAAGAAATTAAGCTTTGATTGATACTTCCAAGTCATATGCATATACGCAAAAAAAAAAAAAAAAAAAAAAAAAAAAAAAAAAAAATACACCATGATAGTAAAGCCCTCTTTCATTAACATTTAAAATAAATTAAGGAGAAAACAACATTACGATTTTGCCCTTTTGCTCGTTGGTCAGGGGGTTAATATTTTTAAGTATTCAGTAAAAATAATAAAAGTAAATTTTACAATAATAACTTGATCGAAAATTTTTGCTTTCAAAGAAAAAAAATCCTAATTTTTTTGTCAAATGCAGCCAGCTATCTGACATGGACAAAATATGCGTTATTCCATTCTTTGAACTGTTCTACAGTAGTTACTGCGATCCTATTGATCAAATTTGTGGCATATAATGAGAATTATAGTGTTTTCAGGCATGTGCCAGATGTGGTACACGGTGCAGTGAATGGTTAAAAAGGCCATTTTATATCACATTTATGATAGTCTTCTACATATTACTGCTGTTTTAACAATACCGTTGTATTCTCGAACCATAACAACTATGCTTATATGACATTCAAACACTTTTTGTTATTTTTACTGTATAATTTATATTTTTTCAATTTATAAGTTAATATATATAGATATCTACACTTATATGTATAAGGGCAATATTTAAAGAAATGGGTTATTGTTTTGATATTTATGAATCACATTGTATAATCAGGTATTGTAGCAATTTGAAAATAAAATAAAGCAAAATAAACATTATCGAATGAAAAGATTTAATGAATTACAACCAAAAAAGTTTTAAATTGTAAAATTATTTTAAAATGAACATACTTTCCAAAAATCACACAGGGTGAATCATAAGTATCAAAACAATAGGCTATTTGCTTAAATATTGACCCTAGGTTCATACTTCAAGTTGCAAACTTTCATAAAAAAGAATAAAATATGTGATGACATAAATTTCAACTTCATGGGGGGGGGGGGTCTATTTGAAAAAAATACGAAAAATAATTTTTTATACGGCCCCAGTAGGCCAAAATTCCCAGTTAGAAAATTATTCCTTATCCATTTTTGAATTGAGTAAAAAAATTTCATCTCCATACGTATATATCTGACAGAAATATTAAAATCCAAAATTCTCCAAAATTCATGACTTACACCACTTAACCATGCCTCTAAACGAAGAGTTTTTGACTCATTTTGAAAGCAAGAAAGGGATCATCCACATATTGTTCATTTTTAAAAACTGATTTAAGACAATGCCTCTAATTCGGACATAAAAGAGCAGCGCACAGATTTAATGCTAAACATGCTTTCAAAATATCCTGGTAGTGTGCAGTAAAATTCTGCACGGTCGAAATATCTAGGTCCGATCCCAAACTGGCACATAGAAAAAAGTTCAGCCTGGCCTGAAAAAAATTAAAATCATAGCCCGACACGGCCTCATTGAATTTCTACATAGTTTTTTATATCGATATGAGTAAAAATTGTTTCGTATAGATGAGGTCTGACTAAAAATACTTATTATAGCTTTTTCCTTTTTTCATGTTTATAATTTTTACTTTTAATGAAGCGCAAAAAACTGCAATATATTTGTTTTATTTCTATTTATATGTAAATTTTTCACTTTTTCTTTAATATCGTTTGCTATACAATAAAATCTTTTAAGATGGAATCTCATGGGAAAGATAAAAATGCGCTATGGACAAGTTCCTTTCTTAGGAGGTGTAAATCAATCTATTTTTTCTTATGTATTATCATATTCATTTAGCATGGATATTTTCTCTGTAAGACAGGATTCAGACATAGGCAGATTCATTTTCACTGATTTTACTGAATTTTATTTTTATTTTTCCTTTAAATCTACTATCCTTTATAAAAAATGAATTTTAAAGTTATTATTATAAAATAATGCCAATTTAAAAATATATTTTTGGATTTGTTAAAAATTTTTGGACTGAGCAAATTTTACTTATTTTTTGTACGGATCAGACCAGTCAGAGACAATGATTTTATTACGTATTGTGTCGAGCTCGGAATTGAAAATTTACTCTGTGCAGGCCTAAAAAGAAGGAAGACAGGCCCGATTCGGAATGAAAATTCATATAAGGCCTTTCTTCAGAAAAAAGTTAGGTTCTGGGCCTCGTCTGGCCCGATTAGAGAATACAAATTTTTTTTAACGGCCATACATGCAA
Organism: Maratus speculifer; assembly: GCA_964019185.1. NCBI lineage: Eukaryota > Metazoa > Arthropoda > Arachnida > Araneae > Salticidae > Maratus > Maratus speculifer. The sequence continues at coordinate 54,839,426 of OZ025292.1, read as the reverse complement.
CATATCCATCCATAACGTAACATGCAAAAAAAATTTATAATTAAACAAATCGTAAATTTCAAAATGTGCCTCATACCTCCCCACTAACACGGAGGTATGGAACAACAATAAAATAAACTATAAAACACAAATAGTCTATTGTTGGCTAGATATACAATCAAATAAAGATTGTAACTTGATAATGTATGTGCCACAATATAAAATTTCAGTGTTTTCATGACTGGAATGAAAATTCAGGATTGTCAGTCATAGATGACATTAAAAAAAATCATCGATTTAATTTATTTGCATTTTGAAGTAAATTAATGTATTATCAATGTTATAACTGATGTACTATCCTGTAAAAATGTTTGCATGTTAGCAATTTACATTCATTTTATTAAAAAAGGGGGAATTGGACATGTCCCATTTCTCCCCACTTTCTTGTCTTGTGTTAAACTTCTTGTATAAACAAAAATACTATTTTTGTTCTTAGTTTAAATAATGGATAGCACACAGTATAATGTTCCATAAATAAGGAAACCATTGCATTTATTTATAAACAAGTCATTAATATACAGAAAGCATAAAAATTATATGAAGCAAATCAACTTTTGATTCTTGAAATAATCTTTTTTATATACAATTGCAGGCTTATGCAGATCAACAATTTTTTTCAACTGAAGTTGGACTATCATTGCATCATCTTGTGTGTGATTGATGAAATGTTTAGAATGATAAATAAAGATAAAAACCTACTAACTCATTCTACCCCACGCATTGCACGCATTTTAATTTGTGTACAAACCTTTAAAACCTGACGAATTATTTAAATAGCCATAACTCTGTGAGTTTTGCAGATATAAAGATGCATTTTTTGTGTTTAATTCAAGAAGGAATGAGGAAAGTTTTTTAATTCGAATTTTTATCCTACGGGGGCTGTATAAAAATTTCATTTTCATATTTTTTCAAATAGATCCCCCCTTGGAGTAGCAACTTATGCTATCATGTATGGCACTTTTTTTAATAATTTTTTGCACCTGGAAGTATGGGTCTAGGGACAATATTTAAGGAAATAGTCTATTGTTTCGCTAATTTTGACTCATCCTGTATAATAGTTTATCGTTTTGATGAATAGAATTGTTTTGTTACGATCGTTTATAGTTTTAATCTTTATGAATCACACTGCATCGTTATTGTAGTACTTAAAAAAAAGAAAAAAAATGGCAATAAAAATTATCGAATGAAAAGGGTTAAAGAGTTACAACTAAACATTTCAGTACAAGTATTTTAAAATGAAGATGCTGTCCAAAAATTATATAATAAATAAATAAAAAAATAGCAAAATAACTACGAAAAAAAAAAAAAAATACAAACTTATATGATTGATTGTGCAATAAATTCACAAGCAACAGCTTCTCTTAAAAAGACATTTTTTCTCACGCTTTATCGCTTTGTTTCCCACAATCATAACCTCAAGGTAACATTTTTTAAATCTTTACTATTTCCTTCTTCACTGATTAAAAAAGGGGTATAGCTCTTGTGTGTTTATCACTCTGGGGCTCGAGACATGACCCTCATTCGTCACTTATTTTTGCCTAGTATCCCAGCTCCAAACTTTTCTGATACTGCTAACTTCTTACAGTTTATTTCGGCATCTTTAACTTTTAGATTATGGAAAAGAAATACTTGCAACAAAAGCAGTTTGAGTCCCAAAAAACCCGTGACACCTGGCAACACTGGTGGTGACTGCGAATAACATTCCGAACTGAAAATGTTAAAGAGTTACAATCAAACATTTTAGCATAAATATTTTATAATAAGGGATCAAGTGGAAGGTATACGGAGGTACATGCCGTATGCCTTCTCGATTTTTGTAAAAAGCTCCGTAACCCTCTGTTTCGCAAATAAAACTTTAAAGCGTATACTCTAACCACAGATATTCATGACACAATACTTTCTGGAATTTTTTTATGACTATAGCTCTGTTCCAAATGAGCATCTTATCCAAATTTTATCTAAAAAACAAATACATGAAATATTCAAATAGCTAGAAAAAAATGATATTGATAAAAATAAATGAACATAATTTATATGATTGATTGTGCAATAAATTCACAATCAACAGCTTCACTGAAAAATACATTTTTATCTCGTTTTATCGCTTTTTTCCTACAACCATAACCTCAAGATGACGTTTTTTTTTTTTTTTTTTTTTACCATTTCCTTCTTCACTGATTAAAAAGGGGGTGTTGTCCTTGTGTGTTTTTCACTCTGGGATATGCTAACCCTGAGGTATTTGTTCATCTGCATTTTTTTTTCCTTTTTTTTTTTTTTTTACTTGTCCCTTCCGATGTCCTATTCGTACTGATCTTTTTTATTTCTGCATCATCTAGTTCGCCAGGATTCGAGACGTAATTCTTATTCATCACTTATTTTGCCAAGTATCCCAGCTCCAAATTCTCCTGACACCACTAACTTCTTACAGTTTATTTCGTTCTGCCGCCAGATAAGGGGAAAAATTACTTCGACAAGAGCAGTGTGTCCCGAATACGTGGGACACCTGAAAACACCAGTGGTGAGTGAGAGTAACTTTTCAAGTGCAAAAAGTTAAAAGTACAAAGAAGAGAATAAGTGCAAAGAAAGAATATGTGCAAAGAATTAGAACCAAATGTTATAGCATAAATATTTTACAATCAGGGGTAAAATCGAAGGTATACAGAGGTATACGCCGTATACTTTCTCGATTTTTTAAAAAAGCTCCGTAATCCTCTGTTTTCCAAATAAAACTCTATAGTGTATACTCCAGTCATGAATAATCATGACACTAGAGGGTATACTTTGTCTATAGTGTATACTCTCTGGGTTTTTTTTTAACGAGTACAGCCCTGTTTAAAATAAATATCTTATCCAAAATTTATTTAAAAAACAAATAAATAAAAAATTCAAATAGCTACGAAAAAAAATATATTTTTGATATGATTGATTGTGCAATAAATTCACCATCACCAGCTTCACTTAAAAAGACATTTTTCTCACGCTTTATCGCTTTGTTTCCCACAACCATAACCTCAAGATGACATTTTTTTTAACCATTTCCTTCTTTACTGATTAAAAAGGGGGTGTTGCCCTTGTGTGTTTTTCACTCCGGGACGTGCTGACCCTGAGGTATTTGTTCATCTGCATTTTTTTTCTTTCTTTCATTTTTTTTATTTTACTGTGCCTCTTCCGATGCCCTCTCCGCACTGATTTCTTTATTTCTGCATCATCTAGTTTTTCGTCCACGACATCGGAACACTTTCCGATGGCCTCGACCGTGAGGTAAAAGAGGGTGGGGGGCTGGGGAGGGGAGGTGGAGCCGGTTTTGGTGAACTCTACTGGGAGGAGTAGGAAAAAAATAAAAGAGGATGATGAGTTTATATAAGAGTTCTCTACTCCAAAGTGTATAGGACATTTTAAAAAGAAATTGAATATGATACTTCTAGTAGGGGCAGTCCTAATCGCTTTGGGAGGAATACACGCACAAAGTAAGTGAAATATAAGTGAATTTATAAGTAAAAATGTTTTTAAAATATTAATGAAGTTGTTCTTATGTTATTTTTATTGGCCCCTTTCGAAAATATCCTGTGACACAAATTTTCAATTTAAAATGCATACAAATTAGATGTTTGTACTCTAATTTATATTCTTAACCCTTTCGGCTCCGAATTTTGTTTCAATGTTCAGAAAAAATTACTCTTATGTAAATAACATTAACACTAGCTATCGAAATAGCTTAATTAGTGTTTAACTAATATTTCATTGTCTGAAAGATAACGAATGTTGTTGTTTTGCTTACTATTCAATTAATATTCATCTGACAAAAGGCTAAGGAAGAATTTTGGGAATTGTTTAGAAAATATTGCATTACAATGAGATTTAACTTATAAGGTACCCTGGGGTAATAACGCCAGGCGGGGTAATAACGCCAAGTGCTTATATTTTGCATAATTATGAAATAATCAGGTAAATGACGCCCATGTGCTTTGCGCAGAAGCGTTTTGAGTCATATAAATCGCAAAAAACATCTTCAAGTTAATTTGTTTCATTTTTAGATCTTATTGTTTTTACAAGCAACTAAAATTAACGCTTGATCTAAAATTTGCGAGATAAGGTTTTTGATCTGAAGAACATATTTTTTATCCAGAAATACTTTGTTTATTACATAAATTTGTAGTGTATTTCATGTACTTTCAAAATGTTGTAGAAGATTTCGGATATCTTCTCGAGATAATTTGTAGTTTAGGATTTACTGCGCAATAAGTATCCCGGGGTAATAACGCCAGGGATTGGCGTTATTACCCCGGTTGATTATCAACAGTGGCCGAACTATATCCAAAGGGGGTTTTTATATTAATATGGGACAGCATTATCATCATTGTTGAAATGGTAAGATTAAGGGAGGGGTGCCCAATACTTAAAAATAATCTCTCTATTTTATTTTTTATTATATTATTATTATTTTCTTTTACTAATGTAAAAAATAATTTTTAACTCTTGTAAATAAAACTATATCAGAATGTTTTCGAGATTCAAATTCGAACATCTTCAAAATCAGGTTTCTTTTAAATTTCCACTGGATTGTTCAATTGAGTTCGAAATTTTAACTCGCCGCTTTCTCAGCATTCGGTTTTTCAAAACTTTATAAATTTAACCTTTAGCTGATGTGACAGAAATTGTAACGTATGAATGTGATGCGGTTTGTGAGACCACAAAATTGAAAGATGAATAAAAGGCGGGAATAACTCATAGGATTGTGTTTTTGTACTAAACTTTTTATACAAGTGTATTATACTTAATATTCACCTATTTAGTCTCTGGTGATAGTACTAAAATTCCAAATGAAACAAAATTTCGGTAGTGTTTGCAGTTAAACAGAAAATTACAAGTTAAACTAAAAAATTAAAAGAAAAATAGTGGTCTACGAGACCGGTAACATTAGTTAAAGGTTAAAATGCGATCCATGATTAAAAATCATAGAATACGGTTCCTGTGCTAAACTTTTTGTACAGAATTAATTCTAATTAAATTTAATCTATTCAAATATTTCTAACAATATTACAAGAACTCCAAACTAAAGAGAATTTCAGTTGTAACTATAGTTAAACTGGAAAATACAAGTTAAACGCTTTTTTTGGGGGGGAGGGGGTACAGTGTTCAGTCAGATTGCTAACAGCAGTTAAAGGTTATTATTCACTTTTTTAAAAATGTATTAATGCATGCTCTTTAAAACGTCGACAATTTAACTGTAGATTTGGGAATCCGCATTAGTGTGGAGTTATGGGTTAAAAACTATTTACTAGATTAATATAATAGTATTAACCCTTAACTGCTGTGACAAAAATTGTGACATAACTTACTGTGAGCGGCCTGTCAGACCGCTTAATCTAACGATGAATAAAATGTTAAATTAACTTTTAGAATATTATTTTTGTATTGAACATTATATACAGGACAATTATAAATAAAATTCAGCTATTCAAAAGTCTCTAGAGATAGTAATAGGACTCCAAATGAAACAAAATTTTCCCGGTATCTATAGTTAAACTAAAAATTGCAAGTTAAACTCTGAAATTTGAAAAACTCAGCGGTATGTGAGACGCTAACAGCAATTAAGGTTTAACAGAAATATTTTTTACATATAACTCTAGTTATTATAAAACTTCACATGATTAAAATATTCCATTATGAATGGTTAAAACCATGCAATGTTTCTTATAATCATATTTAAGCGGGACTTTTTAAGCAAAGAGAGACACAGGGTGTTATACTCTGTTGAAGCTCCCTCTCACTCCTTTTTTCTTTCACTTTTACAAAAAAAAATCAACATTTTCTATCGCATAGAATGCGTACATGGGAATATAAATACTGATTCAAATAATCAGTGCAATGTTTCTAATAATTCTATTTAAATGGTCATTTTTAAGCATAACGTAGCTTAGAATCTGATATTCTTTTGCCTCCTCCCCCCGCCACCACCGCAGCTTTCTTTTTCTTTCAGAGTCACAAAACAATAATACATTTTCAATAGCTTAGATTGCAATTTGTCAATTTCTAGAGCTGTATAGTTTGTATTTTTATAATTGGGTAATCTACATGCCATTATTCTATCTTATTTTATAGTTTTGTTTGCATGGCGTTATTACCCATATAGGTGGGTATTAATGCCAAATAGCATTGGTCAAGAAAAAACGTCATTACATTTTATGAATACATATTTGTTAAATTATTTTATTTTATATAGATAGTCAATGAGTTACTGTATCAGATCCTATATTTGTTTGAAAAATACAATCTAAAACTAAGCCGTGAAAATTGGTAGAACCTTAACGTGGCGCTATTACCCCAGGGTACCTTATTACAACTTTCTAATACTTTTTGTGCTTTATCACACATTCTTTCAGGAAAGTAGCTTTTATTTTCTGTTTAAAGAGAGACATGTATTTTTAAAATAAAAGAATCGCAGACGGCGCAATGAAAATTAAACAAATAATAATAATAATAATTAATATTGAATGCCTAAACATAAATGTAGTTAAATAGTAAATGATGCATAGACTTATAGTAACATTACAACATGTAAATTGTAGCAAAAGTATTTCTTAAAACAAAATAATACACTGTTAGAAACAGGTACTAATAATAGTCATCATACCCGAAAAGGTTAAGCCGATTTCATATTTTAAAGCTTTCCAAGAAATTAATAAATTCTATTTTAAAATTTTCCAAGCAAAATATGTTAGAAATACATATTTTAAAAAATTTTGATTTCAGAAAAGGTTTAATCCTTGGCACTCCGTTGTACCAAGGATTAAATGCCTTCCAAAATTTGTTTTTGGTACCAGTAATAAAGGAAAATAAAATTTTCCTTATTTAATCAGAGAATTTTTGAAATTGTCTACTTCAAGAAAGGTTCTTTGAAAAAAGTGATGCTAATCTTATAAAATTTGTGCAAGAGGCACCGGAATCCGAAGGTTTAGATATTTTCTCAAATTATTTTATTAGAAAATGAAAATCTATCTTGAAGTCATGAACTTTTCTCAAAGTCTTTTTAAAATTTTCCAACATTCGATTTGTCTGACTGTCTGCGTTCTCATTTTGTAAATATACTATAAATACTATGCAATTGATATAGTTTAATGAGGTTTAGTATGGAGAGTTCGGTATCGAAAATGAAATTGTGTAGCACCTACAAATGATTTACACTCAATTCACGGGCACTTCAAATGATTTCGTGCCTCAATTCGGTCGATGATGTAAAATCGTTTGCGGTATAATATAATGCTGTTTTATAATTATGAATTGGACAATTTAAATTTAAATTCCACTTATCTTTGCAAACAACGAAAGATTATTATACATTGGTGATAATAAACGAAAATTTTCAAAGAGATTTAAAGAGCACAAAAAATACATTGCACAGTCAAAACTGAGTACAGCTCTCGCAAGGTTATATATTTAAAATGAAGGGAGCAAAATGAATTTTGATTAAGCTAAAATTAGAATTCCATGCAAAAATCTATATATCAATAAAATTTTAGAATCCATTAAAATAATTAAGCTCGGGCCGCAAGTTTGTAACGATCATTTATTATACTCCATTCATAAAATCTGGCACAATATGCTATAATACATTAAGCAGGTTTACGCATTCTCAACTCAACTATGCTCGTGAACGTATGTGTTTACATTTCGAAGCTTTAAATTGCATTTAATATCGTTATATTGTATCCTGACGACGTTCACAGAAGCAAATGAATCGTTGATAATTTTTAAGCATATTTTAAATATATATATATTTTTTATAAGTGTACCATTTAGTAAACTGTATTTCTTTTAGTACATATATTTAGTATGATCTTTTATTTCAAACATATTAAAAATGGTCATTGAAGTGCACCATAAGATGTTCACCAGTGTGGAAATAAAGTGTGCACAGTATTTATCTTTCATTTATAGGGACCTATATTACAGTACTATCTATGAACAATAGTTGCTGAAAGCGCGTGTTCAGTTCTAGATCTCGTTTACGAAAAAACACAATGTTAATGCATTACTAATACATTCAATGTATACAATTTACTAATAAAAATTGATTTGTTATTTACTAAATTGTAAAAGTAATAAATCAAAGTTATAGAAAATTTTTATTTATTTTTTAAAAAACAATAATTTTGTTTGACTTTTTGTTCATATTTTTTAAAATAAAAAATAAAATTTCAAGATATGCTACATTTTGCTGGTCATTTTCTGTTTTAGTGTAACAATTTTGTTTCTGGCCCATGGCTTCAACTATAAGTTGAATGAGGTTTTACCTCGTGATTTTGTGTTATTTACATTACTGATGAAGAGCTTTGAATAAGTTCGAAACGTTTTATGTTTGTTTTTTAAATAATTCTTTTGTGTTTTCTAACTATTAAATTGCCTATATATTTGTAATTGTTTTTAATATTTCCGTTTGTTGATAGAATTTGCATAAGCGGGAGTTTTAACTGTGCTTTACTTTTTCATACTATGTAATGCATTTACAAATCATACACAAAAATTTACAAGGAAAAAAAAAGATATATATATATTTTTTTTTTGTTATACATGTTGTCTCTGAAAGTAAATTTTCTCAAGTGCGTTATTTCTAAATTGCTTAGTTAGCTAACACCCTTCATCTTATTAAACATCGAAGTTTTCTTAACTCTTTAAGCGTCCTGCAGAATTTTCCATTAATGTTTAACGATTTGTAAAATAGTAGTCATAGAAATAATTTTTATAAGAATTTTTTTAATTACCTTACATGTCTATTTATCTTATTCAATTAAAAAAATTAGCTTTCATATCGATTCTATCTTAAATTAGCTTTTGTTTCTAAAAGTTACACGACGGAAAGACCAGTCACGACGCTTAAAAGGTTTTAATCCTTTCGGAAATTATTGGAAAGTGTTTTATAATCCATTCTTGATGTATGATTTTTCTTTCTTCTTATTTCCTTTTTTGTGCTTAAAGGCTATTATGTTCTCAATAACGTTATACAGATTTATAGGATCAATGTTTCTGTAACTTTATTTTCATGGAATCTAAGTTATAGATTAAGTAATAAACAAGTGGGTAAGTGTGATCGGATATCGCACAGATAGTTTCGTTTAATACCTCCTTCAAAACACATTTTTTCATTTAATTAACAAATGGAAAATGGGTTTTCGGCGCTATTTTGGGATTTCTTCACCAATCGCGCTAACCGGAACAGAATATTAACAGAATCTTCCCCTAATATTGCTTTGATCGCATAGATTTGTTGATTTCTCAATCAGATTCTGCAGATCTAGTGAAGGTATGCAAGTAAATAAAATTATGAATAAAAGTAAAATATCGCAGAGCCTCGCATAAATTTAAGAGAGACCAAACTGGTCACCAGAGATGGCTCTTATTTTAAATGGATAATAATTTAATAAATATAAAAAATACTTCATTTAGCGTGTCAAAATAGATTATAAATATGATTTAATATGAAATAAAAACAAAGAAGCACGTTTTTACGCGACCTATTTAATTTATTAATTTATGTTACAGGCGTAATAATTTTATTTAAACTTGAGTGCAACAATTAGAAGAAATGAAATTTCAGTTTTGAAATTTACGCTACTGCAAATTTTTAAGCTTCTTAATATCGCACATTTTCAATTTTTACAGTATCATATAGGGAAAAAAAGTACTTTTAAATGCATTTTGTTTAAAAGCTGTATCTCCATTTATTTTTGAGATGTTAATTTTTTTGTAGTTTGTAATACCAATTTTGCAAATGGGTAAAAGGGTAATAAATGAAATAATTTTTATACCTATTTAAACTTGCGTGGCCACAATTAGAAGAGAAAAAACAACAACAAGATGAACTGATGGATTTAAAAAATAATATTTAAGTTAAAATAATAGATTTTTTTAAAATAATATGATTTCTTGTGTGACAAGAGGTATTCAGATGTAAGTACACAAAATTTGAACGCTCTGGCATATAGTTTTAGTGTACGGACTCTGTTACAGATAGAGAGAGGACAGAGACGAATAGATCTCGACAGATGAACGAAACCCTAAAAAAGCAGTAACGTTAGTCGCAATACTTAAATAGCATTCATATTATTACTATATTACTCTCAGATAATTATAATAGCAATAATATCAGATTTCAGATATAAAACAGCATATAGTTTTATTCTTCCTACAGATGAAAATTACATGAAATATGAAATTAACATGTAAAAGTGTAATTTAACGTAAATGTAAATTAATATGTAACCCTGAATGGTTTCTGAATATTTCGAAATTTAAAAGCTTGAAATATGAAATTAAATTATGTATTAAAATTGCGTTTACTTTGGAACTACTGAGTCAGTTTCATTCAGGATAACAATAAAAGCAGCGTCTGCTTAAAAATGGAATACAATTTATTTCTGTACAACTATCCTGAGAGGAATTAAACAGCAAAAAATATTATAAATTTTAATTTATTTCAGTCTGTAAAGGCTATAAAAGTGAAATATGACATAATGATTAATTTGCACACACTACTGATTGTAAAAGACCCGAATGATAATGGAAAGTCTATGGGGACGTTCTTTTCAAATATCTCGCTCAAATTTTAATATTTTGACGTTTTTTTTTTTTTTTTTTTTTTTTTTTTTTTTGCATATGATAACTGCGGGCGATCCACAACCGGTCTAGTTTTTACTTTTTTGATTTTGGTTGTATTCTTTTTATATTAGGATAGTTTCAGTTTCATAACCGGTTTTGAAAGTTAAAGTATTTTTTTCTTTTAATCTGACACCAAAATCGAAACAGTAAAAACTAGACCGGTTGTGGATCATCCTCAGCTATCCTATGCACAAAAATCACATCAAAATATTAAAATTTGAGCAAGACATTTGAAAAGAACGCCGGCCTCCATAAACTTTACATTATCATCCGGATCTTTTTTAGTCAGTAGTGTGGCGTCTTAAGTTGTAAATGCCTTTTAAAAGTACTTCTAAAATGTTTGAATTTTAAACGAATGAAATGAGCAGAAAACACTCTGAAAACTATCTTAATACGTCGAGTGCCTCGGTGACTGTCACTGAACTTTCCGTTTAGGCCGCGTGACTGATAGTGCAAAAAATGGCATAAAAAAATGTTGTGTTAAGGCGCAACACTAGTCGCAGAAAAAGCCCCGGATGATAATGTAAAGTCTATGGGGGCGTTCTTTTCAAATATCTCGCACAAATTTGAATGTTTTGACGCGATTTTTTTTTTTTTTTTTTTTTTTTTTTTGCATAGGATAACTGCGGACGATATATACAGCCGGCCTAGTTTTTATTTCTTTTATTTTGGTTGTATTCTTTTTATATTATGATAGATTCGATTTCAGAATCGGTTCAAACCGGTTTTGAACGTTAAAATAATGATAAAAAAAATCTGAAACCAAAATCAAAAGAATAAAAACTAGGCCGTTGTGTATTGTCCTCAGCTATCCAATGCAAAAAAATCATGTAAAAACATTAAAATTTGAGCGAGATATTTGAAAAGAACGCTTCCATAGACTTTACGTTATCACCTGGGTCTTTTTCTGTGACTAATGTTGCGCCTTAAGTAATTATTAAGGAAGTATAATCCTGCAATAAATAAAAGTTAATCTTTTCCTTAATTTGCTCGTATGTCAAACCGACAACGTGCTTATGACAATCATGATTTGCGTGTGCCACGTACGAACATCCATATCCCAATCATGATTTATTATTCTCACCAGTAAATTTTTATTGTAAATTTATTACTATTGTATCCGAACACTTTTCTGGCTCAATTGGGAAAAAATTTCGGTTTTGAAAAACCTCTGATAAAAATTTAAAAATTCTGTAAAAGATTTGAAAGTTCTTTTTCAAAAATTCTCAGTTGAGTGGTTAAGTAAATTTTAAATAAATCTTCATTAATTACTTTTAAAAATGTAATTTTTTCGTTTAACATCATATTTTAGACAGTCAGTCACTGGTGATTAACCTTCCGTCTACCAGACAAAACACCCATTTATCTACGGCAACACCTAATTTTAATTCCAAACTTGCAAACGGCACCAGTAATATTTTAATATAATTTTGCTTTTACAATGAAAGCTTAAATTAAGGAATTCGTAATATCTAGACAAGTCCTTTATAAATTCCGGTGTCAATCGACAATTTCTCATTTTACCATTGACACCAGAAATATTGCTGTCGGGTCCAATGGACCCGTCTGGTAGACGGAAGGTTAAAGCAGCCCAAACGGAAATTTCAGTGTCAGCCATTGGAGACTGACGTTGCACTTAAAGTGTTAACCCTTCGGACTCCGGCGTCTCTTACACAAATTTTATTTGTCCAGCACCACTTTTTTCAAGAAATTTCCTTGAAGTACACAATTTCAAAAAATGCTCTGATTAAAAAAGGCAAATTTCATTTTTCTTTATTATTAGTGCGAAATACGAATTTTGCAAGGAAAGATGATGTCTCCGCAGTGAAGACCACGGAGTGCCAAGATTTAATTACGTGTATTTTCGCATATTTAGACAGAGAGAAGGGATATTCGACATGGTTATTTTAAAGATGCAAATGACTGCTCACAGGAAAGTTTGTACAACATGGAAATTAAAAAACTGAAACGAGCAGAATGCGGTTCTAAAATTATGTTTACCTAACCGATTTGAAAGGTTATTTCATAATAATGGGCATGTCAATCTCGGTTTTAAAATGAGAGACATTATTGTACAATAGGGTGGAGCGAAAAAAAATGTTTTTTAAAAATCAAAAACGGGTAGATGCCAAAAGTTGCCTTTATGCTAGTACATCAACTGCGTGAAATTTTACCGCTGAAAAAAAATGGCTTGAGTCTGCGCTTTTGCTCCAAAAATCAAAATTTTAGGTAAAATTTGTCATTTTTTGACATTTTTTCAAAAAAATTTAAAAATTCTTACAGAGCTGGTTAGTATTTAAAAGTGTTGCTTAGACCTTTATATTTATCTGCTTAACATATTTAAACTACAAAACAATATCTGTTGTCTGTATAATCGAAGCAAATCTGACAACTTTTTGTGAAAAATCAGTGTTAACCTCTCTATAGGAGCATACAACGAAATGTTGTTTTGAATGCATTTCTTACCCAGCTCCTTTCAAAATTACTCTGTATATAACTCATAGAGGTGGTTGCATTTCATATCCCACCCATCTCAACCACCCAATCATCTAGGCCCAGTGTTTTATCTATGTATTGAATTGTTATTTTTTCCCCGAAGACGAGTATAAGTTTTCTATATATAAAAGTAGTTTACCTCTTCTTTGTATTCACTGACTTTGGATGATGCTGGTGTGACCTGCTGCACGTATATTTTTATACCATGTATAACAGAAGAGAAGCTGAGTAATGTACTTTTATGTTGTTAATTGAACTGATTCAGCAGTCTATTATCTTCATTAGAATTTCATGCAATTAATACATTATGATTGGAAGTTCTGTTACCACAGCATTCTTTCAATCAATTACATTTTATATGTAATGATTTGCCTAAAAATTGATTGTATGAATTCAATTTCTAGCATGTCATCATTTATTGAACCTATTACATTGAATATATTTTGAGAAGCTAGCTGTTTAATATTATGACGATCGTCACAGAGGATTGCAAACAAAATTTGCGTGTAAAGCAAAAATATTTCTAAAGAAGTTTTAGTATTTGCTTTATGTCGTTTCCTGTGTTGTTTCGTTGTCGAGTAATTTCTAATAAGATTTTAGATCTATTCTTTAGGTGTGTATTACATTTGGTATAAAACATCCCGCGGTATAAACTTTGATTATTTATTTTGTTAGTGAATATATAGACTCTGACTGCCAATCTGTGCTTATAAAAAGCGGAAAATTTTATTCGCTTTATGAGCTGTCTTTTGTGTGAGATGTTTTCTAAATTCCTATTCTTCATTCTTTCTGAGAAATAGCTTACCTTATGAATTAGCTTTGCAGTCTCCGACAGAAATTTCTAGTCTGTTCTGAGTGTCTTTTTCTCAATTTGTTAAGCAGGTAAATATAAAGGTTTAAGTAACACTTTTAAATAATAACCAGCTCTGTAGGAATTTTTTAATTTTTTTTAAAAAAATGTCAAAAAATGACAAATTTTACCCAAAATTTCGATTTTTGGAGCAAAAGCGCAGACTCGAGCCATTTTTTTCAGCGGTACTATTTCACACAGTTGATGTACTAGTATAAAGGCAACTTTTGGCACCTACCCGTTTTTGATTTTCAAAAAAAAAATTTTTTCGCTCCACACTATTGTACAACTCTTAAAGGAATGAAAGAGCGAAAAATGTTTAAAAATTACCGTAATTTCGGGTGTATAAGCCGCAGATCAAACAATTCTTTTTCGACCCAGAATTTTTTAAGAAACAAATATAACTATTTAGATCGCCGTAAATATTTGTCTTCAATCACTAAATAAAATTTCTGGGTCCAAAAAGAATTGTTTGATCCGCGGCTTATACACCCGAAATTACGGTACTATTTTTTTTTTTAAACTATAAAGACTAAAACCATAAAATTTTAAGTATTATAGTTATAATATTTTTTAAAACGGAAATACTTGATAAGAACGTTTGTTAAAATGTTAAGACTTAAAAGGAAGAAATTATTAATCAGTGTTATAAATGATGATTACTCTGAAACTGCAGGAGCTAGGAACTTTAAATTTTACAAGTAATTTAATATTATAGGGCTGCCACAAGCGACTATTTTTATATTCCGTTAATACCAATCTTTTTTAATATACATTTTGAAGTAGATTTTTCTTGCAAATGTTGTCAAGATATATAATGAGAATTTTTGTTTAACCCTTTGCGGGGCAGGGCAAATTCATTGCTTAAGTATTGAAATTAATGACTGACACCGGGATTTGAAAACAACTTTATTTGTAAATATGAAAACGCTATATTTCACGCATTCAATAAACCGTAATTTTCTTTAACAAAATTCCGGTGCGAATGTGGCGTTTGGGAATTAAAATTAAGTGGTATATCTATGAAACCAGCGCCCCGCAACGGGTGAAAGAAAGTGGTGCCAGTTAGAATTGAAAAATAATCGCCTGTGGCAGCCGTGTTATAAAAAAGAAATGCTTCCAAAGAACAGGATTTTTAAAAAGAAATCAACTTTTAGATGGGTCAGTGGGAGAAAAATGTTAATTATGAATTAGACAATTGGGTAAGAAAATGTCAATTAGGTAAGAAAAATGTCAATTTAATATTATATTTTCCGTAGAATATTTCTAATCTCGATTCTTATGGTGTTATTTTCAAATTTGAGAAGTGTTCCATAATAGAAAGCTAGAATTTTTTCCGAAAATCCAAGAGCATTCTAGAAAAGTAGTAGGCAATGTTTCCCAAAGTGATCCATTTCTAGGAAAATCAGAAACTTCTAGTAAACTCAATTCCTCGACATTGTTGTCTCAAACTTTAGTCAAAAATGTTTCGTAATAGAAAACAAGAATTTTCTAAGAAGTTGCTTTTTATGAAAAACAGTTGCTTTCCTGGAACATTCGTAGATTTTTTGCAGAGTCTGACATTATACACCATCCAAAAAATTCAATATTTCTAAAAGAAAGAATATTTTTTTACCTTGTGGTTATGTCACTGTATACTTAAAAATATTACGTTTAAAACGGAAAGGCTTGATATGAACGTTTGTTAAAATATTCACGATTTAAAATGATGAAATCATTAATCAGCGTTCATAAATCATGATTACTCTGAAACTACAGGAGCTAGGAACTTTAAATTTTACATGCGATTTATTATAACAGGGTTTGCACAACATTACCACTAAATTTTTTCAGTATTTTCAAAGTATTTCACTTCAGAAAAATATTGAGAAAATTGCGAATTGAGGAAGTGTTTGCGAAATCTGTTTCTTTAAAATTAAATTTCCTTGTTATTAATAGGGGTGCCAGAGTCCTTACGAAATATAAGGAGTGTGCCCTATATAAGGAAGAGATGCTTCCACAGAACAGAATTAAAAAAATTTACTTTTAGAATCGATTAATGGGAGAAAAATGTTCGAATGTTATATTTTCAGTAGAATTTTTCTAATCTCGATTCCTATAGTGTTGTTTTCAATTTTGATCAAAAGAGAAAGATCGAATTAGAATGTCTCAAGGTAATCTAAGAATTTAATAAGAAGTTGCTTAAAAAAAATACAATTGCTTTCCTATAACTTAAAACAGAATTTAAAAAATACTTTTAGATGGGTTAATAGGAGCAAAATGTTCTAATGTTATATTTTCAGAAGGATTTTTCTAATCTCGATTCTTATAGTACTCTTTTCAACTTTCAGAAGTGTTTCATAATAGAAAGCTAGAATTTTTCAAGGAAATCGAAGAACGTTCTAGGAAAGTAATAAGAAATGTTACCCAAAGTGATCTGTTTCTTGGGAATATCAGAAGCTTCTAAGAATCCGAATTCTTTGACACTGTTGTCGCCAACTTTCGTCAAAAATGTTTCGTAATAGAAAACAAGAACTTCTCTAAGAAGTTATAAAAAATTCAGTTGCTTTCCTGGAATATTCGAATATGTTTTGCGGAGTGTGACATTATACACCACCACAGAATTTCAATATTTTTAAAAGGAAGAAATTTCGTATCTTGTGGTTATGTTACTGTATACTTATTCGCATTAAAAAAATGTAAGTGAAGTAAAGTGGAAATTTTTTTAAACATAGGAAATATGTCGAAACTTAAAACACTTAATGAATAATGTTTGAAAGACACCAATCGTTTATCATTATCGCAAACAATACGAAATCGAAGCTATAAAATCTACCCGATAATATAGACATCGTCGTTTTACGTGTGAAAAATAATTTAAAATATCTTACAAAAGAAATGAAGCTTCAAAACATTTCACTTAAAACTTAACACAAACTTTATTCCAGAATAAATTCTACTACTCTTTTTTATCATTGCTCGTGAGCATCTGCGAAAAATAAAACCACGACCATGGAGTCACCATGAAAGTGCGGACACTAAAGCAATTATAAATATTAATCTAATTCGCGACAATCATAATGAAATTTTATTTACGTTTGAATTTTTTCTGAAATACATTTTCATGTATTTGTTTTATATATATTTTCAGAATAAAAATAAGAAAAAACACATAACTCGAAATTAATAGTGTCGATTATATTCAGTCGAAAAAGTCTTATTTTAAACAAAGTGAATATTACTATTATGAAATAATGATTTTTAAGAAACCCTAATATTTTACACATATGTACTAAAATGTTAACTCTAAAATTACAGATGTTGATGATTTATTTTATTACCCAATAATAATAATAAAAAAAAGATTAAAACCTTTTTTATATCCTTTGTAGGGTATTAAATCCCAAATCAAAAAGCAATGTAAGCCTAAAAGTTTATTTTTGAATTTCATTTATATAAACTAATTAGCTGACAATCAATTGGAAATTTAATTAATAAAAAAATATATTGAGTTCAAAAATTTCTATAAAAAATCTAGCTTTTCCCTAAAGCACAATTTTCATTCTTCCCACAAAAAAAATTTAAATTGTGAGTTATGTATTTTTTGATACCATGGGTCAAGGCTGAACCTGGTGGCCGGGGTACCAGAAAATTTTTACAGAAATCAAGACCTTATTGAATTGGAGATATTTGGAGTTTCAATAAGGCAAAAATTTCTGTCAATTTTTTCTAGTGTTTTCCCTACGCCAGATTGGATAGCCCTGCCATGGATTTAAATAATGTCATGTACATTTTTTTAAAGCGCTTTTAGAGGCAAAATATTCTTATTCATAAAGTTATGAAATAATTGACTGACACCAGGACATTAAAAAAAATTCTTAGAAAATATAATTACGCTATTTTGCACTTTTATTACAAAAGGAGCATTTTACTGAAATATTCCTGGTGCCATTTGTCAGTTTTGGAATTAAAATCAGCTGGCGAGACTCTCTAGTCACCGACCTTGAAAGGGTTAACCCTTTCACGCTCAAGGGAAATGTTTTTTCCTTCTACAAAAAGCTTTATGGGTTGTTCAATTATTATTGAATCGATATATATGTATTTTTTTTTTCTGAATGTCAAAATAAAACGTATGTCCAAGGCGGCAAATGTGTTTCTGAACGAATATATATAAAAAAAAAATAAGAACTGTCAAACTTTATTGCGCCAAAACCAAAACATTCGCGGGCTGAACTAATAATATCTTGAAAGTGTTTTGAACTTGAGAAAATAAAATAACTGTATTTTGTCACAGTATTTTACTTTTCTGTTAATTTTTATTATGTTTTTTGTATTACAAAGCAATAAATAAAATACCGGCATAATAAACCTATCCCTACGTTTATTTACTTTTATGGTCCATAGGGAAAAATATTTTCCATGAAATTATAGAAAACCTCTACACCCTGCTGTGTTTTTCTTGTGATATTCTCTTACTTTACACACACAATAACTAAAATATTGTGTTGTATTGGCATATTTAGTTTTGGACATCTTATGGTCCTGTAAGGGTTAAGGCAAAGTAGAGGGAACATAACAAAAATATTGTATAAATTTATGCTGACTGCGCACTTTTGTTGCACGGTATAAATGGAATTAAATTTCTTACAGATTGCGGTGTGACACGATATGGAAATTCAAGTGAAAGAATAGTAGGAGGTCGTTTAGCATCAAGAGGAGAGTTTCCATGGCAGGTAAGTTAAAGAAAGAATTACTGATTCAGTTGTTATGACGAATTTTAGATTTAGCTGTATCTTAAACAAAGGATTTTTTAACCCCTTCACTGGTTATTTCTTTTCCGTTCAATAAATTGAAAATAACGGATTCACACCACCATTATTTAAATAAAATATTCATAGCATTTAGTCTAAACATCTCCGCCTTTAAGCAATATAAAATTATTTTCTACAAAAATAGTGGTGTCAAAAAGCTTTAAAGAGGATTTAAGCAAATTCGTCTTTCTCGGACGGCGTACGGGCAAATCAGTTAACACATAAATGCATAGTGATGCAAATTTACATCGCCTACAATGAAAAAATAAATTAAGTTCTTAGCAACCACTATATTTATATAGAAATATTAATCCTATAAAAATTACGAAAATGTGCCCTTGTATAAGCTTAAAAATCTATCTAAAAATTTCTGGTGTCTAATCCTTAATATAAGAATAAAAAACACAATTCTAAAAGAATAATTCATGCAGTTAAGGATTAAGGGATTAAAAATAAGATTATTGTTATTTATTTATCCAATAATGAAAAAACAAAAAAGAGTTGGAAATTGCACAGCAAGTGTAGCAAATGAGGTGCGTTCCTGCTATCTTGAAGTTTTAAAAATATTCAGATCTTGATGCAGTTGAATAGAATATTTCGGATACAGTACATTAGCCGAAGTTCATTGTATGCCAATACTATCTGCTTCCTATTATGCAGGAAGTGACATATAGTAAATCTCAGAAATGTATATCAATTTCATAAAATGTGAAATAATTCAATATTATTAAAACGCGCCCTGAACAATGTTCTCCCCTATACCATGACGTAAGGGAATACTTATGTGTGGGCCTGTAAAGTAATAACAAATATTTTTTGCACCACTAATGTACAGAATGCATATTTTAGTATATACTTCATAGATGCATATCAGTTTTATTATTTTCGAAAGAGTTTACCATCATTAAAATGCACTTGAAATTACTTTTTTCCCATTGGTTACGGATTTTAATAATTTTTATTATTTTTTAATAATTTTAATTGTCCCTGTAACTAAAATATGCATCCGATTTTCAAATAATTTAAATTAACTCATCACAATTACGCAACAGTTATATATTTTAAATTTCAAATGATTTGGTTGGTTAGTTTTTGTTTTGTTATATGTGGATGGACAGACAGACGGGCGGGTGCATTGAACGACGACTATAAGTGCTACGTGAACGAATGACAACGTGATATTACGAATGCACCTAAAAAGGAAGAAAAAAGTGTAAAAAAAATTAAATGAAACAAATTAGAGAGCAAATTAGATTACATCGAATTAAAAACTTTTTTTTAAGTTTTTTTTTAGTTTTTAATTCTGTGTTTCTATTTCATTTCAAGATATACTAATACAATGATATTTTTAGATAATAAAAGAGAATAGAAGCCTGCTAGTCGTATAGTTTTAAGTCTGTAATACACGTATAATGAATGCATAAATAAAAGTAAATTTAAGTAAGATTTGCTTAATTTTTTTGCTTTGTTTTAACCGGAGTTCGAAATGTTGAAAGCAGATTTCATTACCTTATGGTTGTTGATTCTTCAGCATCAAAAGATTTAATCCCGCACTAAAAATTTAATAGTGCTTAATTATCGTTAAATAAACAACGCTTCGTCAAACGGTTCTTTTTGAACATTCAGCGATTCCTAATAATTTAAGAATGAGGTATAAAGAATTAAAAACTGTACAATTAAAATATTAAAAACATTTATTTTGATCTAGAGTATCTGTAAATCCTTAACAGGTTTTTGACAATGTTTAATTCAAGGTTATAATTTCTTTAGTTAAAACATGTGTAGCTTGCAATGCAATAGGTTCCGCTTAGACAGGGCACCGCTTAATTAATTGTGCCATTCGCCTTATTGAGACAAAACATTAAGAACAAAATAAAAAAATATATTCCTTAACTTTATTTCAGATAGCTGGGGAAATCACTTTATCGGGATGAATCGTAATAGGACGGAAGTGTTCCAATTAACCGGAATCTACTATTTTTCTCATTACAATGGTTGAAAATTTAAAAAATATATCATAAAAACTTTTTTGATTCTATTAATTTTTTTTTCTTATTTAGACATAGCTAAGTTATGTGTTACATTTTTGGCGGTGTTTCAAAAGTTTAAAGTTTTTGTTGCTAGAATTTAAAAAAAATGTCTATAAGGACAAAATGTAACACAATGGACATAATTGACATAATGGACACAATGGTATATAAGGAAAAGTAAAAACCGAAATATAACAATGTTTAAAAAGTTAGAAACTTAACAACAATATATAATTTTTCTAATAAGGAATGTTTAGTTTTCAGCAATTTTATTACAATGTTAAAAAAATCAGAACTTTCTAAATCATCTACCTCAGTAATTCTCAACAATGTTTTGGATATGTTTAAAAAGTTAGTGATCACATTGTAAAAGAATTCTGAAACTGTCTGTCTAATGCATCAGAAACACTCAATATTTTTATGGCAATGTTTATAAAATTAGAAATTTCATCATTTTAAATTATCTAATAATGCATATTTAGTTTTCGAAAATTATGCTTCAAAGCTTAAAAAATTAGGTATCGCATTGTTGGAATTTTCCCAGAATACTCAAAAATTTTTTGGCAATGCTTAAAAATTTAGAGATTTTATCATTAAAATTTTCTGAGTAATTTATCTGACATATCAATAATTCTAATAGAGAGATATTACAAACGTAACGTTTCTAATAATGCATATTTAAAAAAATATTATATTTAAACGATTAGAAACCTCAATGTTAGAACTTTTTGAATCATCTACCAAAAAAACTTCCAACAGATTAAGGCCTTATTATTATAATTCTTAAAGTTGATACATCTTCAACTTTTAATAATTTTATTACAATGTTTAAAAAGTTACAGATCTTAAAATTAGAAATATTATTATCTCTGTAAGTAACTCTCGACAATTAATTTTATGGCAATGTTTGAAAATTAAATGTTTAGTAGAGCTAATAAAAACATTTTTAATTATGATTAATTTTACTACACTGTTTGAAAAAAAAAATTCAATAGTTAGAACTTGATAAATCATCTATTTAAACGCTCGAGGATTTTATGTCGATGTTTAAAAATTACACAATGACTCGACATTGATTGACAATGACTGACAATTAATTCGACAATTAATTTTATGGCAAGGTTTGGAAATTAAAGGTTTAGTAGAGCTAATGAAAACATTTTTAATTATGATTAATTTTACTTCACTATTTGAAAAAAAAAATTAAATTAAATAGTTAGAACTTGATAAATCATCTATTTAAACGCTCGAGGATTTTATGCCGATGTTTAAAAATTTAGAAATCTCAAAGTTAGAACTTCTCTAATCAAAATATGTTTTATAATTAATTTTAGAGTTATGCGAAGCACGTGTCGCATCTTTTGTTAAAATTTTTAACTGTTAATTTTCTTTTGATTTTCAGCTGTCGCTAGAGCTAAACCACCCCCAAAAAGGAAACATTCCTCATTTTTGCGGAGGGGTATTAATCGACAAAGACTGGATTTTAACAGCAGCTCATTGCGTCGTCAAGTAAGCATTATTTATATATTTTTTTTAAATTGCATTTTTAGAGTAAATAAGATAAAACACATAAAAATAGTTGTAAGCAACAGACCATCTTCTTATACTGAAGCTGGTCTTAAAAATCTTTTATCTATTTCAAAATATAGGATAACTATAAAATAATTTACAAATAATGTAATACAATATAAAATTATATTATATGAAAAAAATGATAATACAGTGTAATGAAATATGTAGTACTTTTTTTTAATATAGAATCAAGCAATTAAATGATATTTATTATTTCCATTAATTTTCGAAATTAAAATTTAAAACTTTGATTTTTTATTTTTAACTTTTATAAAAAAAAATTAATTTGTTTTCCAATAAATATAGTGTTATATTAATTGAAAAAAAAATATGTATTATAAGAAATTTAAACTATTCTTTTTTGAAACAACAAAATAATAACTTTTATAAACATACATTTGATAAATTTTATGGAATAATAGTTAATCATTTTCTAATTTTCTAATAGTTAATCATTTTCTTCATTATTAATGATAATCAATCATAAACTAATAATTTAATATAAATAAATTTTAATCTAATATTAGACTAAATGTTTATTTATTATTCTTTCTATAGTACTAAAGTACTATAGAAAGAATGCTTTTGCCGTTTATAAAATAAAAATCATTCAAACAAAAAATTCTTATTTATTTATTTATTTATTTATTTATTTAAGTTTAAGAACGCACAACTTAGAATATTTTTATCTAGAAAAGCAATGTAGATAATGCATGCCTGTTTACAAAATATTTTCTTCAAAAATAAAAATAAAAACCTGCAAAAGGTATGAATTGATACTTAACATGTGTAAGCGTTTCAAATATATATTACAAAAGTGGAGATATTGGAGATAATGCGAATACAAAACAGTTGTATTTCCGTTTGCATTATTTACATATGAATGCGTTAACCTGTTAACCTTGCGAGGGAGGAAACCATGCTGTTCACAAAACACACACACACACACAAAATGCTTTGTTGATACATAAACGGGTTTTCTCTTTTAGCACCGGAGAATGCTTAAAATTCATAAAATTAAAAATACCTTACGAGGCCATTCAAGTCACTGAAAAAGATACATATGATAATTTTAGGTCTATCGGGCCACTATTTTCAAGTATCTCGTTCAAATTTTAATATTTTTACATGATGGGCAAAGCACTTCTATTCATTAAATGCTGAAATGATCGAATGACACCAGAATTTAAAAGCAAATTTATTTCAAAATAGATAAATGCTTATCTTCGCATATTTGATAAAATAAAAATTTTCATTCCAAAATTCTTGTGGCAATGTGGCATTTTTCAATTAAAATTAAGTGGTATATATTTTATACCACTGCCCTTCAAGGGGTTAACTCGTTGTAGACTCTTAATTCGGTAAGTTTTGGTCGTACAAAGATCGAATAACGTTTGCTTTGCTTGAGCGTAGAGCAACTTTTACTGAATACATTTATAATATACAAGGAAAAAAGTATAATATATTAAATTTTGAAACGTTCTAAAAAGTAATTATTTTAACGTAAGCGAAATTTTATAAGTCAAGAATTTGATTTTACTTAACAAGAATAAACTTTTTCCGGGAGTATCTTAAGTGATGGGGCATGATGCTTCTACCGCTTCAGCCAAGTGTCGAAAGGGTATAAGGAAGCATATATCGCAAATAAATAGGTATCATGCAATCGCTTTTTCCGAGAAGTATTGATGGTCTTTTTTAATGTTTTTAAAGTTTCTATTTCACACCATTTAGCAGTTACAAGAAAAAAATTCTTTCTTTTAACCTCTCCGCCTTTTACGCAATTTTTAACGTTCTGTCACCGGTTTTGTAAAAGAGAAATATGTGACTTTTTAAATCGATAAAATTGATTAAATAGGGCAAAATTTACGGCATAATTTTACTGGTGGCGATAAACACGGATTCTTAAACCTATTTCTGGCAGTATATGTGTCGCTCGTCCCCAAGGGGATAATAAGGAGAAAGGTAGTGTCTAAGTAAACAATCAAGTAAAATTCTTGAGAACTCAATTTCAACAATTCTCTTCCACAGTTGGAAAAATATCCGAATAATTTTGTGCAGCCCTACATATGATCTATAGCTTTGCATATAAATTGGATATCTTACAAAAGTTTGGTTTAGTTAGAAAATGACGAACTCAGTTGAAAATTCCCATTCAGGAATTTTCAACTTTCATCCCATTTAGCAACAAGCGGAAATGCAGTACTCGAATGTTTTTGTGCAGCCCTGAATACGATCTATAGAATTTAAACTCGCCAAGTAATGTGCAAAAATTTGGTTAAATTTTAATACGCTTTTCACAGTTGAAAACGTATTTCCAGCAAATATCGTTCATACTGAGTACTATAATCGATTTTTTGGTGTGTCCCTGTAAGTGAACGATAAGTGTTCTTCACACAATAGTCTATAACAGGTTTTCATATGTTTGAAATAGTGAAATATTATTAAAATCATTATCGTTATTATTAAAATACACATCAAGTGGATTTTCTTCAAAACAATAATGGAACGGAATTCATTATTTTGAATTTTCCTATAAACGAACGATAAATTATGCATACTTCATTTTCAATTATATTATTGCATGTGAAAATCTCAAAACTAGAGTTAACTCAACAAAATGTACAAATTTTTTAGTAATACGAGCACAGAAAGACACTCACAATCAGGCAAAGCGAATTCATAAACACTTTTTGACTGTATTGGAAAAGCATAATGAAAATCTACCAAATTGAAACTTTTTTTTAAGTCGGTTATTTAATAGAATTTATTCTAATGTTAATTCGAATTTAAATAGATAATAATTGCATCTAGTAACAGTCGTCTAAACATTTGTACGTTTTATTTTGTGACAGGATCCATTTCGCATTGCTGACCAAACAAACCGTAATTCATAAACATTTTTCAATTACATTGAAAATGTAGGAAAAAACCCCTTTACAAATTTAAATTGTTTGTTAAGTCGGTTAATTAACATACTTTATTTTAAATGTGTACATAGAAATTATTATGTTTAGTAATAGTCTTCTGAAAAATTTTTATTTTCTTTTTGCGGCACGTTCTTATCCGCGTTGCTCTTCAACAGGAGTTACACATTTCTGTGAATTTTTCAAGACAGTATGTATATATATATCAGTGATGGTAACCTCGTCAATGAAATTTTCCCTCGAAATTTCCCTCATGAGCTCAATTTTCCCCTCAAAATTTCCCTCGTGAGCTCAGTTTTTCCCACACTGTTAAATTCAGCCCTTAAAATCACCCTCTATCGGCAAATGACTAAAATATATTTTATACTACTTTTCATTTTGGTTCTTCAAAACAAAAATCTTTCAATTAATCGAAGAACATAACTGATTAAATAAACATAAACATAATATAAAAATAAACTCTTAAAGCAATAATGATTATTATTATTTTTTTTTTTCAAAACTGTTATTCATTCATGAAAGTTCTATGAAACAGAAGTTTATTTTTGTTATTTCTCTAGAATGAGCTGGTTAGTATTTAAAGTTAATTTTTCTATTCACACAATATTTATTTTCAAACGAAAAAAGTTTATTCTGATGAAAATAGAAGCAGATTAATTACAATAATTTACAGGTATAATGTTAGTAAAGAAAATTGTGAACATTAATTTCCAAAATTATTTTTATCATATCAATAATAATAATAAAAAAAAAAAAAAAAAAAAAAAAAAAAAAACTTTACTCCAAGAGCCATTCGTATTGAAATACTTTTTTCTTACTTTCGATTTCTCCTTATCAGAAAAACTATTTTTCCTTTTAACTTTGGTTGTCTAAACAATCGAGTCTTCTGCTTTATCCAAATCCATAGCTATAAAACATTAAAATGTAACTTTCGAGATACTACATTATACACATTCTAGAAAAATTTGATTCAAAATCTAAAACTAAAAAACTGTTTTCGCTTTATGCTTTTCTCAAACAAGCGAGCGATTGAAACCGAAAATAGAATAGAATAGTTCCGACTGACGTCAACCTTTTTCCCCCCCTTCCAAAAATCCACCAAGTTTCTCTACTTTGATACATGAGCTTTATGCGGTAAAAGATCAGTAATTTTGATTGGTTGGTGGAAAATTAGTGGCATGTGGTCACGTGGTTGAATCTGATCTATTAACTTAGAGAAGTTTAGTTGTATTACTGTTTCGTGAGTCAATGGAATGCAACAGCAATATTCAGTGAAATACAGTCGAGTCTCTATATAACGAAATCCATCGTTCCAGTAAAAATTCGTTACATAGAGAAATTCGATGTATAGAGAATGTTAAAAATCGTATTTAATGTGTAAATTTTGAAAAAATATTATTTTTGATCTTTTTAATTAAGAATTTGAAATGTTTAAAAGTATATATTAACCTAACATTTTATTTCTTAATTATTTAAGCCGTTTGAAAAAAGAGAACAGACATTTATTTGAAAGATTAATGAAAATCAAATAAGGAAGATTTGCATTAATTTCAGAGGAAGAAATCTGTAATTTTTTGTTGTTTTGATTTTAAAGTTCTCAAGAAAAATGCTCAAATTTTAGCAAGGAATGAAAAATTGTAGTTAACATTTTCCTCCATTTGAAGGCCTCTCTTATGTGCCTCTCATTGATTCCTTTATTATATGTGTAAAAATAAAATTGACTCTGTTTTAAGAAGTATGTTGAAAGGTGTGTGGGAGGTGGGATGAACTCGTTGGATTTAAAGAACAAGGAGAGAAGTAATATTTATAAAAAAAAACTCAGTACTGAACGATAAATCAAAAATAAGTGATGGAAAATTAATTCCATGTGATTTCGAAGCTTTTTTAAAACTGAATAAATTAAGACCTATATTTATGAAAAAATTCGTTATATGGAGGTAGATATTTCGCTATATAGAGACTGTTTTTAATGTAATCATGTGAAAAGGGAACTGTTCCTACTAAAAATTCGCTATGTAGAGAAATTCGATGTATGGAGTTTCGTTATAGAGAGACTCGACTGTAGTTACTGTGCAATTTGCCAGGAGTTTTGACAAACAAGTCGAAAGAAAGGGTTTCCTAAAAAGTTTTGTAGAAAAAAATGGAAAAAGCGCGTTCATCAGAGTAGAATGGGAAATTCTCAAAATTTCCCACAAAACCACAAGTTTCCCGTTTTTCCCACACTGCTCTATTTTCCCCACAGATGTGGGAATTTTCCCACAAGTTACCATCACTGATATATATATATATATATATATATTATCGAAAAATAAATCTACGTTTAATACGCAAAATTTCGCTTTATTTTAAGAAAACATTTTCTATAAGAAAATACTGGTGCCGAATAATTTTCTGGTTTTAAAAATTCAAGACATATACGATCTCTGCTGCCCAGTGAAACCGAATTTATAAACACTTTTCGATTACATTGTTTAGTGCTTAAAAAACTTGCTAAACTGACATTGTTTTCTAAGTCGGTTAATAAATAGAATTTTTTAATGTTTATTTGAATGCATATAGAAAATAATTCGCTTTTTAACCCCAGGGCGAAAATCATGCATTTGTTTTCTAGACAAGTACCAAGTGCTATAACCCAATAAGTAAAATAGCATAAACTAGCATAAACTAGCATTACATATTTGCTGGTTCCAGCAGACTTTCCAGCAATTCATGGTGTGTATTGGCCTACTTAGCTGGAAATAAGCATGAAATGCTTGCATATAGCTTGCCATTTTTTTGTTGTGCAAGTTAGCCATATAGCATGTGATGCTAGCTAGCATATAATAGCATGAAAATCTAACAGACATAGCAATACCTAGCAATAATTAGTATATTTTTGTTGCTGGTACAAGCATGAATTTTGACCTGGGACGCTTTCGGGTCCGATTTTTTTTTCAATTTTTAGAAAAGAACACTTTTACGTTCATGCATGCATTATGTTCATGTAACATTTATACAAACAGATTAATTAACATTTATACATCTATACAAACAGATTAATTAGTGCTTAACGTATAATTAATTCTCTGAAAGATAACGAATGTTGTTTTTTTGCATACTATTCAATTCATATTCATATGACAAGGCAGAAGTTTTTGGTGATGTTTAGAAAATACTGTATTACTTTAAAATTTAACATATATGACAATTTTCTAATACTTTTTGCGCTTTATTATACAGGATTTTTTTAGTATTGTAACTTTTTTTTTTAATTTAAAGAGTGAAAGATGTGTTTAAAATAAAATAACTGCAAACTGCTCAAAGAGAATTAAGCATATATTTGTTGTTATTATTATTACGAAATGCCTAAAAATAAATGATGTCATATGTTAAATGCATCTGCATTTACTAACATTACAGCATGTAAATACTAGCAAAAGTATTTTTTTAAACCATAAAGATCTTCATAAAAAGACATGTACTATTAATAATACACCAGACTCGAAAGGGTTAATATAATTATCGGAAAACTGGTACGTTTGATTTTGTGACTGTTCCTGTTTGCATTTCTGACCTGAGAAAGGAATTCATAAATATTTTTCGACTATATTTGAAAGTGTTGATAATCTTAACTAGTGTAAATTGCTTTTAAAGTGAGTTAATAAATAGAATTTACTTTGATGTCTATTCGAATTTAAATGGAAAATAATTACGTCTAGAAATATAACATGAAAATGTGTATATTTCCTTTTGAGACACGTTTCCATTGCTGAAATTTTCTTGCATGATTGCTAACTCCAAGATATCCAACGATATTTACATGACAACGGCTTAGCTTTGACAGATCAAAGGTTTATAGGGAGATTCCTATGCTGTAATCACAATGCATTTGTCTGTTTAATTTATATCAAATTTTACGATCAATGTAAGCCCTGAAGACACAATGCTATTGGTCTGTCAGATGTTTAATGTAGATAAATCACACAATTTTGATACCTCACGTATTCTGATAACGAATTATTCTAGAATAGGGAAATTTAAATCAGAATCGGTTACTGATTTGACAGAAAATATAGTGAATTTAAACAGAGGGTTGTATGCCAAATAAAAGGAATTTTAAACATAATGTGGAAATCAATTTTGAATATTTTCACCGATCACGATATGCTAAGAGATGTTGTAGACCGGGAAGGCAGCAGTAGAGATCTCCACGGGCTGACCCGAGGCCTGAAGCCCGAGCTCGACCCGGCCCGGAGCTCGACCCAGACCCCGGGCCGGGTCGAGCCTTTTTTTGTTTAAGACTCTCATGCCGTGCCGGGCCCGGGCCAAACTTTTTCAGGGATGCTTGGACCGGGTCGGGTCTAACTTTTTTTTTTCTGTACATAGCTGGGACTTGTTTCCTTCATAGTCTTCACGGTCCAAAATTTTCATTTTCATTTTTGACAGTGTCCGTATGAAAATCATTCTCTCGGCGTATCCTGATCCGTTTAAAGATCAGTAAAATAAGACCTGGTTCAAAAAAGGTTTGCAAAACATGCATATGTTTTTAAATCGCCATTATTCTACAATTAATAATTATTATTTTTTTCTTTTTAAATAACTGTAGATTTCTACGCTTACTAAAATATAACAAAATTAGAAAATTATAAAAAGAGTGAAAAAGAGCCTACCTAGGAATCCTGTTTTAAGCTAAAAACGTGTTGATCATGCAAAATTAATATTCTAATACGCAAGAAAATATATGTGATACATTTATACTTGCTAAGAAAGGAATTTGTCTTGAACACATTATTATTTTCTATGCGATTCCGTCGTAGAGAATTTTGCTGTATACCATTTTTTAGATGGTTAACACTTCAATACATGGAATATGGATTAACAGTATTAATAATAACTGAAAAAGTTACATGAAAAATAAATATTCATTAAAAATAAATAAATTTCGCAGCCTGCGGAACTTCCATACAAATGAAGATTATAAACATGAAAAAAAAGTTACAATAAATATTTTTGGTTAGAACTCTTAGTACGAGACAAGATTTTAACTTAAATGGATGTAAAAATCAATATTTTGTAGAAATTCACTTGAGCCGGGCCTGGCTCGGGCCGAGATTATAATTTTTTGGGGGTTGGGCTTGGGCCGAAATTTGACTTTTTTATCGGGCTGAACTTTGATTTCTATCAGTCGGGCCGGACTCGGGCCTGAAAATGTAGACCAGTGCAGACCTCTAGGCATCAGTACAAATCATCATCGAATAGCGTTCAAGGATTAGTTAAAACTAGTTTCGCATACTAAAATGCAATTGGTCTTCCAAGTCATAGGGTAGAGGGGGTTAGTGTGGACAAGGGGTTAGAGTAGACATTGAAAATAACAATTTAAATAATGTAGAAAAAAATACTAAAAAATTTACACAAACTGACAGCAATGTACTTCATACTAAGCAAAAATTTTGTGACAAAGGGTTAAAATTTTTTTGAATTGTTGCAAGAAGTTCAATTTCATGCATGGAAAGTAAAAAAAAAAAATTCTTTTCATTTTTGCAGCACAAAGAATTTAAATTTAAAATCCAATAAAGAAGTTGCTATAAGACAAGTGTGACTTATCTTCTTTGTTTCTATAACCTTCATTAACACATTAAAATAGATTAAGTCAGTATAACTGGAGAATAACTTCAGAATGTTAGCATGGGGTTAGTGTAAACAGACTACTAGGGGTTAATGCAGACAGCTTATTGTTTTTCAAGATTTGTGTTTTAATTACTAAATTTATTATAGTATAAAAATATACAAAAAGTATATTAACTTACAAATATAATTAATATATTAAACATCAAGTAAGACTATATTCCATATAAATAACTATACATATTGAAATTTTCATCCGACATTTCAAGCAGAAATTTAAAACTTTTCCTTCCGCTATTTTTGTTTAAATTCATCAATTTTGCATTTTTAGAGAATTAATTTAGCCTTAATTTTAAATTAATTTAATAAAATAGACTATATATATATATTCAAATTTTCTATATTAGTTAGAAGCATAAGAAACATCAACTGTTACGTTATTTACACTAATCCCATCGTCACCAACTTTTAGATGTTGCAATCTTTTGCCTGTAATGACTGGTTGGTAGCAAATCCTGGGGAAAGTATTTATATCTATAATATTACTTATTTAGTTGGAAAAGCTTATTTTTCCTCATTTAACTCTAAAAATAAAGCATACAAACTGCCAGGGATATACATATTGAATCAACTAACATTTACAAATGAAAATGAATTTGCGTCAAATTATGTCACTTATCATTCAGAACCTTCAGCTATTTCTGATTTGCAGCCTTTAGTTACAAAGGAAAGAGAAGGCATTACTGTCAGCAATGTTAGCAATAGCTCAACTTTATCACATCATGTGTTGTAAAACGCATTTTCAATTTAAAGCATTTTTTATCAAAAAAATATTTCTGATAGTAAAGAAGTAAAGACAATTAGTTGACGCGTAGTAATTATTCCTGAATCTGTGAGACCATTTTAAAGAGTAATAAAT
This sequence comes from Maratus speculifer, assembly GCA_964019185.1. NCBI lineage: Eukaryota > Metazoa > Arthropoda > Arachnida > Araneae > Salticidae > Maratus > Maratus speculifer. The sequence continues at coordinate 54,807,546 of OZ025292.1, read as the reverse complement.
CACAAGAAAGTTATAAATAAAGTGAAATGCATAACTTATACTTGCATTCTTGAGCGAAAAAAAAAAACAGATAAAAAATGTTGGCACTAATAGAAACAAAGGAGGAAAAAACAACGGTAAGCAAAACAGCACAAGGAATTAGATTTTCAAAAAAAAAAAAAAAAAAAGTTTCTAAACAGAAACAGAAACACGTTAAGAATTCAGTAACATAAAAGAAAAAAAAAGTTTTAGAGCATTTTAATCATTTAAAGATTGAATGAGATAATGGTCAATAAATTTATGTTAGCGAAATTCTGCAGGAATTATAATATTGTGTATTTTGTAGGCAGAGTTGAAAATGTAAATGGTTTTAGTTTCTATGGTGTTGTTCTTCTGCAGGAAAAACTTATCAAGCACATCATTTTATCTTTCTTTATATGAAAAATAGTTAAATAATTCTGAAATTAAAAATAGGAAATAATTGATAAAATCACACAACTTGTGATTGCTGGTGCCACTTCCTTCTCCATAAACCCTTTAGACTTTAATATAAACTTACAAGGTTAGATAATAACAATAATTGTTAAGGAATATTTGTAAAAAATTAACTGTCCACACTAGCCCCCCAACATATTTTGGTTTTGCCTACACTAATTAGTGTGGACGCATGGATCAATGTTAAAAACTGTCAATTTTCTTATTGTTTAACTGTATTTATAATAATCTTTCCTGTATGTTAATAAACAGGAAATATCATTCTTCAATTTAAGAAGGTGAGACTGTTTTAAAATGCTCTTTCAATTCTATAAAATAAAATAAAAATTTTATGTTTACACTAACCCCCCTCTCCCCTATATTGGTTGAAATCACATGCAAACTCTGTTTAAATGGTTGACTTGCAGGTTTATCATTGTATTTACGCTCCCAATCCTCCATGTTTTCGAGTCTTTGGGTGCAGGAGAATATAATGTTAAATCTACCGATTATTGTCTACACTACTACCGACAAAATCTACGAAAATTGGATCTTAGTTTGCCTGCACAAGATACGACTTGTAAGCCCCATTGTATTTTAATATGCAAATTAAGTTATGTCTAATCCTGAAATATCAATCGCCAACTTGGTGAGGTGATGATATAGGCAGCCGCTTCCTGGTCTGTTATGATTGCACCAAACGATGCGTTTATGTATGCATGTATGAAACTGATGTAATTAAAAAATATGTTTTTGCAGATTTGTAATATGGGAATGACTCAAACCTAACCAACCTTCGAAGAAACTTACCTTAAGTAATGATTATTCGGTACTACTTGGTTATCCCGTTGATAAAAAATGTATCGCCAGATTATAAGATTAAATGCCAGTAATGGATGATTGTGAATGTCACAACACGATACACCTGTTTAACACGTCATCAAGTGGTTTTAAATTCACTTTTTAACTATATTTTTATTCATATGTTACTAATTTAATTGTTCTTTCGTTATTTAAAATAAAAATTACGTCAACAAATATAACTTGGCTATTAGTTTGGCCATTTTTATAATTTAGCGAAAATGATTGACGGGATAACCAAGTCGTACCGAATATTCTAATCAATTTTAATGTAAATGTAATACATATGAACAGTGATTGATTTTTAATCTTAATTGAATCTACATCGTTTAACATCTTAATTCACGCTCCCGTGTTATTCACGGGCTGTGTTTCTCTGTCTTTTTATTCATATTGTTTGATTCCTGTCAGTTTTTTAAAATAGTGTAATTGGCTTTATTCAAGTACCATTTTACGTGTCATTAAAAACGATTAATAGTTATCTTTCACAAAAATATTGCAATATGCAATTTGGACTTTTAAATAGAGGCAAGTGTTGATCATCTTCCCCTGCCGTTGTTCAGTTGAGAGTCGTTTATGTTCTGTGTAAGACATCCTTTACGAAGTGCTTGTTCAGTGTGTTGGTTCTTAACTGAGAACAGGAAAATGAACGAACAAAAGATCAGTTTAAAGTTTGGTTTTAAGCTTTGCAAGAGACCGAAAGAAATTCATGAGTGGTGGTGCAAATTGAACATCCACCATACTCGCCAGATCTCAATCCTCCAGACTTCTTCCTATTTTTACCATTCAAACTCTCTATGAAAGAGATTTGACCATATTGCTGACATTCAACAAAACGTGACAAATCTTTTGAATTCCATCCCAAAAAAAGACTTCTTACGGCTTTCGTAGGACATGTATAACAGATCTCAGCAGTGCATAGTTATGGGAAATAACTATTTTGAAGGATGTTATGGTAACCTTCATTAATATATCATCTACATTAATGTTACAGGACTATTCTTCAACTTTATTGTCAGAGGTTGCATTTTGGTTCGTACAGTTCCTGGAATTTCCAGGCTAGAAAATTCTTCGTTACCAATATTTTTTTTACAGAAAATCTCTCCTTAAGAGCCCACACTACTGAATGTAAAGGATCCGGATGACAATTTTAAGTCTATGGGAGCTTTCTTTTCAAATATCTCGTTCAAATTTTAAAATTTTTACATGATTGTTTTGCATAGAATTGCTGAGGACGATCTACAACCGGGCTAGTTATTATTTTTTTTATTTTGGTTTCAGATTAAAAAAAATATTTTAACTTTCGGAACTGGTTTGAACCGGTTCTGAAATTGAAACTATTATAAAATAAAAATATATAACCAAAATCGAAAAAATAAAAACTAGCCCGGTTGTAGATCGTCCTCAGCTATTCTACGCCCCCCCCCCCCCAAAAAAAAGTAAAAATATTAAAATTTGAACGAGATATTTGAAAAGAACGCCCCCATAGATTTAACATTATCATCCGGATCCTTTACATTCTGTAGTGCGGGCTCTTAATTAAGGAGAAATTTTATGCAGTGTAACTAGTTATATTTTTTATAAAATAATACTGATACTTTTCCTGGAAAAAAAATGGTAAAGCGTATGAACTTTGTATATACCGCCTAATAGAAATTGCTTTATTAGTTGGAACTTAAACAGAATAATAGAGTTAAAACTGAACTTATTTTAAAACCTATTTTAATATCGATAGAAAATAATTGTTTTCTATCCGAAAATCTGTACGCTTTATTTTATGACGACTCCCGTTCACATTGCTGAAATTCTACTGTATAATTGCTAGCTCCAAAAGATCTAATGACAATTACGCGACAACCACTTACCTTTGATAGATCAGAGCTTGATAGGGATATTCCTGTTCTGTAATCTCAAAGCATTTCTCGTTTAATTGCACATACCACGTTATACCTTCGATGTAAGCCTTGAAGATCCATAATTATATTAGTCTGGCGAATGTTTAGCGCATAGATCGCAAAATTCTGATACATATCGTATTCCGATATGACGCATTATTCCAGAATCGATTTGAAGGCACCATGATCTGTTACTGATTTAACAAAAGCTACCATGTGTTTAACGCCTTCGGCACGAACGTCTTTTATAAAATTTTTAATCGTTTATGAACGATTTTCGAAAACAGAAAGGTTTGCCTACTTTTGTACTGGTAAGAATAATCAAGATTTCTGAGCACCTTATGCGGTACTGGTCGCTCCTCCCGAAGGAATTAAAAGGAAGTCTGTATGGTAAATAAGTGTTATAAATACAGCCTTTTATAAATAATCGATTATCTTTAAAATCACGCCTAATTTATAACTGACATAATAGTTCAAATAATACTCGATGTATTATATAATTTGGTGTTGGATTTGAATGTGGTTATGGGAAATTAGTAGTCTTTATTTATTTTTATTTTTCCTTTGGTGTAGAATGCGGCGACTTATTTGTAACATAATAAAAAATGTAATTTTCTGCAACTGTAATTACTCGTCTCCAACACTGCATCTCAATCGCTTCTCACATAGTGGCTAGAGCTGAGTTTGTATACTTTTTTTGATTCCGATTCCATCCAAGCCCAAAAAATTTGATGTCATCAGAATCCGAATCCACCTGAGCCCAAAAAATTTGATGTCATCAGAATCCGAATCCATTCTAGCCCAAAAAATGTTTGTCATCAGAATCCGAATCCACCCGAGTCCAAATTTTTTTTGTCTTCAGAATCCGAATCCACCCGAACCCAAAATTATTTTTGTCATCAGAAACCAAATCCACCTAAGCCCAAAATATCTTATATAATCAGAATCCGAGCCCACAAAAATTGATGTCATCGGAATCCGAATCCACCCGAGCCCAAAAAATTTTATATCATTAGAATCCGATCCCACTGGATTCCAAAACTGAAAATACGAAGTAGAAAATCATTAATAACATTTTGAAATTGTTTCATGATTAATTTTCATATTTAAAAGCCCTTCTTACATCGAAATAAGTATTTACACTAAATACACTCTCTCGACTACGGCTCGGGATTCTCATGACTTTGAAAAATCTTTTTAAGCTTTCAAACATTTGCTACTTATAACCAACCGCTAGCTAAAATCTACCAAAAGTCACAATTGTTATTTTTGAAAATCACTATATAAATATATCAGTATGGAGTGCGTTTGATTTCCAATAAGTATGAAAAAAATTGAAAAGAAGAACAAGAACCGAAGATAGACAATGAGTATCCCATGGTTAGCGTTTTTTTCTGAATCGTTTTTAAATCCATTTTTGCTCTCAAACGCATCCAATTTACAGATTCTCTTATTTAGGAACAATATAATGTGATGCATTGGCCAGTTTTTTGATAAAGATAGAATATATTTTTTTAAAATGCTGTCAAAGTGAGTATTTCGCACAAAATTTTCCGAAGCAATCATGATTAAAGAATTAAGGATGTATTCAAACAACGAATCGGTTATTTTATGACTCATTTTTAAATTCAATTCTTTTCTCAAATGCATTCAACTGACAGTTTTTTGTTATTTAGGAACTGTATAATGAACAGTTTTGGTCGATTTTTTAACCTTTTCCGACACACTGTGCCCGGTCTGGGATACCTAATTTTAATTCCAAACTTGCAAACGACACCAATAATATTTTCGTAAGATTTTTCATTTACATTAAAAGCTTAAATTAAGGAATTCAAGATATCTAAAAAATTCGTTTGTGAATCCCGGTGTCAGTCGATAATTTCTCATTTTACTAAAAAATTTTGCCCCTGCCGGAAGGGGTTAATAAATTCAGAATTTATTTAAAATATGTTGTAAAAATGGGCATTTGAGCTGAATTTTTCTTAAGATGATTCTGATAAAACCAGTTTTTGGAGAAAAATGAAATTAAAAATTTTTCATAAACGGCCAAATGAAGTTATTAAACTGGGTTTATCTCTAATCATATATATATATATATATATATATATATATATATATATTTGTTGTTGAAATGAGCACTCTTCGAAATCTACCTCCGCCTATAGGCCCAGCCGACAGGGATTTTTCATTAAAGTTTAGTTATCATAGATGTTATGCTCTAGATATTTTAGAAATTAATTTATTTTGAAAAATAGTTCGATGATAGAATTGCGTACTATCTCCAAATATGATAGAATGTATGATTTCATAGAAAATGTACTTATATATCAATAGGATGGTTATAAGAATAATGTGACAGGTAGAGATGTGTAAAAATAAAAGAAGATATACGCTCTAAGCAGAGGATATATGCTCAAGGCAAAGAGTATACCCTAGAATATGTATACTATAGCTTTCTTGAGAAACAGAAGGTATACGGCATTCCTTTAAAAAATCCAGAAGGTATACGCCGTATACCTTCCACTACATCCCTGGTGACAGGATAACTTCTTTTGTTTTCAGCTCCACTGAGGCTGGTGATAAATGAAAAGTTTCCTAAATGATATTTTTCAAGTAAATTAATAAAATATTTTTTATATTCAATTTAGGTACTTTTTGATAAAAATCAAAGATACCGAGAAAAACAGATTCAATATTTGGAATTCTTTGTTTACATTTTGACAGAAGATATGCAAATTTGTATCGATATCAATTTTAACAAAATGGTCAAATTATTTTTCATTAAAATAAATTATATTTTTTAAAGATATAGTCACTTAAAATTAGTAACCGAGACTTTGATTAGTAACCAAGCTACTAATCCGTTCCTTTTTATTGTTGTTCTTTTCGTTGATTCGTTTGTTCGATTCACATTATTTGAATTTGCTTACATGATATCAATAATCTTGATACACTTTTTACCTCCATACAAAGGTTGAAATATTCAGTTACCTAAGGTATACAGAACAATTTAGCTGTTTGGAGACAAATAGTTTATGGAATAAGTAACAAAAGCGAGTTTGCTTTGTATAAAAAATACTCCTAATAAAACAAAATTCGCGAATAATAGGATTAAGTATTCGCGAATGTTGAAATGTTGTTCATTTTTTATTTCTCTAATAATCAAATCTCCCGAATGTTAAATTGGCGAATGTAAAGGGAAAACTGTCCGCAGAACTAGATATTTGTATATTTGATACTTAAATTCACATTATTTGAATTTGCTGCAATGATATCAATAGTTTCATTTATATTTTGCTTCTATATAAGGGTTGAAATTCTTGGTCACTTAAGTTATATTGTACAATGCAGTTATTTTGTGTCAAATATTTTGTGGAATAAGTAACAAAAGCGAGTTTACTTTGTAAACAAAGTATTCTTAATAACAATAAATTTGCGAATAATCGAATTAAGTATTCGCGAATGATGAAATTTTTTTCATTTTTTATTTCGCGAATAATCAAATTGTGCGAATGTTAAATCTGCGAATGTAAATGAATTACTCTATTCAAGACTAGATATTTGTACCTTTGGTACTGTAGATTGTAACATGTTCGAATTAGCAATATTTGAATTTGCTTGTATGATACTAATAACTTCTTTATAATATCTACCGGAATTTACATGACAACCGCTGATGGATCAAAGCTTGATGCGAGAAACTCATTCTGCTACCTAAATGCATTCCTCGGTTTAATTTCATATCAGTCTGCGCTATCGATAGGAGCCTTGAAGTTATAGCGATATTAAGTTGGCTTCTGTTTAGTGTTGATAGATCACAGTGTTCTAATACCAAATACATTCTCAAACGAATTAATCCAAGGATTTCGCAATTTAGACTACTTGTAAGTTATAGTTTTGGTAAGAGATATCAAATATTTAAAGAGAAGTACTTAAAACAAAAATGAAACAAAATTTGAGAAAATGTTTTTCAGTATTTAAAATTATTTTCTTCATCTTAATAAAGGGGTGAACACAAAACAGTTGTTGCCAAAGTTCGATTCGTTGTGAATTGATTACAGTAGTTTTCCTCAGTTGTGCCAGTGGGCTACTTAAAAAATAATAACTTTATCTATATTTTGCTTTGCTTCTCTAGAAAGGTTGAAATCCTCAACTACTTTAAGCTATACAGTACAATGCAACTGTTTAGGCTATTTCTATGCGATTTGTAATGTCTGTCACGCAGCTAAAAATTTCTATGCTTGTTGGCCACCGTTATTTTCGAAAAGCTTGCTTCAACTGATAAAATATCACCTATAAAATAAGTCACATTTTTCCATTCTAAAAAACTGGTAGCCAAATCGTAGTATGGGACAAACATAAAAAGTTTTCATGGAAATAGCTTTTAGTGTCAAAATGTTTATGAAATAAGTAACAAACGAGAGTTTACTCTGTAAAAAAATATTCTTTATAAAACAAAATTTGCGAATAATCGAATTAAATATTCGCGAATATTGAAATGTTCTTCATTTTTTTATTTCGAGAACAATCAGAACTTGCGAATGTAAAGGGATTACTCTACTGAAAACTAAATATTTGTACTTTTGATACTGTAATTGTAATATGTTTGAATTCCCAGTATTTGAATTTGCTTGTATGATATCAATAGCTGCTATATAATACCTATCAGAATTTACAATGACAACCGCTTACCGCTGATGTATCAAAGCTTGATGAGAGAAACTCATTCTGCAACCTAAATGCATTTCTCCATTTAATTCAATATCAGACTGAGCTATCGATATGACATTTGAAACTATAACGACATTAAGTTGACTTTTGTTTAGTGTTGATAGATCACAGTGTTCTAATGCCAAATACATTCTTAAAACGAATTAATCCAAGGATTTGTGCAATTTAGAATATTTGTATGTTTTAGTTTTAGTATGAGATATCAAATATTTAAAGAGAGGTACTTAAAACAAAAATGAACCACAATTTGAATTTTTTTTTTCATTATTTAAAAATATTTTCTTTATTTTAATAGAGAGGGGAACACTAAACAGTCGTTGCCATATATAAGAGGAGCTAGCTTGTTTTCGAACTTTAAAAAATCGATTCGTTGTGAACTGATTACAGTAGTTTTGATCAGATGTACCAGTGGGCTATTAAAAAAATAATAACTTTATCTATATTTTGCTTCCATAGAAAGGTTGAAATTCTCAACTACTTAGGCTATACAGTGCAGTGCAACTGTTTAGGCTATTTCTATGCGACTTCTCATGTTTGTCATACAGTTGAAAATCGCTATACTTGTTGGCCACCGTTATTTGCGAAAAGCTTGCTTGAACGGATAAGGTATCATCAATAAAATAAATCACCTTTTTCCATTCTAAAAAATCGTAGTATGGGACAGACATGAAAAGTTTTCATGGAAATAGCTTTTAGTGCCAAAAAGTTTATGGAATAAGTAACAAAACGAGTTTACACTCTAAAAAATATTCTTTATTGAATTAAGTATTAGCGAATGTTGAAATGTTCTTCACTTTTCATTTCACGAACAATCAAAATTTGCGAATGTAAAAGGATTACTCGACTGAAAACTAAATATTTGTACTTTTGATATTGTAATTGTAATGCGCTTGAATCCCCAGTATTTGAATTTGCTTGTATGATATCAATAGCTTCTATGTAATATCTACCGGAAATTAGATGACAACCGCTTAGCGCTGATGGATCAAAGCTTGATGCAAGAAACTCATTCTGCAACCTAAAGCATTCCTACGTTTAATTTCATATCAGTTTGCACTATCGATATGAACCTGGAGTTATAACGATATTAACTTGGCTGCTGTTTAGTGTTGATAGATCACAGTGTTCTAATACCAAATACCTTCTCAAAACGAATTAATCCAAGGATTTGTGCAATTTAGATTACCTGTGTGTTATAATTTTGGCAAGAAATAAATAATATTTTAAGAGAGGTACATGAAACAAAAATGAAACAAAATTTGAAAAAATGTTTTTCGTGATTTAAAAAAAAAAATTCTTTATCTTAATACAGGGGTTGACTTAAAACAGTCGTTTGATCGCTTGTCATATACATAAGAAGCTTGATCTTTTTTTTTTTTTTTTTTTTTTTTTTTGAAAAAACTTTTAAATAATGCCTTTTTTTTTTTTTCAGAATTTTTAATGTTTTTTCACCGGTTTTTCAAAACAGAAATATTTGTCTAATTGAATCATAAAAATGTTCGGATTAAATAAAGCATAATATATACAAAAAAAAATTACTGGTAAAAATAATAAATCATGATTGGAATATGGATGCCTATACGTGGTACGGGCATTCACGATTGGCAAAAACAACTTGCTCGTAGGACGTACAGGGAAATCAGAGATGTGGTTAAATCATGATATTTAGAAAATCGGCGGCGATGTAAACAACTAATGAAGCGCTCTTATTGGTTGGGCTTGACTGACAGGAACGGCAATAGTTTGGATGATAACGTCATAATATATAGATGCATTTTTAAAGATTAAGAACCAACGGTTTAGTTTGTTATTTCACTGAATTAATAGTTAATACTCTGTTTTTATCTCCGTGTGTTACACTCTTAAACTTTCATGAATAATGGCCGAAATCATTGGAATAAGGAGTCATGTAAATTAGAGCTCTGGTGATTTTAACCCTTTGCACTCGAGAGGTGACTCTTATTCACCACTCGTGTTGTCAAGTGCCCGTCGTAAATCGGGACGCCAAATGCTTTGAAACACCACTAATGTCTTACAGTTTATTTCAACATCTTTTATCACAGATTATTTGGCCATTAGATAAACAGAAGAGAATTAGTTTAAAATATTGGTGTCCAGAGCATTTGGAACATCCATTTACGCAGGGCATTAATGATAAGTGAGAATCATCTTTCAAGTGCAAAAGGTTAATATTTTGTTAGTGAATTTTGAGAGAAATTTACCACGATGAGCCTTATTTAGGCTACAACATATGAGTAACATATGACAATATATGCGCTTGGCTTTTTCAAAGAGCATAACAAGGGTTATTACAAAATATTTAATTTCCTTTCTTATGTGAATATAGTCTAAACTAAACAGTGTTGTTCATTTAGTAGAGTTTTTTTCTTCATTTGGAATTACGAAAATAATTTTTGCTTTATTTAATAACACACATTCAGTGATTAAATATATTAAAACTGCTAGTTAGAATTTCTGAGAAAAATCGACAAAATTGGCAGTTGTAATTCTAATGATTCCGTAAACTTCGACTTGCTATTATTTTCAAAAATCACGTTTCTGAAAACATGAAGCAGTTTAACAAAAAAGTAATTTGTTTTTCGGATATGTTGGTTCACACTCTCTGAGTCCAAAGGATCTGTTTTATCTGTATGTTTAACGAAATATAGTACAGAGTTCCACCTCGTTGTTTTATTAATTCACAGTCTTTTATGAGCATGATGTCTTTAAGTATAATTTTTCTTCTGACTGCTAAAAAAATAAATAAGTTAAATTAGAAATGATTGAGATGACCTTGACCTACTGTTTTCGTCAGGTTTTAACTAGTTAACTGATTTGCTCATGCTTCGTATGGGCAGGAAGAATTTGCTTAATTTGTCTCTTAAAGCTGTTTTGCGCAACTAAATTTTTATGTACAATTTCAAACTATTCAATAGCAGAAATGTTGAAAATAAATATTAAGGATACTTTAGCTTAAAAAGAGTGGCGTCCATGCCATATTTTCAATTTATTGTATGGAAAAAAAGAATCAGATTAGTAGTTAAAGATATTTCAGAGACAAATAATCGGATTTGTGTATATTAATAAAAGTGATAATATTTTCACATAAATAGAAAAATTAAATAAATTATTGGACTTTTCTATAAGGCACTTTGTTCAGTTCTATTCTTTTTAATTATTTTTTCAGTAGTTCAAAGCAGTGCATATAAATTCCCCCCCCCCCCAAAAAAAAACATTTCTTTAAATTAATATGTAAAATACCTTCCATACTCTGTTAAATAAATTACGCAAATAAATTAAATAATAATAAAAACACGAGAAATGTACTGGAAATGAAGTTATCTGCTCTCTGTTTATTTATTTAAAATAAAACTTCTGTTTTAGTATTTCTCCATTTTCAAGTTGAAATTTTCCTGCTATTCAAAATGGGAGTTTTCCGTTTTTAGAAATAAATGTGCGTCTTCCTCCTGATTCCAACATTGATACTCGCCGAATAAAGATGAATGCTTTGCTCCATACACAAACAGACCATTGCCAACGATTTGATTACAGGCTTAAACGTAAATTACGAAAATTTAAATAGAATTTTTATGTTTTCTTTTTATTGAAAAAGACCATATTCATTTGTCTGTCTTAGAAGAAACATTTCCATTTTTAACAGAAAGTCCACTTAAAACCCCCCCTCTCTCTCTCTCTATATATATACTTATCAGGATTTTTTTTCAATTTATGCCTAGGAAACTTCCCCCTCTCTTTCCACCCACAGCGCTACAACAATTAATTAATTAATAATTGTATAAACTAATAAAGTAACTAATTATAATTAACTTATTACATTAATAAAATGGAGTTACAGACATCTAATGTGATCCTTAATTAACACTATTGATTTTTTTTTCAAATGGTGGGGTTAATTCGATGCCTTGGAATAAAAGGGCTACAACTGCTCTCACTAATATTCTGAGAAAAATAACATAAAAGCATCGTCTCTTTTAATGCGACATTCCCGAAGAATATTTTGAAACTAATTCTTGAAACTCATTCCTGGATGCATTATGCGTCTGTTTACACCATGGCACTAATAAGAAGGTGGAACTGACACATACATGAAATAGTGAAGCTTCAAATGTAATCGATTTCGAGAAGTTCATTACCACCGAAGAAAACTTCCAACGGTAAAACTAAACAGAAAATTTATCTTTATTTAAACGCCTCATTACGGAAAAATTGCAATAAAAAATAATGGTAAAAACTGATATTAATTTTTGCTGGTGGACATTTATTTCGGCAGTAGTATTTCCGCCAGAATGTAATAACCAAGTCAATTTATTGTTTGTGTTAGTGAAAATATTAGGATACTTGGTGAAACTGACACTTCTAAAAAGAAACAGAATTTTTTTTTTTTACCATTGTTATGAGAGAATATTTTCGTGATAAAGCTGCTTAAATTAGGCAAAATTTTCTACTCAAGTTTACTGATGGAAGAAACTGAATAAAATAAGATTAAATGAAATAGCCGTCATCTTGTGAAGATTTCCTCAGTTACTTCACTATATGCATAGCTGCCAACTTTTACGCATTTTTCTTACCACAGAAAATTTATAATAAATATTGTCTTAGTAAATCGTCGAGATCTTACGATTAAACAAATGAAAAATCTTTGTACAATTTTAGTGGTAGCAAAAATGCGTAAAAGTTGTCTGCTATGCTATACGTCTTCGCCTTTTTGTTCATAATTCCAATGTTATACCCTTTATCTACCGAATTATGAATACATGAAAAATTTATATTCTAAAGCATTTTGTGTAAATTGTTTAAACTAAATTAAAAGATTTACATAATCATTTAATAAAATTTTGACGCATTTTAGAAGGATTGAAGGATTTAGATGGATTTATTATATTTGAATTTACAACGATTTTGTGCAATATTTATAACTCCACTCAAATCTTTTATTTTAATTTGTTTTCTTAGTATTTTGTAGAATTATAAAATGTGATGTTCTTACAATAGGAATATAGAAATATTTCCGAAATGAAAAATCCCTATCCCCTTCCCTCAGCACCAAGAAAACTGAAAAAGATACAAAGGCAAAAGAAATCATCCTTTAAAAATATTTTTCTTTTTTGTAACCAATAATGCTTTTGAAATAAAATAAAGTAATGTGTCTGTAACTCATTCTAAACAGTATTACAATTAATCGACGTATTAAAATAATTTTATAATAAGTAATTTTAATGGTACTTATAAGTACCGTCGGTAGATAAAGTGTTAAACTATAGTCATTCACAAGAACTCTCGGGATGTGATGTCATCTGATTTATAAGAAATTTGTCTGTTAGAACCTTGTCTTTTCAAAACAATCTACAAAAATCAAAATTATCAATAATCAAACTATGAAGGAAAAAAAATTATTTATTTTCAATTTATCTTAGAAATAATTTTTGTAACATAAACTACTTCCAGGCGGGGGAATGTAATCACATTTCCAAATTGTAGCGATTTTTTTTCCTTTAGAAATTTCAAAGTCATAACCAGAAAATTTAGAAAGGTTATTTTATTTTATTTAACTCTCGGAATACTTTTTATTAGTATATAAAATAGCGAAAACAAAAAATCATGCATGAAACATGGATTATGTAACACTAACAGAATACTCCGAAAAAAGTTCATCGTTGAAGGTAAAGGATAAAGTCTAAGTAAGCAATTTGAAAAATACAAAATACTGTTACAAACCCAATTTAAGAAATTATGAACATATAAATAAATATAATCCTTAATTCATATTTAAAAAAATAAACTTAAAATTAGACTATATGTAAACTATTTAAATAGATGACTTTTTTTTAAGAGATGTTAAATTACTTTAATTTTTAATACTTTGAATTGTAAATACAGTCTTCGTCAAAGAATACAAAAATACTGTTATTAACGTCTTATTTTTCAAATAGTCAATTTTTAGATCCGGAAAACATTGTGAAAATAAAATAAAACAAGTAATATTCTATTTTTATCAATATCTACATTTTATTTGTCTTTCCAGAATTCCGAAATTTAAAAATATTTTCGCTATTTTTGATTTCTTGTTAATGATCTATAATTGCTACACTATAAAAAAAAAAAAAAAAAAAAAAAAAAAAAATCCGTTAAAATACGGAAATTGTACTGGTAATCTAGACGCTAGTACTATTTCCGTAAAATCCAAAAATAGTTCCATTTTTTCGCATAAATATTTCCGTTTTTTTAATATTCCTTTATGTAAAAATTTTCATTTGAAAAGTTAAAAGAATTTTTCAAGGACAAGCTAACATCTTTATGATTTTTATACTTTACTTTACAAAGACACGTTAACATCAGGGACACATTGCATGCATTTAATTTGAACAACAATGACGAAATGTCATTTACCTTCTACGGGGTTTGAACCCGGGACCTCTTCTGTCGTAGCTGGCAGTGAAATACCATTACACCACGGTTACACAAACATCGCTTTCAAATATCTTTACTTATTTCAGATGCACGTCATAAAGTAAATATAAGATTTTGAATGCGAGGGTTTTTTTTTTTTTTTTTTTTTTTTTTTTTTTAGTAGAGATAATATTTTTCTATTGAGTGGATAGTTATAAATGTTTTACAAATTTTCTTTCAATAATTTCGAATATTTAGCTTATTAATTTTAGCTTTATATATGTATATATATATAAAATTAGCTTTTAAAATATTGTAAAATGTATATAAAAGAATGTATTAAGAGTTTTGTTTCCTTCTTTTTGGAAAAGTTTTAAAATTCGATTGTAATATTATTGATATTTATTTATTTATTTATTTTTGAAAGGATACTATCATACTTTAAAAAAAACGTGTATTTTAACATTTTATTTTATTACGATCTACTGTAAACTCAATAAAGATAATTACAATGGGTTTTAAAAATAAATTTCAGTTTTTGATTTTTTATAACTTAGGTAATCGCCAAAATTAATTTCGGTAATATACTTCGATATGTTTTTACTTTTATGTGCGAACTTCTTAATTTGAATAAACTATATATATATATATATATATATATATATATATATATTAAAAGTAGAATTTCTTTCACTTTAAAATGTACTACGCACTTAAAAAAATATTATATAAATAAATCAAACATTATTTTAAAATCATAATCAACTTTCCCTTTCAGCTATTTCAAACTTAAAAAGAATTAATAAAATTTTGTCATTTTTTATTATTTTCTTAATATTACAAAAATACGTTAGCTTTTTATTATTAAAACAAAAAGAAATAGAGACATGTTCTAGCAAATTGTTAAAAAAAATCTCTGTATAATGTTTTCTACTCCTGACATAGATGGCACCACTACACTCTACTGTTTCCGGAAAATTGATGGAACACTTACTGGATTTATATGGATTTGTGATTTCAAAATGTCAAATACGGAAATTGTACCGTTTTTTAATAAAAATGAAACTATTTCGTAAAATTTTAAGGAAAAGTTTGTGTATATTAACGGATATTTTTACAGTGTACGTACTTCTTTTTCAATACCGAACATGATACTATAAACTTCATTGAAATATATCAATTTCATGTTAATCCGAGTATATTTACTAAGAATTAGAGGTTATGGTACAGACAGACCGGCAGGCAGGCAAAACAAATTCATAAATCTTTTCAATATGTTGGAAAATATTAATAAAAATAACTGTTAAAACTTTCAATTGATAATTCGCAATTTGGAACTGATTTGCTTGTTAAGTCTTCGCCTGCAAATATAGTATTAACCTGAAAATATAGTATTATATTATAGTACATAATACACTGTTGCCAGATTAGGGATAAAAAAGTTCTCAAATTACTTGATTGTCACCGCTTTTTCGAAATAGAAATATTCAGGCTATTTAAAAAATGGCTGAAAAATTTTAAAATATAAGACGAATTGAAAATAATTGTTTAATTATTTAACTTAATTTTTCAAAATTGGTGAAAGTCAAATAATCTGAATTAATATTAGTCCCCAATCTGGCAACACTCACAGACTAACATAACATCAAGCAAACACCTGCAAGTATAAGTATAAAGCATGATAATTCTTTAACTGATAGTAAATTAAATGCATTCAATAGAATTTCATTGTTAATAAGTATCAAAGAAGACGTTTAAATTTATAGAATGAGCTTTGGAATAATAATAAAAAAAAAATCACTTCTCATGGGCTAATTGTGTTATTATTTGAATACATTGTTCTGTCTTTTGCAATATGTTTGGTAAGTAAACGTTTGAATTTGATGTGTAAAAGCTGTCTATTCATCTTATCATCAACATCCATTCATGCCATTGGAATTCCTGTTATTTAATCAATAATCTCTTGCAGATCTCACTGACATTAACATGACAACTGGTCACTGTTGATTGATCAAAGACTAATGCCAGTCTTCCATACTGCTACTGAATTGTAGATTTGTACTAGAGCCACAGAACTGGAATTTAACTTTGATGGTTATAATCGTTCTTCGAGTGAAATACAGAGTTTCTTTTCTTATCGAACCCAAAATTTCTTAATTTGTAAACCAAATTTATATTCGATCATAAGTTAAATGGTTCATCGATTGTATTAAAATTTCAGAAAGAATGTATACAATTAAGTTTTTTAAAAATAGAGTTTGCCTATTCTTAAACCTGTGAGCAATAGAAATAAATAAAAGTAAAGTCGTGAAGAAGGCTTTCAAAATATAAGATATTTAAAAGAGTTAACATGGATATTTTTTAATCACTTAACTGATCAATACTTTTGAAAAAAATTTTCAAATAATGCCTACCGTAATTTCGGGCGTATTTCCGGAGAGTAGGCAGGTTTTTAAACTTTGCAGAAAAAACAAATGTAACCATTTAAATGTAATTGAAAAAAAATTATTTGAAAAGGTTAATATTAGTTTTTATTAAACTGATCGCTCTGTTAGAAAGATTTAAAAAAAAGCATAAATATATCCTGATATTTTTAGTTTCAATGTCAAATAATTCAACCGATGTACATTTAAAAAAATAAGAAAAGGAAAAAAAAAGGAGCCCAAAACGACGTTTTGAAAAGAATTTTTTTGAAAACATACTTTGTCTGAAGTCAATGTATAAAGTTGTACTTTTGTACTTTTTTCAATTATTTTAGTTGCTTAATAGTGCTGATATCTCACATCTGGAACCAACTAAATATTTATTTAAAAAAAAAAAAAAAAAAAAAAAAAAAAAAAAAATGTCAAAAAAAAAAAAAAAAAAAAAAAAATGAAAAAAAAAAAAAAAATGAAAAATGAAAAATGAAAAATACAAAAATATAACTTTAGAGATTAATCTTATTTGTTATATGTCAAATGAATCGTTTAAAATTATCGAAACATAAACGAAATATTTAGGAAGAGAATCTCCTTGATTTAACATTAGCTTTGCAATGCCTTTAAATAACTAATTTAGACTCCTTATCAGCAACTTTATGAAGTAGGGGTAACACAAACAGATTTGTTTGTACATAGAAAAGTTTTCATTTTAAAATTACCTTTGTAACTAAATGAAATTAGCTTTAGTTTCGAGATTAGACAGTAAACTTCTTCAAATCCGCAACCCTAAAATTCAGATAATTTATGGACCAGTTCAGATCAAAAGTTAATTTTTTTTGCTTTCTTTTTATGTATATTTTAATATGCAGCTTTTCTAATATTACTGAATTCATGTTTTTTCATGAAGAAAGAATAATTTTTTTTTTCTGGAAAAATTCAAGACATTGCTGATATTCCTGGTAATTGCAATCTTCTTACCAAATATACTTATGTATTAATCAAACTTTTTCGGTTATTAAGTTTGGCTAAACCTGAAGTAAAACTTACTTATTTTGAGATTTTGATGTGAATTAGAAATTTATCATTATGCGTCAAGTTTCAGCGAATAATTTAGGAAAAATACCTTTCACTTTATAATGTATATTTAATCATGCATTTTTTATTATTGCCTTTGCTTTTAATATTTTAATCATTTTAAAAATTATCTAAATTTTTATTATTTTAGTTTATTGCTCATTTCAATGTTTTACTATATTGTAAGCATTCAGTATAGTTTCGATTGCATTATTAATTACATTCAAATTATTCTTTTTAAAAATGTAAGCAAATCGATGACCTACAAAATTCTAATATCCGCACAATCTCTGGTCTCAAGCTCTGCGAATTTAAGGGAGTCTACTGTATTATAATTTCAGGGTTAGATAAATAAATAAATCTACAATAAACTTTTGTAAGCATTTTGGTAACATTGTTGGATCTTTTACGATGTCAGTAATGATCCAAATTATAATAATCCAAATTATAATATTTTTCTTAATAAGAGCTTACTGTGCACAAGAATAGTCATTTTTTTATCTGCTCTAAAAGATGCGAGCACTTTATTGATATAAAATATGTGTTGCATAAAATGAACTTAATTTATGACAGAAATTAAATAGCTTATCCATTTTATGCTAAAATAAATAATTAATTTCTTATTTAAGTAATAACTATAAAAAAATAATAATAAAAAGAAATAACATCTAAACATATTTGTTTTGTGCTAAAATGTGCACTACAACAATTGTCAGCTTTAAGTCTGAAAAACGTGTGAAGGGAAGTAACCTAAAATCATTGTTATAGCTTTTTTTTAAAGTTGTTCAGTTAACCGTAAGTTTCATTAACTGGATCGGCCTCGGTGTCAACCAGTCCGTATAATCGTCGCTCTACTATAATCCATTTGAATTTCTTTTTGCATTTTAAAATAACATTAAGCATCAAATACTTTTTATATTCTTTATTATTATTTTATTCATATTAATCTTAATTCATATTAACATTTTTGTTGGATAATAAACTATTTGAAAATTCCTCTTTATCATTACGAAATTATTATGATTCACTTCGAGAGAATAATGAACGCATTGAAATATTTATTACATGTTTTAAAGGACATGTTACATCTATATATATGATGAATGTCAACACTTTAAAGAACCTGCCGTCAGTTTTGTATTAAATTTTAAATTTAAATTATAGACAACAAACTATATGAAATTCAACTCTCATATAATTTGCCGCCCAAAGCTAATTTCAGAATTACGTTCCTTCTGATCAGTCAGCAGTGAGAAGTGGTCAGGTTCCCATATGGTTAGATATTAAGGGTTTATCGATCAAATGCCAGCTTGTTTATTGTAATTAGATGAGAGAGAATGTGTTTCAATTTAGTGAATGGATAATAGGGTTACGTAGTCAAACACTCTTGTTTGCTTCCCACCACTCTGAACACATGAATGCAAGAATAATTATTATAAACGCATAACATGACATGATTCTGGAATACATGAATTCACTCTTTTTAGGATTGAAAGTTGTCATATCTGAGGGTACGTACTGGATTAGAGTCCTTGGATTAGATCGCGTAACCTTTTTTGTTGTATGTCTCTAAGTTGTTTTTCGGATTCGGATCGAGGCGATTCTAATTGTTTCGGATTCGTATAGGATTGATTCTAATTGTTTCGTATTCCAAGCGAGTTGATTCTAGTTGTTTCGTATTCCAAGCGAATAGATTCTAATTAATTTATTCTCTAAAACGAAGCAAAAATATGAGGGACTGTATCCAAATATAGTAGTATGTGAAATAATGTTTATGCTATAATGACACAAATCAATGAATATGTGAGTACTTGCTATAATTATAGTCGGTTAACATACGCAATACAAATTAAAAGTAATATGAATAAATCTAAATAAAAATAATGGTGTAAAATACTTTTTTTAAAATTTCAGTAAAATTTCTATCGGTTTTAGTTTTAAAGGAATCGTGGTTATTGCTTTTCGGAGTGTAATGACCATACTGTTTATATATATATATACATATATATATTCAGGGCTGCTTTTAGCAACTATTTTTATAGTCTTTTTTCATCATTATTTTCAAAAAATAATGTTTGTAGTATATTTCTCTTGCACATATGTCAAAGGGTAAATGAAATATTTCTGTTTTGGGAAAGTGGTTCGAGATAGAATTAATAAATAGCCGCCAATGGGAGTTTTGTGTAAGTGACAATTTTACATATTTTCAATTTACAGTCGAATCCCGTAATAGCGAACCCGGTATATAACGAATACACGGATATATCGAACTAAAATTTTGGTCTCGCCGTTTTCCTATTGTATTTAATACTAATTTATTCTTTTAGAGCAAACCTCCAAAATCTTAAGAATTGGTTTTAACTAAAATTTTTTCCATTCGACCATGGTTTTTCTTTTTCTTTTTTTTTTTTAATTTTCTGCAGTTGTGAAAAAAGGATTTCGACTTTAATTTTATAAGAAAGTTCGAAAATGCATGCCGTCTAGTAAAATATAGAGCAAATTAGCAATCAGTCTTTTTATTAAAGGGTAGGAAGAATTGCATTCTTTCTGTTTTACGGTAGCCATTCTTCACGTGTGATCACACCCGCCGGTCAGAAGTTTTACGTTACTCCTATCACAGCTGTTCAGTAACATATTTAACACTAACGTATTGAACGAACTTATTTAAGAATAATTTGAGATATGATAGCATTGAAAAGAACTTCTTCTATGAAGCAAGCAAAAGTTTTTTTTTTTTTTTTTTTTTTTTTTTTATGATAATCCCTGGATTTCAGAAGATGATAAAAAAGGAAAATTAAATGATAAAAAGGTAAACAAACAAACAAAAAACAATAAAAAGTGTAAATCTTTTAGTACATTCGGAAATATTCCTTAAATTGTCCGCCCATCTTTTGCTTAACCGAACTAAGGTCGGTCTCTACTTATTTGAATAGTCAGTGCTGTGTTTTATTTCTATTTGTCTTCAATTTTTATTAATTTATTTAATATTGTGTCAATTTAGTATAACTAATTTTAGTCAATTTAATTCATTAATGATCATATTTAATAGCTTTTTCAAGTTTTTTGCTTCATACATCATTATTGGATATAAAAGTAGCAGCTAAAAATATACACATTCTGTGAATTCTAACATTTTTTTTTACAATTCGGATATAGCGGACAAAATCTTCGGTTCATTGAAGTTCGTTATAATGGGGTTCGACTGTATTGTTAAATGAAATTTTAATATGCTTTAAAATGTAAACAAATTCTCAGTTAAAAAATTCCTTTTAATATACTTGATTAATTTAATATACTAGAAAGGCCAGTAGTTTTCGTCAAGTCTTATAAAAATATTTCGCGTTAGAATTTTTATTTAAAACAAATTAACATTTGTCTTTTAGAGTTTACTTTTATTTCTTTTACTTCTTTTTAACTTATTTTATAATAAAATTTTTGGTTTGAAATGAAACATAATCACATGTTAGCGGTCAGCATGATCGCTTACAGTCGTTCTAGTGTTAAAATGTCTTTAAAAAAAAGTTATATTTTTCAAGTTACCAAATATCTGAAAAGAAAAGCACACTACATTGACAAACTCTCACTTGTGAACCATAGTTTTTCCTCTCACATTTCTTTGAGTTGATCTTTCAATGCGATTAATACATTGTTTATCACGTTATAATGTAATGTATCTAATTAATCTATAGATGAAATGTAAAATATGTAAAGCTTATTCCTAATAGTTCAGTATATTAAGTTATCGTTTACATGCATTCTAACATTCATAAATATCACAAATAATTTAAGCGTGAGAGTTATGTTTATTTGAATTCTAAAATTAAAAAGCTTACGTCAAAGAATAAAATCATTTTCAATTGGAATCAAATGGAATTGGAATGTTTCTTCATTTACAATTTAGTGATATTACCTGTGGAAAAACTTGAAAGTCGTCGTTAAGTTATAATAGATCTCCACTACAAGCAAGGAAACTTTTTAACGAAACTACTCTTAAATTTTTTAAGAGCATAATATTCTATTATTGTTCTCATATTTCTAAGACACAAGGTTTTGATTAAAAAAAATAAGAATCTAGATAAATTTATATTAAGAATTGTTTGCACCAATTTTTCGTAATTATCTTAATCTTTTTTAGTTTTATTAAAGGAAAAATATACATAAAAAATTAAAACACTCTCTTATGTTAATCTTAAAAACCACAATTTCACGATCGCAATTCATATAGTTATTCATATAGTTATAGTCGGCTATAATAAGTCAATTTAGCATGGATTCCAATTAAACTTTCTTTAACGTTTAATAGCTATCAGAAACTCGTGAATTTCTTTAAAAATATTTTTCTAAGCTGTTTCGTTTAATGATATGCCAATTGGAAAAAAATGTTATTTACTGTGTGTATTTAAAAATTTGTAAATTCTTTTTTCAAAGTGTAATAGTCATTTATTTTTTTAATATTTTTTTTAGGATAGCAGGTCTTTTATTTAAATATCACACCATTTTTTAAAATTCATATCTTGGCCTTTATAGAGTCTAAAATATATGGTTGTTGACGTTAAATTTATCACGGTTAGTCAGACGTTGTCACAGTATATTTAGGCGAGCGTGGTTTGGAGCATAATTAATTCTTTTTTTTTCGCTTGTAATATATTAACAGCTGTGCCCATATGGAATAATTGGCAGTTAATCATCTGCGGTTGATTAATGAGAAAAAGCTAATATGATAAAAGTCCGAGCCAGGATTCGAACCAGGATGTGTTGGCGGAAGCCGCCAATGCTCTTCCAACTGAGCCATCCCGGACGAACACTGTAGGACTAATTAATGACACTGCTCATTTCTGGAGAACAGTTTATCCTAGAAGACTCGAGTTATATAAATTCGTGTTTTGTTTCTTTAAATAATATTCGATCCACTTGACATTTTTTCTTTTATTTCACACCACACACACATATAGTTGAACAGACACTAACATATACTATTTACATAAAAAAAGATACATATTTTTTACGGGGAAGTAAAATATTCTTCCTCGCATCGAGAATTCGAACAACTTCTACCTTTTTTTAAACAAAACATTGCGCCACAGGTGGCTTTCCCTTTGGCGACTGCACGGCGCCTTCGGGTTGATTCACACGTGATTTGCAACAGCTTGCCCCCCCATGAACCTATGGGGTTCATCATAATACATGTTGCAATACGATACATTAAATCAAATACAAATTTCAAAATATAATAAGAATATACATACTTTAAACACTTTAAGAATTCTGGACATACACTTCAACTAGAATAATAAAAGAAAAGATTACAATGCAAATTTCACTAAAAATAGTCAATTGTCATTAAGTTCCAAATTATAGAGTAATTGCACCGGCCTTCTCAAAACAGATTTTTGAGTTTTTATTTTGCAGGCCCTCACCTTGCCGTCTCTTCCAGGAAAGGTTTCTATAATTTTACCTAAACTCCAGAAATTTCTGGGTAAACTATCGTCTTTTATTAAGACAATATCGTTTATTTTAAATTGGGGAATATTAGTTTTGTTTATACTTTGGTGGGCTGATCTCAAATTTAATAAATACTCTTTCTTCCATCGGGACCAAAACAATCTCATCAATTTTTCTCGATAATTATAAGTTTTAAGCAATTCTTTCCTGGAAGAGAAATTCGAGTCAAGGTGCAGGCGTGCTGGAGGGAGAGAAGTTATTCTTCTTCCTATTAAAAAATGTGCTGGGCACAATGGTACGGGGTCCTGGCTTTCATCACTCATGTAAGTGATGGGTCTAGAGTTTATTGTGCCTTCTATTTCAGTTACTATGGTGGACAGTTCGTTGTAAGTTAACGATGTTTTGCCTAGCGTTTTTCGTAGGGCTGTTTTAACACTTCGCACCATTCGTTCATAAAAGCCACCCCACCAGGCGGCTCTTTCTACTATATATTTCCACTTTATTTTATGGGAAGCAAAAAATTCTTTCACCTCTGGATGAGCTACTAAGCTCCACAGTTTCTTAAGTTCTAGTTCAGCACGTTTAAATGTACGTGCATTGTCGGAATAAATTACGGAGCATAATCCCCGTCTAGCGATGAACCTTCTAAATGCGAGTAAGAAGGCTTGCGTAGATAAACTGTCTACCAGTTCCAAATGAACATTTCTTGTAACAGCACAGGTAAGAAGTAAAATATATTGTTTATTGTTCTTATCTTTTACGAATAAGGGACCGGCGAAGTCGCATCCTAGAATATTAAATGGTGGAAACTGTTCAACACGATCAGGTGGCAACGGAGCTACTGTCTGGTCTCCTGGATTCGCAGAAAATCGTTTGCAGACAACACATTTTTTGAGTAGATTCTTTATCGTTTTTCTAGCTTTT
The DNA here is from genome assembly GCA_964019185.1 of Maratus speculifer. Lineage (NCBI taxonomy): Eukaryota > Metazoa > Arthropoda > Arachnida > Araneae > Salticidae > Maratus > Maratus speculifer. Next base: position 54,783,338 of record OZ025292.1, on the reverse strand, counting down.
AGAAGCCAGAACCTTTCTCTGATTTCGACAAGCGTATGTGTCACTGAAGAATGATACACTTTCTCGTGTGCATACCAAATAATTAACTCAGCTAATTTAGTTTTGGGCGGCAGAATAATCGGATACTTTTCATTTTCTAGTAAGATGTTAGATTTTGAAAGTCGCCCTGATACACGTAAGATGCCCTCAGCATCCAGAAAAGGATTTAATTTCATTAGATTAGAATCTCTTGGAAGGGGTTTTGCCTTTTCTAAACATTTAATTTCTACAAAGTATTTTTCATTTTGAATTTGTCGTATCCAATAATTTTCCGCTTCCTGGAGTTCTTCCATAGTTAAAGTGCCTCGATTATCTTGTTTATGCCTAGTCAAATTTATGAAACGCAATACATAGGCTGTTATTCTCAACAATTTATTTAAATTAGAATATCTATTAATATCGATGATTCTTTCACGAGTAATAACAGTGTTCACAACGATTTTATCTCTGGATTCCATTTCAATGTTAGAAAAGGAACTTTTTACGTTATTGTCAAGTTTCGGCCAAAAATTTTCGGATTTACTTAGCCAATCCGGGCCATGCCACCAGTGCTTGTTACTGGCTAATTCTTTGGAAGTGAGTCCTCTAGTGAGCATATCAGCTGGATTATCTTTACTGCTGACATGCCTCCATGCACTGGGATCAGAATTTTCTTGTATTTCTGCCACCCTATTCGCAACAAAGGGCTTCCATTTGGCAGCAGAATTTTTGATCCAGTTCAATGTTATTGTGGAGTCCGTCCAGAATACTACCTTTTGAATATTATTGAAAACATTTTTTAGATGGCTAGCTATTCTGGAAGCTATTAATGCACCTAGAAGCTCTAATCTCGGCAAAGTGATTCTTTTTAAAGGGGCCACACGAGCTTTAGAAATTACAAAACAAGTTTTAGAAAAGCCTTCGGAAGTCTGGTATCTGAAGTAGCCCACTGCCCCGTAAGATTTTAACGAAGCATCAGAAAAAAGATGAAGTTGAACTTTATCATCTAAAATATTATCTGTGTTAAAATAATACCTGGGTATCTGAATCTTTTCTAACAGTTTTATTTCGCTATACCATTTTTCATATTTTTCTTTAAATTCTTTAGGAAGTGTGTCGTCCCATTCTAAACCGCGTTCCCATAACTCCTGAAGAAGTAATTTAATTCTAATTAAGAATGGCGATATGAATCCGATAGGATCAAATATTTTGGCAGCGCTGTGCAAAACATGTCTTTTGGTGTATTCCAAATTATCACCATCTGACATAAATGCCTTAAAATCTATTGACAGGATGTCGTTTATATTATCCCAATTAAGTCCCAGAATTTTTAATTTTGAATGACTTTCGTCTGTTTCTATAACTGGGTTACCATTCTTCCATAATTCCCTTAATTCTAAAGAATTTGTATTAAACTTTCTCAAGTTCATATTTGCATCCTTAAGTATTGAGACAGCAGAAGCTGATAAATTGAAAGCTTCTTGGACTGTCGGAGCCCCATATGCCAAATCGTCCACGTATAAAAAATTATCTAACATATTATAAGCAATGGGATTAATTTCTTTGTACTTTCTAATATGTTTCTTAATTGTCGAAGCCAACACGTACGGGGAGCTCGTGACTCCAAAACAATGTCGGTTAAAATGATATAAAGTCACAGGTTTATCTATGTCACAATCATCAAAGTATAAAAAACACAAATAATTCCTGTCCTCTTTAGACAATTCTATTTGCAAGAATGCTCTAGCAATATCGCCCAAAAAAGCAATTTTATGAGACCTGAAATTTAATATTATGTCAATTAAATTAGGATTTAAATTTTCTCCAGCGAAAAGACAATCATTTAGACTTTTTTCATTATTTCTTTTACTGCTAGCATCATAAACAATTCTTGATTTCGTACTAGAAGAATCTGGTCTAAAAATAATTTGGTGTGGCATTACGTAACCAATAAAGCAATCAGTATCGCACTTTTGAATAATACCTTCACTTAATTGTTCTTTCATAATTCCGTTATATTTCTGAAATAAAGATTTATTACTCCTTAATCTCTTTTCCAGACCCACAAATCTGTGTTTCGCAACTTCTTAATTATTTGATAAACTTTGTTTGTTTATTTTAGAAGACCATAAAAGTGGCGCGACATACCTTTGAATCTCAAAAATTATTTCCCTCTGAAATTGCGTAACCACCTCATATTTTTCGTCGTTTTGAATATCAGTAGGAAAGGATAAAAAATTATCTACATCCCACAATTTTCTTAAATCATTGTCTGTTGATGTACAAATGACCTTAAAACAAGAAGCTCCATTTACATTATTGCTATGCATTCGTCCAATTAAAGTTTTTCCAAATATTGTTGGTTGAATAAATAAATATTTATTGATTTTCTCTACCCCTCCCGTGATTGTCGCAAACATATAATCACATCCCAATAATATTTGTACAGTCTTTTCATTAATAAATCTGTCAGCAAACTCATTTTCATCTAAACGGAATTTATTTATGAGCTGCGAATCAATATGCGATTTTACTTGCGTCGCACTAATTATGTCTGATACGAGCGCCTGAACTGTTATCCTTTTATACGGAGGATGAAGACTAATTATAGTATTATCCACTAAATCATACTCTTGTTCTATGGCGTTACGATTCGCGAAAGTATAAACTAGCAATTTCTCTCTTTTTACTGGTTTTAGTTTTAAAGCAGTTGCTAAATTCTTTGCAATAAATGTGCGCGAAGATGCAGAATCATATAATAACCTTGTACTTAATTTCTTGGAATCACCCATTACCTGTACGCACGCCGTTTGCAAAATTGTCGAATATTTTTCTGGAAAATTTTGAGTTTTAATAACAGATGATACAACCGCTTGATTTTCTTGATTTTGTACAATTTCTGATTTTTTAGTATTCTCAACGGGACTAATTTCAGAGGATTTCTTAGCGGGGCAAAACAAATAGTTATGTTGAAAACTCTTGCATAACTCACACGGTTGTAATTTTGCTTTACATAGAGATAATAGGTGGTTCTTATAAAAACATCGGTAACATCTTCCTTCTTTTTTTAACTTATAACGCTTTTGTTCATCTGTCATTTCCTTACATTTTAAACTATTATGATTCGAATTACAGAATACACAAACATTTTTTACGACCGTGTTCAGCGCAACTGAAGTGGGAAAATTACCCTTTGTTCTGGTAGGAGCATTTTTTTCCCATCGAGATTTTTCTGGACTTTTTAAGGAATTTCCTGATATAACAGTTGCCGCTTCCCTTGAATCAATCTCAAATTTTATAAATTTCATTAATTCATTAACATCCCCCGGCTTTTCGTTATCCTTTTTCCTTTGAAATTCAATTACCAAATTATGAGGTAATTGCCTTAAAATGATAGGGATTAGTAAATACCCAAAATTGTCGGTAGCTACTCCTATCGCCTGCAAATTTCTAATGCTTATTTCGCATTCATCATACAAATCTCTCAACATTTTTGTATTCGAGCATGACCTGATCGGTTCGATTTCTAATAATTTATTTATAAAACCGCTAATTAAAATTTCCGTTTTACCATATCTTTTTTCTAATAAATCTAGCGAGTGATCGTAATTACTTTCTGTTAGGGCTAATCCAGATACCGTTTTATAGGCTTCACCAGACAAAAATGATTTCAAATATATTAATTTTTCTATTTTTGTCAAATTATCATTAACATCAATAGTATTTTTAAAACTATTGATAAATTCAAGAAATGTATTAGGATCGCCTTTAAAATTCGGAATATTTAATTTTGGTAAATTTACAGTAGGCAATCGTGTACTAACATAAGGAACCGTACTAGCGTTTGACAACGAACTAGCATTTCTCGATTCAACATCATTTTTAAATTTCTTCAAATTTGTTTTTATTTTAAATTTCGTTTCATTAATAGTATCATTATACTATTTTGAACTTCCGTTTCTAAATTCGTATCATCCGTGATCAATTCTTCGATTTTCAAATTAATTTCCTTTAATTCTAATTGTTTTTCCTCCAAATTTATCAAAAATTCCGAAAGCTTATCAATATGATCTTTATTTTCAAAATCAATATCTTCAATAAACGACTCGACCTTTGTTATAAATTTAGTTACGGTCGTTTTCATAACTTTACGCTTAGCCTTTAATTTTTCAAGATTCATGCTTAGAAATAAAAATTACAGTACCATTTTTCTGCCGAGATTTCGAGCTTCTTTTCGGTAATCTTGAAAACACACTTCTGGATCGGGAATCTATGTTTAATCCATATTAGCTTTGATATTAATGTTGCATTTGCCGGGTATCGGCGCCAGTAATGACACTGCTCATTTCTGGAGAACAGTTTATCCTAGAAGACTCGAGTTATATAAATTCGTGTTTTGTTTCTTTAAATAATATTCGATCCACTTGACATTTTTTCTTTTATTTCACACCACACACACATATAGTTGAACAGACACTAACATATACTATTTACATAAAAAAAGATACATATTTTTTACGGGGAAGTAAAATATTCTTCCTCGCATCGAGAATTCGAACAACTTCTACCTTTTTTTAAACAAAACATTGCGCCACAGGTGGCTTTCCCTTTGGCGACTGCACGGCGCCTTCGGGTTGATTCACACGTGATTTGCAACACTAATTCACCCAACTAACTTCAACGATCGCACAATCTGGTCTGATACTCTGGATCAGCTCAGCATAAGTTGAAGGTTAATACATGGAACTGCAGAAAACGCGGCAAACGAAACTAAACTAGATTAATTTATAACACGATTATCCAATCGGTAAATGAATTACAACAGATGTAAATTTTCCAAGTGGGTGAAAAAAAGTTCTGGCCAGGATTCGAACCAGGGATGTATTGGCTGAATTGAGTGGTTAGTTTTTTGAATTAGTTCTCCAATGTTCGTCCAAGATGGTTCAGTTGGAAGAGCATCGACGGCTTCAGTGGTTTGAATCCTGGCCCGGATTTTTTTTCACCCACTTGGAAAATGTACGCTTCTTATAATTAATTTCAGATTGAATAACCGTGTTATAAATTATTATATTTTGCATTGTCATTAAAAATATACAAGGGGATATAAATTTAATAAATTTAGCACATGAGGAAGTGAATGGGAATCATTAGGAAGTTCTTCCGGAAAGAGCAATACGTAATGTTGCTTTTTTTTTTTCTTTTAATTAATGTCAGTGTTGCCACTTTGACCTACACTTTTATTTAAAAAATCCAAATCCGTGACAGAAATTGAAAACGGTATATTAACTTTATTTGAATGACAAAAATTTTGTGGTTGTGTATATTAAATTATTCAAAATTTCCTGTATAAATCTAAAATTTCAAAAATAAAAACGGAGTTCAAACTGGCAGCACTGATTTCTTGTAGCAATGAGCCATTAAAACAATTTTTTACAATTAGTAGTAGTTAAAAAAAATAATCGCTCTAAAGCTTCGTATGATAAATGGTCTCATCAACTTTTATAAAAACTAGCCGCCCTTTGCTACCAGTTTGGTCTCCTTTGAATGTATACTAAACATTAAATTATGTTGCTTTTATTCATATTCTATTTTAATTGCTCAACTTTTTGCCAAATCAAAAAAATTCTGCCAGAAAAATCGGTAGAGATGTAACATACGCATCGCATGGGCACGATTGCAACAAAATGGCAATTATATGCCTAACATGGTAGTTCGGCTATTGTTGTTTCTTTATTGATAAACTGTTTATTTATTTTTATTTTCTTTTTTAAAATGTTATAAATAGCTTTGTGCTATAATTATTAATTATTATTTCCTTTTTAAAGTAATAAAAAATAGTTAAATATATATATACGTAATTGGTCTATGAAAACGGAATTTTTGCCAAATTGACGCCAGAAAAAAAATCGCGCCAATATGTTACGTATATGACATCTGTGGCGAGAAATCAAGAATTCTGTATTTTTATTTTAGCCTGTGACGCAAGTGATAAATCGCCAAATATTGCACCTGTTGAGGCCTGTATACCATTTGCCTTTCATTAAAATTAAATTTTTCCAAATTAGAATCCCCTCTCTATTTTTTCTAAATTAAAACATATGCCCCCACATTATTTTTTTTTCTTCTCTTTTTCATTTATTTGCCCATCTTCTGTTTTCAACTCTGTGGGTAATAAAAACATCCCCCGAAATGTTTCCACACTTAAAAATAAAAAAGAGGACAAACCCCTATCCCAATAAATAAATAAATAAATGCATGATGCCTGCAAGTGACGTTGTAAAAAGCGACTAATGTCCACCTCAAACAAGACCACCCATATACCAGCTGCAAACTTGCCTTGTTAAAAAATTTATTAGGGTAATTTTACTGCCTGAGAAAATGGTAACAATACCGTTTTTTAAGAAAGAGAGCAGCAAACTTTAAAATACCCCTGAATATATGTTTTACTTTGAATAAAGACCTCCCCGATAACGAAATTTTTATTACCGCCATAAAACAAGAGGCTAAAATGTTTTCTTCCCTTTTTTTCCGTGGGAACCGCAGGCTGAGAAGTTCTTACACCTGGCCCCTTCAGAGGGTGGGGATTTGTGTCACGTGGTTTAGTGTTGCCCTGTTATGTCCTTATATGGTAATAGGAGAGGGAGAATTAACTTTGAGCCAATGATAGCCCATCCCGGTACGCACGAGGAGAAACGGCTACCCTTGTTGGTAGTAAGGGAGCCCCGCAGATAAGTTTTTTTTCATGAGAATTGGGATGTAAATTTTGGAGTTTTAGAGGAGTCCGGTCTACGATGAGGACATAGAAAGGAGTAGCTGCTCTGTGCCCCCCCTCTTTTTGGGAGAGGGGGAGGCGTTTAGAATAAGATTTTAAGAATTCTTTTTAATTGACGCTCGGATTGCGCAGGGTCAGGACCGAGGACCAGGTGATGCATGAAGGGAAGACTTTTCCCTTTTTTCGACATCAAAAAACCCTGCTAAGGGTTGTCCCAGTACAGACATAGTTTTCGAAATCGAGACTATCTCGGATGCTTCGCGCTGGAAGGAACTTAGAAGTGTGCTAGTAGACTCGAACCAAACGAAAAGTTTTAGAAGTTAGCTTCTGAAGTGGGAGAAGCACTGGAGGGATGTATCCGTGATTTGAATAAGACCTTGGTGGGTTCCTCTTCGTCAAAGAAAAAAAAAAAAAAAAAAAAAAAAAAAAAAAAAAAAAAAGGAATTTTTAAGTGGTTGTGGGAAGATTGTTGCTCCGTGCGAGAGTTACGCCGACCCCAATCCATGTTTTACAAAAGTTTCCACTGCCCTAGAGTAACACGAAAACCTCCTAGACAAGACCTCTAGAATTTGTTTCGAACTTATATCACCTAGTAAAGTGACGAAGATTTCTTCGAGAGGTGTAATAACAGTGTGGAAAATCTTCAGCGACGTCATGGGACAAGGTGTAAGGATGACTGAATTGCAAGCAGTTCTACTAGTTGAACTCTAATTATGTCTGAGATATTCCTAACTTCATAAGGACGAGAGACTATCTCGAAAAAAGCGAGTTATGCCTAAATAGTGCTAAGTGATATGTCCATGTCGCCAGTGGGTAAGCGTATTCTAATGCTAATCTTGATCTGTAAAATTATGTTTATCTTTTATATAAGTAAATAGTTTACTATGAATAAAAAAAAAATGTGTATGAATATTTATAGGAGGAGATCCTCATTATTTGGGTAAACAATTTTAGAATTATTGTGTGTATATATGTATAAAAAAAAGGGAGTAGATGTTATTGATTGGGTTTAATTATATATGTAATAAACTAGATTTGTAAGTGAAAAGTGTACATATATTTCTTGTAGTTTTACTCTACTTTCTCTTTACTTAAATAATAAGGAAATTTGATTAACTTTAACTCAGATGAAAATTTTTTTTTGTTTTGTTTAGCAGTTAAAATTTACCTGGATATAATTTTAGTTTATCCTAAGATTAAAAAAGGAAGTAATTTTCATTCCAATAATCTACTTGAAGTCTAATACTTAAATGAAATGTTTTCTTAATCTTTCTAGAAACTTTAAATGGATATAGATGGACTTACTTTATGCTCACTTTACAAAATTCTTTTATTAATTCTAGTTTAAAATGGATAATATTTAATTGTTTTTTCTCAAGAATTGATAGTTATAATAATAACACCCAGGAATTTTATATTTAATTCTCATACCAATGCATTTTGAAAATTCTAAATGAAATAAAATGAGTTGGTAATTCACAATGCAATTAAAAAAAAAAAAAAAAAAAAAAAAAAAAAAGGGATATAAAAGTACTGCTACTATTCTATCAGGGTCATATGCCATTACTTGTGTTGTAGGATGATTGTTTTAATATTGATATTTTTGTTTATTTAAAAAAAAAATTGTCTTTCTTAGCTCTCTGAATATCTGAGAGATTTCAGTCTTTCATCCTCTCTTTCTAAAATTTAATTAATCAGTACTTGTAGTTCTTTCTTAAGCATTGATATGTATTTTACATCCTACAAAACAGTAGTGGTAAAGTTGGGATCATTGCTACAAGCTTACAGTGAATTAGAGATCTGAATAGGTTGAGAATTTTGTTGCACCCTTTTTAAGTTGTCTCCAAGATATTTTTAATTATGCAAAAATGGGGATGTTTTCATTAATTTGTAAATTAACTAATGTGATCGTGTAACTTTAAGTTACTTCTTTAATTCCTCTTTTCCCTTTTTCAAAATAATTATGGAGTTCACTTTGAATTTAATTGTTTTATAGCAACAAGATTCAGGTAGGTGGAAACTTAGTTCAGATCTCAATTAATTTAGTAGTCAAGTTGATGAAATAATCTATTTACTGAACCCATAATATATGAAAATGACTATTATTTAATGGAAACTTATGCTTAATGTTAAGAAGTAAATTATGAATAAGATTTCAAAATATAGTTACTAAAAATTGTGGCAAAAGATCCCAACACACCCATGGCTTTTTTGTATTTTATTTAATTTATTTAAAATATAACACTATAATTCTTTCACTCATTTCATTCATATTACATAACTTTAATGTGAAATTGAAACGTTTCAAAACCGTGACTTTTATTTATTTATTGTAAGTAAAAAGAACATAATGATATTATGGAGTCCATGATTATAAAGAGAAAAAAAACGAAAATAAACCGAATTTAGCACGGTCTAAATTCTGCAAAGAACTTTTACTCAATAACCAATTAGATGCGTTTCATTTGAGTATTGCCATTAAACAATTAACAAATAATCGCGATTTCTTTGCCACGCACGATAACGTAATATATGTATAGATCTTTCGAAATAACTTTGAATATAATTATATTCACATTTTAACTGTTAAATATTAATCAATTCACTTTCCAGAGTTATTATTTAATATACTTTAATCATTCCCTTACATCTGCTGTACTTAGATAATAACGTTAGCTATTTAAGTGGAGCATAATGTTCTGTTGTTCATGCCCGAACGATTCCGAATATCATAATGTAATCGGCAATTCAATGATGGTAACGAGAATAATTTATAAGAGGTAGGTGCTGCGGAAGTGTGTTTTAGCGTTGTGTTGCAATTCGATTAATATGTAAAGAATGTCTACGTATGAGTTTTTTTGCGAAATTGCAGTGCCATATGGTGTTTTTTGCATGTCATCAAGTGGTATTCATAGGGTCAATACCGCATCAAAATCAATTCACAGTAATTTATGTAAAAGGACAAAGAAAACAAGTTGGAAATTGCATGTGAACGTAGCAAATGAGGTGCGTTCGTACGATAACGAAGTTTTAAAAATATTCAGATCTTGCTGATATAGTAGAGCGTACTCCGGACACAGTATAGTAGTCGAAATCTTTACGTTTCTGTAAATATGCAGGAAGTAATTTTTATTACACCTCAGCAACGTATATCTTATTCATAAAATGTGAAATAGTTAAATACAATTAAAACACGTACCAAACCATGTTTCCCCGTATAGCATTATATAGTGGAATACTTTTGTGTGGCCCTGTAATTTAATAATAAAAATTCTTTGCATCACAGATTGTACAGAATGCATATTTTAGTATATGTTTCATAGATTCATGCCAATTCTATTATGTTCGAATGAGTGTAACATCATTAAAATGCATTTGAAACTTTTTCCCCATTGACCGTAATGTAATGGAATCCTTTTGATTGTCCCTGTAATTGATCTATGCATCCGATTTTCATAACATTTGAAATGACTCGACAAAATTACGCAATAATTATAGGTTTTAAATTTCAAACGATTAAAATGCATTTAAAACTTTTTTCCCTATTGACCGTAATGTAACGGAATCCTTTTGATTCTCCCTGTAATTGATCTATGCATCCGATTTTCATAAAATTTGAAATGACTCGACAAAATTAAGTTATAATTATGTATTTTAAATTTCAAACGATTCGGTTGGGTAGTTTTTGCGTTGTTATATGCGGACAGACGTACAGACGGACGGACGGACTGAGCGACAACAATTGGTGCTATGTATTTACATAATTACGAACGCACCTAAAAAAAGCACTGTTTGTTCTATATATATATAATGAAGCAAAATATTAAAAGTTATATTAAAACAGTGAATTTTGTCAGAATTCACTTTAGTTATAGTAAAATTATTTTTAAAATTTGAGCTTTTAGATCATTTTTTAAATTAGATTTTTTAAATTTAATACTTAACAATTAAGTTTCCCTAAATCTTGAAACATTTATTTAAATTCAAACACTAGTGTTAACAAACCGCAATATTGAAACATAAAAAATCATCTTAAAATAATGCAAGTTATTCAAATCGACTCTATTTATTGTTTAATTATTAAGAAAGTGTATTTATAAAATATTTTTTTTTTATAAATTTTTGAATTAGATTTTTTTTTAAATTTAATGTTCAATAGCTATATTATCAGAGCACAATCATTATAACAATTAAGAATAAAATTGACCATCAAAATTCAAAACTATTTAAATAAAAAAAATTCTTGATTTTTATAAGATGACTCTATAAAATTAAATTAAGTAAAGTAAACAAAATTAAAAATTGTTGCTCACGTGTAAAGATAAATTCGTTTGCATGTTGTGAGCACTCATTAAATTTTCTACATATGTGTAGCAAATTTAATGAGATATGCAGAATAAAATAACAATTTACATAACACTCGTCTACCAACTTAACCCTTTCGTGTCTGGTGTACTATTAACAATACGTGTCTTTCAATGGAGTGTTATTTTGTTTTAAGAAACACTTTTGCTATTATTTGCATGCAGTAAGTTAGTATATGTCTGTGCATTTACTATATGACTTCATTTATATTTAGGCATATAGCAATAGTAATAATTATTATTATTTGCTTAATCTCTTTGCGCCGTTTGCAATTCTTTTTTTATGTTTTGAATTCTAAGAACCCTTTTTTTCCCCACAGTCCTATGTTTGTGTTACCTCACCCAAATTACTGGCAGGTTCGAGTCGGGGAACACAACCTGAAGGATAAAGAGGACAGCGAAAAGAAGATATCAGTAGCCCAGGTCTTTTATTATCCTTGGTACCACGGCTACGACAATGACATTGCCCTTATGAAGTTATCCGAACCTGTTCCAGAAAGTCCTTACATCAAGCCAATATGTCTACCCAAAGATTCGGACACTTTCGCCAATATGAACTGCATTGCTTCTGGTTGGGGAAAAGTGGACTTCAGTAAGTAGAGATTTGATTGTGCGATTTTTGTAAGCTATTAAACGCGGATGTAAAGTAATTTATGAAACGAATCGTATAAAAATATTTATTCTAGAGCAATACACAATTTTTAATAAACTTCTGACCTATAGATGGTTTTAAAAGGAAAAAAATGAAGAATGGATTCGACAGTGAATAGTTTTTTTTACCTATATAGAACAAAATTCATCTGTCTTCTCCAGGATATTTTGGATTTAAATACTAATAATTGCATATAGTATTAGAGGCATTTTAGTTAATGACGGAAGTTTTGGAGTTAAATAAGAATATTGCTAATTGGAAGTAACGCTATTCCAATTTATGAAATCATGGAAAATCTTTACATAACCCTCAGAAATGTGCAGCCGTGGAGAAAGTAAACACCCCCTACCAACACCTCAACAAATCATTGTAGAAGAAAAATACTTCTACCGAACGATTAGAAATAAAGTCTGCTTTTAAATGATGTATGTAAAATTTGCTTAGGAGGGCGTCTACATATTGAAACGAACTTAAATTTCATTTTTAATGGCAACATCTAATTTTAACAAGATAATTCAAATCTTCGGTTCAAATTATGCCTAGACACCAAATTTCAAGTCATTTTATTCATAAGTTTTTGAATTATAAGCATTCAAAATTTAGTTTTCTAATGTTAATTTATATACATTTTCATATTTGTATTATTATCCCCTGAAATTATACCCCAAATGAGTTAATTTTTTATGTAGCAATAATACTACAAAACCCAAAAATAAATACTTTGAACTGGCAAATCTCATAATTTTATGATATGAATTATGAATTGTGAAATTAATATTCGAAAAAATATATATATAAATTGCAGCCTACAATTTTGTTGATGTATTTAGATTTATTAAGTCCTGCTTTATGGAAATCAAAAACTTTAAATTTTTCTTTCAGGTAGTTTTTAAATTGTGCCTAAAAAGGCAAAATAATGGTTTAATCCCTTCTCGACGGGAACCTTTTACGAAATTTTTAATGCTTTGTCCCCGGTATTTAACAACAGAAATTTCTGCTTTATTAAATCGAGAAAATTCTCCTATAAAGTAAAGAAAATTTTGCTAGGAAGAATTAAAAGGGATTCTTCAGCCTTTTTGCAGCAAATATACAGGTGGCTCGACCCCAAAGGGTTAAGGGACCGTCTAGGATAGAATTAACTAGATGTTTTGAAACTTCTTATGCTATCCTGCAATCTAGCACAGTCTTCAACGACTGTTTGAGTAGCTTCTAAGATGCCTTGATCGAGAAGGAGGCTCCATCATTCAACAACCTAGTACTGAACTTCAATTTGGATACAGCCCCTAAAATATGCTCGTTTTAATATAATTAAATTCTCGGAAACTTATCGCACGAATTACATGAAAATTTGTTTTAGGCTAATTAAAAAGTAGAGTTCATTTATGTTGTCAGAATTAGGTATAGCCATGGCAAAATCAGAGTTAGAGTTCATTTTAATATGTAGATGACTTCATACACAAATTGGGGTGGAGGAAGCATCATCATGGCCAAATAATTTTCGAATTTTCACCGTGGTCAAACATGGCTACGTATAATGCTTGAAAAAAAAAAATGGCTGCGATTTAAACTCTTGAAATGTCTAAATTTTAAGTGCTTGAAATTAAAACAATTTAAAACCTTTGAAAATTGAACACTCCGATTCAGACACTTAAGTATGTGAATTTCAAAATTTGAATTTAGAGTGTAGTAAATCTATCAAAACAATTGTAGGTCAATATTATTTTTTCAATAATTATTTTATAATTAGAATTCATATTATGAAATTTTTGAAATTGCAAATTCAACGTAATTATGTGTGGAATTTTCATATCATAATCACTCAAAAAATTATCCTGATTAGATGACCAATTTCAGAAAAATAAATTTTCCAAAAAATTATCTTTATTTATTTATTTATTTATTTTTAAATAGAAAAATAAATCTAGATTAAATGTGAGAAATTTCGTCTTTTTTAAAAAGAGATTTTCTATTAGAAAATACTTTGTACCGAAGAATTTGCTGGTCTCGAAATTTCAGGACGTGTATGACCTCTGAAAATATGGAAATATGATTTAACATCAGAAGGTTTAAATTTTGAATGTTTATGATTAAAACTTATAATCCAAATGAGTTGAAATATTGTTTTAAAGCATAGGTTGATGGCAAACATTAATAATAATAAAATACACTGTATGTTGTTATTGAAATAAACGAAGTTTGGTCCACAAAGCTGCCAAGTTTCCGGGTTTTTTGGATACGAATATTTTAATACGGAAGATGTTCTTTTATTTAATTGGAACATTTGGGCGGTTTAAGAGAGCAACATTTACTCCAATATGATGGTGGCCAAGGGCGCCCCAGGCGACTGTTATGTATCGCTTTTGCAATTGTTGTCAAAGTGTCTGATACGGTTTTTAATTTTAAAGATGCGGTTTCAATTAGATTTAAAAAATAGGCTGCTGTGGCAGTCCTGTTGGTCTGATGTTGCTTTGCAGATGACTACCTAAGCAAACGTTATAAACATCATTTAAAAGTATACTTTATTTAAAATCGTTTTGTACTAATAATTGGTTTCTATTATAATCACTTGTAGAGTTAGTAGGGGGTGTTTGCTACTTTTTAAACTACTGTACGTTTCTGTGCTGTTGTAATTAACCCTTTGCACTCGAGATGTGACTCTCACTCACCACCAGTGTTGTCAGGTGTCCCACTTAAATCGGGACACAAAATGCTTTGGACACCATTCATATCTTAAAGTTTATTTCACCAACTTTTATCACAAATTATTCGATAAGGCGAGGAAAATTTGTTAAAAATACTGGTGTACAAAGCATTTGGAGCACCCATTTACGGGGGACATTAGTGTTCAGTGAAAATTACCTCTCGAGTGCAAAGGGTTAATTACTGGATATTTTACACGGAAAATAAAACAAAAAAATAATAATTATTATCGTGTCTTAGTGATTGATCATTGTTTTATTTTATAGCATCCAAAGCGTCTGAAGATCTGCGGGCTGTAGGTATACAAGTATTCGACAACAGCAAATGCAGTGCTTACACCACTAGGTTCCGGATTCCTATTCAGCAGCATCACCTGTGCGCAGGCACCATGGAAGGTGGCAAAGGAACGTGCCAGGTAATTACATGTTATTTTCTTTATAACTACAATACATTAGTGATTTAAAACTATTGTTGCTGCAGCAAAAGATACTTTTTACCACTTACTTAGTGCAGAATTTTTTATTTAGCCAATACTGAAATAAGTATGAGAGTACCGAATGGGAAATCGTACATCAAACGTGGCTAATGAGGTGTGCTCCTACTACAACGAGTTTTAGAAATATTTACATCTTGATGCAATAGTTGTTGGACTTTTATAAAAAAAATGCACAAGTACAAAATTTATTACAATTCTATATATCAAATTCAGAAATTCGAAAATAATAGGACTCCGTCAGCAATATGACGTAATTACTATGTTAACCCAGAATTACCTATCATGGGATACCACTGAATTAATTAAACATGGCAGGATTTAGTAGAATGAAGTAAACTTTTATTAATAATATTTTAAGTTTTGATTTCATTTTTATAAAATTTGAAAGGTTCCGACTAAATTCTGAAACAATACTAAATATTATTGTTTAAACAATTCGGTTATGTAGTTATTGCCTTATTATATGCGAACAAACGGACAGACAGACAGGCGGACAAGACGATGATTCAGGGGTCGATTTAGAAAATGAAAGTTGCATAGAAGTAACTGCTATACAAAGTCAGTTTTGAATAGCAGTTAGACACTTTTGTATAGCAAGTAAAAAATAGCTAACGTAACTTTTAAATCTTGAAAATTTACAATTTTTTTTTTTTTTTTTTTTTAGCGAGTAACAGTGATTCAGTAATCAATCACTGCGTCTGGGCGGGAACAAACCATGTGTTTACTGGGAAAACTGCGCCCAGCAATGGCATCTCGCTGTACTTCCATTGTAAATAAACACTTGGGGAGAATGAAAACACAACGTAATGTCGTGTAAAAAAATCTTTAAATTTTAACTTTAAGTGTACATGGCATAACAAAGGTGTGGAAAATATGCATCGCAATGATTGCGATTTAATGCATTTCTCGGATTGCATTTTAGTTAAATTTGAATCGCAAATTGCGATGCGATACCGCTTAAATCGAACCCTGCGATGATTACAGGCATAGTTGCCAACGTTTACGCATTTTTTGCTATCACTAAAATTATGCAGAGTTTTTCCACTTATTTAAGCAAAAGATTTCGACGATTAAATAAGACGATATTTATTATAAAATTTTTGCGGTTTAAAAAAATGCGTAAACGTTGGGAGTTATGTTACATGCATTTATGTAATTACGAACGCACCTAAAGTTAAAGCTTTATCGTAAAATAAAAAACAGTAAACTATTAATTAATAAAAGTGTATTCGTTATAAATGTTACTAAATGTTAAAATGTTTTTCGTTTGTTATTTATAATTTGCTTTCGATTTTATAGTCTTGAAAATGCTTCATTGTTGCAGTTTCACATCTATTTGGCACATTTTGGCAAGCATTGACACCAGTGGTGCAGTCGTAAAAATAACAGAGAGCATACGCTCAAAGCAGAGGGTATACGCTCAAGGCAGAGGCTTTCTCTTTCACTTTCTAAAATACATATACCATAGCTTTTTACAGAAACAGAGGGTATACAATGCTCTTTTAAATAATCCAGAGAGTATACAGCGTATAACGTCGTGTACCCTCCACTACATCCTTGATTGGCACATAATAAAATCCATTGTTGTACATTTGTACGAGTTATAGAGTATATTTAGCAATTTATCACTTGTAGCGGGCTAGGGGAAAAATTTCTTAAAATTATCTTATTTATTTATAATTAAGTTGTAAAAATTTTAAAATGTTATATTGTCTTCAGAAACACAACTTATGCATGTAATTTTTTTAATAGTAGCAAATCAGAAAGCGGGCAGAAAATGGCTTAAGAACACCTACCTTTACATACCAAAACTACGTTGAATTAAAAACCAAGAAATCAGAATCATGTGTCAAATATAGATTATGAAACAATTTCAAACATTTTCAGAATACTAAAACAAAACTTAACAGCTTATTAAAGTGAAATGTGATGTCTAAATAAACAATATATAATGCGCATGATGCATTTGAAAAACCAATTTCTGTTATTAACATAAACATTCTGAAAATATCCGAATTTATTTATTTTACTTATTTTATTTATTTATTTATTTTTGCAATCTGTTTATGATCTATAGTTTTATATGCATACTATATACTATTCTAAAAGTTAGTTGAGTTAAACGTATAGCATAGTATAAGTTCCATGAATAAAAGGCAATATGCTCGAGAACTTTAGTGCAGCCTTGTGTATGATCTATAAAATTTATGCACACCCAGTAATATTTTTTTTTAAAAGTTCAATTTAAAAATATGTACCACCAATGAAAACGACCTCTTAGCAATCGATAGGCATTGATAGACATCGACACATCGATTATTGTTCAATTTCTACAAAAACCAAACTTTTTGTGTGTCATTGTAAAAAAACTTAAAATAATAATGCTACATTCATTTTGTAAATTTAATTATTTTTCATAAATTTTCAATCTTATCCTAAACTTTGTCCTATCATTAATTATAATACTCTCACTATTATGTAATTTAGACTACAGTAGCATTTTTTCCTTCTTATGGCTCCTTAACTTTTTGCAACTTTTGTACTAGAAAAAGACAAAAGAAGTAGTTAATTATGTTAACTGCAGATATGAAAAAGTACTTTCGAATTAATATTTTTTATGTTCTTTATTTTTGTAATTATTTGTTACATGCTTAAAAAGGTATAATCCAACATCTCAGTAAATATTTTTTAAACGAGAGCTGTAAAATAACCAAAGGATAATTACCAACAATTGAAACTTGTTGTACTTATCTATTTTACAGGGCGACTCTGGTGGACCACTGGCATGCCAGACTGCAGATAGAGGTTGGGTTCTAGCTGGACTTACCTCATTCGGATCCGGTTGTGCCAAGAGAGGATTTCCCGACGTATACACAAGAGTATCCCACTTTTTGTCCTGGATCAAACAGATGCGAGGTTATTAATACCGTCATATTTGTTAGAACACTTGTTTGTTGTGTGGGCGGGGCTTATTATGCTGCCACACCTTTTTCAGAATGTGATTGCAAAATAAGATGTTATGTAAAGATCCTGTTGGTGCACGGCTGGTACTGTGCGGAATATTTTTCTTGTTTTTTGAAAAATATGTTCCTGTTGGAAGATTGTAGGTAAAAATGTGACATTATTTATGAATAAAGACAATTCTATATTATTTATGAGCAGTTATTTTTCAAAACATTTCATGGTGTTATAAACGGGTGATTATTCCATTACACAAGAAGAATGTAAAGAAAATTATTTCCAAAAAGTCATACAGTAATTTAATTTCATTCTCTATCTCTTTCTGATTTCTATAATTGCATCTCTTTTCCAGGCATATTCGATGCGATGCTTTCATCATATGCATCAAATATGAAAATAAAAAATGAGTTAAAAAATAAAATCATCATAATAATAATGAGCAATTATTTTTCAAATGTTTTTTCAAAGCACTTCATGTGGATTCCATTTCACATATTTGATTATGAAATGAGTTTAAAAGGTAAAACGAAGAAAAACGTTTAATAATGAAGTTGAAATGTTTTAAACAAAAAATCTGGTGTCAAATCTTCGGTATTTATAGTGTTAAATAAATCATAATTTACAATTTAGATTTTCTGGTTTAAATTTTGATTTTCTGAATTACCTAATTTCTGAAATGCATTCTACCAAGTGAATTACAGGGTATAACAGCAAAAGAAAATTTTAAAATTGCAAATTCGTTACAATTTTCTTGATGTGCTTCAGTATAATTCGCATGTCATTTTTTCCTAGATGTCTTCAATTTTAAACTTTTAATATTATTTTTAACA
This sequence comes from Maratus speculifer, assembly GCA_964019185.1. Taxonomy (NCBI): domain Eukaryota; kingdom Metazoa; phylum Arthropoda; class Arachnida; order Araneae; family Salticidae; genus Maratus; species Maratus speculifer. The sequence goes on along the minus strand of OZ025292.1, from coordinate 54,764,545 downwards.
AATTATTATTCTTGCAGGCTAACTTGAAAAATTCACGTGTGTATACATCTTCTTTCTCTTTCACTCTTTTCGAAGAATAAATTACTTAAACATACCGAGAACACAGTTTTGTTTGTTTAACATTCTTGTTTCTTTATCGCTCTTGGCCTTGACTTATTAGGTGATTTGTTTGAAGTAGCTTAGGTGTTAAGAACGTGAAGCGACTTTTGTTAAGAAGGCTGATGACCTGACTTAGTATTTAAATAACCAATTCCAACGTGAGAACTGGTTTTCTTTATTTCTGTTTGAATTCCGGAAGTTATGTGTTGAAATGCACCTCTTCTAATTGCAAATAGTTTTCAGTAATATTTGCCGTAGATAAAATTGAAATACTATTTTTTTTTTCTTTGGATAAAATAGGTTACGTGCTATAAAGGTCAAATAAGTCTTATGCAAAGATACATTTTAGATTTATTGTAGAATATTTGTTGTGCTATGTTGTAATTTAATTTTTTTTTCTTTTGAAGCCCATTGTGAGCGATTATACATCATACGTTTTGGAAATCTTAATGTAAAATAAATATTTCACCTTTTACAGGGTGTTGGGAATATTATGTCCCACCAAATACACTATATGGCCAAAGATGACCGGCCACTTGCGATTTTACACATTTTATTAAATATCTAGAAAAATACATGAGGAATTATCCTGAAACTCTAAGTGTGGAAACATAATAGTGTAGGTCACACATTTCTGTTAAGATTTTTCTGGATACTCTATAAGAGATCGTCAACAAATTTAAAAAGAACGAATATCTTTTGGATAACCCTGTCAAAACTAATGTAGCAAAAACGCTCAAACTGTATATTATGATTAAGTGGCTTATTGTAATATACTGTGTTTATTTTTAAGTGGATTGCATGTATACTCGTAGAGAAATTAAGGTTTTTATAAAAACAGACTCAAATTTATTCAAGTTTTTTGTTTATGGTTTGCAGAGTTCTTAATATAAAAGTGTTCTTTTCAGAAAATATAACAAACAACAATGTGCAATGCCTTAGGTTTTTATGAAAACAGTCCCAAATTTTGCCAACATTATAATTTGCAGATATAATAATCATAATTTGCTTATAATTTGCAGAGTTCTTAATATAAAAAGTGTTATTTTCTGAAAATATGACAAACAACATTGTACATAATACCCTGTCATCAAAATAAAAAAATAATAAAAATTGTATGAAAAATGAGCAGGTTTAGTAAAAAATTTTTCATAGCGCATGCTTCAACAATATCAAAATTTCATTTGCATATTGTATTACAAAATGTTTAGAGCATCTTTTGTGAAAGTTTCAAAAACATCGCTTGAAAATACTGAAAGTGTTCGCCGATAGAAAAAGCTCAAAATCCGTCATTTTTAAAATAAAGCAAAAAAAAAAAAAAAAAAAAGAGTGGTTGTATTCAAATGTAGTAACCATATTGTGTATTTTACATTGCCATTAATCAATGGATATATGGATACAATCCCTCATCTTTTTGCCTTACTTTGGGAATAACGGATTTTAAGCTGATTCTATAGACGATCACTTTCAGAATTTTCAAGCTATGTTTTTGAAATATTTACAGAAGTTGTTCTATACATTTATCTAACACAATATCAAAAGAAATTTTGATATTGTTGATGCATGCGCAATAAAAAAATATTTAGTAAACCTGGTCATTTTTCATAAAATTTTCATTATTTTTAAATTCTGATGACAGAATATTGAGTACAATGTTGTTTGTCATATTTTCATAAAAAAACATTATTTTATATTAAAAACTCTGCAAATTATAAGCAAAAAACTTGGAAAATTTTGGGACTGTTTTTATGAAACCTTAATTTCTCTATTAGTATACATGCTATCTAAATAAAAATGAACACAGTATATTACAATTTAATCTAAATCTACTGTTATAGCACTTTTGCTATATTAGTTTTGACAGGGTTAACCAAAAGTTATTCGTTCTTTTTTCAATTTGTTGACGGTCTCTTATAGAGTTTCGGGAAAAAATCTACACGGAAAAATATGACCTGTACTATTATATTCAAAGGCTTAGAGTTTCAGGATAATTCCTCATGTATTTTTCTAGATATTTAATAAATGTTTAAAGTCGTAAGTGGCCGGTCATCTTTGGCCATATAGTGTATTTATCCAGATAAGAACCAGAAAATTTTTATGAAATTTTATTTTTATCACATTGGTGAAAAGATAAGGTTGCATAATTGCTTTCAATTGAAATAAATTTTTTTGAAATTTTTCGTGATATTTAAAGATTACAGAAATACAATTGCTTGTTCCTCAAAGGGGGTAAAGCTGTTCTTAAATTCGGTCTGGCTAATTTCTGGAACATTTGTGAATTCATTTGTATTAGTAACAGTTTAGAGGCCCTGGAAGGTTTTAGTTATATTCGACCCGTACTCAAAATTTCTAGTTAAAGTCAACCCGAACCCAAAAACAACAGCGAAAAATCCGTCATAAAACTCGTCCCAAACACAACGCACGTCAATCTGTAACCTGCCCGAAACCGAAGTATTTAACACGTTCGCTGCCGCTTACGTGAAGATGTGATGATGGTTAATGCCACACTGTAGAAGTGGGTTTTTCCCAGATGCCGATTTACTTTTTATAACAAAGAATCAGTAAAAGATTTTCCCTCGCCAGCGCGTGACTGGCTATTGGACATTACCCCACATCACACACTGGCGCGTGAGTAGATGCCTAAAGTTGGCGCTATATCACGCGATGGCGCGTGATCGGAAGCGAATGTGTTAAAAACAGAATGCGAGGTGAAAGAAAATCTATATTTAAAAAATAGAATTATGGAATAGTAGTCACAAATACATCTCTTGTTTTTTTTCTTTAAAAATGCACAAATATACATTTATTAATGTGCATATACAGCATGCATCTAAATTCTTGGGTAAACTTTAAGGGGTGACAGTACATATCAAGAAAAACAATATTAAATGGGAAAATAAGGGTCCTAAACGTTTTCTGAAGGAGATATGAGCCATTAAAGTTTAGGGTCCAAAATTTCAAATAAACTGAAAACTAGTCGTTGGGGGCCACCGTAATACTTACCCATCATGGATATGTATATGAAAATAAAACATGTGAAAACTATTTATACAATGCATTGCAATTCATAAACAAAATTTATATATTGTTAATATACATAGTAATGCTCTATTAAAGAACTGCTGATTACCGATTTCGACAAATTATATAAAACGCCAAACTACTCAAGTAGTACCGAACTGCGTAAAAGAAACATCCTTATAACTCCAAAAATAATAACTCTATTAACTAACAATTAACTGCATAGGATTAAGCGTCTCATTTCCAATTAAAATATAGCTCTGAATTGAAATTTGAATGAAATACAGGGTCATGAAAAATCCGAGAATGTGAAAAACAGGATTACAAATATCTCGGCAACTAATAATCCGATCGACTTCGTTCTATATGCAAAATGTGTGTTATTTTATTGCCTTTTACGTCCATTCCTTAGAACAAAAAAATTCGAAAATTTTTATGTACCTTTCATCAGAACGAATTTTTCGAGAATCCGAAAAAAATATTTCCGGATAATCGAGGTTGCTGATATTCAATAGGCTTCATCCCATTCTTACATACTAAGTACATACAAAATTTCAAGTCTCTATCTCAATTTGTTCGGGAGATAGAGCGTTTACAGACAGACAGACAGACGGACGGCAATTTTTTTTTTCTAAAAATATGTTTTTCGAAATCTCCAGTGTCTAAAACGTGTAAATCCGTCAAAATTTTTTTTTCGATTTTCAAAACGATTGCAAGACTTACCCTATACTACGTATGATAGGTAAGTAAAACGGAAAAACTGGTCGATTAATTTGCGGTTTTCGCTAAAACTATTCTTTACGTCAGTATTTTCATGAAAATAAATTATAAAGGTAAATTTCAAAAAATGTGGTTAGAGAACGCTTTAGACTTTGGAGTAACGAACAACCATTTTTTCCCGTTATTTTTTGCATCTCATTATTGTTTCGGAAACTTAGACTTAAATTTAAGTTATGAGCTCTAAATTTGAATAGTTGGGCGTGGTTAAGTGGAGCAAACTGAACTGTGTTCAGAGGATCAAATTTTAAATGATTATAAAAAACGGAAAAATTGGTCGATTCGTTTGTGGTTTTCGCTAAAACTACTCTTTAATCAGTATTTTTTTAAATAAAATTTAAAGATACATTTAAAAAATCCCGATAGATGGCGCTTTAGACTTTGGAGAAACGAACAACTATTTTTTACGGTTATTTTTTGCATTTCATTAATTTTTTTAGAAGCTTACACATAAACATAAATTTTGAGCTCAAAATCTGAATCGTTGGGAATGGTTAAGTAGCGCAAACTGAAATGTATTCAGGGGGGGGGGGGGTTCAAATTTCAAATGATTATAAAAAACGGAAAAATTAGTCGATTCGTTTCCATTTTTCGCTAAAACTATTCTTTGTGTTAGTATTTTCTTAAAAATAAATTTTAAAAATAAATTTCAAAAAATTTCTTTAGAGGGCACTTTAAACTTAAGAGTAACCAACACCTGTTTTTAACCGTTATTTTTCGTATCTAATTAAATGCATGCAAAAGCTTAGACTTACATTTTGAGCTCAAATTCTGAATCATTGGGGTGGGGGGGGGGGGGTTAAGAAGCTCAAATTAATTGTGTTCAGGAGTTTAAATTTAACCCCCCCCGCCTCGAACACAGTTCAATTTTGCGCTACTTAATTACTCCCAACGATTCATATTTTAAGCTCAAAATTAAACTCTCAGCTTTTGCAAGCATTTAATGAGTTAAAAAATACCGGTTAAAAATAGTTGTACGTTACTCAAAAGCCTAAGGCGCTCTCTATCGGCATTTTTTGAAATTTATCTTTAAAATTTATTTCCAAGAAAATTTAAAGAGTAGTTTTAGCGAAAACGACAAACGAATTGACCAATTTTTCAATGTTTTTTTAATAATTATTTCAAATTTGAAGCTCCTCCCCCCCCCGCTCTGAACACAGTTCAATTTGCGCTATTTAACCACTTTAAAATATTCAGGTTTTGAGTACAAAATTTAAGTATAATCTGTTGTAAGCATTCAATGAGGTTAAAAAAATAACGGTTAAAAGTAATTCTACGTTACTCCAAAGTCTAAGGCGCTTTCTATCGGCATTTTTTAAATCTTTAAAATTTATTTTCAAGAAAATACTTATTTAAAGAATAGTTTTAGCGAAAACCGCAAATGAATCGACCATTTTTTCCGTTTTTTTATAATCATTTGAAATTTGAATCTTTGAACACACTTCAGTACTGAACCCCTCCCAACTATTCATATTTTGAGCTCAAAATTTAAGTTTAAGCTTCCAAAAACTTTTAATGAGAGGCAAAAAATAGTTCTTCGTTACTCCAAAGTCTAAAGCGCCTTCTATCGGTATTTTTTTTAATTTATCTAAAATTTATTTATAATAATAATGATAAAATTTATTATGATAAAATATGATAATAAATTTAATCAATTCAATTATCATAATAATTATGATAAAATTTATTTTCAAGAAAATACTGGCATAAAGAATACTTTTTGAGAAAACCGCAAAACAATCGACCAATTTTTCCGTTTTTTATGTTTATTTGAAATTTTGGACCCTAAACTTTAATGGCGCCTATCTCCTTCGGAAAACGTTTGGGACCCTTAATTTCCCATTTGATATTGTTTGTCTTCATGTGTAACTATCTTCCTTTAAAGTATTGCCCAAGAGTTTAGATACGCCCTGTATATATATATATGTATAATTTGAAAAATCGGATCAGCCTGAACTGGAACCGAAGACTGAAAACTTAATCAGAAACTGACCCAAACTCGAAATACCCGAGGGCACACCAAACCGTAATCGGCCCTAATCAGAAACTATGAATTTAAATACAGTTTTTAGGACTCACAAATGGTCTGCCAACTGAATACTAATAATTTCTTAGAAAATTTGTTAAGGTTAGTTTTTTCTTAGAAACTACCTAGAAATGACATTCGGATGATAATTTTATCTCACATGGAAAAAATCTACCATGAAATTTTCTGTTAAAAAGCACTAGTGTTCAGTTCGTAGACCATTTGTCAGATCTGACTTTTCGATAAATGAGTTTTTCTTTTTAAGTTTTAAAATTGACGCTTTAAACCAAAGTGTTGGACTCGGGAAATTAAGTACGATGTTCATGATACAGAAATTGCTTTTAATTGAAGACATAACACAAAAGGTGCACATTAATTCTGGAAACACTCAAATAATTTTTGAACATCTGAAGCTAGAATTGCAGAAGCTGGAGATGGTCAACCACTAGTGTTGCTAGGTTCCCAGCGTTAATAACGGATTCAAATGCTCAAAACAACACTAATTTCTTTCAGTTTATCTCGATATCTTTATTCAGATAGTTCTGCCATTAGATAAGAAAAGGATGATTACTTTGCTCTTTTTTTCGGTGTTTGATCCTAGAAAATGTCATGTAATCAGAGCTCCGACGCAGTACCAAAAGTACGAAGTTGAAAATTATTACTAAAATTTTAAACTTATTTCAAAAATTGATTTTCTTATTTGCTTAAGTGTTCATGATGTAATAAATGCTTATAACAGTAGCCGTAACACGTAAGGTACAATCAAATAACTTTTTTAACAGGTAACGTTAGAGTCGTGGAACGAATGGTCTATATATATATATATATATATATATATATATATATATATATATATATATATATATGTAAGAAAATACAAAAAATCAGACCTATTTATTACTTTTTTAATAAATCGCCCCTCAATGTGGATACGGGCCCCATGACTAATAATCACGGGTTTTACAGGGCAACAAGAAACTCAAGTTTATCGTATTAATTTAAGTAAAACACATGGCCTTTTTAACTGGCAACCTCTAGGGAGATGAGGAATTTCACAGATACATCTACGCACTTGGCCTCCAGAACTCATGATGTAAAGACCTGCGAAAATATTTTGCTATGTTTTAAAATATTTAAATAAATCATAATTAAAACTCATCCCCTTGAAGTCTGTCGTTTCCTGAAAATGCGACAGTTCTTCATAGTCGGCAGTATGATACCTAGTGCGGGAAAATATTTTACGAAAATGGACATTATTAAAAATACCGGACCCACAAAGGATAGCAAAGAGAGCGGTCATTATGACACGAAACATCGAAAGAGGCCCTGAAAAGGGGTTAACATCTCGTCATGAGTTATCCAGCAAGCGTATTCCATGTTGGGATACTGAGATATTTTTCTACCATTCGTCGGGCCTTGCCGGATTTGAAACACGGGATTCGTGAATTTTCATCCAAAAAGTGGGTTGTATCGTGAAATACTAGGATGCTATTTTTCTGCTATTCTTCACATCTTACCAGAGCGATTTTTCTGCCTGAACGGGGCATGCAGTTGTGTGTTGATCGTTCATCCTCCGTAGTGCCATAAATCATGTCAGTCAAAGCGCTCCGACGACCGGGTGAAACTGATACTCAAGATGTTTGTGATCTATGTTTTTTTTTTCGTGGTGCCGTATGTGTTTATTCTTCGATGGTGATAATGAGTATCCGAATTAGACAGTGGTGTTTGCTTCGTAGTGAGTTATCAATAATCTTCAAAAAGTGCTACTGTAATTACTATCTAAAGGAAAAGAAAGAAAACGCATAGTTTTTCATGTGCGCACACTAAAATTGCTTTTTTTTTATTTTTTTTTGGTTGAGTGTATGTGTATACCCTGGGGTTGATATTATTTATATATGATATTATTATTCTTATTGTTTTTATGATGTTTATTAATATAAGTAATTAAAGGTAAGTGCTATTTGTAGTGATATTGTGTTTAGTTTTATTACTTCTACAAACCATGGTTTTAAGTGTAATTATGTTTTAAATTGAAAGAAAAAATGGATATCCATATTTACGTCTGATTATTTTATATAATTAATTCTTTTTATTTATTTATTTCATTTCACAATTCTATGCAGATGCTTGTATTATGTTGATATTATTATTATTTTTTTTGAAGGTCATTTAGAATTTGTTTATATTTAGATTTTTAGGAAGTTGTCATAAAATTAATTAAAAATGGAAGCTATTAAAAAACAAAAAACTGTTCTTAAGGGAAAAATCACTCGTATAAAAAATATCATAAATCCCAAAATTGATAATGAAACTGTAACTCTTGAAGAGTTAGATTTATATGGTAAACAGGTTCAGGATATTGAAACCGAATTAAATAAACTCCATGAAAATGCCATTCTTCAGAGCGATGCATCGGAAACTGATCCTATAATTGATGAATATAATGAGATTGCACTTAAATTAGACAATTTAAACATAGCAATAAATACATCACGTAATAAGTTAACTAAAAGTTTAAACATTCACGAGGATGGTTCAGAAAGTCTAAATAAAACTACAGGTAATGTTTGTGTAAAAACTGTTAATCTTCCAAAATTTGAATTGAAACCTTTTCACGGAGAAGCTGATCAATGGCTCTCTTTTAAAGAGATTTTTCTTACAACTATAGATCAAAATTTGGAGTTGGGGGGCGTCTCAAAATTGCAATATCTACTGGCTAGTGTAAAGGGTCCTGCTCATAAATTAATTTCTGGATTTCCTCTCTCGGAAGCTAATTATAAAAATGCATGGGACACTCTCTGCGCTCGCTACGATAAAACTAGGGATTTAGCGATAGCACAAATAAGTAAGTTATACAATTTAAAAAACATGAAATATTGCCCCTCTTCCTCTAAAGCTATTTTTGACATAATAGATACTTGTAATGAGTCACTTCGAATTCTAGAGTCTTTGAATTTGACTCAAAATGCTTTGGTGGATAACATGATAATTTATACTATAATTCAAAAACTAAATGATAATCTAAAAGAACGATGGGAGCTCTCTCTTACTCATAATGATATGCCTAGTCTCACGGAATTTTTAAAATTTTTAGAGACTCATGCCAAAAGTATGGTAGCGTTGGAGAATCCAACTAAAACAGATGTAAGAAATGCAAATTATTCCCGAGATTCTTCCGATAGATATAAATTCCCCAAAAGTCAAGAAAATACTAAATGCGGTGTTTGCCTTGAGTCGCATGCTACCCATACCTGCAGAAAATTAACGAATATGCCCATAGATAACCGTTGGAGAACTATCCAACTAAACAAATTATGTATCAATTGTTTGCGTGGTGGCCACTTTTCAAATAAATGTCCCTCCAAGATGAACTGTAAAAATTGCCATCGAAGACATCATACTTTACTTCATAAATATGATGTCCAGGGCAATACAGGAACAACAATGAACCCCAACTTGGCAACCCACAGCAATCAATTTCAATCACAAAATGCCCATGAGTATTCCCCTGATCAAGGAATACCCCATAATGCTTTATGACGGTTTATAGTCCCGGGGTACCTCAGATACGGGAATTACGATAATCATACGTATCCAAAAACTTGTCATGAGGTTCAAATACCATTTTTATTGGATAGCGGAAGTACCCTTTCCCTTATTCCGGAAAACTTAGTTGCAGCTTTGGATATGACGTCTATTCAAAGCTGTCATCCTCTTAATGTTAATCAAACCCAAGGACAAGTTCAGATTTCTGAAAAACTTCACGTACCCCTCAAAATAGGAAATATCAGGCAAAATAGCACCTTATACCTAGTTAGGTCATTCTTGCCATATGCGATACTGGGAACTCCAGAATTACAAAAATTCCATATATCGATGGACTTTTTCACGAATATTCTGACTCAGGATGGAGTCATTCTTAAGCATGATCAAAATATTTTCAATCAAATTTCTCAGGAAAACCCATTTAACCATACTTTAACTTTAACGGATGATATGAATTGCAAGAAGCCGCTTCGTTCTCCTTCCAAATCAAATCAAGAAATTTTGTCGCAACAAGGACAATGTTATCTTGATACTCAAATTCTCTCGGATTATGATGACAAAAGTTTTAGTCATTGTACTACTGAAGAGAACTCACAGTTGGAAGGGCTTCTAAGCGACTTCAAGGATATTTTTGCGCGCAATAGATATGACGTAGGTAGAGTCAGATGGGAACCTCAGCGGGTAACTCTCACCTCGGAACTTCCTATCTCGCTTCGACCTTACCGTGCATCTCCTAGGGACAATGAAGAAATTCAAAAACAAATACAAGAATTACTGGAAGCTAAACTTATTAAAGAGTCCTGCAGTCCTTATTCCTCTCCCGTCACTCTGGCATATAAAAAAGGAGAAGGTAAAACGCGTCTCTGTATTGATTACAGAAAAATCAATGCCATTTGTAAGACTGACTCGGAACCATTGCCCCGTATAGATTGGCTTTTGGACAGACTTGTCAATGCCAAATATTTTTCCACGCTAGATTTAGCCTCTGGCTACTGGCATATACCACTTCATCCTTCAGACACAGAGAAGTTGGCCTTTGCAACCAATCAAGGTCTTTATGAGTGGTTGGTTCTTCCTTTTGGCTATAAAAATGCCCCAGCTCAATTTGCAAGAGCTCTTCGAAGAATCCTAGATAAACATAAAGTTAATTTTGCTACCAATTATTTTGATGATTTTATAATTTATTCCGATTCCTATGCCGAGCATATGGATCACCTTAAAACTATATTTAACATTTGCCGTCAAGAAAATCTAAAATTAAAATTTTCCAAATGTAACTTTGCTAAATCTCAAATTGACTTCCTCGGTTATGAAATTAGTAACGGCCAAATAAAACCAGACAATGCTAACACCGAAACTATTAAAAAATTAATCCCTCCAAAAAACGTTAAAGAATTGCAAAGGTTCCTTGGTTCTGTAAACGTATACCACAAATTCATAGACAAGTACGCTAAAATAAGAGCCCCTCTAAATAAATTGTTAAAGAAAGATGCTCCTTGGGAATGGTCAGATGTCTGTCAACAATCATTTGAATTGCTTAAAAACGCATTAATTTCTAGGCCTATTTTAAAATTATTCAATACTAACCTCCCATGCCATGTCTATACTGATGCCTCAAAGGAAGCCGTAGGTGCTGTCTTAAAACAAATGGATGAAAAAGGGAACTTGCATCCCATTGCGTTCCACTCGAGACAATTAAGGCCCTACGAGCAAAATTACGCTATCACAGAACTGGAATGTCTAGCAATAATCGATGCCCTTGACAAATTCCATTATTACCTTCACGGAAAACCTTTTACAATACATACTGACCATGCCTCCTTAGTATGGCTTAAGAAGGTGAAGCATTTAACAGGTAGGTTATTCAGATGGTCACTAAAATTAAGTATGTATGATTATACTGTAAAATATAACAAAGGATCCACCAATTTTGAAGCAGACATGCTTTCAAGAAATCCCACCTTTTCTGTAAATCCCCATATTCATTTATTAACGTCAGATGAAATTAAAGAACACCAACAATTAGATAATATAACCGGGCCTAAATTTCAAAAAGTTAATGACATTGTAATAATTCGCAAAAAGGGTTTTCAAAAAATTGTAGTACCATTCTCCTTGAGAGAGAAATTACTAATAAATACCCATACAGAATTTGGCCATCCTGGAATCCAAAAAATGTTAAATTTAATTTCCCCACAATACTATTGGAGCAGCATGACCCACGATATTACACAATTTGTCAAGCATTGTGAGGTCTGCCAACTGAACAAAAAATCACACCAACCAAAATTTGGTCTTCTGGAGGCATTACCACCTGCAGAATTACCTTTCGATATAATTTCATTAGATTCAGTAGGAGGTTTTAACTATTATAATTCATCTAAAAGGTATATGCACATAGCTATTGATCACGCTACTCGTTATGTTTGGGGTTTTGCCTCTAAAAATGTTACAACTGAAGTCTACATTAATATTCTAAAACAGATTTTTAATATTCAACTTCCCAAGAAAATTTTAACGGATAGAAATCCTGCGTTTACAGCGTCTAAACTTCATAAATGGGTACATAAACAAAATGTAAAAAAATTACTTACTTCTTCTCATAGACCACAGTGTAATGGGAAAAATGAGCGTGTGAATCAGTCAATTTGCACCCGACTAAGACTTAAAGTAAATTCTACCCCTTCAAACGTTCCATGGCCCAAAATTCTGCAGGAAGTAATTAATGAGTACAATAACACACCTCATTCAGTAACCAAGTACCCTCCTGCATATTTAATGTTCGGCCAATTACCTTATCCATCAGTATTAGGCAATGAAAATTATTACCCCCCTGTAGAGGAAGCCAGAAAAGAGGCTTTCCAAAGAACAAGTGAACATCACTTGAAAAATAAAGTCAGGTATGATTTAAAGTTTGTGGAAGCGCCTTTTAAACCTGGTGACCTTGTCATAGTGGAAGAATTTCACTATCCGAATACTCGGAAGTTAAGTCCGCCTTTTTCTGGTCCATATCAAATTATGGAAAAATTATCCAATGTAAGTTTCAAAATAAATAAGCCTAACTGGCTTACAAAAAAAGATTATGAAGTAATACACGCTTCCAAACTAAGATACTTTTTTCCTAGTAATCAATTTAAACTACTTACACCAACAAACTGAAATAGTTGGTATCATATGAACTGATATTATATTATATCTGATCTCGGTTTGCATTATTATGAATATTTGGAATTTTAATTACCTTTTTGATTTATTATGAATATTTGAATTTTAAATTATTTTTGCATTATTGTGAACATTGTGTCATGTGTAAAAGTACTATTTCTTGAACTATGTCAGGACAGTTCCATACAAATTTGAAAATGTAAATAACATTGGACTTTTCAGAATCCATCTGCAACATATTTCTTATTTTGATTATCTTACTCTATGTATAATATTTACTGAGTGTTTTGCATTTATTAATACAATTGTTTTTATCATGTTCAATGACGTATAGTGTGTACATTTTATAACAGTGTTGTTTTTAGATATGATATTTGTACATTTTTATTATTGTTATTCTATTATTTGCAAAGTATACGAAAGAAATAACTCATCTCCCATTAGCTCACTTAATGTAAAAACTGTTTACCCTTTTCAGGTGAGTACCATGGATGGAAGCCGGCCCATCCCCGGAGACTTGTCTGGAAGGGGGGAAAATTGTAAGAAAATACAAAAAATCAGACCTATTTATTACTTTTTTAATAAATCGCCCCTCAATGTGGATACGGGCCCCATGACTAATAATCACGGGTTTTACAGGGCAACAAGAAACTCAAGTTTATCGTATTAATTTAAGTAAAACACATGGCCTTTTTAACTGGCAACCTCTAGGGAGATGAGGAATTTCACAGATACATCTACGCACTTGGCCTCCAGAACTCATGATGTAAAGACCTGCGAAAATATTTTGCTATGTTTTAAAATATTTAAATAAATCATAATTAAAACTCATCCCCTTGAAGTCTGTCGTTTCCTGAAAATGCGACATATATATATATATTTGGAGTCCGAGGCTGAAAAGTGTTGTGTTAACAAAGTCTTACCCAATACCGAAAATACAAAGTAGAAAATGTTATTAACATTTAAACTTGTTTCAAGATTAATTCATTTCTTGCATAAGTAAACTGTTCATAATACATATAAATCTCATATAACTCAAAAAATAATATGTAAGTAATCTCTGGAAACAATCAAATAACTTTTGAACGAATAAAGTTAGAGCTGTGGAATAAGCGGTTTACCACTGATCCATTCGTTTTTTTTCTTTTTTTTCCTTTTTAGGTGCGTTCGTAATTATGTAAATACGTAGCACCTATTGTTGTCGCTCAGCCCGTCCGTCTGTCTGTCTGTCTGTCCGTCTGTCTGTCTGTCTGTCTGTCCGTCCGCATATAACAACGCAAAAACTACCCAACCGAATCGTTTGAAATTTAAAATACATAATTATAACATAATTTTGTCGAGTCATTTCAAATTTTATGAAAATCGGATGGATAGATCAATTACAGGGACAATCAAAAGGATTCCGTTACATTACGGTCAATGGGGAAAAAAGTTTCAAATGCATTTTAATCGTTTGAAATTTAAAACATATAATTATTGCGTAATTTTGTCGAGTCATTTCAAATGTTATGAAAATCTGATGCATAGATCAATTACGGGGACAATCAAAAGGATTCCATTACATTATGGTCAATGGGGAAAAAAATTTCAAATGCATTATAATCGTTTGAAATTTAAAACATATTATTATTACGTAATTTTATTGAGTCATTTAAAATGTTATGAAAGTCGGATGCATAGATCATTTACAGGGACAATCAAAAGTATTCCATTACATTACGATCAATGGGAAAAAAGTTTCAAATGAATTTTAATGATGTTTTACTCATTCGAACATAATATAAGTGGTATGAATCTATGAAGTATATACTAAAATATGCATTCTGTACAATCTGTGATGCAAAGAATTTTTATTATTAAGTTACAGGGCCACACAAAAGTATTCCACTACATAATGCTATACGGGGAAACATTGTTTGGGGCGTGTTTTAATTATATTCAACTATTTCACATTTTATGGATAAGATATACATTTCTGAGGTGTAATAAAAATTATTTTCTGCATATTTACAGAAACACAAAGATTTAGACTACTATACTGTATCCGAAGTACGCTCTACTATATCAGCAAGATCTGAATATTTTTTAAACTTCGTTATCGTACGAACGCACCTCATTTGCTACGTTCACGTGCAATTTCCAACTTGTTTTTTTTTTTTTTTTTTTTTTTTTTTTTTGAGTCCGAGCCTGAAAAATTTTGTGTTAACAGGGCTCTACTCAATACCGAAAGTATTAAGTAGAAAATGGTTACTAACATTTAAATTTGTTTCAGATTAATTTTTTAGTGCACAAATAAGGTGTTCATAATACATATAAATCCCTTATAACTGAAGAAAAAACATATAAGGAAACATTATTAAAGTTATCTAATAACTTTTCAATGGATACAGTAGTAGTTGTGAAAATGAAGGGACAACTCCAAGCGAATTTCTATTTTTTTCGAGGTCCGAGCTTGAAAATCTTTGTGTCAACAGTTTTTCCGAATACTAGAAACACAAGGTAAGGAAATTGATACTAACATTTAAAATTGTTTCAAGCTTAATTTTCTTACTTGTATAAGTAAGGTGTTCGAGATGTACACCTAGAGAAAGGAATTTATTAAAACTACAAAACATGTTTTGTTGAGCACATTTTGGTTGCTTTAAGCGAATTTTTTTAGTTAAAGTAAAAAATCGGTTTTGTTGCTTGGACAAAAAAGTATTGTTAACACTCTTATAAAGATTTAATAAATGTTCATCAATTTTATTTGAGTTTTACTAAAGTCTTGTATTTTCATTTGTAATTCCAACAAAATATTGCTGTTTTTGCAAAATTTAAATTGGTGTGTAGTAGCCATAAATCTCTCACATAATTTTGTTTAATCGACTTATATAGCTATAAAGGATTAACATAATTTTTGGATAGTAAAAACTTTTCGAATTGAGACGGATTAACAATTTTATTATTATGTTATTATGTATTTCGGATGAAAATTGCAAACAGAAAAATTTAAAAAATCAACAATATTTTTTGTTTATTCAAACAAAATTTCCATTGACCTATATGTAAAAGAAAAGATTTGTTGGACCAAACAAATTTTTGTTGATTCAACAAAATTTTTCTCTGGGTATATATACACCACTTTTAACTGATAAAGTAACAGGTAAGCAAACTTTGGAAACAATCAAATAACTTCTTAAAGGATACAGTAATAGTTGCGGAATGAATGATTTACCACAGCGGTTCCCAATCCATGGGTCGCGACCCACTAGTGGGCCGCAGCAGTTGTTTTGGTGGGTCGCGGAACAATCGAGGTATGCCATCAAAATGTATCTTTTATTTCATTTTTGGAAAAAATATGACGATTCCATTAGGAAATATTATTTAAAAGGAAATTTTTCAATTTCCTTCTAGATTAATATACGAACAGAATATCCAGAAATATTTAAATTAGCTTTAAGGTCCTTTATGAAATTCAGCACTTCATGCGTATGAGAACATGCTTTTCTACTTTACTGTTTTTGAAAGACAAGTACTGAGGCAAACTGCGTGTTAATATATGTTCCTACATTGTAAACACTAGTACCAGAAATCTCATTGATAACAAAATTGTGTTTTCACAATAATTAAACTTATTTTTAACTACTTTGTGCATTGTTTTAATTACTATTCACTTATACACATTCAGATAAATGATTTTTGTTGTTGTTGATAATGTATCTTCCGTACAAAAATTAGCATTTTTCGTAGGATAGGATCGGCCGAGCGTATAGAGATCGTACAAAAAGTACTATACTGATATAGAAATTTATTTTGGGTGGGTTGAGATTTTTTTTTACTGACAGTGGGTCGCGAAAATTTTTTTCGCTGAAAGGTGGGTCGCATACCAAGAAAGTTTGGGAACCGCTGATCTACCTCAAATAAATTTAGGCCTTTTTGTTTCGGAGCACGAGCTTGAAAATTTTTGTGTTATCAGAATCCTATATCATAAATAAAAAATTTTTACTATCGTTAAAAAATTTTCAGGATTAATTATTTTGCGTGCATAAATTCGTGTGTTCTGATGCATATAAATCGCTTATAACTCAAGACATAAGCAAACTTTGGTAACAATCAATTAACATTCGAATAAATAAAGTACGATTTGTGGAAGGACTGATCTACCACACATAAATTCAGGATCTTTGTTTTTTGGAGCCCGAGCCTGAAAAATCTTATGTCAACAGAGCACTGCCCAATACCGAAAGTACGAATTAAAAAAATGTTATTAACACTTATAGTTATTTTAAGATTAATTTATTTACTTAAGGTGTTAAGACTACATATAAATTTCATATAACTGAAGAAATAACACTTAAATAAATTGTGGAAACAGGATAAGATGTCCTATGATTTTTTTTATATTACTGACACTGTCACTGCAAAGACTTCAGAATCAGATAAAATATTTTTCTAAAGTAAAATCAGAAACAGTTAATTTGATGTTAAGTTAATTCTTAAATAATTATAAAACACGTTAGAAAACTTTTTAGATGCGTTCATAATTATATAAATACGTAGCATCTACAATCGTCGTTTAATCTATCAGTTTGCCTATAACAAAGCAAAAAAAAAAAAAAAAAAAAAAAAAAAAGGAAGACTTGAAATTTAATATGCATTATATTTCAAGAATTTTGTCCAATCATTTAAAATTTATGAAAAACGAATCAAAACTCTAAACTACAATAAAAGTGCTTTATATTTTATTAAATCCTATCAAACGTAATTAATTCAATAATATTTCTTTTAGGCAACTGAATACTTTGAAATGTGTTGTGCACTTTAGTGATGCATATCATTGTTAAAATGTTTAAAAGAATTTAACGGCATTAAACTGCATTGCAAACGATTTTTCTTATAGATCATAATGCAACGTAATTCTTTCGAGATCCTCAGTGAACGAAATATAAATGATAGATATTTTTTTATCAATATCTAACCATTCATGGTGAACTTTAATAACGTATATCAAATAAATCACAATCTGAATACATTGTCAAAGTGTTTGAAAAAATGCAACATCATTCAAATGCATTGCTAATGATTTTTTTTTTCATAGATCACAGTGTAGCATAATTCTTTTGAAGTTCTCAGTAAACGTAATATAAATCTTACATATTTCATTTACAATACCTAACCATTCATGTTGAACCTCAATTGCATGTAGCAATTAAATGGCAATCCGGATATATTGTCAAAGATGTTTGAAAGAATGCAACATCATTAAAATGCATTGCAAACGATTTATCTTTATAAATCATAACGTAATGAAATTCCGTTGAAGTCCTCAATAAGCGAAATATAAATGCTACACATTGTATTTTCAATATCGAACCATTCATTGAGAAACTCGATTACATGTAGCAATTGCACCGAACCATTCATGTTGAACCTCAATTGCATGTAGCAATTAAGTACAATCCGGTATATTGTCAAAGTTTAAAGATAGAAAACCAACGATTATAAATGCACAAATAAAGTATGAAAAGAGAACTTTTGGATGACTGTGTCAAAACCAATATAGCCAAAACGTTTAAACTTCAGATTATGATTAAGTGGCTTATTTTATGAACTGTGCTCATTTTTATGAGAATGGCATGTGTACACGATGAGAAATTAAGGTTCTTATAAAAACAGCCCCAAATTTTTCCAAGATTTTTACTTATAATTTGCAAAGTTCTTAATATAAAAAGTGTTTTTTTTTAGAAAATATAACAAACAACAATGTACAATGTCCTGTAAGCATAAATAAAAATAATAAAAATTGTATTAAAAATGAGCAGGTTTATTAAATAATTTTTTACTACGCATGCGTGAAAGCAATCAAAATATGATTTGCATAATTTGTTAGCTAAATGTACAGAGGAACTTTAGTGAAAGTCTCAAAAACATAGCTTAAAAATTCTGAAAGTGTTCGGCGATAAAATAAGCTCAAAATCCGTTATTCCCAAAATGAAGCAAAAAGATAAAGGGGGGGAGGGCTGTATCCATATATCCCATGATTAGCGTCAATATGCCAATGCTACTTTATTTGAATACAGTCCTCATGTTTTTGCTTTCTTTTGCTGTTGCTTTACTTTAACTTTATTCTATCGATGATAATTTTCAGTCAAGATATGTTTTTGAGACTTGTTTGTTTGTTTATTGAACAACATACATCTGACTTGTGTGCTCGACATGAAGCTTGCTTATAAGCCATCGTCAATATACAGGGACGAGATAGCACACAAGGAAATATTACAACACGAGAGAAGTATAACCAGGAGCTCCACACAAAGAGTGTCTGCAATGGAGCCAGTGGGATTCGAACCCACAACCTCACGATCAGCGGCGTGATGTCTTAACCGCTCAGCCACGGAGGCCCTTTTGAGACTTTAACAAAAGTTTCTCTATATATTTAGATAAGACATTTTATCATCAATCATATTTTAATTACCTTCATGTATGCGCAATATTTTAGTATTATTTAGTAAACCTACTCATTTTTTATACAATTATTATTATTTTTTTTATTCTAATTATAGGGTATTGTGTTTAATGTTGTCTATTATATTTTCTGAAAAGAACACTTTTTATATTAAATACTTTGCAAATTATAAGGGCCAATTTCGAATTTCGCTTTTATATGGTGTCCAAAAGTAAAAAGAAAAAAATTCAAACATAAATTAATATTTAAAGTTTAATTTCAGCTATGCATTAGCTAAAAAAGAGTATATTGAATAATTCTAACATAAAAATTAAAAAAAACGATAAAAATTTTGGAGACACAAATCCTTAAAATTCTGATTTTAAGCAAAAATGCCTGTCCCATTCCAAATTTTATGTAATTAACTGCTATTTTTACTTACTCATCATACGTAGTATAGGGTAAGTCTTGCAATCGTTTTGAAAATCGAAAATTTTTTTTGACGGATTTACACGTTTTAGATAGTGGAGATTCCGAAAAACATATTTTTAGAAAAAAAAAATTGCCGTCCGTCTGTCTGTCTGTCTGTCTGTAAACGCTCTATCTCCCGAACAAATTGAGATAGAGACTTGAAATTTTGTATGTAGTTAGTTTGTAAGAATGGGACGAACCCTATTTAATATCAGCAACCTCGATTATCCGGAACTATTTTTTTCGGATTCTCGAAAAATTCATTCTGATGAAAGGTATATAAAAATTTTCGATTTTTTTTATTTTAAGGAATGGACGTAAAAGGCAATAAAATAACACACATTTTGCATATAGAACGAAGTCGATCAGATTATTAGTTGCCGAGATATTTGTAATCCTGTTTTCCACATTCTTCGATTTTTCATGACCCTGTATTTCATTCAAATTTCAATTCAGAGGTATACTTTAATTGGAAATGAGACGCTTAATCCGACGCAATTAATTGTTAGTTAATAGAGTTATTATTTTTGGAGTTATAAGGATGTTTCTTTTACGCAATTTGGTACTACTTGAGTAGTTTGGTGTTTTATAGCATTACTATGTATTAACAATATTTAAATTTTGTTTATGAATTGCAATGCATTGTATTAATAGTTTTCATATGTTTTATTTTCATATACATATCCATGATGGGTAAGTATTACGGTGGCCCCCAACGACTAGTTTTAAATCTAATTTAACTTTTTTAAATAAAGAGATTTAATAAGTTTAAATATGAACTGTTAGTGTTCTCTAAAAATGAAAAAAAAATTATTTACAAGAGATGTTTTCTTCAAAAAATTAACAGAAATATTCTGTCCCTCACTTTGCGTCAAGTCCGTTACCTTGTGATTATTTTAGTCAAAATAGGTTTCTAAATCTGCCTAAAGTTAGCAGCAAATATTCGGCGATATAGTTAAACTGTTCACGCAACTACTACTTGCCATTCTTTACTCTTCAATTATGAAGCAATGGAATAGTGGCAGGAATCAGATCTCATCAAAGTTGAAATTTTTTTTCACTGTCAAGTCTGTTACCGTAAATTTTAATATTAAATTAATAATTTTTGCACTTTTGTAATTAAATATTGTTCACTAAATAGTTTTAGAAGGTATGTGTATTACTATCTAAATTATAAATTATACAAGCTAGTTAATTTCTAATAGTTTTATTTGAAATGTCAAGTCGGTTACTTCTCATGTCTGTTACCATGTGTGTAAGCGATGAAATGTAAGCTGCTTAGTAAGTTTACTAAATAGTTTTAGAAGATATTTAAATTATTATCTAAGTTAAAAATTATACATCTAGTCCATTTCTGCTACATAAGTTTTTTGTCAGTAAGATTTTCGCTCTTTTTTAATTGCTTGACGGTCCGGTAGGGATTTAAAGAAAAAAATCTTGTCGCAAATATTTGACCTGTACTTTTCTGTTCACACATCTGGAGTTTCAGAATGATTCCTCATCTATTTTTCTCGATATTTAAAAAAAAGGCAAAAATTGCAAGTGGATGGTCACCTTTGATCATATAGTGTATATAGGTTATTAAAGTTTACTATGGCATATTATTTGTTGCAAATTAATTGTGTGATATTTATAATTCGCTTGCAGGGGCATTCAAAAGAATCCCTTTACATTATGATATATAGGGTAGAAATCATTTGCATTTTCAATAATGATATACATTGAAATTTATGTACATCACTGAGGTGCACTACGAACTCATTACATTAGAATATAAAACACATAGCATTTAGAGAGATCTAGAAAAAAAATCCGATTTCACAAAAATAGTTTTTGATTGTGTTATGAATTTATTACTTGTTCTACATTTCAGAATGCTATTTAATATAAACAAGTAGGAAATTTGAATTCAAACGTAGCTAATAAGGTGCGTTTGTACTATAACGAAATTTTTAAAATATTCAGATTTTGATATAATAGTATACATTACTTCGGTTACAATATAATATCCGAAATCTTTTGCGTGTCTCTGTAAATGTTATATGCTTTCTATTATACTGGAAGTAACTTGTAAATATCAACCACGTATATCAATTTCATTCAAATGCAAAATAGTTTAATATAATTAAAACGCTTAAAATACAATGCTTCTTCTATTCCATTATGTAACGCAATATATTTGTGTGGCTTCATAAATTAATAACAAATATCCTTTGCACCACAGATTGTACACAATGTACATTTTAGTATATACTTCCTAGATGCATATAAATTTTTAGGGTTCCGTACTTACAAAATGAAAACGGAACCATTATAAGGTCACTCCTGTGTCTGTCTGTCCGCCTGCCACAGCCATTTTTCTCATAAAATATGAAACGGGGAAAGCTGAAATTGGGGGAAGTAATAAAGACTATTGACACATATATTTACAGATTATTAAACATTTAAAAATATATTTAGGAAGTGGGGGTAAAAGGGCTAATTAAGTGACTTGAAGAATAAGAATTTTTTCTTTGTTTATCGTGTGGGGTATCTTGTGAAAGCTTTTATTACGCTAAACTCAAAAATATATTTCTTTTAATTTCATTTATAGTATTTTCAGAGATATCGCCGAAAATATAGTGCAAAAATATATTCTCCAGTTTATAGATGTTACTTTAAACATTGCAGGAAATCTATAGCGATTGCTCTATATCGTATAGTTTTTGAGAAAAGCACATTTTTCTCTTAAACACGAATTTCAATTCGTGAGCATTGAGAAAAGGTGCTGAGGAGCGTTGAAAGAACCTATCGTAGCAGAAGTATAAAAGGATTTTTAATGATGAATTTTGAAAAAAATCGTCGGTAATTAGCCGAGATGTTGACCCTTAAAAGAAGGACGGTTTAGACATAAATAATGACGGGACAGCATACTTTAAATACCACCGGCTTGCCTAGATATCAACTTTTAATAATATATAGGGTGTTTAAAAAATAATCCTCCAATATGAAATGCGTATATGATAAAAAATAATGAACATAGATACTTAAGATTAATTTTATATTATGTAGCAAATCATACATTTTTTTTTTACATACCAAATTAAAGGTGCTCAATATGTCCACCTTTGGATACACGGCATATGTCTGTACGGTATTCAGATTCGTCCCAAACTTTTCCGAGCATGTCTGGATACACGACTTACAAACACTGAAGTGGTGTTCGAAGGAAGAGCACTAGCGCCACATGTTGATAACTACATAAAACGTATGATTCTCCTCTTTCTATCTATACATTATTCATTTGAAATGGTTGAAAATTTGAACAGTTATGATTTTTTTAAATCGGATGATTATTTTTGAAACACGCTGTATTTGTGCAATACCTAGTAGAGGAACAAATGCAACAAACCTCATAATGTTGCAAATATACTAATTTAATTACAATTAATCACATAAATCTTTAGTTCGTACGCATAGCAAATTAAAAACAAATTATCCATTTTAGCACCAGGATTTTTCAAAAGTATTATTTGCCTTATTTAATGCAAAAGGTACGTTACTTCACATATACCGACCACTACGTACGAAATTTCCGGTATTAAAATGTCTAATTTTTTTTTATGCCTTATGCATGAGAACGCTTAATAAAACTATGCGGTGCATGACTAGTTTGCATTGAGTGGGTCTCTCATTAAGGCTTATGTGTATTTAAAAGTTAGTTAAAAACCTATTTGGAAAAATGCATCACGGACAAAGCGGTTTTGAAAATTTGCGAGCTACTTTCTACACAAGCTCCTTTAGCATAATGCCATTTTTAAACATTGAACAAAGGGTTTTATGTTTATTACACTGGAAAAGGAAAAGGTTATTACTACGCTGAATTTAGATTTATGAAATGTCAAATGAAGTTTAAATATGTACTACCTTTTATTCCCAGTACCTAGTTCAATAACTTATAAATAGAAAGAGTTACAGAATAACAATGTTTGATATTATTTAGGATTCATATTTCTTTTAACTTTTATGGTATACCCATGTATGCTTTTCTAGTATACACAGCTATAACCACCCCTATTTTGTGCAGTGTTTTAGAAAGTCTCATTGTTTTTTTTCCGTAACGATTTTCTTTTAATAATGCAGTTAATTCATTCGCGGTGAGAGCTTTTTGCTTAAATTTTAATCCTTAACCATTGGTTTTTCAAAATAGAAAATTTTCTATATTTGAATCACGAAATGCTCCAATTAAACAAGGTAAACTTTAGAATAAAAAATAACTGGTGGGAATAAGGAAGGAATCGGAACATTTTAAAAGGCACGTACAAAAGTTGCTCGTCTCTAAAGGTTTAATAATATATATGTTTATTGTACGGAATCCTCTGAAGGCGAGAAATATTCGCACTTGACCGTTTATTTTTATTTTATGTTCGAAAGAGTGTAACATCATCAAAATGAATTTGAAACTGTTTTTTTATTTTTGGTCGTAAAGTAACGGAATATTTTTGATTGTTCCTATTGAACTATACATCCGGTTTTCGTAAAATTTGAACTGTCTGGACAAAATTACACAACAATAATGTATTTTAAATTTGAAGTTGATAAGGTTGATAAGTTTTGTGTTGTTCTATAAGGCAGATGGACGGACTGAACGACGACTACAGGTTTTTGCGAACAAACTGAAATAAATAATTGCGAACGCAAATAAAACTGAATATCGAAAAGAAAAGTATCGTTAAAAAACCAATGAATTTTAACTGAGATTTGATACATTTTGTAATATTTGTTCGCTGTTTTTTTTATTTTGTAGTCCATGGATTAAATTAATAAAAATGCTATATTAAGGAATGGCATTATTTAAACATCATTAAGATGATCACAAGAATCCTTACTCAAAAAAGTGTTTGAAAAAATAAAGCAACATTTTGTTATTGCAATTCACAGAATTTATGCGAATATTCTTATCGTGAAAAAAATGTCAGATTTTTTTCATGTAAGCTACTTAGCATTCAGAAGGTTTGGACTCTGAATTATTTGTTTTTATGGGTGTTATCAGCTCGCTGACCTACCACATAGAATATCAAACAAGGATACTTTCTGGGAAGAATTCAAATTAATCTTTTTGGCAATGAATTCCTCAATGTAGTATTAAATATCTATCTATATACATGTATATAATATATGTATGTATGTTTATACATTAATTTTGAAAATCAAAGTGTATTACGCAAGTTCTTATAATAAAATTGATGAAATCTTTTATTAAAGATGGTAAGTATTATATATATATGTCAGTTATTTCGGTTTATAGTTTAGATTAAAAGTGAGTGCATCCCTGATTTCTAACCATAATAAAATTTCGTAAATGACAAAATTTAAAATTTTACATGCACAACTGCGTACGAAATTTATTTTGAAGCATATGTATATATTTTAACGAATATTTATATTAAATTTTCGTGATTTCTAAGAAAATATTTTTGGAAAAACTTTAAACTCATCCCGGAAAATATTTTCATGAAAAAAAGACTGGCAGATTAAGTATTTCATTCATTATAAAATTTCTCTGCTTCCTGCTATTAGTAAAGTTGTTGAACGCGTCATTAGGTCCCAGCTTAATGACATACTAGATGACAAGAACATACTTATTCCTGAGCAATTTGGCTTCAGAGCTAAACATTCTACAGTTCACCAACTCTTACGTGTTGTGGAATTCCTCAGTGAAAACCTCAACACTAAAACTCCAGCTGCTGATGTGTTTCTCGACGTCGCTAAGGCTTTTGACAAAGTCTGGCATGAAGGCCTTATATACAAACTAATTAAGCTTGGTATTAATGCCAGACTAATACACTTACTACACTCGTACCTTAGCGACCGCACTTTTTGTGTCCGCATTAACAAAATTCTCTCCACTCTTTACCGTATACTTTCTGGTATACTCCAAGGCTCGGCACTTGGCCCCACACTATTTAACCTCTTCTTTAACGATATCCCCAGAACACTGAGGACTTATCTTGCCCTGTACGCGGACGACACGGCAATGTACGCCTCTGCACATCACCCATACACTTTATACAAAATTCTACAAAAGTACATAGATGATTTTCTTAGCTGGTGTAACCTATGGCGTGTTAAACTTAACGAGCAAAAAACTGCTGCTATTTACTTCTCTAGAAAACTAACCTATCCTAACCGCATTACTATCAATAACACCACCATCCCCTGGACTAATGACACCAATTACTTGGGAGTTACTCTGGACCGTAGGCTCACTTGGAAAAAACATCTTACTAATATTCGTGGCAAAGCCGCCGTAATCGCCAAATCTCTTTCTCCACTTCTTAAAAGTAATACCCTCTCCATACATAATAAACTAATCCTTTACAACGCATGTATAAGATCTATTCTAACTTACGCCTGTCCTATCTGGGGTTTCGCGTGTAAGACTAGTATGAATGCGTTATATGGCACCCACAATAAAAATTTAAGAATTATCCGAAATGGCAACAGATACCTACGTAACTCCACGATACGCAGAGACTTAAATACCGTTTCTCTAAAAAAGCGCATTAATCAGCTCTCCAAAAATTTTTATAAATCTGTTTATAACCTTCCCAACCAAATTGTTGCGGAATTACCAGACTACGAGGTTTCGGACCCTATTAACAGAAAACGCCCTAAATATACGCTTTTATTAAATGATGAAAGTTGAGTTTTCCTCTCTTTTTAACTAAACTTTAATTCTTTGTCTGTTTCGTCTTGTTCTGAAATATTAAAAATTTAAAAAAAAAAAAAAAAAAAAAAAAAAAAAATTAGTTATTCTGCTATTATTAGCATTACATCTATGATATATTAAAAAAAAAAAGTATGGTCTCTGAAAAGAGCTTTTGTTTTATGGTTGGGGTTTTCCCTGGTAGCTTTTTCGCCTGGCCATGGCCTTTTGGATCTAATGGAATTTTTCTTTTTTTTTTTTCTTTTTGTTTCTCTTATTAATTTGTTATACTACATGTATTATACATGTTCTTAATTATTATTACTCTCTTTTACTTAATTTAATTTTTAATAGTTATTTTTTAACTTTGTGGCCACCAGCCGCATTTAAACAATTTTTCTTTTAACGGCTCCCTAACGCCTCTGCAACACAACTTACCTCTATACTGGATGTAAAGTTGCCACGCAACTAGGTAGTCCATCAAGCTGATTACATTGTTCCATTGTTCCATTGTTCATTATAAAACCATTCTGCAAAAATATTGCTTAATTCATTAATGACCGCGCTTTCTTACCCTTAATTTAAATGAATCATCTGAGTCTGTCATTATTTTATTTTAAATACATTAAAGACTAATGAAAAAAAAGTGCGATATTACCTTTTTATGTGAAATATGATAATATTGCGCAAATACGATATCAGCGTAAATCGACTAATTTTTTGTTCTCAGAAAAGTAAAAAAAAATTACTAAGTGACAGTACATTGCAATTACCACATATAGCAATACAGCCACGCATACGATATCTGTATCTTGAATTTCTGACTTTTATTTCATTCAGTTTCATTCAATGAATTTATGAACACACTCCGAGATTTATTAATAAAAGTTTAAAGCATTCTGCACTATTTGTCTCATATTTCTATTTTTTACAACTTAACCGAATTGATTTTTTTAAATAAAAATTTTGCATATAATATATTTGATATTTAGCTGCCAACTCTTCCGATATTTTTTCCCGGAAAAACAATAAAAGAAATTTTTGCCTTATTTAATCGGCAGATTACGACAATTTAGAATGGTAAAATTTTGTACAAAATTTTTCCGGGCCAGAAAATCTGAAGATGTTGGCAGCTTTGTTGATACTATAAATTTGTTGATATAAAAAAATGGAAATAAAATAAAAATAATCGTTAACATACAGTTGTGAAACACTACGTCGGGTTAACCGATTTGACATAATCCGAAATTTATCGATAAAAATTTTCGCATCTCGTACTATTTCATTCATTTTTCTAATTTTTACAGGTTTTTTTTTTTTTTCTTGAAAATAAAAGTCATATATATACAAAATATTTGAGGATTGGATATGATAAATTTGCTGAAAAAAAGAATCATAAACATAATGTTGCGAAAACACAACATTAAGTCACTTGATTTAATAAAGAACAATTACCAGGAAATGTGTCATATAGCGGCGATGTAGTAAAATAGTCAGTTTCGAAAAAAAGGGGGGGGGGGTCACAAAGTTCGAAACTCACCAATTTGACTGTGTCAAAAATATAACCATAATATGAGAATTTGCTTTAAAAACTTCAAGTATTAATATTTATGTATTTAAGAAATATATATGTGATTTACCGATACTGTGTTAGGCTGTCTCATGTTAGGCTGTTCTTGGTGTCTCATGTTGTAAAGATTGTGTGCTAGTGAAGACGGCTTCATCTCGTGCTGCGAACTGCAGCCTAACCGACATATGAAGTGACAAATGCTAAGCTGGGCGTCGTCCTCGTAGCTTAAATGGTAGAACACTTGGAGCGCTATTCCAAGGGTTCCGGGTCCGATCTCCGGCTTGGACATTTTTCACTAAGTTGGTTCTACGCTTAGTTAGCAATGTGAAAATTCACGTATTAAATACAGCGGACTCTCCCTACTCTGAACACTCATGAGACCAGCCAAAAATATTCAGATTATGGGGGTGTTTATCATAGAGGGAGATTAAAAATGAGTTACTACTACTACTATGCAGGATCATCCAGCCATTAGTTGATCAAATAAGGTGACTGCTACGGGGTTTTTATTATATTTTCTTCCTTTTAAGTTTTAGAAGTAATTTAACATCATTGCTACAAGTCTTGATGAATGTTCTATAATGGGCAAATATGAAATCTGAAATTAAATAGCAAGAAAATAGAAGTAAATAGTTTTTTAACCACTTAATTGATTCTTTTTTATGTCGAATAAATTAAAAATATGGGATAAACACAACTTTTTTAAGCTAAAATATTCTTAATATTTAGTCAAAGCATTTCTTTCATTAAATCGTATGAAATTGTATTAAAAAAAAATTATTGATGTCAAAAGGCTTTAAGCGATGAATCAAGCAAACTGTACTTGCCCTTATGACATGCGGGCAAATCAGTTAAGTGGTTAATGACTATTTTCCCAGTAAATGATCAATTGAATAAATTTATCACATTTCAAAATTAATCTTTAAAATATCATATTTAAGCTGTGATTAACAACCATTCATGTAAAACTATAATTTAAAATAAGCAAGATGGAAGTGGATTATTTTAATTTAACGTAATTATCTCCAATTAATCAAAAACTAAGCGTTTACACTTTCAAATAACAAGAAATATAAAATGGCTTCTCCTACAGCAAGCAAATGACAACAATGTGACAACGAGTGATCCAAACTTTTAACTGAAGATTTTATCAGAACTATTCAAACAAATAGCAACTTCAAGTTTCAAGTACATGCTTAAAATCTACCGTTGATATTGACTGTTTATTTTTTTAAAAAGCTCGTTAAACCTTTTTATCCTGCTGTAACAGTTTCTCCGAATTTCGATATTTCGATGATGGGGCAATTTGAATTCTGTTTGCAAACAAATGTTCAGTTTACAGAGTGGGGGAGTGGAAATGGGGATCAAAAGTAGCGTTCATATAATACCGGGTGTTCAGAATACAGAGAGTTCATCCTTTGTTAAGTCTAGGGAGTTTCGCCGGAACCGAGGAAATGTGTTCATAATACCGGGGTGTTCACATTACAGAGTGTTCAGATAGAGAGAGTCTACTGTATATTAGTATTTATTTAGTATACGGTAGTATTAAAAATAGGAAAAGAAATTATAAGTTAAAGAGAAAGCGAAAAAAGAAGAAATCGCAGAAGTTAAACAAAACAATATGTCAAAATGCATGTATAACTGGACAAAGAAGAAAAGAGGAAGAAATGGCTATAGTTTTTATAAATATTCCAATTTGGAAAAGTGTACCCATATTGGAATAAGTTGAATAATCTTTGCTAAATGGAAGAAATTTTTAACTTAGGAAAAATTTTTGCATACATTGGTTTAATATTAGTTTAGCATTTTCGAGTTTAAGCAAACTGATTTTTAGATTCTGTATAAGTACGATATGGAATATTGTTATTATTGTGTGCCATAGCTACCAACTTTTACGCATTTTTGCTACCACTAAAATTGTGCAGAAATTTTTCATTTCTGGGAATTTTCCAGAGATTTCGCAGAACTTTCCATTTCAACCAATGAATTAAGGGTATAACTATCACTTAAAAAAAACATTATTAAAAAATCTCAAATTTGAAAATTTAAAAAACCCCTAAAAAATACAACTTTTTTTTTCATTAAAAATACTCAAAATATTAAATTATCTAAATTTAATTCATTCTATAGATAATAATGTTATATGCATGCATGCATGCAAAGAAAAAAACAAAAAAAAACAAAAAAAAACAAAAAAAAAAACAATTAAGCTATTTTATTAAATAGTTTTTTTTTTTTTTTTTTTTTTTTTTTTTTAATTTTGTGGTTAGTCGTCAAAAATCAAGTTTTGAGAAAACGCGACTCAAAGTTGAAATTATATGGGTGCGGCTATGAAAGTGTTGATACATAAATGCTTATAACTCCGGTAAAAATGCTAATATTTTTATGCGGTTTTTTGCATTGAGTTAAGAATTAATTGAATAATCAAACTAGATCATAAAAAAAAATAGATTTTTCGAAAAGTTTTCAACTTCTGAGCCCCCTTAAATCTTTGATAAATTGGATGGAAATTGTTTTGTAGTCATAATATTAAATTATAAGTTTCGACACAAGAATAACCTTAAGTCAAACATCGTTTTATTAAAACAAATTCAGTATTGAAAACTTTAACCATTTCATTCTAATACACTTATCTTTGAAAAATCTTACTGCGTACTGCACGTTTCAATTTAGGGGAAAAAGAAAAAGAAAAACACATTGAGGTGAACGAATCGATTTGATAAAGAAGTTCTATCAAGGAAACACGTGAAATCTTTTATCGAAGAAATTTAATATCTCAGGGTCACAAGAAAAAACCATTTCCATATTTTTCAAGTATTTTATTCTTGTTTTAACCGCAATTTGACCGACATGCCATGTCAAGGTGAAGTTTTGAACTCGAGTAAAAAGACATCGACTTTTTTTTTTAGAAATGACCGTGCAATTACTTATCTTTTTTGATATTCAATTACATTTTTATGCAATTTATTCGATTTTCATGACTCTGTTTGAGAAAAAAAAATTACGAAATGGCTCTTGACTATCTCTATGAATACTATTTAAAAAAAAAAAAGCTTTAGCCACGCCCAATTAGAAGAATCATCAAGACAAAAATTTGAAGAAAAGTCTAACAACCTTTTGTACAATAACCTCTGTTAAAATTCCCCTATCGCGTGTATCTGAAAGAAGAAAATATATCGATTAATATTCAAACATCGCATCCTAATTAGTATAATCAATGATTATATATATTATTATAATAGTTAATCATTATGTACAATGAGCGACTTCGTGAAATATTTAAAAAAATGTTTTTTAACCACTTAAGAGGACACATTATCTTTGAAATCATCTCTTTAATTTTGAATAATACAGTAATATATGTGGTGGCACCGTACTTAATACTAAAAATTAAATTTAAAAAAAATGTAAAACAGCCTATTTTACTAAAATTTTTTAAAAAAAAAAAGTATCTTTGTGAAAATTTCTACTATATTTATAAACATGAATATTTTGGCTTCGTTTTTTTTCCCACATTCATTAGTATATAATAGATAAAACTGTGTATGGATCTTTATATATATGGTATTTTACATTTAATATTTTTCTCTCATGTATAACAAAAAAGGAAGAAAATTCAACAAAATCTCAATTTAAATTAAAAAATTAACAACTATAAACATGAATACTAAATCCAAGCACAAAAATGTTAAATACATCTGAAGAACAAGTAAAAAAAAATTCAAACCTCTATCAGGGTTCGTAAGCATTAAAGGATTCGTGAGATTTTTGGTAGTTTTGCACCAGAAAATTTGTAAAATACTGATAGCTATATCTAAAAATTGAATATTTTTTTTCCATTCAATAAGGCAAATATTAATTTACGATTCTGGTAAAAGATCCTTGAAGTGTTTGAACCCTGCCTATTTAAGTTAGCAATACAGCCTTAGTATTTATCGAACAAGCAAGTTATAAAAATATGAACATACAGAAAAATCGATTTAAAAATTTCATTTGTAGGCGTAATTGCATTGAATCTATTAACAAAATTTATAATATCTCGGGATGTAACTGTCGTATAAAGTAACAAGTAAGAAAAATCTCGCATCAACCATAGAATATGAAACACTTGCCAGCACTATCATATTTCTTAATAAATTGAATGCAGATCAGCGTAAAAATGTATAACTTATTTTAAAACTTTCTAGAAATAAATTACGGTAATATTCAGTAATCTTTATGAACTCTTTTGTGTAGCCCTGTATATCAACTGTAGCATTTATACACAGCACATAATATGCATACATTTAGCGAAACTTAAAAGCGCATATCATAATGGATCGAATATGAATGAAATTTTTTGGATTAATGAAAAAATGTCGCTTGATGAAGGATGAACTGATCACTCAATTCTCCTCTTTAATATTAATTCTATAGACATTTGATGCATTCATATATTTAAAATATCTCCCCGGGTAATATTTTTCACTTCTTTTATCTGTGTCCTACTATTCTTAAAAGATATTTCTTTTTAAGGCACAACACTAGGCACAGAAAAAGACCCGCATGATAATGTAAACTCTGTGGGAGCGTTCTTTTCGAATATTTCGCCCAAATTTTAATATTTTTATATGATTTGTTTGCACAAGATAGCTGAGGACGATCCACAACCGGCCTAGTTTTTACTTTTTCAGTTTTGGTTTCAGATTTAAAAAAAAATTACTTTAACTTTCGGAACCGGTTTGAACCGGTTCTAAAATTGAAACTATCGTAATATAAAAAATATATAAGCAAAATCGAAAAAGTAAAAACTCGGCCGGTTGTGAATTGTCCTCAGCTATCTTGTGCAAAAAAACATGTAAAAATATTAAAACTTGAAAAAAAAAAAAACAAAACAAAAAAAAAAACAAAAAAAACCGCTCTTATAGACTACATTCTTATCCAGGTCTTTTTCTGTGCCTAGTGTGGGGCCTTAACTTAATTCTCAAAATATTTCTAAAATCTATGCTTAATTTATTATTTTATGTGTTAAAACTTGACGAACTCTGAATAGAATTTTAACACTTTATATAAAATTAAGTATATACTTTACAAAAAGATTTAAAATAGAAACAAGTTGGAAATTGCACGTGAACGTAGCAAATGAGGTGCGTTCGTACGATAACGAAGTTTTAAAAATGTTCAGATCTTGCTGATATAGTAGAGCGTACTCCGGATACAGTATAGTAATCGAAATCTTTACGTTTCTGTAAATATGCAGGAAGTAATTTTTATTACACCTTAGCAACGTATATCTTATTCATAAAATGTGAAATAGTTGAATATAATTAAACACGTACCAAACCATGTTTCCCCGTATAGCATTATATAGTGGAATACTTTTGTGTGGCCCTGTAATTTAATAATAAAAATTCTTTGCATCACAGATTGTACGGAATGCATATTTTAGTATATATTTCATAGATTCATGCCAATTCTATTATGTTCGAATGAGTGTAACATCATTAAAATGCATTTGAAACTTTTTCCCCATTGACCGTAATGTAACGGAATCCTTTTGATTGTCCCTGTAATTGATCTATGCATCCGATTTTCACAACATTTGAAATGACTCGACAAAATTACGCAATAATTATATGTTTTAAATTTCAAACGATTAAAATGCATTTAAAACTTTTTTCCCTATTGACCGTAATGTAAAGGAATCCTTTTGAATGTCCCTGTAATTGATCTATCCATCCGATTTTCATAAAATTTGAAATGACTCGACAAAATTATGTAATAATTATGTATTTTAAATTTCAAACGATTCGGTTGGGTAGTTTTTGCGTTGTTATATGTGGACAGACGGACGGACGGACAGACGGACGGACGGACAGACGGACAGACAGACAGACGGATTGACGGACGGACTGAGCGACAACAATAGGTGCTACGTATTTACATAATTACGAACGCACCTAAAAAAGAGTCATCTTTTAAGAAGTGTATACAAAAAATAGAAGTGAAAAATAGTAATTTCCCGAGGAGATATTTTAAATATACGAATGGATCAAATTCACATAGACTTTGCATTAGCGAGGGTAATTCAGAAACTGAGCGACCAGTCGTCCCCTTAATGTCCAACGACCACAATTGTAAAAGTATTTATTTGAGAATTTTTGTTGTTTTCTCTTTAACACTTATACTTTCTCTTATACTTATACTTATACTACTCTTATACTTTCTTTTTCCGAATAATTCCATTAATATAAAATGAATAAATCGTAAAAATGTTTTATATTTTTTTTCTCACCATAAAAAACCAATCGTCTCTACAGAAGTTAATATCTCCAGATGCTTTCTTAATTATGCTCTTTTAACATTTAGCTAACTAAAAGCCCTCTTAAATTCCAAGCATTTAATCAAATTCAAAATAATCTCCATTTACAGATGGATATACATGCAAATAAAGACCATAAACACCATTTTGCTCCATTAGAAAGTGCTTATTATGAATAAAATTCCCAAGTGGGAGAAACAAAAAAGGTGTAATTACAGCGACTCGATTTCAATTATCCTCTAAAGTCAATCTAACCATGACAACTTCCTACTTACCTTCCACTAATCACTCATGAACTAATTCAGCAAAACATCACTTAAACTACCTATTAACTTTATTACTTCATCTTAATCAAAAGAGAGGAATGTTTTTTCAGACCGGTTAGAAAAACACGGCAAGGTCAAGTTTACATCTTTCATGGTCGTCGTGAAATAGATTCAAAGCAAATATAATAAAAAAAGGAATCTTCCGTATTTTAACCTCCTAATTCTTTAGAATTTGCGAAAGAGTTCGAGTGGGCATCTTGCGGTTTATTTAGGTGTTTTTAATAAAAATGACCACGCGTAATAATATCCTGGAAACATGTTGGCGATTTTCAAGAAATATTAAGCACTTAACGGATCATTACTTTTGAAAAAAAAAAAAAAAAAAAAAAAACTTTCAAATGATGCCTATTTTTTTCATGCTTTTTACAGAATTCTTAATATTTTATCTTTTGCTTTTAACCCGGGAGAACGCGCGCTTACACAGGGTATGAATGTTTTTAATTTTGTCACAAATAAAATCAAATTATAACAGTCACTTTGTTTAGACGGAGACGATTCTTACAAATTTTGCGATAAAATAAGTTGAAGGTTACTTTAAAAATGTTAGTGGTTACAATTATAAAAAACCATATGCACTCCGGGTGTTTTAGGCCCTGCGCGCGTCCTCCCGGGTTAATTAGGATAACCAGATATAAATATAGCCTGGAAATATGTAGACGATTTTCAAGAAACATCTACAACTTAACGGATGAAAAAAAATTCAAATAATGCCTGTTTTTTCGTGTTTTTTTTTTTTTTTTTTTTTTTTTTTTTTTTTTTTTTTTTTTAACCGTTTTTTTCAAAACAGAAATTGGAAAAAAATGCTAAAATAATATGAAATTTACAAAAAATGTACTGGTGAAAATAATAAATCATGATTGGAATATAGATGACCGTACGTGGAACGAACAAATCACAATTGGCAAAAACGGCCCGTATGATGCACGGGCAAATCAGGGAAGTGTTTAATCCTTTGCACTTCTTTGTTGCGTCTGACGCTACCTACTCTTCATACATTTAATTTTCTTTATTTGTCACAATTTATTGTTAAATCTATGTTATCAGCAATATCGCTCAGAATGATCTCTCTGAAGGAAGTCTTAGTTTATTTTATAATTGTAATAATAATAATAATAATAATAAAAAAAAAAAAAAAAAAAAAAAAAATGATTCAAGTCTTTGTCGGAGCATAAAATCTTCATTATTATTTTATGCATCATACAATCGAAATTTTGAATATGAGTTAAACTTTTTGACATAAAAAATACTTTCCGTTTTATACGATATGTATATTAAAAAGTTAAATTTATTTTATTGCATTAATAAAGAGTCTTTGAGCATGATTATTCATCATGGAGGCTCAATATTTCTACTACAGTAGGAAATCATTTTAATGCCGCTCGAAAAAAGTGCTTTTGTAAATATTGCATCGTTATGAAACTCACAACATTTATTTATTAAAAGAAAAATAATATTAGCTTAATATGAATAAAAACAGTTACAGTTCTTAATGAATATAATTCTTTTGTGGATTTGCAAGAGTATCTATGTTACATGATGGAGAGATTTTTACATACCTAAAAATATTTTGTAATAATCATATTGCTTCCTTAGTACCTTTGATTTCCCTCCGATATTTCTCTCCCCAAAATTGTGCATCAATTTGATCAACCAATTAATTTATTTTACAATAATTATAATTAAATCTGTTAGTGATCGTATTATGTTTCTAGGATCTGATTAGGGAAAAGAATATTTTCTGCAGCCTAAGGAATACTAATAACAATTCTAATAAAAATGATAACATTCCTTACAAAATACTTCCAATTAAAATTTCTTACAAAAGAAATATTCTTATCCAAAAAAATTTAGATTAATTTATGCGTTGTGTTTTTTTGACTTTATCAGATCCTTATGAAACGTTGATCAGCATGCACCTAGAGTAATTTCG
This sequence comes from Maratus speculifer, assembly GCA_964019185.1. Taxonomy (NCBI): domain Eukaryota; kingdom Metazoa; phylum Arthropoda; class Arachnida; order Araneae; family Salticidae; genus Maratus; species Maratus speculifer. Next base: position 54,728,201 of record OZ025292.1, on the reverse strand, counting down.
ACACATACTCCATAAATCATCACCATGCTTTGTCATTTATAAAACAAAAACATTTATTTATACAACACAGATCACACATAATACACTAAATATATACATGCACATAAATAAATTACAAAGATACAAGATAATCAAATCAAAATCTATTCATTTTTTTTTATAGCTGTTGGCATTACTGTATAATTACATTTTATGCTTTGTAACCCAATATTTTCAACATTGAAAATTGCTTTCAAAAATTTATGAGTTATCATCACCATAATGAATTAATTTGCGGGACAATTGGCGTGCAAGTGTTTCACCATTATTTTTTAGTTCGATCATATTCTATACTCGTGGGCAAAATAAGGGGAAATAAGTCGGTAAAAAGCATACCTTTTTTAAAGTTGCTGACATCATAGGTAAATGCATATCCGGACCGATGAGTAGAAGTCCGGCACACTTTTATTGCTCATATTGGCGAAGATTATCACTCGAGCACGTTTGGTAGACTGACTGCCTGACTGACTGACTGACTCCTAATTTTTTTAACAAGTTTCAGAAGCAAAAAGTGTATAATAATTATTCTGTAGTCGAGTTATCCTTCGACCATTCACAGTTTTCTTTTTAACATATTTTTTTCCCCTTCCAGTCTCATTGGCTGTCCTTAAATTGACTATTAACTTGAACGCCCCCTAATTTTAATTTTCTAGGGGCTTCTACAGGCCTAGTCGTCAGAATGTCTATGTTGTTGATAACTATTACCACACACGCAGATGAGATTTCCCCTTTTGCCCTGTCGTAAATACACAATAATGAAAATGTCTCTGTTTTGTCATTTATTTATGGGCGTCCGTCACAGTCTTATTGCCGCTATAAATTTCTTGTCTGAGTTGTAAATCCACTGTCCTCTGTTCCTTTCTTTTTTTATAATTTATTTCCAATAGTTAGTTTTCTTTACAGAATTGTCTGGTTTGAGTGATGTGGGTTTTACACCCATCATCTATCCCCTGGGTCTAAAAAAAAATGAGGTCTGTAGACATCATTTTTGTGCACACCACACTGCCGCAACTGTTGTATCCATATTCATTGGAATTTTGATTCAGTTCTGGTGAACACTTCCAAGGTCCGATTATCTTCTCTTCTGTGTATTATTTCCCCATGCCCAAATTTTGATACAATAATTAAATTAATCCATTAAAATGCCAAATCATGCAATCAAAGCCAAGTATAAATTTGGAATAATTTATTTCTACACTAAGAAAGAAAAAAAAATAATAACATGTAAAAGCTCCGAAAAATCTAAACCTGAATTTGAGATGTATTGGCACACTTTTTGTTTATTTTAAATGCATAATATTTTAAACACATAAAGTAAAATATGTATTAACCCAAAAACAAAACAAAAAGTATAACACAAATTCATAGCAACACCAATGTTATTAGCATAACATATCTGGATTAGTATCAAAATAGTAAAATATATATACAATGTTGAGAAACCTTTCTTTATGTACATCATATGAAATATCTAAAAAAAAACAAATATACCCTGTTGTGTATATTCTACACTTCACAAGATTATTAACACAAATCATAGCTGAATGTTACAAATTTGAATTATGTTAAGTGTTGATAAAATGGGTAATGTTATATACACATTCCTCATCATTCTCGTGGAGGAGGTATAGAGGACATCGCTGCAGACACATGTGCTCAAAGCATACCTTATTGCTCTTCACACGAGAAGCGAACGTTTTCTTAAATGAGAAAAAGAGGAAAAAAAAACGAGCTAGCGCGAAAAAGAGCGCATCCTATCAGTAGCGCGCATTTTGATTGACGGGTGCTAATGACGTGCTTAGTAGCCTAACACCCTGAAACGGTAATGGATGGCTCTTCCTAGAATCAATCCCGATAACTCACCCCTCTACAGAGGCAAAACTTGTTTGTAATTGAGATAACGAATGTTATGGTCCTTGCAAGCCACCCAGGTATGTCTCGTTTTTTGTCTTAAAAATTATATTTCTTTTGCATGAAACTTATGTTAAACTATTAGAAACTAACCCGTATTAACCTATAACCTGGTACGCATGCCTTCCTTGTAAATTTTCACCCCTTTATTCTATAAAATTGACATATATTCGCTATAAAACCATGTACTGTGTACTGTTTATTTTGTATTTTCAGGGAAAATGGCTTCTTATAGACTGGCTGAAGACGCTTGCTGTCGAAAATCTCGTATTTCCCGCAGAATATATTGGAGTCTCAGAGAAGTATCCTAATGCAATTGCCTTTCAGGAAATAATACCGCGATTATGCAATCGTTTAACAATGTTCCTAAAATTATATTATGAGTCTGAACATTGCCTGAAAGATTTTAATATCCAATGCTAAAAATTATAATATCACAACTTGAAAAAAAAATTTTTTCGAAAATCAATGTGCCTTTTCATTTCACTGGCTGATAATTGCAATTAAACTTGAAAAACTAAAGTCAAATTTTGCCACCAGAGAAAAAAATTAGCGAAAAAAAAATTCTTTTCATTACTGTTTGTGATATTGTTGATAAAAACTTTCTGCAAGTAAATCTTTACCATACATATCTATCTAAAAAAAAATAGCGGAAGAAAAATCTGATATGCTTCCTAAATGCTTAATTTGAGGGGGGGGGGTTATCTAGCAAAACGTGAATAAAAAGGGAGTGAAATCCCTAAAATATTTTTTGTTTATAAATCTTATGCTACCTTAGAAGAGTCTAAAAGAATATTTCTAAGTATAAATGCTTTTAATAAATGCTTGTAAATGCTATAAAGTGTGAAATGGAGTAATATTAATAGAGTGTATCTATATACCATCCATTTATTTACCTTTTCTTGTTGTAGTTTGAGTATTTAAAATTTTAAAAGACACTATAGTATGGAAGGAAAAAAAAATACATTTTGAAAACAAAATTACTTAATCATTTGAAATATGTATTGACTTCTATATCTAATTTTATTACTAAAATGATTCAGCATGTCATACTGATTAAAATAATTTATCTTTTTTTATTTTTATTATTATTATTTTTTTTTTTTTACCCAAAATTTACTATGTTGTTTAGAGTTAAATTGAATTTTTTTTTTTTTTTTTTTTTTTTAAATACTTAAATATTTGTATTTATATATATATATTAATTTGTACGGATTATTGACAATCGAGTATATACATTTTAGTGAATAACCTGGCCAGGTTTGATAAATACTCTCTGCCCGCAGAAAGATTTCCTTATATTCATAAATATATGTACTCACACTGCCGTATGGTATCCCTACATGAATCTTTATATTGTTTTATTATTATTGTATTTTAATGCTTTATATAAATATTATTAAGAAGTGTGTAAAAGTGCAAAATCGATACCACTTACAATTAATTTTTTTTTTTTTTTTTTTTTTTTTTTTTTTGCAATTGTACACTTTTTATAAAATATTGTTATGTTTCCATACGCCTATGTCGGTAAAAAAAAATATATCTAATAATATATATAGTGTCGTTTAATCTTCACATTTAAAAAAAACTTCCTAATTTATTTGCTTTTATAAGATTCCTGATAAGACTCTAAAATAATTTTGCGTCTGTTACTTATCCAATGTAACTAAGTATTGCCTTGTGATGAAGTCTAATTGTTATAACTTTCTTTTGTATACTATCCCAGAAGATCTTCTTTTGAAACTACGTTGCGTGAGTAATGTCATCATACTTATATCTAACGTGCAGCAAAAGAATTTGTAATACCTTTTATTTTCAGGCAAGGGTAAAAGAAAACAAAATTCCTGTCAAATGTCCTCCAAAAAAAAATATAACCTTTACATATTTATTTAATTATTTATTTATTTATTTTTTTTTTTATTTTTTATACATATATATATTTTTTTTATATATATATCTTACTCTGCCGATTAAATATTATTGGTAATGCTTATATCACACGCGTTTTCGTAAAATCCTAACCTTAACATTTTATCTTTTTAGCAAACCATCTTAAAATTGCCATGCGACTAAATCTGATATTCAATTTTATAGCTTTCTGTCGTGCCCTGCCTAGAGAAATATTTCCGATTCGTGAGCAACTTTTCCCCTTCTTGATCTGGGGTGAGATAACTGTGTTTATTCCCCGCGACCTGTCATCCGCTCCATCCATCTCGTCAAGCGGAAAGTCTTCTGTTGGTGAGAAAACCTTATTTTTTTTTTTCTTTGAGTTCTTTATTTATTTATTTTGTTTGTTTTTTTTTTAATCCTATGTGCTGAGTTTCCACGTTATTTTGTTGTGTCAATAACTTGCCTTGCCATTGTTATCTGTTATTTTATTCTTGCGTACTTCGCCGAACTTCTTATCAAATTTCTATATAAAAATCTGTATTTTTTTTTTTTTTTGTACTCATATACATATTTTTAATCTCAATTTTGCATATGCGTTGTTTGTAAGAGTTATTTCTCTTCAAGTTGTTTCCACTTTATTTAAATATGCAGAATAAATAATTAAAGTTTTTTTTTTTTTTATTTATTTTTTTTTTATTGATTATGCACTAGGCGAATTTATTTTGAGCAATTGCTTCTGTCCTAGTCATCCAATGTACAATTATCAGTATTGTTTATTTATTTTATTTATTTATTTTTTTATTTTTATTATTTATTTATTTATTTATTTATTTATTTATTTATTTTTTTTTTTATGCAACATGAAGTTCTGTGAAGTACCTATGTAATATTTAGTGTATGTAATGATTTTTTCGAGTGTGCCTGCACATTTCCCCAATTGTAACTCAGAGGGAAATAGTACACTCATCTTGCTATCCCTTTCCTTTTTTTTTCTCTCTATGTTGCTTGATTTTAAAAGGCAAGTTATTATATGATGTCTTAAAAACGCATTGTTTTCAAAAAGAGAAGAAAAAAAAATTATCGACATAAAATTTGTTTCTTAAATACATGATACAAATCCCTATATATTACGAATACACTAGATAATTTTAAATAATATTTAGGGCTTATGTTTCTTTTTTTTTTCTTTCAAATTTTTGTTATGTTTCCCCCTCTGAATCCTCCTCTGCCGTACTGTTTTTCCCGTCTATATGAGGAGTTGCTGCTCTAGGCGCGAATAGTAAATCGATGTTCCTTTTTATAGGCCGAGCATAATTACCTGTTAGGTCTTTTAGTAAATAATTATTGTTGCGTAATTTTTTTATTACTTCAAAAGGACCGTCAAACTTGTTCGCCAGAGCGCCCGGATTTATACGTTTTAAGTATACTACTTGTCCCAAATTCAGAGTAGGTGTATGTAGCAGGTCCTCTTCTTTAGCATACTCATCCTGCATGCGTGACTGATTGGCTAGTGCCTGTAGTTTCACTTCTTTAATGTGTTTCATTCTCTGTGCCACATAAGTTTTAGTTGAGACCTCTTCTGTGGGAATATGCGATGTAAACGGAGTTCTCAATTTTCTCGCAAAGAAAATGAGTGCGGGAGCGAATCCTAAAGCCCTGTGAATTGTGTTATTATAATGAAGTTTAAAAAAATCTAGCCGAATGTCCCATTCCGTTGTGCGTTTTGACATTGCGATTAGGGAGCTCTTCAGAATTCGGTTTACCGTTTCAGCAATTGCATTCGCCTTGGCTCTGTATACACTCGTAAAGTGTAATTCTATATTTAATGCCTTTGTATATTCTCTGAATAAATCACTTCTAAAATATTTTGCATTGTCCAGATATATGCTGTTGCAAATTCCAAAAGTACTGAAGTACTTATTCAGCACATTGAGAATTGTTTGCGTTTCTACATTTCTTAATGCAACCGCTTCTAAAAATCTGGAAGTTGCGTCAGTGATAGTCAGAATAAATTTATTTTTTCGCACAGAAAATGTTAGAGGCCCACATACGTCAATATGTAATATACTTCCTACTTCATGGTCTTTAACCACCCTTTGCACTGGTACTTTTATCGTTTTGTGATGCTTAGCTGTTTGACACGCTGTACAGTTCGCGCAAAACGTTTTGATATCTCTGTACATTCCATGCCAAAATATTCTATCCTTAATGGTGTCATAAGTTTTCTGGAATCCAAAATGGGGGGAATGCGCGTCTTCCATAATGGCTATTTTCAAAGAGTCAGGGGCAATGAGTAGTTCCTTTTTTTCTGTACCTGGTCTCAGAATTAATATTTTATCATCATTTAACATATATCTTTTTGTTGTTCGATTGTTTTGTCCCTTTTCTATTTTGTCAATTATTTTTCTTAACTTTTCGTCTGCATATTGTTCTGATTTAATATTGTCATTAGACAAAGCCTCGTTGACTTTAAATAGAGTATTGTGTAATTGTAAGTCCGTTTCTAAATTGCAAATATGTCGAGATACAAAATCAGCGGGGTTGACCTTACCTTCAATATGCTCAAAAATATAATTATATTCCGCCAAATCTGTCATCCATCTTTTGACTATGTCAGATTGCGCTTCTAAATTCATTTGCTGTGTAATGGGTTTCGAATCCGTCAGAATCGTGAATTGCCTACCCCATAAAATATGTTTAAAATGATTGACTGATTCATGAATCGCCAATAATTCAAATTTTATACTGGGGTAGCTTTTTTCTGCCCCTCTTAATTTTCTCCCAATATTTCATTCTCTTTATTAACGGTAATGCTATTTATTTCGGAAATATTTGCTTGATTGTAAGCCTCTTCCAATCTTAGTGCGGACTTGCATGCTGCCTCAAAATTTTCGGGTGCATTTTTTCTCACTTCTAAACTAATATCTGCGCGAATTGCATCCAGGAATCTAGCCAATTTCATTTGGTCTAAAAATTTTGCGTTGCTGTTATCCTCTAATTTTTGACCACTTTTTTTTATATATAAATTTGCCGTAGCATTAAATTCATTTATAAAATTAGCTAATGTTTGATCGGGTTTCTGCTTTAGACTGAAAAATAAATTCTGAGCACCCCCGAAATTACATTTAACGGAAAATAATTCCCTTAACTTCTCCTTGAATTTTCCTATGTCTGCTTCTAAAAATAATGATTCATCCTGCATGAGAGTTTCCCTTGCCGATCCTATGATCTTGGCTTTCAAAATTATTAATTTGTGTTCATCGCTATATTTCGTTTTGTCAATTAAATTATCAAATTGTAGTAGGAAATAATTGATATTAGTTTCTTTTTTACCATCAAACGGATAAATTAATCCTACTAAATGCTCTGCGTTAGGAGTTGCCATATTTCCTATCCCAGAAATTTTTGATCCCGAATTCTTTGTTTTTTTTCTTTGTTTATCGTTTTTGTTCTCTCCCGAAATTACTTCGTTTTTATTTAATAATATTTTTAATTGCCTTCTTGTTTTAACGCCACTTAAACGCGTGTTATTTCTGAGAGATTTCCTCGTACCTCCTTTAGTCATAAAATCAATTATCCTCAATTTTTTTAAATAATAAAACTACAATGATTTACTTAAAAAAATAACCAACGTGATATAAATATATCCACATATCTTATTATTATTATTTTTTTAATTTATACAGTTTTATCCACATGTGCTAACATAAAATATCAAAATATTTGATGAATTTTAGAATAAAATCCTTTCTATCATAAGACACATAAATACATAAAATTAAATAACAACCTTTCTTTTTTTTTTTTTTGCAATAGTGTAAACATACATATATATACACTTTTTTTTTTTGAAAAATGTGCCAATTATCTCAAACAAAAATACACTTGCATGCCAATGTCTCGGTTTAGTATCATATTCATAAAATTTATTATGTGAAAAAAAAAATAATTTTTATTTACTTTATTATTTTACGTATATATATACCAATTTTAACAACAACTCCTATTTTCTTATAATCAAAAGAGAATCTATCTTATCTCCAATCTAATTATCTCCTTTAAAATGTATATTTGTCAGAATCATTCATTCATTTCATTATCATTTTTTTTTTCACAAAAGGAATTCAAGTAATCCCAAAATTAATTTTTTTTTCTTAAAAAATTTCAAATAATCACAATATTAATTAAATATTTACTTCTAATATGGCAGTAATAATATTTAAATTGGAACTAATTAATTTCTTGAAAAATAATTTGGTTCTTTAAAGTACTCAAATTAAAAGAAATTACAATACTACTGTATTATTAAAGTACTAAAATCAACCAAGTTCGTTCTTTTAATCATTTAAATTAAATACATAAAAATAAATAATTAAGGAACTGGTATCACGGCAACCAATTTTTTGGGGGTTGAGATGATGGAGAGATTTTTACATACCTAAAAATATTTTGTAATAATCATATTGCTTCCTTAGTACCTTTGATTTCCCTCCGATATTTCTCTCCCCAAAATTGTGCATCAATTTGATCAACCAATTTATTTATTTTACAATAATTATAATTAAATCTGTTAGTGATCGTATTATGTTTCTAGGATCTGATTAGGGAAAAGAATATTTTCTGCAGCCTAAGGAATACTAATAACAATTCTAATAAAAATGATAACATTCCTTACAAAATACTTCCAATTAAAATTTCTTACAAAAGAAATATTCTTATCCAAAAAAATTTAGATTAATTTATGCGTTGTGTTTTTTTGACTTTATCAGATCCTTATGAAACGTTGATCAGCATGCACCTAGAGTAATTTCGACACATACTCCATAAATCATCACCATGCTTTGTCATTTATAAAACAAAAACATTTATTTATACAACACAGATCACACATAATACACTAAATATATACATGCACATAAATAAATTACAAAGATACAAGATAATCAAATCAAAATCTATTCATTTTTTTTATAGCTGTTGGCATTACTGTATAATTACATTTTATGCTTTGTAACCCAATATTTTCAACATTGAAAATTGCTTTCAAAAATTTATGAGTTATCATCACCATAATGAATTAATTTGCGGGACAATTGGCGTGCAAGTGTTTCACCATTATTTTTTAGTTCGATCATATTCTATACTCGTGGGCAAAATAAGGGGAAATAAGTCGGTAAAAAGCATACCTTTTTTAAAGTTGCTGACATCATAGGTAAATGCATATCCGGACCGATGAGTAGAAGTCCGGCACACTTTTATTGCTCATATTGGCGAAGATTATCACTCGAGCACGTTTGGTAGACTGACTGCCTGACTGACTGACTGACTCCTAATTTTTTTAACAAGTTTCAGAAGCAAAAAGTGTATAATAATTATTCTGTAGTCGAGTTATCCTTCGACCATTCACAGTTTTCTTTTTAACATATTTTTTTCCCCTTCCAGTCTCATTGGCTGTCCTTAAATTGACTATTAACTTGAACGCCCCCTAATTTAAATTTTCTAGGGGCTTCTACAGGCCTAGTCGTCAGAATGTCTATGTTGTTGATAACTATTACCACACACGCAGATGAGATTTCCCCTTTTGCCCTGTCGTAAATACACAATAATGAAAATGTCTCTGTTTTGTCATTTATTTATGGGCGTCCGTCACAGTCTTATTGCCGCTATAAATTTCTTGTCTGAGTTGTAAATCCACTGTCCTCTGTTCCTTTCTTTTTTTATAATTTATTTCCAATAGTTAGTTTTCTTTACAGAATTGTCTGGTTTGAGTGATGTGGGTTTTACACCCATCAGATTAATTTATAACAAAATTATTCAATCGGTAAGCGAATTTAACGGATGTAAACTTTCGAAGTGGGTGAAAAAAATCCGGCCCAGGATTCGAACCAGGAATGTATTGGCTAAAGCCGCAAATGCTCTTTCCATGTAATTTCGTATGCAGCGTTTTTTGCAGCTCCATATATTAACCATCGATTTATTCTGTTGCTCTGATTCAAAGTATCAGATTAGATTGTGTAATCGTAAAGGTTAAGTGGGTGAATTAGTCCTCCAGTGTTCGTCCGAGATGGCTCAGCTGGAAAGAGCATTGGCGGCTTCAGCCAATACATCCTTGGTTCGAATACTGGCCCGGACTTTTTTCATTCGCTTGCAAAGTTTACATCTGTTATTTATATTATATTTATTTATTTATTAATTTTTTAAAGAATGTATCGGGAAAAATAGTATATTATTACATTTATCACAAACATCTCAACAACCATAGGAAATTTGTGCTCAGTATGACAAATTCACTTCATATGATATACTTAGCAATCAGTGTGGTTGAGTTAAAAATAAAAGGGTATCTTCGTTTATTGAAATTCCATTACATGCGGGACATTCTTTTGAGCATATCTCATTGCTAATAAGGTTGTTTGAGCAAAATATTATCACATGTCGTCAACTCAGATAGCTCCATGAGTAAAGCATTAGACACTTAAGAAAAGGTTCTGGGTTCGAATCCCTGCTAAAGTATTCTGTAGTTCAGTTTGGAAGATTCAAGTAGTAAAATAAGTGTATCTCAAAAGCGAGTATCGTAATAATCATCAAAACATTATGTACTGAACTATTCTGTTCATACAAAACTTTTATATAATTTACAATTCTCTGACTGTTAAGGAACATAATTAATGTAGACAAAAATGCTATAGGAGAGAGTGGGGATGAATGTGACAGTTTTTACATTTTTACTAATAACTTAAACTGTATACAGTTGTTAATTTAAAAAATATTACGTAAAGAATACTTCAGCATTTAGCAACTTATTGACATATTAATTTCAATAAAAAATAGTTTTTAAATTTCCAATATTATTTTTTATCATGGATGCATACTGTCCCATTCATCCCCATGGTGGAGATGAATGGGACAGGTAAAAAAATATTCTAAACATATTTTATTAAAATGAGGAATTATTATCCTTTTTTCTCAAGAATTGTACTTGAAGGTTATCATTATTTTTCTTTAAAACACTAGCAACGTAATGATAAATATTTTTTTCCACATATCTTTGTTAGGAGAAAGTCGTCTTCTATTATATTATCCAAGCTGCAAACTTGGCGGTCCATATCACTTGAAATCATATTCAAGTCACTTTCATCTTCATCATGAAGTGATAAATTGTCATTTTCATCACTGCTGTTCATAGCTTTACTAAAAATATTTCTTGAAGGCAAACAATTCATTTTTCTTGGTTTCTGATTTTTTTAAAATTTACTTTTCCAAATATTGTTTTTTTGGTGCATCGGTTAGAAAACGACAGCGGCCTCGTTTTCTCCTCTTAACATCTAGTTTCTAGGTAACGACAAAATGTATTTTTATTTATTATGGAATAACTTTGGGGATAAATGTGACAGTCCGATTCATCCCCATGAACAGTGTCCCATTCATCCCCATTGACACATGGTTATATAAAACAGTGATTAGGCTTAGTAAGCACTGCCAATATTGTTCATTTGAATCATAAGTATGACAAGAGATTATATCATTTTAAAATTACAAAAATTATAAGGTTTTGAGAGGGTTAACTATCAATTAAATACTGAAAAGATTAAATAGAAAAACTTACTTTGGTTCTTGAAAAATACATTTTGTTCAATAGCTAATCTTCTGTTATGGATATTGCTTTGAAACTATGTCTGTTGAATGACCTTAGTACTACCATCTATCAGGTAAATTATCAAATTACTTATGTTTGTGGAACATATATAAATTTCTGTTGTCCCATTCATCCCCTGTCCCATTCATCTCCACTCTCCCCTAGATCAGCGATTACAACCTTTATTGGTACATGACCCACCTTTAAGTAAAAAAATTTTGGTACTTACGTATTAATGCCACCGCAGCAGAAATTGCGCTAATGCGGCAATAAAGAGCGATCTTCTTCGCACTTGCACACAGTTATATTTTGGATTCCTTTTGCCTTGTTGTCTGCTGATTTTTGTCGCCATTTTTAGTGCTTTTTAGAGCTTTGTTTTGGCTTATTTCTTGATGCCATTTTTTTCGCGCGTGCGAATAACAAGACTGCTCTTCATACGCGTATTAGAGCAATTTCTGCTGCGGTGGCGTTAGTACGTAAGTATCAAAATTTTTCACAAGAATTTTTACTTACCCATCTTAAGTAGTATAGGGTAAGTCTTGCAATCGTTTTGAAAATCGAAAAAAAAAATGATGGATTTACACGTTTCAGATACTGGATATTTCGAAAAACATATTTTTAGAAAAAAAAAAATTGCCGTCCGTTTGTCTGTCTGGCTCTAAACGCTTTATCTCCCGAACAAATTGAGATATAGACTTGAAATTTTGTGTATGCTTAGTATGTATAAATGGGACGAAGCCTACTGAATATCAGTAACCTCGATTAACCGGAACTATTTTTTTGGGGGGGGGGGGGCTTTCGAAAAATCCTTTCTGATGAAAGGTGTATAAAAATTTTCGAAATTTTTTACTTTAAGGAGATGACTTAAAAGGATATATAATAACAAAAAATTTGCATAAAAGACGAAGTTGATCGAATAATTAGTTGCTGAAATATTTGTAATTCTGTTTTTCAAATTCTTCGATTTTTCATAACTCTGTATATCATTCAAATTTCAATTCAAAGATATATTTTAATTGGAAATAAGACGCTTAATCTGACGCAGTAAACTGTTAGTTAATATGTTTATTATTTTTGGAGTTATAAGGATGTTTCTTTTACGCAATTCGGTACTACTTGAGTAGTTTGGTGTTTTATATAATTTGTCAAAATTGGCTCATCACCACTTCATCAATAAAGCATTACTATGTATAATAAACATATTTAAATATATGTTTAGATTTTGTTTTGGAATTGCAATGCATTTTATAAATAATTTCCACCTGTTTTATTTTCATATGTTATAGTGTGCATATCCATGATGGATAAGTATTACGGTGGCCCCCAACGACTAGTTTAATATGTGAATGCATATAATATCAGTATGAAAATTATTATATGACCTCTATAAACTATTGGCTATCTTTTCCTAAGAAACTAGTCGTTGGGGGCCACCGTAATACTTACCCATCATGGATATGTATAGGAAAATAAAACATGTGAAACTATTTATACAATGCACTGTAATTCATAAACAAAATTTAAATATTGTTAATATACATAGTAATGCTATATTAAAGAACTTCTAATGTACCAATTTCGACAAATTATATAAAACGCCAAACTACTCAAGTAGTACTGAACTGCGTAAAAGAAACATCCTTATAACTCCAAAAATAATAATTCTATTAACTAACAATTAATTGCGTCGGATTAAGCGTCTCATTTCCAATTAAAATATACCTCTGAATTGAAATTTGAATGAAATACAGGGTCATGAAAAATCGAAGAATGTGGAAAACAGGATTACAAATATCTCGGCAACTAATAATCCGATCGACTTCGTTCTATATGAAAAATGTGTGTTATTTTATTGCCTATTACGTCCATTCCTTAGAACAAAAAAATTCGAAAATTTTTATATACCTTTCATCAGAACAAATTTTTCGAGAGTCCGAAAAAAATAGTTCCGGATAATCGAGGTTGCTGATATTAAATAGGGTTTGTTCCATTCTTACATACTAAGTACATACAAAATTTCAAGTCTCTATCTCAATTTGTTCGGGAGATAGAGCGTTTACAGACAGACAGACGGCAAATTTTTTTTCTAAAAATATGTTTTTCGGTATCTCCACTATCTAAAACGTGTAAATCCGTCAAAAAAAAAAAATTTCGATTTTCAAAACGATTGCAAGACTTACCCTATACTACGTATGATATGTAAGTAAAAAGGAAAATTTTCATACGAAAGACGCACAGACAACAAAATCAAGAATTGGTAATATCGATATGAGTAACTGGAATAATAAAACAACGTGCATATTATAAAGATAATAAAAAATACGTTTAATTTTTATTCAAACACAATTTTGCAATTAGTGAGATTTCTCAGTTTAAAAAGATAAATTACACAGAGTAAAAATGATTTTTATAGTACTGTAACTACGATATCTTATATTTTAACATAAAGAAACATTTATTATTATTATTATTGTTATAAGTATCGCGTCTATTATTTCTTAAATGTTATTAACTAAAAATATAAAAAAATGCTCCTAATCCTTGAGGCAACATAAATAAAACCTTCATTATCCTTTTACCCATCACGCAATCAAAATTTTGAAGGGGAATTAAAGAGTTTTGCACAAAACATATTCTTCGATCTACACGCTATGAATATAGTTAAATTAGATTTATTTTATTGCTTTAACAATCTGCTTTCAGTGGTTATTTGTTTAGTATATTTCTTCCTCAAAAAATTACTTTCATATCTGTTGATCAGCTTATGCTCTTTAACGATAAATATAATAAAACTGATTATCTGCTTGCTGTATCTATAATAATAGCAAGCTCAATAAAAAATAAATAAATATATGATTTGGTTATAAAACAGCTATGCATCATTGAGCCTATTGTCACCACCAAAGTTTAATACCATTCTTCGCATTTTAAATTTAAGAAATTCTGTCATTAAATTAAGTGCTCTTCCCATTATAATTCCCTTGTGGAGAAATATTTTCTATGCAAACTGTTTAGAAAATGCGCCTATTATTTATTTTATAAACGTAATTAAATTTGTTTAAAAAATTGCTCCAAATCCCTGTGGAATATTGTGTGTTTATTATTCTAAAATCTTCAGCAGTTTAGTAGTTCTCAATTAGTGTTATTAAACCTTCTTTTACCCATCACACAATCGAAATTTTTTATGTGAATTAAAAATTTTTAATGTTGAAATTGTTCTTGCATAAAAAAAAAATTCTCCGATCTACACGCTAAGCATATAAAAACTACTTATATACAATTATTTTATTGCAGTAATAGTCTGCTTCCAAAGATTATTTGTTTAGTATGTTTCTATGTTTCTTCCCCCCCCCCCCGGCCAAAAAAAATCTTCATATATATATATATATTTTTTTTTTTAAATCGGCTTATTTTCCATACTGATAAACTGACTAAAACTGGTTATCAGCTGGGCCAATGAAAATAGCAACATCAATAAAAGAACAAATATATATGAATTGGAGATGAATCCCCTACGCACCATTGAACCGAATGTCACCATTAAAGTTTTTATACCCCTTCTTCGCATTTTAGGTAGCTTTCATTACAAAAAGTAAAAAGCTACCTATTGCAGCCGTCCGGAGGAAAGCACTTCCGGAAAATTTTGGTATATTTTCACCGATCATGACCCCCAGACCCCAAAACCACCCTCCGTTCAAATGTTGACATATATATATATATATATATATATATATAACCATATATATATATATATATATATATATCTGATTTTTGTCATGCGATAACTAACGTATTTATGAACCGATTTGAATGAAACTTGGTATGTACATAGTACATACAAATGTCTCGACCGAGTTCGTTGGCCAGCATCATTCGCCATTTTGTTTCAAAATGGCGGCCATTTTAAATTTTTTAAAAAATTTAAAATTTAAAATTAAATGCGAAAAAATTAAAAGTTGAAAAATATTTTTCTTTTACGTGTTAGAACTTAAAACAAAGATTCCAGAACACTTTTTATTTTGTCTATATCTTACAAAATGATTGAGTTATAGCACTTTGAATTTTTCTTATGGCTGACATTTTGAAACGATCTGATTTTTGTCACGTAATAACACGCGCATTTATGAACCGATTTCAATGAAACTTGGTATGTACATAGTACATACAAATGTCTCGACCGAGTTCGTTGGCCAGCATCATCCGCCATTTTGTTTCAAAATGGTGGCCATTTTAATTTTTTTTTTAATTTAAAATTTGAAACTAAATGCAAAAAAATCAAAATTTGAAAAATATTTTTCTTTTACGTGTTAGAACTTAAAACAACGATTCCAGAACACTTTTTATTTTGTCTATATCTTACAAAATGATTGAGTTATAGCACTTTGAATTTTTCATATGGCTGACATTTTGAAACGATCTGATTTTGTCACGTAATAACACGCGCATTTATAAACCGATTTCAATGGAACTTGGTATGTACATAGTACATACAAATGTCTCGACCGAGTTCGTTGGCCAGCATCATCCGCCATTTTGTTTCAAAATGGTGGCCATTTTAAATTTTTAAAAAAAATTAAAATTTAAAACTAAATGCAAAAAAATCAAAATTTGAAAAATATTTTTCCTTTACGTGTTAGAACTTAAAACAACGATTCCAGAACACTTTTTATTTTGTCTATATCTTACAAAATGATTGAGTTATAGCACTTTGAATTTTTCATATGGCTGACATTTTGAAACGATCTGATTTTGTCACGTAATAACACGCGCATTTATGAACCGATTTCAATGAAACTTGGTATGTAGATAGTACAAACAAATGTGTCGACCGAGTTCGTTGGCCAGCATCATCCGCCATTTTGTTTCAAAACGGTGGCCATTTTATATTTTTTTAAAAATTTAAAATTTAAAACTAAATGTGAAAAAATCAAAATTTGAAAAATATTTTTCTTTTACTTGTTAGAACTTAAAACAACGATTCCAGAACACTTTTTATTTTGCCTATATCTTACAAAATGATTGAGTTATAGCACTCTGAATTTTTCATATGACTGACATTTTGAAACGATCTGATTTTGTCACGTGATAACACGCGTATTTATGAACCGATTTCAATGTAACTTGGTATGTACATAGTACATACAAATGTCTCGACCGAGTTCGTTGGCCAACATCATCCACCATTTTGTTTCAAAATGGTAGCCATTTTAAATTTTTAAAAAATTTTAAAGTTTAAAATTAAATGCGAAAAAATTAAAAGCTGAAAAATATTTTTCTTTTACGTATTAAAACTTAAAACAATGATTCCAGAACACTTTTTGTTTTGTCTATATCTTAATAAAATGATTGAGTTATAGCACTTTGATTTTTGCTTATGGCTGACATTTTGAAACGGTCTGATCTGAACGATCCATCATGTTGCTTTAAAATGGTTTACACTTTATGATATCGTGGAATTTGGTGACTCTCCAAATCGCTTAAAATAAAACCAGATTGAATAAAAGATGACTAATTTCTAAAAATTCCTATTAATATTCAGTCTTGACAAAAACTAGCATTCACGACGACTTATAAAATCACTAATTTTATAAGATTATTTCCACTAATTTGAGTTTAGTATTTTTGAACAATATAACTTACTTTAAAATAAATAAATAAATGTATAAGTATATGAAAGCTACCTCTTCCTCCCGGCATTGCCGGAAGGACTTTTTAAATCAAAGAAGCTCTTTCATTAAATTAAGCAAATAATGCATTTTCCCCTTAAAATTTGCTTGTTGGTGCACTTCTGTTCTATCACTGTATGATTACGTGCAAAATTTTTTCAGCGTTTTATGTATGGTTATTCAACATAGATGCTCTAGATTTCTACTACTATATGAAGCAATTTTGAAACCACTCGAAAAACACTACTTTTGTACATATTTAATCGTTATAATATCCGCCCATTTTGTTTAGTTAAAGTAAAGGAATATTAGCTTAAATGACAATATTAATGCAAACAGTTACATCAATTCTCACCAATTCTTAATGAATTAATACTTTTTTGGATCCACGTGGGTAAGTATGTTATATGTATTTAATTTTTTGAAGAACGAATCGGAATAGAAAATAGCATATTATTACGTTTATTTTAAACGTACGGATTCATAAGGCTGAGTTATTATTTTTTAACTTATCGGAAAATTTTCGAATAGAGATTTCAACCCGGAATGTTTGAATTAATATGCCTGCTCTACTGATTGTACAGACTGTGCCGGTAATAACGGACATATTTCGCTTAGTCGAAAAAATGTATAATCCGAATGCACTTTGTCGGAAAAATCATCATTTACTGAAATCCTATTATCTGCAAAACATTCTTTTGAGTTAAAGCTGGAGAGACCACATGTGATTGCCAATTATTAAAGTTGTCTGAGCGAAATATGCGAGCTTATAGCCGCGCCGACCCAGTTAGTCCAATCAGTTCAGAATTAGCAATTTAAGTAAAGTTTTTATCTTGAATACCTGCTCTAATAAAAATAATCTTAAGGTTATCTTAAGAAAACGTCACTTTCTTCAGGTATTCTACAGAAATTTGAAGAAATTTTGCAGATTTAGCTTTATTTTACTAATATCTGCAGAAATTGTTAAGACATCTTTAAAATTATCTGCAGATTTTTTAAAATGTGTAATTAACCTACATTTTTTTTTTTCATATTATTTTAAAGATTTTCTTGAGATTTTCTTTTTTTTTAGTTGAGTGGTTGGTAATCTTTTAGTAAACTTAGAGAAATTTATTTAATAAAATAAGAGTATCTCAAAAGAAAATATGATAATCAATCACAAATTATTTAGTATTGCATAATTCCACTGGTTTGAGACTTTTATTTGATTTGCAATTAAACGATTTTTAAGAAAAGTTTTTTAATGTGGAAGATCACAGATCAAGAAAGTTTTAATAAAAAGTATGATCAATCAATTTTAACTTTGCGGCCTGTAAAATTATAAAACTTCCTGATACTACTTAAAAAGCTTTAAAATGTTTACAGATTCTATATCGTAAATGTTACTCAAAATAATGTCAAATAAAATGTTTACAAAAATCATACATTTAAAAAAAAGTTACACTTTTAGAAGAAGCGCCAATAATTTATTAACATTTTCTGGTATCACATGTAAATGATTTTTAAGCATTTTATAAATTACATTTAATAAGAATGTTGTATTGATTTTTATTGTTGCATTGCATTTTTATTTCAATGCAAAGATAAATTTAGACATTATTTATTAATTATATTGCACATTTAGCTGTTTTATAAAAGCATTATTTTTTTTTAAGAATTTTTATTTCTCTATCGCAATAATGACGAATGAATTAAGCTCACATATGAAGATACAATTATATTTCAAAAATAAATAATTTAACTTTGGTAGTTTAATGTCAAATTTTAAAATGTTCATTTAAAGAAAAAATATGGGATATATTTTTTTTCAGTTAAAACTTGCCAAAAATGTATTAGTAATAAAATGATCAGAGCATGAAATTATGAAAATGAGTAATTTTTTCCGGATAATTTCTGAATTAAATTTTACTTTGAAATGTACGCGCATAAATCTGCATTTGTATTTATTGCATCAATAAAAAAACTATTGCTTTGAGTGTCTAATGATGCTTAAATTATCATTATTCATAGTATTGTTATGAGGAAGTAAAGTTTGTTTATTTCTGAGGTTTTTTTTTCTGATTAACGTCTATAACTACTGAACAGATTTCAAAAATAGTTGTGAGATCTTGTATCCATACATAAATTTTATTTGTTTTCTTCAGAACTACGTCTCCCCTCGAAGAAGATGCAAGAACATTACATACAACTTTCTAAATTTGTGAATTATGCGATACTGTTCAGGCTAGAATCTAGAATCTGCGTATGTTTTTTACTTTACCATACAGGTCATTGCGAAGTAAGGGTTTTAAGATATCAAAATTTAAAACGCGATATGCTCGGAAAACATTCAAAATCTCGATTTGCGGGTTTTCTTGCAGAATTGAAGCTAGAAATTTGAAATTTACTATGGTGGTAAATTTTAAGACTGAAAAAAATCTATATTTACTATATGGTGGTAAATTTTAAGACTGAAAAAAAATCTATATTTACTATATGGACTCAAAAATTCGATTAATAGAAGTGTTAAATTAGGATGAACATTTTGTAGAATATTTATATATAAACAGGTGTGTACACCGGTGTCATCGCCATGGCAAATTTCTATGAATTAGGATATGAGCTACTTTTGCATCCACTGCATTAGCAACATTTAGCCTTTATAGATTATTTTATATTTCCAAATTTGAAAAAATAGCCCCGTGGAAAAAAAATTGGATGATACTATGATACTACTGCTACAACGATGATACTACTGCTAAAATAAATGCCTATTTTGGATGGTTGGAGAAATCGTATATTCTTTAGGAGAGAATGCAGTTATATATTAGTATAGATTATAGCAGATTATAGATATATGCAAATATGTTATATAGATTAACGAAGTTATATATCTAATACTTAAAAATGATTGGTTAATAAAAGTACTTACAGAATTTTAATAAAAAGCTGATGAAGTTAAACGAAACTGAAAAAAAATGTTTTTAAAAAAAGATAATGAAATTTTCAACAACCTATAACAGTAATTATAGAGTTATTATTGATTTCACATGCGTTGTTTTAAGAAGTAGAGAGGGGGCACAATATTGACAAAAGCTAAAACTTAAAGGTCATCAACGGTGTTTTATAAAATAGCCTATGGTCCAATTATCTCGTGGGTCCAATTGCCCAAGCTAACCTTGCTAACCCCAGCTAGCTGATAAGCCTATTTTTCTGTAAAATAATTATGTTGCAAGTTAGTCTCTTTTTTTACCACTTTTCTAAATCTAGAGTTACGTGATCAAGAATGTCTTTTTGAATTTTATATCATAAATTTAACAGATAATGCTTATAATTATTAATATATTTAATTATTCTCTTGCAGGACATTTCTGGGAAATAAGTAGCATTACCAATTAGAAAAAAAATCACAAACAATTCTGAAACAATGTTTGATAAAGAGAAAACTATTTCTGTAGCTTCCATGGCTGCACCTGAATTAGATATATTTTCTATACAGAATAATGGAGAAACAATTTATGTTTATGAAGCTTGTATCATACGCATTTTATCTCAAGTATTTCGAGTACCTTTTAAAATACTTTTCCCTTCGGATGGTGATACAAATTCACTTGGAATTGACGGCAACTGGACAAGTAAAATTGGAATGGTGCTACGTTAAGAAGTCGAGATCGCAGCTTGTATGGGAATGATATACCAAGGATTTCTAGTTGCAAACTTCAATTACCCGTATCGTTTTTCCGATTTAACATTTATGACGGATAAACTGAAACCAGATCCTACCAGTTTGGCCATATTACATCCATTCTCTTTGACATTGTGGATTTTACTGATAGCAAACTTTTTCTTATTTTCATGCGTGTTATTCATTCAGATGTATAGAAAAGAAACATATCAAAATATATTATTTGTGCTATTCGGAAGTTTATTAGAGAAATCTTTCGAAATAAAAATTCGGAAATTAAGCATCAAGTTTTTCTTAAGTACATGGTTTATAGTTATTTTTATTATTATTAACAGTTACAAGGCTGTTTTACTATCCATTCTCACACTGCCACCTCTTACTGGAATTAAAAATATACCAGATTTATCAGAAGCTGCAGAACGGAAATCTGTAACTTGTTACTCATTTCAGAGTAATGGTTCATCAATGGAACACATTTTTCTTGAATCGGAATTTGTAACTTGGTGATCTATTGCTAAATGCCCGCAAAGGACTGCTATTAGTACAAGAATGAAAGATGCAGAAACCGACTTCATTAAGGCTCCACCAAATAAAACATTCATAGGTTCAAGAACTTATCTGAGACCGTACGAAGAAATGTATTTCATTTCAGACGATTCCTTCTATTCGCGTTTGAAATGAAATAGACGCCCTCTCGCGGACAAAGTCTGAAACGAAATAGAACTGATACCGTGAGCATCTTCCGCTGAAATCAATGTTTAAAAGGCCGATAAATAAATAAACAGTTCTATAATAAATAAATAAATAAACAGTTCTATAACGCATGCAACGTTGGGTTCTTTGTATTAAAATTATCTAAAATCAAAATTTTATACACAAAGTTTATAGATCTATAATATAAAAAAGTACATTTGACTTACTCATGGCTACAGCATGGAACAAACAGCAATACGTAAACAAACGATTATCAGGTCTATACAACGCCACCTTTCGGTCATTACAAACGCGAATAATAAAATGTATGCATTTTCGTTTTCAAAAAATTCTGTTGCTATAGATACTTAGATGATAAAATTCATTGGCTGTTCGCAGCGGGGATCTTTCAAAGATTGATACAGATGAACAACTCATTATCAAATTAAAGGCAACATCTGCTGATATTAATGAACCAAGTAATCTTAAAATCTTACAACTTCAGCATCTTAAAGGAGCTTTCTTAGTATTGTTTTCTGGCTATGTTCTATCAATAATTGTATTTTTTATTGAAATGGTTGTAAAACATTATTTTCCTAGATCGAAATTTACTTCAATCAAGAAAAGAAGAACAGTTATAAAGAAAACTCTAAAAGACTAACCATCTAAAGTAAAAAATTAAAACATTTTCTGTATTCCACAGAATAAAACCTATCAATTTTACGCTATGCTCATTTTGCTATAACCTCTTCAGACCTGAGAATAAAATAAATCTATAAATATATATTTATTTCTTTTACATAATCGAAATGACACTATAGATGACAGAAAGTGTCATTTTTATGAAATCAGTACTTTAGGGGACTCGCAATTTAGGTTTACAAATATGGATATAAAAGTAGTAATCCCCTTAAAACATCAGTTTAACTATCAGTAATATAAATTTACGCAGTAACAAAATTAAGGTCTTTAAAGAAGTAAATGATCAGCAAATCCTCAAAATTTTTTATTGTAAAGCATTTAAGTTAAATAATCATGAATATTTCTTACTTTCTTGGCCATAATGTCTCGAAGGTATTTTCGGAACTCTGATGAAAATAATATTTATTTTATGAGGTAATATTCATCAGCGCTGATATTTATTGGTTTTGCTTTAAAGCAAAAAGTATTCAGCTGTATAGAAGTAAAGTAAAAATGCAAAAAAATCGAACAGTTCAGTTTTTATGAGAAAAAGAATGGAGATACACATTTGTGTACCTCAGGTCTGAACTGAAGAGGTTAAAAAAAAGATAATAAATTTCTATAAAACAAATCCTTCAATAAAGAAATTTTCTGAAGTACATTTGACGATTTTTTAACAAGTTTAACAGATGTTTTTTAGACAAGTTGAAGGAGACGGATTTTGATATGTTTTAATGTGTTTTAGTGATATCATTACAAATAAGGATATCTTTAACTTTAGGGAAGGAGTAACACATACAAGTGCCGCAAAAAGGCTTAAGAATCCTTGTTTAACCTGTAAAATATTACACCCCACCAGTAAAATATTACTGAAAAATTTGACTAACTTAATCGGAGAATTTTTGCGATTTAACCCATTAAGGAAGAGCCTCTTTTATAGTTTTTCTTTTACATTGTAATTTTGAATTATTTAATCACTCAAAATTTCATATTTGATAAAGTGAAAAATTCAAAAGTAAAATATCGGTATTAAAATTTTAAAGTTTTTTTCGCTTTACATGGCAAGTTTACTGGCTTTAATAAATTAATAAAACATAAATTCCTGTTTATAAAAACAGGTGAAAATAAAACATTTAAAATTTCGTAAAAGGCTCCCGTCGCATTTTTTTAATGAATAACTAAGAAAATTATTCTTATCATGCTGGAAGACCGGAAATATAACGCCAACGTTTGAAAATTTAATAATTCAATAACTAAAACAAATATGAATATAAAAAAATAACATTTACTTCTGTACCATAAACATATAAAATAGTTTAAATTTCTGTCAACAGATGGCGCTTCAACGTCAAGAATTACAATAATGTTACTAATAAATTAAAAAAATTTGTCTTTTCATCTTTCAATCTCTAAACCGAATAAATAATACATCATAATTTTTTTATACAGATTTACATGATAGTTCGATTACTATTGCAGTTTAAAATAGTTCAGCGCTATCTGTTAATGAAAATGTTAACTATTTTTGCATTTACAATACATGAAATTTAAGACATATCAGATGTAAATCTCATTCATGTGATATTCATATTTAATATTGTTAATGAATTATTAAATTTTCAAATTCGGTCTTTTATTTCTAGTCACCTGTTAGGTCATTTAATAGGTAACTTTACTTTGTCAGGGATACTACTTACAAGGAAGGTCTCCATACGGGCATACTCCGAAAAATCTGAAAAAAATACAGAATGTTCTTCTCATGAGGCTATATATGTTTATAAAAAAATTTCGGCGGAACCTCATAGCAGTGTCCGTAAAAAGTTAATGAAAATTTCGTTATTTGGCGATTTATTCTCTGTTGGCGTCAGAATGCAATTTCAAAAAATACTTTTTCACATCTAATACATTTAAAGGGAAAAGGGTGTCATGCTGAACTTGTTTAGATAAATTTAATTTAAATAATTTTAGTTTTGACAGTTTTAGTTTGATTTAAGTATAATTTTGTTATACCGATATCTATTCAAATTTAATCATCAAAATTTGCGATTTAAAACGAAATTCATAATTTAAATGAACTAAAATTGTTTCAAGCTCAAAGTCCAATTGAACATTGTCGACTTGATTTTGTTGCCATGGAAACAGCTAACTTTTATTTTTGAATATCAAGGTTCGCACTCTCCTTGGAATTTCCAAGGAGTCTGGCACCACTATTAAAAATTAGAAAATTTACATTTAATTTTTAAATCACAACATTCGGAATCCCCACCTTCATTCACAGATTTTACGATATTTTTCTGCAGTGAAACACTTTGAAAATATTCTTAAAATTTAGTGGTAGAACTGTGCGAACCCTGAATACGCTTGAATCTATGAAATTATTGTTTCTCAATATGAATTTTTCCTTTATGAAAATATTTTATCCAGAGGTAAATTAAATAACTACAGCAATAAACAATATTCATATGGGATACAATATATATATATGTATAGAAAATATTAAATTCTCTCATTGTTTATGGTTAAATTCATTAAATGCAATTTAAATGCATTTAAAAAATCTATTAAGAAACAATTTTCAGTCAATTTTTGATCGAAAATTTTCAATTTTCAATCGTTTGCTTCTGGTGGGAAAAAGTGCTGTTCGCCAAATTGTCGTCTTTTCACGCCAAATATTCGAAAGTATTTTATTTTTTTACATATTTCCTATTGTAATTCCGCCGCTCAATTTGATTGAATCTTTAACATGAGTAGTTTAATTAATATATTTTTTCAAAAAATTCTGAGTATGCCAAGTATGGAGACCTTCCTTGTTAGTGCCGTCGAATCTTTCCGACAAATGGCTCTGATTGCAACAGGGTGATCACAACTTTGGTGAAATGACGATTTTTACTGAAGAAGCCATAAGCGCTTTTCTGCCTATGTCTGGCAATAGTTAAGTCTTTGGAGGCGGCCTTTAATTGAACGTCATATCGGAAATCTCCAATCACAGTATCTCTCAAATTGTTTACAAAAAAAGAAAAAAAAAGAGAGAGAGAGAGAGAGAGATGTAATGCCTTATAGACTTTTTAAGTTTTTTAAAGGTCTTTTTCGGACCTTTTTTTTAATAAATAAAATAACTTTTTTTTAAAGTATATATCTTTTTTAACATCTGAAAAGTTTCTCTTTTGCGGCAAAGATTTTTTTTTTCTCAATCATCGGGCAAATTGAGTGCGTCTCAAGCTTCATGACGCTATATAAGATTCGAAATAATGATTGTCTCTTAAAGTTTTTATTTAAATTTGTTTTTAAATGTTTTATCGTGCTATATGTATGCATAAAAAAGCAAATATTAATTTTATTACTGAACGCAGATAAGAATTTTTTTTAAATAGTATAAATGAAAACAAATATTTCGGAAATTTAAAAGAAATTAAAAAAAAAAAAAAGAAAAAAAAAAAAAAGAAAGAAAGAAAAAAAAAAACATGTGAAAATATATCATGCATATCAATGTGGAACTAGTAGCATTTTTCATGAATTTTATTATTTGTATTGTATATTATTCCATGATATTTGCAATTTAAAAATAAATTGTATTTGGCGTAATTGTATATTGGTGCCCCCCTTTTTCTTGTGACATGCCAAAAATGACATTGCTAGTATAAATTTGGCGTCCCCCAAGTTCCACGTCTGGTTAAACAAGATTTCTCATGGTTAAAGGAAAACAATGGAAAACTCCGAAAGGCTCGATCGACGGGTGCTATAGGGTTCAAGCACAGCATTTACCATCTTTGTTAGCAAAATCTTTTCGACATATTTCTGCAAAATTTTCTGTTATTTTTGTAGCATTGTCTAGGGATTTTCAAAAATGCAGAGTACTGTTATTCTAAGATCTCTTATAATTATTATTTTTTAAATCATTTGAAACTTTGTTTCTATTATTATTATTATTATTATTATTATTATCATCATCATCATCATCTCGCGCATAATACGAAATGCACAGTATTTATAGAGACACACAGATGATTTCAAAAAGTATATTCTATCCGAATTATTGTACATTATCGATGATAACCGATTAATGGATAAAATGCCTTTTTAATTATGATATACGCCTTTAAGTTTCACTAAATTTATACATATATAGTATGTATAAATGCTATAGTTGATATACAGGGCTACACAAAAGATCTTGTAAAGGTTACTGAATATAATTGTAATTTAATTAAAAGTTTTTTTTTTAAAATAACTTACGTATTTTTATGCTGAACTGCATTCAGAATATTTGTAGAATATAGATAAAATGATTTACAGGAATACGCAAAGAATTGGATACATGGTCGCCTATTGGGTGATAATATCTGGAAATGTAATTTCAGTAATCTTAAAAGAATTTTACTTTGATCTAGGAATATGCAAAGCCAGCCATCTTCTCTTAGTAGCTCCCCGCGATTTTGCCATTTTCAAAGAAGACAGGAAGTTCGGGGATATTTGTAACACAATCAACTATTTCACGGCTTTTAGTCTTTTCAGTGGAGGAATTTCCCATGGTTTTGAAAATATTCTTATTCATAAGATTTAGGAAATGTTTCTGGCCTGTACTTGTTGCATCTGAAACCGGGCCCCGAGGCAGTTGCCCCCTGTGACATCTCCTCTCACCGGCCCTGGCTCAGTCCCTTGCCGTTGAACGTAGAATGAAGAATCAAAAAATTTAATTATTAATATTCCTCAAGTTCGTGAGCAGTTTAATGAAATACAGTTATTAGCACTTGGAAAAAAATAATAAATAAATAAATAAATAAAATAAAGTAAAATAAAGGGGCGGTTTGCAAATTATTTTTATCTTTTCTGAAAGCGGCGTTACTTTCACAGAGTTCGATTTCTACTTTCTAATTCCCCTCGCTATTGTTAAATCTATGGGAGTAGAATATCAGGTTGAGTCTAAAGTTTTGACCCTTTTTTTATTTTAATGTTGACAACAAATATTTACAAAAATACAAAACATTAGTGAGGATAGTAATCACCATTATGTTCGACAATCTTCTGCCAACGTTTTGGCAGTTTTTCAATGCCTTCCTTGAAAAACTCTGGACTACGTGAGTCGAGAAAGAGGTCAACCTCTTTTTTGATCTCTTCTGAAAAAATGAAAATTTCACCACTAAGGTGCAGTTGCAGATGCGAAAACAGATAGTAGTCGGAAGGTGCCATGTCCGGACTATATGGAGGATGTGGCATTAAGTCCCATTCCAGCTTGTATAAGTTCCAATTCGTCCACGCACTGACGTGTGGCCTGGCATTATCCTGGTGAAACATAACCACCTTGCGTCGAAACTCCTTACTTCGCTTTTCCCTAATTGCTGCGTCCACTTTATGCAGCATGCTGCTGTACGACTCACTGTCGATGGTCTGGCCACTTTTTAAGTACTCCTTGTAGATAATACCGCGACTATCCCAGAAAACACAGAGGAGGATTTTTTATAGGTCAATGTGCGCCAGGTTACGGTCCTGACCGGTACACCTGGTTCAGACCATCCTGCTTTTCGACTGATGTTGTCGTAATAAACCCATTTTTCATCACACGTAACAATCCGGTTCAAAAAATCACCCTTTCGGTGATATTCGAGCAAGTTTACACAGGTCCGTTTTCGTTTTTCTTTGTCATTTTGTGTTAGATCGTGCGTCACCTATCGATTGAATTTGTATGTCAAACCAATGTTTTTTAATGCTCGAATTATGGTTGTTTGAGAAACATTGAAGTGAGATGCAAGTTCCCGTGATGTAGCATTTTGATCTTCATTGATGGATTTCCGCAATTCGGTCTCATCAATCACAGTAGGTCGACAAGCACGTGATTCATCTTCGATGTCGAAATTCTTAATCTTAAAATTTTGATACCATCGTTTAACTGTACTAAGTGATACAATATCCTCATCTAAACATGCACACATGTTACGGTGACATTCTGTCACTCCGGTGTTGCTATAGAACTCGTAGTAGATGATGGTTCGAAGCTAGATACGTGATAGTTCCATTTTCGAGGCTTCGTGGAGGCTACAGATGATAATTTTTCAAAACAATAAATACACAGTGTTGTAGCACTCGTCTTCTTCTTTCGAAACCAGAAAACCGTATGTAAAAATGTCACTTAACTTGCGAACGCCAGCTGTTTTAGTAGCACTATTCTGCGAAAGGATCAAAACTTTAGACTCAAGGTAATATATTCACATATTTAAAATACCTCATCGGGAAATTAATAATTTTAATTTCCTTTCATGAAATTAATAATTTTAACTTATTTTTTCTATGTACACCTTTTGAAGAATGTCTCTCTTTTTTTCTTAGTTGCTGAAATGTTGTTAAACTATAGCGTACTATACTTTGTGAGCTACGGGTAAACAATGGCTATTAAGAAGAGTACACAGACAAAAAAAATTAAAATATTAATTGCCTGAGAAAATAGTTTAAATGTAAAAATACATTCTACACTGTAAAATAATAATAATAATAATAATAATAATAATAATAATAATAATAACAACAACAAGTAAGAAAAATCATGCGTTAAGAATAGATTGTGAAGCACTTTCCGACGCTTCATGAAATCTTTAACAAAACTTCGTTATTTAGGTATATAAGGATATGAAGCCAAATATAGCCATATATGTATTCCACTTCTATTGAACTGTTGATCTATCAGCTAATATACATACTATATAATGGGAAAATTCAGTTTAGCAAAAAATGCCTAGTAGCTTGAGATTTCTCCTTCAGCAATTTATACTAATAGATGGAATCATATTTGAATATTTTGTTCAGCCTTTTAGTTTGCCTGGTACTTTATTACACATCAGTGTTAAGATAAAATTTATTTTAAACTAAAACTATTTTAATTAAAAACTCTTAAAACAACTGAAATCACTTTTTCATAAATTGCCATTCATAGAGACTCCACGTACCCAATTCTTTGCGAGGCCCTGTATATCATTTTATCTATATTCTGCAAACATTTCTTAGTAAATTTAATGCAATACAGTTTAAAAATGCATAATTTATTTAAGAATCACCTTTTAGTAATTTATGCTCATATTCAGTAACGTTGGAGAGCTCTTTTGGGTAGCCCTGTATGGCATTTATACACATCATATAATATGCATAAATTTAGTGAAACTTATATGCACATATCATAATTAAAATGCATTTCATCCATCTATCAGCTATCATCGAATACATATACAGGACATATAGACATATATACCGGGTGTCCCAAAAGTGACTGATGGATTTTAAAATTCAATAACTTGCAAACGGTGACAGCTATTTGTAGAGTGTTATGTATAATGTCAGGAGTTTTTTACCGTAATTTTTTATTTTAGTTCTTATTTCAAATAATAGGTGGCGCTGACGGCGATTGAAGGCCAGGTGATCAGAGCTGAATGATGCGTCGACCTGGCCTTCAATCGCCGTCAGCGCGATTGAATAAAATCTGCTAATGAAGTTAATTTTTAATGTTTTTCAATCTGGGTCATAGCCTGCTAATTAGCGTGGTTTTGGATATTTTAGCAGGGTTAGCTAGCTCCCCCCCCTCCCCTCTAAAAAACACACACACACATTTTAATATAATGAAATACAGTAAATCAAAAAATATTCTTAAACTCCTCTAAACTTAGAATTGTTTAAATGAAATAGAAATTTAAAAAAAAAAAACAATTTTTTGAATTTAGGATGTTTTTAGCACTTTAGAAATTTTTCAGACAAAATGTAACTTAACAGATGGCAGTAAATATTTGTTTTTAATTTCTGAATAAATTTTCTGGGTCTAAAAAGAATTGTTTATCCTGCGGATTATACGCCGGAAATTACGGTAGTTTATTTATTGGGAGAGTCAAAAGTTTTTTATTACATTACGATCTGTGGAAAAAAATGGTTTCAAATGAATTTTAAAGATGTTACACCCAGTCAAACTATTGCACTTTATATGTATTTATGAAATGCACTAAAATATGCCTTTTGTAAACTATGCAGTGAAAAGAATAGATATTATTAATTTACAGGGCCACACAAAAGAATTCAATTCCATAATGATTAAGGGGGGAATTGTTTGAGATATACTTTAATTATATTAAAACATTTAATGTACAATAAATTAATATACGTTCCTGAGGCTTAATATAAATTATTTTTCGCATAATACAAAGTGCATTGTAATTACAGGGACACACAAAAAATTTGAAATAGTATAATCCGATTTACTGTATATTATCCATGATGACTGATGAATGAATGCGATGCATTTTTAATTACGATATAAATTTTTAAGTTTCTAAATGTTTACATATTATATGGTGTGTATAAATTCTATAATTGATAAATAGGACTACACAAAAGAGTTCGTGAAGTTTACTGAATTTGAGCGTAAATTACTTAAAGGTGATTTTAAAATAATTTATGCACTTTTACGTTGAACTGTATTCAGCTTACTAAGAAATGTTTGTAGAATATAAATAAAATGATATAAGGTGGTCTGGGGTAATAACGCCAAGTGCTAATATTTTGCATAATTATGAAATAATCTGGTAAATGACACCCATGTGCTCTGCGCAGAAGGGTTTTGATTCATATAAATCGCAAAAAACAGCTTCAAGTGAATTTGTTTCATTTTTATGTCTTATTGTTTTTACGAGCAACTAAAATTAACGTTTGATCTAAAATTTGCGAGATACGTTTTGTGATGTGAAGACTATTTTTTTTATCCGGAAATACTTTGTTAATTACATAAATTTGTAGTACATTTCATGGACTTTCAAAATGTTGTTGAAGATTTTGGATATCTTCTCGAGATAATTTGTATTTAAAATGTACAGCGCAATAACTATAACGGGGTAATAACGCCAATCCTTGGCATTAATACTCCGGTTGATTCCCTACAGTGGCCGAGCTACATCCTAAATTCTGATTCAAATAAACACAGTTAAAACTGTGCAATTTTTCTAATAATTCCATTTAAGTGGTCCTTTTTAAGAAAAAAGAAGCTCACGGTCTGATATTCTTTTGCCTCATCATCCTCCCCCCCACGCCACACCTTTATTTTTCTTACACTTTCACAAAAAATTGAACATTTTCAATAGCTTAGAATACAATTTGTCAATTTCTAAGTTTGTAGAGTTTGTATTTTTAGAATTGGGCAATCTACATGCAATTATTCCATCTTATTTCATAGTTTTGTTTGCATGGCGTTATTACCCATATAGGTGGGCAATAACGCCAAATAGCATTGGACAAGAAATCACGCCATTATATTTTATGAATACATATCTATTAAATTACTTTTTTATATAGATAGTCAATGAGTTGCTGTATCAAAATATATATTTGTTTGAAAAATACAATCTAAAACTGAGCTGTAAAAAATGGTAGAACCGTAACGTGGCGTTATTACCCCAGGGTACCTTACATGTTCACGCAAAGAATTGGATGCATGCTGGTCGCCAATGTATGATAATTTCGGAAATGTAATTTAAGTAGTTTTAAGAGTGTTTTATTTTGAACTAAATTTTAGCTAAATACTAGCGTGTAATAAAGGTAAACCACAGGGCCAAACAAAAGAATTCGAGTATGTTTCAATCTATTAGTGTAAATTGCTGGCTGAAAGAGATTTTTAAACTTGTTTTGCGTTTTCTTTCTAAACTAAATTTCCTCACTACAGTCAAACTAGTTTCATGTAAATGCCGGTTTGTGTCGCAAAAAATTTTGCTTGTGCCACTTTCGTTCCCCCGGTATAACGAATTTTCCACATTTTCAACAAAGTTCGGCCATTTTAGTAGCAAAATCCCATCAACGAAATCACAATTTTATAACTGCATTCGTTTGTGCTACGTTTGTGTTAGTTTCTGCCGCAAAAAGTTTCGTTTGTAATCCGTCCTTTCGTTATAACGAGTTTTTGTAGTTCAAGGTTACGTAAAGACAATCAGCTATAAAAACCGTTAATAAAAACGTGTAAAGAAATGAAATATGTTTTTTTTTAGTTTCGTGTAAATGTCCATTTGCGCCGCAAAACATTTTGTTTGTGCCACTTTCGTTCCCTCAATACAAAGAATTTTGCACATTTTCAGCAGAGGTTGACCATTTCAGTTGACACGCCCCATCAAACGAAATCAAAATTTTATTACTGCATTCGTTTGTGAACACTTGTGCTGGTTTGTGCCGCAAAAAATTTTGTTTGTGGCACTTTCGTTTCTCGTGATAACGAATTTTTGTAGTTTAAGGTTACTCAAAGAAAATCAATTATGAAAAACGTAAATAAAAACATGTCACAAAGATTTTAACAGAAATTTAAAAAAAGCACGCAGCAAATAGATATTTGAAATTCTCCAATTTAAACCCTTAATTTTCAGAAATAAAATCATTTGAATTATAAAAAAGTAATTTTTTTTAAAGAAATCAAATATATAATTAAAATTTCGGACATAGATATTTTACATATAAACTTTGAAATACTTGTTATTTATAAAATAAATGTTAAAAATTGCGTAGAAATTAAAAATATAAAAATCCTTATATCTATAATATGCATTCGTGATATTCAAATGTGAAGTATTTATTAACATAAGTATTTTTTTTTTATTGATGACTTTTGCATTTCATTTATTTCAATAGTTTAAAACAAGATTGGTAATATAAAATTATTGTGAAATTGATATCCAATATAAACAATTGCTCTTCTTTTTACCATCTGTTGTGTTTCGTTTTGATAATATAGTTTTTGCGCATATAATAATTAAAACGTTTAAGGTTTTTTTTTTCTGTGAGTTCCTTTTTTTAATGTATATTAGCTTTAAAACTTTTAGTCATACTATTAAAGAAAACTTTATAGTTTAATTAAGTTCTATAAATACAATAGGACTTTTGAAAAAACAGATTTCATGTTTATTTTTCTAATTAAAGCATAAATAAAATATTCAAATTATTAAAGTTTAGAAATGCTGCTGTACAATTCAGTTATTAGAATTTTAAAAAAATCTAATATTAGTTCAGAACAGGCTGGTTACAGGTATTTTTGACCTT
The DNA here is from genome assembly GCA_964019185.1 of Maratus speculifer. NCBI lineage: Eukaryota > Metazoa > Arthropoda > Arachnida > Araneae > Salticidae > Maratus > Maratus speculifer. The sequence goes on along the minus strand of OZ025292.1, from coordinate 54,694,981 downwards.
TTTTTCCATATCATGTATTTTATTTCATGAAAAACGTTGGAAACGGATAGACATTAAGTTTTAGCTCTAAGTAAATACGGTAGCTTTAATGTCTTTCTATCGGCAATGACAGATACTGAGCTTCAGTTTAAATATTTATGTAGACTATCTTAGTTTTGTTAAGTAAATAAATTGCATAGACAAATTAGTGGAAAAAGTGAACTACAGTAATTAAATTAAAGTAAGTAAACTCTGCATTTTTTTTATTTTTAAAGGGTAACAGAACTTTTAAATATGGAAAAAATTAAGATACCTCAAAATTTAAATTATCTCTAAAGTTAAAAAGTAATTATCTCTAAAATTAAAATTTTCACCTTTAATTTATTCTCTTTTTTAATAATTTCCTAATACAGAGCAAATGTCCGCATTAAAAACTTGTATTATTTTATGAATTTGCATGGAACGCATTCGTATTTTTAAGATTTCTTATTAGATAATTTATATTTTAAAATTCTTCCTTTTATGCATTTTTTAAAAAGCTGTCTCTTTCTTTTTTTAGCTTACAAAATATTTCGAAAATATATTCTTACTTAAGTATTTTATGTGTTAGAAACTCTGAGCACGTCAGCTTTTAACATAAAATATTAAATAAAATATACATTTTAGAAAAAAAATTTCTATAGAAAAAGAAAGAGGCTATTTTTGATGAGAATAAACTGATGAAAAAGAAGTTAAAAATTGTTATTTTATAAAACCGATATTTTAACAATTGGGTAAGTTTGATCGTAGACCGCAGAGAGAGTTTCGTTTAATATCTCCTTCAAAACACATTTTTTCATTAAATTAACAAATGAAAAACGGTTTTTCGGCGCTATTTTGGGTTCTCTTCGTCAATTTCGCCAACCAGAACAGAATACTAACAGAATCTTTCACTAAATGTTGCCTTGATCGCATAGATTTGTTGATTTCTCAATCAGAATCTGCAGATTTACTGAAGATAAGCAAGTAAATAAAATTATGAATAAAAGTAAAACATTTCAAAGCTTAGCATAATTTTAAAGGAGACTAAACTGGTCACCAGAGGCGGCTCTTAATTTAAATGAATAACAATTTGATAAATTTAAAAAATATTTCATTTCCCGTGTCAAAATAGATGATAAATATGATTTAATATGATGAAATAAAAATAAACAAGCACGTTTTAACGTGATCTATTTAATCCATTAATTTATGTTACATATACATGATAATTTTATTTAAACTTGCATGCAACAATTAAAAAAAAAGAAATTTCACTTTTGAAATTTACGATATTGCAATTTTTTAAGCTTTTAAATATCACACATTTTCAATTTTTACACCATCGTATAGGGGAAAATGTACTTTTAAATACATTTTGCTTAAAAGCTGTGTTTCAATTTATTTTTGAGATATTAATTTTTTTGTAGTTTGTAATACAAATTTTATAATTGTGGCAACAGAAGTACTCCATCTCTTTCAAAAGTAAAGGGTAAAAAATGGAATAATTTTTATCACTCTTGAAACTTGCGGGGGGAAACAATTAGAAGAGCAAAAACAAGAGCAAAATGAACTGATGGTTTATAATTGTTTTTTTCAAAATTTTATGATGTGTTGTGTGACGAGAGGTATTCAGCTTTAAGTACACAAATTTTGAACTCTCTGGCATACATAGTTTTGGTGTACGGACTCTGTGACAGACAGACACACAGGCAGAGGACAGATACGAATAGGGTTTCGTCAGATGAACGAAACCCTAAAAATAAAAGGCCATAACACGTTTATAGGTTAGGCGAAAAAAATATCTGATCACACTTATCAACACTCATAAAAAATGTATCAATTTGCAACAATGTATTTTTTAACAATTTACATTCTTAAAGGAAAAAATATATTTGATGTTCGAATGAGTGTAACGCCATTAAAATGCATTTGAAACATTTTTCCCGATTGACTGTAATGTCACGGAATATTTTTGATTGCTCCTGTAATTGATCTATGCATCCGATTTTCATAAAATATGAAATGACTCAACAAAATTCTGTAATAATTATGTATTTTAAATTTCAAACGATTAAAATGCATTTGAAACTTTTCCCCCCATTGACCGTAATGTAACGGGATACTTTTGATTTTCCCTGTAATTGATCTATGCGTCCGATTCTCATAAAATTTGAAATGACTCGACAAAATTGTGCAAAAGTTATATACTTTAAATTGCAAACGATTCGGTTGGGTAGTTTTTTGCGTTGTTATATGCGGACGGACGGACAGACAGACGGACGGACGGACAGACAGACGGACGGACGGACTGAACGACAACTATAGGTGCTACATATTTATATAATTACGAACGCACCTAAAAACAGTGGCGATTTCCCTATAAACACAATACTCATTCTTGGTCTCTCTATATTTGTTCATTATTTGTTCTCTTTATTCCATGTATTTTATTTTATTTTCCGTTTTACGGAGGAGCTTTAAAGTCGAATGAGCTATTATTGCTGGTTATTTTTGCATTGATTACATGAGGTTATTTAAACATTTTAGAATCAGCTAATAAAAAATAAACTTAGTGAAGGGAGTCTTAACTTCTCGGTATATTTTAACAATGTTATAAAGTATATTGCAATGGTTTAAATGAATCATTCTTAAATGTAATGTTGTAAATCTGACATAATTTTCTCGAAACTCTTTTTTCTGTTTGTAATATTCAGGCGAGAATATTTTTATTGTTTAAAGGGAAATATTATAATTTGAGTTGTCTTATTTTCTTTTTAAATCTGATGTAATTGTTCTCTTTTTACTACTTTAAACGCGTATTAATAATTTTATCATTTTACAATTTTCTTTCTATTTAAAATTAACGTATAAATATGGTTTTTATGGCGTAATTTTCATTATTTCTTGCGTTTAATGCTTAAAATAAATTAAATTTCTATTTTATTTATTTTTCTTTTTATAATAGTCACGTGTCAGTAAAATTTTTATTTCAAAAACTTTTACTCCTTGCGCTGCTTTATTTATGGGCAACTATTTAAAATAGTTTTCTTTTCTAAAATATACATAAAATATCCCTCAAAATGCTGAAATTTTAAATTTAAAATGGAAATAAAGCCACAAAAACTAACAAGGGGACCACCAGACATGGTGCTCACAGATTTTGATGATTTCAAAGTATGTTGTAGGGGTCATACCATTAATTATTCTGGTGAAAGGGTTCCTTCAAATGGACCTTGGTTTTTAAGAAATTAGGGGGTCAAAGTTCACCATATGTTTCAAATACTTAATTGTACAACATTTGAATGTCGATTCGTGGCGTCGTGCCAAAGCATGTTTTTGTCAGTCGAAAGGTTGTGAGTTCGAATCCATCCTCGGCTTCTATTTCCTTTTTTACTTATATTTATATTTTTTACATGATATAAATTTTAAGCAGAATTGGGAATTCTACAGCTTTGAACCTTTTGATATTTTCTGAAGAGGGCACTTTACTTTTTCAATATTTTATTATTACTATTATTTCAAAAAATATGGCTCAATTGCTGAACTGACTGCAGTTCAGGGTTCAACTAAAAGTACATTTTGCAACAGATAATTAAATAAAAATGCGTATTTAATTAAAATTTTGAAAAAGTATAAGAAAATTTTAATATTTTAAAATCTCCACAATTTTAAATAATAATATTTTTGATTAATCAATCACTTTTTTTTCAAATGTATATTGCACAATACTGTGCATGGATTTTTAGATAATGTAATGCAGTGCTGTGAAAATAACGGTTAAATGAATACCCGTATGTTAAAGTTGATTTAGAATTCTCAACCCGTTAAAAAATATTCGTTTCGCTAGTCGTTACTGTTCAGAAACTGGGCATTCGCAATCATCGAGCATACGGCATACATCGTATAGACTATAGAATAATCTTTGGAAGAATTCGTATTAATAAATAAATTAAAAAACTTTGTAAAATCACCATGCTGTTATTGTTGTAGCTCGAAACGCGTCCTGCTTAATTTTTCATTTTATGGTGATTTTACAAAGTTTTTTAGTTTATTTATCAATTTATCGCCAGTGATTACGATATTTTTCACTAGAATTCGTATTAGTTAGTGCTGCCATCTATCCGTAAAAGTTACATTTATTGAAATTTTGAATTTTTATTTTAAAAATGCAAACAGAATATTAAAACCAGGGCCTTAACGAGAAGTCAATAATTAGGGTGTGTGGGGGGAGGGGGGTCAAGAAAATGTAGTGGGATGACTCATATATTTTTTTCTCTCTCTCTCTATGACGCAGAAAGATAAATTACTGCATATTTACACTGTAGTTTAGTTACAATGTTTCTGATTAAACTGTTGTAATAACTTCATTTTATGCTAAGAAAAGAATAGTATTATGGAAAATTCGAGCGCATAACTAGTGCATTATTAAACATAATGTTGGCTTCATGTGTGCAAGTAAAATGAGCAAGTGTTGAAACACCTGTTTTAGTTACAATTTAGTATTTTTTCAAAACGATGAAAGGTCCTCAAAACTAAATTAGATTTTTCAATAGAATTTCATTTGGGTTTTTGGAACATAAATTCATTTAGTGACTTTGGAATTTTTTCGGGGGGGGGGGGCTCAAAAGGTTTTAGGGGGCTGAGACGCCGCCTTAGCTACGCCCCTGATTAAAATGCAATGCATAATTGTACACAGGGCTATAATTAAAAATGTGTAATGGGAGGGGGGGGCGCTCAAGAAAATGTAGGGTGAAGCTCATATTTTCATCTGCGTAGCTCAATAGCGGGTTTAAAGATGAGGCCAAGGATTCATCACCCCCCCCCCCCACATACACACACACGTGCTGTACAGCAGAAATATTCTAAAAATTACTTTAAAAAATAAACATACCTTAAATCCTTATCCCCCCCCCCCCCCTTGTTCAATAATGCGAATCTTTCTGATTCTGAAAAAGGTCTACTGAAATCAAAATTAGGTAACATGTGACACATTTGTGAAAGCAATTTTAATCTCGTGAAATTTGCAAGTGTAGTTATTTGGAAACTATGAGATTGAAAAATGTTTTGAAAAATATATCAAATGAAAAATGTCAAACATTCTATGAAATTCGGCATTTATACTAAATTTCCGTACGCGACTGCTAATTGCTTCCTCGTGATGACATTTCTGTGTTTATCAAGTCCTAAAAATTATCGTAAAATGATTAATAACATTTCTAAATCACTTTTTGCATTTATAAGAATACTTTTAAAGGCACAAAGTAAAAAATATAGATAATATTTAAGAAAAAAAAAGTTATAGGCTTAAATTAGTTTTGCTGTGTTATCAAAAGAAATATTAGTTTAAAAATTGCAGAAAAAAATAAATTTTCATGTAAAAATTAAAAAATGTAAATGCATATTAAGAAAAATTTTATATTAAGAAAATATAAAAGTTTTAGCAATTGCTCTAGAAATAAAAATTCTTAAAATTTGTAACGTGTAAAAAAGATGAATATAAGAAAAAATAAAACCGAGGATGGATTCGAACGCACAACCTTCCGACTCACAGACACATACTTTGGCACGACGCCACGAAACGTCATTCACATGTTGTACAATTAAGTATTTAAAACATACGGTAAACTTTGACCCCCCCCCCCAATTTCTCAAAAACCAAGGTCCATTTGAAGGAACCCTTTCACCAGAATAATTAGTGGTATGACCCCTACAACATACTTTGAAATCATCAAAATCTGTGAGCACCATGTCTGGTGGTCCCCTTGTAAGTCTAATAAAAAATGTAGTTTGCACACTTGGAACTTCCAATGTATAAAATGATCTAAAAATGATTAAATCCCGATGTATAATTTTTGTAGGAGTAAAAATTATACAATTGTAAAAGTTTTAATGAAACGATTTTGTGTAACTTCAACATTAATTATTTCTTAAAATAATTATTTAATTTAAAAACTGTCTTCACCAGCGTATTCATCAAACATTTCTTTATATTCGGTGGTGTTCGGCGAAATTCAAAAATTTTCGTGTTCTATTATAGGAAAGCTCTTATTATTAATGTAGAAAGACATCCTGTCCCACAAAAAAATATTGTTAGTTGCGTTGACAGCGTTAGTTACTTTTTTTTAAATAATAGGAATAAAGTGCAAATCAACAAGTGAAAAGAATTTAAAATCTATTTAACTTTTATTAATTGTAAAATAAACTTTGATTTAGTCAGAATGTTTAAAATTATTTTGTTTCAACCATATTGTTTCTTAAATGATTCACAGTTCAATAATAATAATGTTGAATAATTCAATGTTCAATAATTACCACTAATAGGGGAAAAAGGAGAGTTCAATGTCAGCAGGTGGTGGGTGGTGGTGGAACCACCACCGCATCTAAGAGGGCCACCACCACCTTTGAGTGGAAATGAGGTGCATGAGGAAATGAGGAATTTTTATACTTCAAATTAAATGAAATTTTTTTATTGCAGAATGTTGCAGAATATCGAAAAATATTTACGTTGTTGAGAGGTCAATGTTGTTTTCTGATATTATTTTTGTAAATATTTATTAAAGAAATTACTTATAAATAATGCTTGGATGCCAGTGTCACTTTCGTAAAGCCTGGCGGAAAAATTTTCGTATCTGTTCTAACAAAAAAGTTATATCGATACTCAGATGTTCGAAAAACTGCGATCTACAGAGTGGTTCTATGTAGTGCTCTAAATGTATATAGTATGTATTTCTATTTTTTCTTGTGATGTAAAAATAAGAGATTATGCGTCAACGATTACTGCCGACGGGACCACAAATAAGAAACCTATTATACATTTATGAATATCTCAAGTGAAAGTACTGTAACACTTGTTGTATAGTATGCAAAGATAAGAATTGCCTCATTATTGCAGCAAAAGCTGTTGAAATTCAAGCCTTTATAGAAACTAGACTCTATATTTCGTCGGGAGAACGATGCTGTAAAACTCATATTTCTTGATCGGTCTTCAGTAAATTGACTCTGAAAGATTTATGCTCTGTAAGTGAGAATGCATCAATGTTTGAAATATATATGGAAAGTATTTAAAACAATATCAAAAAGGTACAAATGATAAGACCTCGATTTCGATACACCTGGACGCTTTTCTGAAAACTATTATTATACTCTCATGGGTATATCTATGTACCATTTTAGCTATATCTTTAAACTAGTAAAGTTCAAAATATGTTCTTCAAAAAAGAGATCATTTCGTACTTGCTTTGCAGTGTTACTTGTAAAACTTAGAACTGGTCTCGGTGTTCAGTCCACATTATTCAATATAAGATAAATTATAATATCTTCTGTAAACATGCAAAACAAACATTGATTAAGAATTTTGTCCCACAACATCTTGGAATGGAACACATCACCATACCCCGCTGGTTATTGAAAAATATACGAGGCCCTTAGCAGGAAGATTATTTATTCCGGATGACGGCAATACTGTAATGAATATTTTTGGTAGCACTTACGTTTATATCCAGAAAAGTGCGAACTAATCCTTTCAGATAAATTCATTCTGGTTATACAAAGGATACATTTCGTTAAGCGTACGGTATTACGTCACTACTTCAAATTATATTGAGGATGTCTTCGGTCCTTACTTCGCAGATTCAAATAACAATTATGCTAACATACTCACACATATATTAAAAAAAGATTCACATAATATCAGAGATTTGCAGAAGCTAAACGAGGTTGAGACAACTGATAGGTTTTTGCGGGGTTGTTTGGAACTTCTGCTAGAAATGAATATCGAACATGACATGCCAAGATGCCTAAGTAGCAACAACAGTTTTCAACAGAGGATGCTAAGGGTCACTTCTGTGACCGAAGTTTGATTGTTCGACGCAAAAGTGTAAAAAACTATATCTATAATACTTGGATAAAAAAAATAGCGAAGCAGCATCACACAATGACACTGTCAGTGTAAAGTAGGCGCAAGTGTGTAAGAGTACTAGACGCATGTTGTTTCCGTACTATGGTTTCTGGTTTACTTGTGCCATAACTCAACCGAAACTTAAAAACTAGTCGTTGAGGGGCCACCGTAATACTTACACATCATGGATATGCATAGTATAAAATATGAAAATTAAACGCATGTAAACTATTAATCGAATGCATCGCAATTACAAAATAAAATTTAAACGCATATTTAAATAGTTTTAATATACACTGTAATGCTCTTTCAATGAATTGCTGATGAGCCAATTTCTACAAATTACATAAAACGCCAAACTACTCAAGTAGTACCGGATTGCGTAAAAGAAACATCCTTATAATACCAAAAATGATAATCATATTAACTAACAATTTACTGCGTCGGATTAAGCATCTTATTTCCAATTAAAATATATCTTTGAATTGAAATTTGAATGAAATACAGGGTCATGAAAAATCGAAGAAAGTGAAAAACAGGATTACACATATCTCGGCAACTAATAATCCGATCGACTTCGTTCTTTATGCAAATTTTGTGTTATTTTATTGCCATTTACATCCACCCCTTAAAATAAAAAAATTCGAAATTTTTTATATTCCTTTCATCAGAACGAATTTTTCGAGAGTCCGAAAAAATAGTTCCGGATAATCCAGGTTACTGATATTAAATAGGCTTCGTCCCATTCATACATACTAAGTACATACAAAATTTCAAGTCTCTATCTCAATTTCTTCGGGAGATAGAGCGGTTACAGACAGACAGACAGACATACAGACACACAGACGGACGGACGGCAAAAATTTTTTTTTCTAAAAATATGTTTTTCGAAATCTCCAATATCTGAAACGTGTAAATCCGTCAAATTTTTTTTTCGATTTTCAAAACGATTGCAAGATTTACCATATACTACGTATGATGGGTAAGTAACAAGTATTGAATATGCTCATATACTACAAGACGCGGCCAATGGATGGTCCTGTAGTGATTCTGGTGAAGCAACCAAGGAGGAAAATAATCTGAAACATATTGCCAAAAGTGTATGAAACTTGTATGATTATATTTTCTGTTATTGATTATTTCTAATATTTCATATATTGAAATAAAAGTTTTAATAAGCTCCATTCATCGTCATTTTGCATTTAGTGTTGTATTTATTATAGATTTCTTGGATTAAAACTAATGGCAATAGTGTTTATGTTAATTAATATACATGTATTTATTTAAATACATATTTTATTTTTCCGTCAATTATTAGACTTTAACTCAAGATATTATTATTTTCTTATTTGTTACGAGGTACACTAATGAAAAAAATGTAAGTCACATCTAGGTGCTGATAGGCGAAAAATGGCCCGTATTAGCCCACCTCCTTTCCTTCCTACTCTAAGTTGATTCCAATCATTAAAAAATATTTAAGCCCCCTCAATATTAAGTCATCTTATACGATAACAGAATCCACCTCATTTCCACTCACAGGTGGTGGTGGCCCTCTTAGATGCGGTGGTGGAGGTGGTGGTTCCACCATTACTTCCATTTCCACTTCCACTTCCACTTCCACCACCCACCACCTGCTGACGTTGAACTCTCCTTTTTCCCCTATTACCACTGATACTTTTAAGTTGAGGTAATGGGGGGAAATGTGAATGATGTACATTACAAAAGCCATGCTTAAACAGAAAGATTCTTGAAAAGAACATTCTCAGCGACTTCTCATATTTCGCTTTATCGAAATGCCATATTAACCTCAGCCATCTATTTCTACCCAAGTGTTAATGATAATCATAGTTAATTCAGAAATATTTAATATTGGCTATTTTCTTTCAGCTAAAATTTATAAAATTAAATTGGATTTAAGATAAATTTAAATAAATCAAATTGGAAATTGCACGAGAAGTATAACAAATGAGGTGCGTTCGTACTATAACGAAACTTAAAAATATTCAGATTTTGCTTTATAGTAAACAGTAGATCGGATATAGTGCAGTGGTCGAAAATATTAATGCGTTCCTATAAATACTATATCTGTCTATTATACTGGGAGTATTTTGCATTAAAACTCAGTAACGTATATCAATTTCATAAATTGGGAAATAGTTTAATATAATTAAAACACGCCCCTAACAATATTTCCCTAATATACCATAGTATAATAAAATACTTTTGAGTGGTCCTGTAAATTAATAATATTTTTCTTTGTATCACAGATTGTACAGAATGGACATTTTAGTACATACTTCATAGATTTATGCCAATTCTTTTACATTCGAAAGAGTGTAACACCAATAAAATGTACTTGAAACCACTTTTTCCTATTTACCGTAATTTAAAGGAATATTTTGGTTGTCGCTGTAATTAAACTATGCATCCGATTTTCATAAAATTAGAAATAACTCGACAAAATTATTCAAGATTTATGTATTTTAAAATCTCAAACGATTTGTTTGGGTAGTTTTTGCTTTGTTATATGCAGACATACAGACAGAACGATGACTATAGGTACTACGTATTCATATAATTACGAAACCACCTAAAAAATTCAGATTTTGGCGAAATAGAATACAGTATTCAGATACAGTACAATAGCTGAAATCTTTTGTGTGTCTCTGTAAATACTGTCTGCTTTCTATTAGACAGGAAATAATTTGTAGTAATCTCCGGCAGAGTATATAAATTTTATAAAATGTTAAATGGTTTAGTGCAATTTAAACGCACACCAAACAATGTTCTACCTATACCATTATATAATGAAATACTTTTGTGTGGCCCTGTAAATCAATAACAAATATTCTTTGTACCACAGATTATACAGATTGTATATTTTAATATATTCACCATACATGGATATCAATTTTATTCTGTTCGAAACAGGTGTAATTTTACATCATGAAATAGGCGACTCTGCTTACCGGGAGCAACGCCCGTCGACACCCATTCAGTGTTCACAGACTCCAAAAACACGGTTATGTGTCCTGTTTAAAAAATATTACCAAGTTACGGAAGAGTGAAGGATATTATTATTATTAATAAGGCGGTGACTATCTTCTGAAATCGGGTGCTATACTGTCTGTTTGAATTGGGTATTTTTTAAATACAGTAGTCTTATCGATCACTGTCATAAAAAATGATGGCGCTTTTCAGGATCGATAAATAAGATCAATCATGCATAAATAAATCAGCTTGTATAAAATGGTCAAAAATGTCTTTTTCTTTATACCTTTTGTAACAATTCTATGAATAAAATCCTTTTTTTATGTACATTTCACTGGCCCCGCCCCATAATGATTTTAAAAATTCAACTGCACCATTCGTTTGTGCTATATTCGTGCTGGTTTGTGCCGCAAAAAGTTTCGTTTGTGCTACTTTCGTTCTCTCGCTATAGCGAGTAAAATGGGACGGGCCCAGTGAGACGATAGCCTCGCCACTTCCGTTCTACCGTTATAACATAGGTTCCCAACCTTTTTTGGTCTACCGCCCCCTTTACAACAGAAAAAAATTCCAACGCCCCCTTCTTCTATAATAGTTAATTATACAAATGTTAAAATATTATTGAATATTATCTATACTTTATCTGTCTGTCAATTTATTAATCAAAATAGAAGTTAATTGAAACGAACATCAAATTTACCGTAATTTCCGGCGTATAATCCGCGGATCAAACAATCATTTTTCATCCCAGAAAATTCTTGAAATAAAATGTACCTGAGAAACAAGTACTGAAGAAATGATGGTATCTGAAGCGAAGAAATCAGTTTTATAGCCATTGCGCGACAATTAGGCGGTCAACCGCCCTGATACCAGGTATCTAACCCGTTAGGCTGGGATAACTCGGCAGGTAGGGGCCTGGTCATCGGTTAGAAAAAAAGAAAGAAAGAAAATGCAACTTTTTAGATCGCGGTAAACATTCGACTCCAATCACTAAATAAAACTTCTGGGGGGAAAAAGAATTGATTGATCATCAGTGACAAATTGTTATGTTCAAAGATGCATGTTCCTTTTCTTAGACAATAAATTTGCTACTACAGGGAACCCACTTTCAGCCAAATCTGATGAAATGAAAGCAATTAAAACTCTATGTACTCTCCCTCAAAATCCAGATTAGAGCGCTGTAGGTTTTTGAAGTTAAAACTCTGGTATGCATTTCTAAATTTTTCTTATAGTTCTTGTTAGCTGCAAGTTACACGATTTCCTTCTCCAAATATGATGATACTGCTGTAGCTGCATTCACGAAAGGATCTAAAAAGCAACTCGGTAAAATTATGTATAAGTATCTTGGAATCGCTCTGAGAAAACTTCATGAAGAGCTCCAAGTGTTGACAGTAAGCAAGTAAATATTCTTGTTTTCACAGATTGCGAATAATGTGGCGATTTGGCTGTAATCTCTTCTACTAGGATTTCTTTTGAGCAAAAGAAGTTTACCCACAGAAACAGCTACGAGATTTTTTGTTTTAATTAAATTCAACTCATCATCTTGCAATCATCGTATGCCTTGTTATAAATATTTACAATATTTAAATTTATTTAATTAAAGATTCTAAAGAGGGCGATAATCGATGTCATTTTTTAATGCAACTTCGTTTTTAGCGTATTTTTACTCCTCTGTTTTTAGTTAAGTGTAATATTAAATCAAATACATCGAAAAACGATTCAGACAAATACCTTTTCAGAGACAACCAAGCTCTATGTGCAGCAACAACCGATTAAATTCAATTGCAAGCCTGATACAAAGTGATAGTAACAACTGCACTACAAAGTAAAACAATTGTTTCATTTTGTTGTGAAATGACTTTCACTATAAAGTTGGCAAAATATCCTGTCATTCAATGAATTGCTTCTATTTCTTTTGACTGTTCTAATAATGTAATGAAGCGACGTATACAGGTGTTCATTCCAAGTACAGGTTGTACAGGTGTTTTTTTTTTTTTAAGCCAACTGCTGATGATGTGTAATGGAATGTACTGAGAGTACATTTAGTACTGCTTGTTTAAAATGTGTTAATGAGACCCTCCTGATGTCCCGTCATTGGTCGAGCAATCAGTAGCAAATGACAAACTATTATAATAAAGAATTTATTTCTCTTTGACTAACTTCGTGGTACTAAATATCGATTCTGTCTTTGTATGAGTTTCGAAATTTTTAGCAAATAATAACTCTTGATTTTTATTTTCTTTTATGAGTTTTTGTTATTTGTTAACGCTGATCCATGGAGTTGAATGGAAAAATGTGCAGGTCTTTAAGTAACAAGCATAATGATATTTCAATGCTTTTAGCCATCTATTCCTCTTTGAACCGAATTATTACTCATGATTTTTTCTATTAATATCAGATGGTTTCTTATGATGAAAAACATTTTTTATTTTCTCTCTGACTACAAGCAAGATTAATTTCTCGCCGAATTTGTGCAATTTTAACACTTTTGTTATAAAAATTATAATGATATGTGAGACTGAAAGTCCGTCATCTTCTTGTTTAGAAAATGTCTTAAAAAGGTTTGATATAGTTGATTCTTTAAAATGTTTCTTTTCCGGTCTTTGTGGTCAGATGTGGCAATCCCAAAACTTTCTACTATCTCATACATGTTAATACTTCAAAATTCGCTTTCATAGTATCAAAATTAAATGGCAACCTATGTCCATCGTAAGGATTCTAATGGTATATTAAATTCAGTACATTAGTTCTTGAAATAGGACTACTGGCACTATCGAGAAAAATGCAGAATAAAAGCGCCACCTGTCATGCGATTTGCACCAAAACATAATCAGAAATAATATTTATCAATGTAAAACTGAATATGAAGTTAGATAAAAAATTCGTGAATTAATTCTTGAGATACAGCTGTTGCAGAAATATGAAAAAGAGAGTATAACAGCACCACCTGTAGATAGATATTCAATAAAATGTAAACAGCATTTATTCATGCTAAGGAATACTCAAAACAGAAGTTTAGTGAAAATCTGTGTGGTAGTTCTTCAGTTAAAGCCGTTGCGGAAATCGTGAAAAAAAGCAGCATAGCAGCACCACTTGTTGAGTGATTTACAGCACAACTAATCAGCATCAATTTATAACAGAGAATATCTGAATATAGCTTTTTTATAAATTCCGTGCATTGGTTGTTGAGATAGAGCGCCAATAAAATTTATGTCACATACAAATAAATAAGCTAACAGACAGACATTTTGTAAAAACATGTTTTTGGAATCTCCGACCCCTAAAATGTGTAAATCCGTCAAAATCCGGAACTCGAAAATTTTCACTAATCTAATATTTTCTTCATGTAAAGCGAGAAGAAAATAAGAATAGGATATATTTTTGTCTTTTCTATCAGCATGCATTTATTCAAATGCTCTTGTAGCCTAGAAGGCCTCATGGCTTCATTTGAAAAAGACTTCTTGGCAAATTAATCAATATAGGTAACGATTGGTTTGTATGAGAGTGCCTAGATCCATATTTCAAATACTCAATACTGTCTGCAGGCATTTCTTCTTAGATTAAGATATTTTGAATTACCGCAATTTCCTGCGTATAATTCGTGGATTAACCCCGAAATTTTAATTAGTAATTTAAGCCAAATATTTACCGCGATCTATGAAATTACATTTTATTTTTAAATTTTTCTGGGTGGAAAAATAATTGTTTGATCCGCGGATTATATGCCAGAAATTACGGTGCACAAATTTTCCCTATAAAGTTTGAATAAATTTACTTTTGAATAAATTTATAGATATAACGATTTTTATCAATTTCACTAAGACTATACACAACTATATATAACTATGTACAAATTTCTTGAACTGATTCAAAACACGGGTTTGTTTAAAAATCTTTGTCCAGGCATGGACAAAGATTGTGTGTCGTCATATTTCAGAATTTTTTGAAATACAGGTTGATGAAAAAATAATAATGTTTAACCCTTCGCGACGGGAGCATTTTACGAAAATTTTAATGTTTTGTCACCGGTTTAAAAAAAAAGAAATTAGTTCCTTCTTAAATCGAGAAAATGCTCCAATCTAATAAGGCAAATTTTATAGCATAATTTTACCGGTGGGAATAAACAAGGATCCTTAAGCCTTTTTGCGACACGTTTACGTGTCGCTCGTCCCCAAGGGGTTAAAACTTATAGCCAGCCAATTATCGCGAATTTTTTCTCCACCAATCTTGAATTTATAATGATTTTTAATTCGAGTCACAGTACTTCTTCGAGTTTCACGGTTATTTTTGACATTAGTAAAATAAATTCATTCCCCCCCCTCCCCCTTTCCTAAGTTTTACGTTCGCCTGTATAGATTTCCATTCAAAGGTGAAGTTAAGGTTTTTGTCTCGGACTGGGCAATGTAGAGGAGATAAA
This sequence comes from Maratus speculifer, assembly GCA_964019185.1. Taxonomy (NCBI): domain Eukaryota; kingdom Metazoa; phylum Arthropoda; class Arachnida; order Araneae; family Salticidae; genus Maratus; species Maratus speculifer. Next base: position 54,679,679 of record OZ025292.1, on the reverse strand, counting down.
TTTTTTTCATTATACTAGTTCCTAAATAATTCCGTATGCCATGACCGCCCCCCTCGACTGTCCCAACGCCCCCCCATTTTTCTCTAGACACGCTACCGCCCCCCTAGAAGGCTCCAGCGCCCACCGGGGGGCGGTACCGCCCCCGTTGGGAACCCATGCGTTATAACAAGTACAATGGGGAGGGGCAAGTGAAACGGAAGCCCCGCCCCATCAACGGAATCAAATATTTATTACTGCATTCGTTTTGTGCTACGTTTGTGCTGGCGTGTGCCGCAAAAAATTTCGTTTATGTCATTTTCGTCCTCTTGTTATAACGAATTTTTGTAGTTCAAGGTTACGTAAAGAAAATCAATTATGAAAACCGTAAATAAAAACGCGTCACGAAATGAAATACATATTTCTTTAATTCCATGTAAATATCGGTTTGTGTTGCAAAAAATTTCGTTTGTTCCACTGTCGTTTCTTCGATATAACGAATTTTCGTCTTTTTCAATAGTGGGCGACCATTTCAGTGGCCCCGCCCCATCAACGAAATCAAAATTTTATAACTGCATTCGTTTGTGCTGGAAAGTGCCGCAAAAAGTTTCGTTTGTGCCACAACAGTCCTTTTGTTATAACGAGTTTTTGTAGTTCAAGGTTACGCAAAGAAAATCAATTATAAAAACTTTAAATAAAAACATTTAAAGAAAGTAAATATGTATTTCTTTAGTTTCATGTAAATGTTAGTTTGTGTAGCAAAAAATTTTGTTATGCCTCTTTCGTTCCCTCGATATAACGAATTTTCCACATTTTCAACAGAGGGCGATCATTTTAGAGGCCCAACTCCATCAACGAAATTAAAATTTTATAACTGCATTTGTTTGTGCCACTTCCGTTCGACCGTTATAACGAGCACAATGGGGCGGGGCCAGGGAAACGGCGGCGCCGCCCCAAGAACATAATCAAACATTTATTACTGCATTCATTATCTTCAAATATTTATTTTTTTTTCTTTTAGATCTTTAATAAAGTTTAATAAAATCTTTTAGATCTTAAACATTTCAATGCAAATATATTTTCAATACTCCTTACGATGTTGCTTTAGAAGTGCTCTTAAAATTTTCATTTAATTTCTTTTAAAGTAATCCAATGTTTTAAAATAATTAGAAAACTCTTTGACAGACATTTATTTTTGAAAAGTACAATTTTAAAGTAGAATTTTGATAATTATTATGGTCTCAACGATTTTAATAATTTGATTTAAATCAAGGATTAAATCATGTTTTTATTCAACTGTTTATTTTTTTTTCAAATCATTAATTTAAATTAAAAATTGACGTAAAAGTATTAAAATATAAGATTAATATAATTTGTAAAGGTTCTACAACCGTTTTGCCTTAGAATAAATGGAAAAATAAAACTTTGAATAATTATTTCTAAGCTTAATTCCCGAGTCTTGTAAAATATTAACTACAGTAAATTTGTAAAGTCATAAAAAACATTTATTTTAAAAATTATATTTTTATCTAATAAAATTTGCGATTAAAATAAGCATGTCAAGTACAGTAAATTTCTTCAAAGTTAGATAATAAGTAAGCAAAATCTTATTTTCTCATTCTACATTTGCGATATTTAATTTATACCATATATTGGAGCTAAAAGAAATGACAGAATAACATCTGCTCAACAGCTGTTGTAAAAGAATGTTTAAGAGAAAAAGAACTGATTGGTATAAAAATGCTAATTATACCTTAATTAATATACTAATAATAGAATCTTATTTTCTCATTTCATATTAGCGATAGTCAATTTATACCAAATATTACAGCTAAAAGAAGTGGCAGAATACTGTCTGCTGAAAAGCTGTTGTAAAAAATGTACAGGGTGTCCCAGAACTTCGTGTACAAACTTTGAGTATTGGTAGAGAACATCGTTTGGAACCACAGTTACATAGGAACTCATAGGCGGAAATGTCATCCTCACTTGTTAACCCTTTCACAGACAATGGTATATCAATAAACTGCAACATTTTAAATACAAAATGATTTTCCCAATTATTTTGCATGTGAAATGTATATTTTTCATCTTTGCAAATACATTTTTCCGCGATTTCTGATGTCATTCATATTTTTTCCACATTTTAGCAATTTTTAATACCTACTAAGATACTTTTTTTTTTTAAAGAAACATAACTTTAAATTTAATTTAAAATTAAATCATTTCTAGTACTGTTTTCTGTGTAATAAAGCGTTCTACACTGCTTTCCGCATTATTTCACAACTGTGTCTTTGTGTTTCTTTGAGCTTTTCACGGACAAATCACTTCCATTGCTAAAATGTGGAAAAATATGAATGACATCAGAAATTGCGGAAAAATATATTTGCAAAGAAGAAAAGCCAGACATTTCACACACACACACACACACATATATAAATATATATATAATAAATGGAAAAATCATATTAAAATTTTGGTTTCAAAATTCATTTTGTATAAAAAAAAATTGTAGCTTCATTTACAAACCACTGTCTGTGAGAGGGTTAACAAGACGTTTCCGCCCATGCTTTCCTATTTGATTGTGGTTCCAAACGATATTCTCTACCACCTCTCAAAGTTTGTACATGAAGTCCTGGGACACCCTCTATAAGAGAAAAATAACTAATTTAAATAAAAATGTTAATCACTGCTTAATTAATATAATAAGCACAGTAAGATAGCCCCAGTGTGGACAGGTAATAATGCTGCTATTTAATATTTCGAGCATTTCATATATAACTGGCAATTCATATATTTACTCTGTGTGAGTATATGAATGGTTTTACTCATTTTAATACTTTTTTGATAAGAATATACATATATAGTAATATACACATATTGTAAGTTAAGATTCAGATAATTAACAGTAACTTATTTTAGTACAAACGGAAAACGAGCAATATTTGTTAGTTTTGTTACTAATGAAATTACTTATTTGCAGTTTTAATTGATTCTATAATTAAATTATTGTTTATTTTTGGCTAATTGTTAAGAATGCTGCACCTTGCCTTTTTTTTGAAAATGACAAAATGCACCTTATCTTATTAAAAATAGAGAAATTTACCTGTATTGTAGCCAGAAGTATTTTGTAACAAATTTTCTATACCGCAGTATTTCTAAAAAAGTGTAAAAAAGACAATACGAAAATGAAATTTTGTAATTTAAAATTGTATTAACAAGTAAGAAAAATCATGCGTTAAGCATAGATTATGAAGCACTTTCCAACACTTAATGAAATCTTTAACAAAACTTTGTTATTTAGGGAAATAATAGTGTATAGCCAAATATACCCAAGTATGTATTCCAGTACATTAGAACAGCCCTGTATTTCATATGTCAGCTCATATAATGGGAAAATTTAGCTTGGCAAGAAAATACCCAGTAGCTTAAAATTTCTTTTTCAGCAATTCATATTATTAGATGGAAACATACTTGAATACTTTTGTTCAGCCCTATAGTTTACATTGTACCTTTATTACACGTCAGCATTAGGCTAAAATTTATTGTAACCTAAAACACTTTTAAAACAACTGAAATCACATTCCCATAAATCATAATTCATAGGCGTCCATGTACCGAATTCTTTGCGTGGCCCTGTATATCCCTTTATCTATATTCTGCTAACATTTCTCAGTAAATTGAAAGCAGCTCAGAGTAAAAATGCATAGCTTATTTAAGAACCACGTTTAAATAATTTACGCTCATATTCAGTAACGTTGGTGAGCTCTTTTGGGTAGCCCTGTATATCAACTATAACATTTATACACACCATATAATGTGCATATATTTAGCGAAATATAAACGCGAATATCATAATTAAAATGCATTTGATTCCTCCATCAGCCATCATCGGACACATATACGGTACTTCGGAAAGAATATACTATTTGAAATCTTTTGTATGGCCCTGTAAATGCTATGTACTTCATATTATGCAAGACAGTAGCGTATAATTTATATTAAGCTTCAGTGACATATATCAATTTTATTATACATGAAAAAGCTTAATATATTTAAAATATGTCACACACAATTCTCCCTTTTACCATTATCTAATGGAATTCTTTTGTGTGGCCCTGTAAATGAATAATAGCTACATTTTCACCTTATATTTTATAGAATGCATATTTTAATATGTGTGACAGGGTATAACATCTTTAAAATTCCTTTGAAACGATTTTTCCCCATAGGCCGTAATGTAATAGGAAACTTTTGATTCGCCCTGTAGATAAACTAATCATGGTAGCAACTTCATTTTCGATAGGACTTTTGCTAGGGTAAACGTCAATAACGTCCTAAAATTTCATGGCAATCCGAGTATATTAACGATTTTTTCCCCATAGGCCGTAATGTAATGGGAAACTTTTGATTATCTCTGTAGATAAACTAATCATGGTAGATACTTCATTTTCAGTAGGGTTCGTGCTAGGGTAAACCCCAATAACGTCCTAAAATTTCATGGCAATCCGAGTATATTAACGATTTTTCCCCATAGGCCGTAATGTAATGGGAAACTTTTGATTCGCCCTGTAGATAAATTAATCATGGTAGAAACTTCATTTTCAATAGGACTTTTGCTAGGGTAAACGTCAATAACGTCCTAAAATTTCATGGCAATCCGAGTATATTAACGATTTTTTCCCCATAGGCCGTAATGTAATGGGAAACTTTTGATTCTCTCTGTAGATAAACTAATCATGGTAGATACTTCATTTTCAATAGGGTTCGTGCTAGGGTAAACCTCAATAACATATAAAAATTTCATAGCAATCCGAGTATATTTACGGGAGTTAGAGCTCGGACAGACGGACAGACGGACAGACGGCCATCCGGCCAGACGGACAGACGGCCATCCGGCCAGACGGACAGACGGCCAGACAAACCGAATGCATAAGCACTTTTCAACTTTGTTGGAAAGTGATTAAAATGGATGTTTTTTTATTTATAATATTAAAAAACATGTAATTTTTTCTTATTGTTAGTAAACACGTTACTACTTTATTAAACAGTGGCCTTTTTTCGAACTACTATCCTGCCCCTTCTTCTTTTAAAATAAAAGATAAATTCTAAATTATCTTTTTCTTAATTAAAGCATAAAAATATGTATTATATAATTAATTAGAGATTATTTATAATTATTATTGCTAAGTAGTATTAATAATTTAATATTAAATGCATTTACTGTTAATTATAATAAATTTGAATGTCACAAGTTTTTAATGTAATTTTACAGAATTATTCCAAAATAGTAATGTGTCTAACTTTAATGTATTATACAAACTAAAGAATCTACTAATATGCACTTTTTATAATTTTTGTAATTACTAACTAATAATTAAATTTGATTAGTTAAAATATAAAAAATAGATAAATTAGAAATTTAATTGTTATAGAAACCTAAAATTAGTGATATCTTTTCAATATTTTAACGCTGGGACAGCCCTCCAAAAAATCAGATTTAAAAAAAAATACGACAATAATTTTTTTACACTCTACTGATTATATATGCTGAGCGTTTTCCTTATGAATCAGTAATATTCAGAATATGTAATACCCTTTTAAAGTGATTTTTCTATAGCAATTTGTACATAAATAATCTAAATTATTACTATAGTATAAATTATATAAAAGAATATCAATACGATTAATTTTTTAAAACAGAAATTTTTTGAACTGATAAACCTTATTTATGTTTCTTAAAAAGAATTTACTACTTAAAATACATTTTAAACATATATATATTTTTTCCTGTAAAATAATTATGATGCCAGTTTGTCTCCCCCTTTTTTTTTATTTTTTTTTCGGTCTTGTTTTACATGCCATGAATGGCTTATAGAATTTTATATCATAAATTTAATAGATAATGTACTACATAAATATTAATATATTTAATTATTGTCTTGCAGGATAGTTCTGGAAATTAAGAAGTATTGATAATTAGGAAAAGTCATTCGAACATTTTCCTACGCAATGACTGCAACAGATCCTCAGAAAATTGTTTCCGTGGCTGCCCCTGATCTAGGCACTGAATCTAATATATATCTAATAGATATATATTAAATTATGTATATATATAATAAATATCTAATAGATATATATTCTATACTGAATGATTGCGAAACTATTTACGTTTATGATGCAGGTTTCATATGTCTTTAATCTCAAGCATTAAGTGTATCTTTTAAAATACTTTTGCCTTCAGATTGTGAATTCGGTTAAATTACTTAACGGAAATTGGACAGGTGGAATCGGAATGGTGCGTCGTTCAGGAGCCGATATCGAAATTTGTATGCGTATAAACTACTTGAGATTCCAAGCAGTAAACTTCAGTTACCCGTATCCATTTTCCGATATAACATTTATGACGGATAAACTGAAACCAGATCCGAACAATTTCGCCCTATTACGTCCATTCCCTTTGACTGTGCAGATTTTACGATTTTCTTATTTTTATGTGCGTTATTCATTCACTTGCATAGAGAAGAAACATATCAAAATATATTATTTATGGTATTCGGAAGTTTATTAGAGAGACCTATCGATATGCAGTTACCAAAGTTAAACGTCAAGTTATTCATTTGCACAAGGCTTATATTTATTTCTATTATTATTAACAGTTACAAGGCCGTTTTACTATCCATTCTCACATTACCACCCCTAACTGGAATCATATAGTATCGCAGTTGCAGTTTTGCCAACAAAATGTAAGTGAGAAATAGCAAGCTGCGCATCGTCCTCGTAGCTTAAATGGCAGAGCCCTTGGAGCGCTATTCCCAGGGTTCCAGTTCGATTCCCATCTTGGATATTTTTCACTATGTTGGTTCTAGGGCTTGTTAGCAATGCGATAGTTACATATTAAATGTTCAATAATTTCAAGCGTAATTTCACTGCTGATATCTAATTGAAAAATTAATTATAATTATAAAAAAATTATAGCTTAAACTAATTTGGCCTAAAATAGAATTTGATCGGTAACATCTATATTAAATTTAACAGATAATATATATAATTGCTAAAATACTTCTCTATTCTCTTGGAGGAATTTATTCTCTTGGAAATAGTATTGGCAGTTCATAAAAAGTGACTCGAATATTTTTTGAAGCAATGATTAATAAAGATGCCGACAAAATTATTTCCGTAACGTCAAGAGTTGCACCTCAATTAGATTTATTTTCTATACAGAATAATGGAGAAAATATTTATGTTTATGAGGCTTGTATCATACGCCTTTTATCTCAAGTTTTTCGTTACCTTTTAAAATACTTTTGCCTCCTGAAGATGAATATGGTACAGACTTACTACATGGAAACTGGACTGGTAAAGTAGGAATGGTGTACCGTTCAGAAGTCAGCCTAGCAGTTGGTGTTGGAATAAGCTATCCAAGATTTCAAGCCGTTAATTTCAGCTATCCATATCGTTTTTCCGATGTTATATTTATGACAGATAAGCTGAAACCAGATCCCACCAGTTTGGCCATATTACATCCGTTTCCTCTAATACTATGGATTCTACTGACAGCAACCTTTTTCATATTTTCATATGCGGTATTCTTTCACATGCATAGAGAAGCAACATTTCAAAATGTATTATTTACGCTGTTCGGAAGTTTATTAGAGAAATCTATCGACATGCAATTACAAAGTTAAACGTGAGGTTATTCTTGAGCACATGGCTTATACTTATTTTTATTATTATTAACAGTTACAAGGCCGTTTTACTATCCATTCTCACATTACCACGTCTAACTGGAATCAGAAATATACCAGATTTAGCAAAAGCCGCCGAACAAAATTCCATAAGTTGTTTCACATATAAAGGTTCGTCAACCAAACAAATTCTTCTTGAATCGGAATTTGAAACTTGGAGATCTATTGGTAAATGCCTTCAAAGAAATATTGTTACTTCAGAAGATGTAGAAGCGGCCTTCATTAAGGCTCCACCGAACAAAGCTTTTATAACTACAAGAGCTTATCTGAGACCGTACGAAGAAATGTATTTCATTTCTAAAGATTGTTCTATAATTCAATGGTTGCTTTTTCGGTTTCGAAAATTTTCTGTTGCCAGAGCTATTTAGATAAAAAGATTCATCAGTTGTTTGCAACAGGTTTGTTCCAGAAGATTGATAAAGATGAACAACTCATTCTTAAATTAAAGCAGCATCTGCTGCTATTAATGAACCTGGGAAATTTAAAATTTTACAACTTGAGGATTTTAAAGGAGCTTTTCTAGTGTTGTTTTTTGGCTATGTACTATCTACAATTGTACTTTTTATTGAAATTGCTTTAAAACATTATTTTCCTGCAAAAATTTGAAATATTAAAGTTTACTTGCAAAAAAGATCTCGGACACATTCAATCTTTTTTTCAGAAAGTAATCTGAAAATTTTATTTTAGGTTTCTTTTGTGTGATATAGGAAATATAATAAAATCCTAGAAGCTAAATCGTTGAGTAAAAAAATATTCTATAAATTTAACTTTTTCAAAAAAAAAAAAAAAAAAAAAAAAAGACTTTAAAAAGAATTAAATAATTTTTCAAAATTATCTAATGACAAATCATTATCCAATAACCACACATCGTATATCATGTACCGGCATAAAAACGGTTATATTTAATATATAGAATTTAATATCCACCAAACATAGATTTTCCTGAGAATATTCTTTACAAGAAATTAATTTACATATTATTGATTTAATTTATGAATATATACATATGAAAAGTAATGAATTACTTTTTGAAGTTGGTGCCAAACAATCACAATCGATAATGATTTTCCCCATTTTGTTTATGGTACTAGGCATAATATAGCCAAAATCATACCATACTTAAAGCAGTTTGGCACCAACTTCAAAAAGCAATTAATTACTTTTTATATGTATATATTCATAAATTAAATCAAAAATATGTAAATTAATTTCTTGTAAAAATATTCTCTGGAAAATCTATGTTTGGTGGATATTAAATTCTATATATTAAATTTAACCGTTTTTATGCCGGTACATGATATCCGATGTGTGGTTATTGGATAACGGTATGTCATTATATAATTTTGAAGAATTATTTAATTCTTTTTAGCGCGTTTTTTGAAGTCGGCTATATTTTTTTTGAAAAAGTTAATTTTATTTCCTACTTTTGAGTTTTCCATACCGTAATACATAATTATACCGTAATACATATGATTACATATGATGCAATGCAATACTAATGGACGCACTTTGCTAAGTTCTGATGTATTCGGTTTATTTTCAATGTTTGATTGTCAACTTTTCTAAAACCACTTACAATATTGGTTAGTATCGTTATGAATCTTTAAATTTTCTTTATGTGGTAACTTCTTCAGACAAGATCTGCCACCTCGAAAAGCTTTCGCATTCATGAAATCTTAAAGTCTGGATCGAATCCTACGGACATCGAAAGGTGATAATCCATCAAGTAAAGAATTCTTACACATAAGAGCGCGATATAGTGCTTCTATATATGAGCACGCAACAAAATGACTTCATATATCAATGTATAGTAAAATGCTTTTCTAGTGTAGTTAGTCAAAAGTACTCCTCCTTCACCCAGAAAAAGGAAAATGAAAGATTTTAGCAAAAATCGCACTATACTTCAATAGGTAAGTATCAACAATCTAATTCCTATAAAGGCAGTAATGGCATCGGAAATGAGCGATGACGATTCGACGAGGAATCTGAAACTCATAACCTATATACCTGGTTGTTATATAAGAGAGTAACAGCATTTTATTCCCAAACACCAGAAAAAAATTATCCTTTTGCTGCATCGTCACTCCCCCGCTTTTATAGAATCTCTCTCTTTTGACCCATTGAGAATCCTCTATAATAGGGTAAAGTAATAGTTTTCTATAAAAGCAGGGGAGTGACGACGCAGCAAAAAGATCAAATTTTTTACAGTGAATATTTTTTTTACAGACGCTTTTGTCCCAACTACACTGTTAAAAATTTGAAACTTTTGCTGTATCGTCATTTCACCGCTTATATAGAAAACGATTTGTTAAATGTATTATGAAGGATTCTCGTTGGTCAAAATAGAGATATTCTATAAAAGCGATGGAGTGTCGATGCAGCAAAAGCTTCAAATTTTTAACAATGCATCGCAATGCCAGGCATTTTCTATTACAGTCAAACCTCGTCAATATGAACACGCTTAACGTGAATTACTTTTAACATGAATTGTTTTCACAGTTACCTATAAAGACGAATACAAAGATTTGGTACTGATAACACGAATTACTGTTAACATGAACAAAATTCTGATCCCCCTTAAAGTTCATGTTAACGAGGTTCTACTGTATAGAATTTGCTGAATTTCCTAGAAGAATTCGATTGTATGCGTATGAGAAGTTAACAAGATGGACGAAAATAGCCCGCTCAACAAGATGCCGAGGCTAACAAAAAAGACCGCGGTGTATCTCACAGCCTTTTTTACAGACCGCTAGATTGACGTGCGCTCTTTTCGTACACCTTTTTTGGTGTAATCATTGAGGAATCCTTCGTTATCATAATACGTTATCATATATCCGGAATCATACAGGGTGTATCAAAACTCTTGGGCAAAATTTTAAGGGGTAATAGTACACATCAAGCCAAACAATATTAAATTGGAAACTAAGGTTCCCAAACATCTTCCGAAGAAGATAAGCGCCATTAAATTTTAGGGTCCAAAATTTTAAATAAACATGAAAAACGGGAAAATTGGTCGATTGATATGTGGTTTTTACTAAAACTATTCTTTATGTCAGTATTCTCGTGAAAATAAATTATAAAGATAAATTTCAAAAAATGTCGATAGAGGGCGCTTTAGACTTTGGGGTAAAGAACAACTATTTTTTGCGGTTATTTTTTGCATCTCACTAAATATTTTCCGAAACTTAGACTTAAACTTAAATTTTGAGCTCAAAATCTCAATAGTTGGGAGTGGTTAAGTAGCGCAAACTGAACTGTGTTCAGAGGTTCAAATTTCAAATGATTATAAAAAACGGAAAAATTGGTCGATTCGTTTGTGGTTTTCGTTAAAACTATTCTTCAAAGCAATATTTTATTGAAAATAAATTTTAAAGAGAAATTTCAAAAAATGCCGACAGAGGGCGCTTTCGACTTTGGAGTAACAAACAACTATTTTTTACTGTTATTTTTTTGTATCTCATTAAATTTTTCTAGAAGCTTAGACATAATCTTAAATTCTGAGCTCAAAATCTGAATCGTTGGGAATGGTTAGATAGCGCAAACTGAACTGTGTTCAAGGAAGGGGGGGGGGGTGACTCAAATTACAAATGATTAGAAAAAACGGAAAAAATAGTCGATTCGTTTGCCGTTTTCGCTAAAACTATTCCTTATGACCGTGTTTTCTTACAAAATAAATTTTAAAAATAAATTTCAAAAAATTTCTTTAGAGGGCGCTTTAAATTTAAGAATAACCAACAACTATTTTTAACCGTTATTTTTTGTATCTAATTAAATGCTTGCAAAAACTTAGACTTAAATTTTGAGCTCTAATTCTGAATCGTTTGGATAGGTTAAGAAGCGCAATTTGAACTGTGTTCAGGAGTTGAAATTTACCCCCCCCCCCCTTCCACCTCTAACACAGTTCAATTTTGCACTACTTAATTACTCCCAACGGTTCAGATTTTAAGCTAAAAATTTAAGTCTAAGCTTTTGCAAGCATTTAATGAGATTAAAAAATAACGGTTAAAAATAGTTGTACGTTACTCCAAAGTCTAAGTCGCCCTCTATCGGCATTTTTAAAAATTCATCTTTAAAATTTATTTTCAAGAAAATACTGATTTAAAGAGTAGTTTTAGCGAAAACCGCAAACGAATCGACCATTTTTTCCGCTTTTATAATCATTTCAAATTTGAAGCTCCTCCCCCCCCCCTCTGAACACAGTTCAGGTTGCGCTACATAACCACTTTAAACTATTCGGATTTTGAGCCCAAAATTTAAGTATAACTGTAGCGGAGATTATCGCTACATATCTTTTCCGCTTCATAAATGCAATAATTATTTCCCTTTAATAAATTCTTAATTTTATTTTAGATTCCCTCTTCACTAATAAACCCATTAGTTTAAATTAATTCTACATTTAATAGTTAAGTTTTAGCTTTCATACTCCCACTAATAGAAGTAAAACTTTTTAACTTTTGGAGCTCTCTGTAGAAAATAATACTAGAACTTTCTTTCTCACAAATTTCTGTTGTGTCTTTGAAAAACATCTGCCCAATAGATACCGCACTTATTAAACAAAATAAAGAAAGCTCTGGGCTTAGTTCATCTTAATCTTTTATCCGTTAGCCTTACACACCCCGTTTTCATTCTCACAATTAATGCTTAAAGCTAGAAATACTTTTATCTCTGTTTATCCTGACTGTGCTTTCTTATCTGTTCAATTGCGCATCTGGATAATATAATTTTGGTCTGCAAAACTCCAATGTTTATATCGGCCTGCTTAGCTCAACTATTTCCCAGACTTAAAATATTTCTATAACCCTATTAGATATTCGCAGATGTAAAAATAATCCTTGGGTACCTAGACCGCAAAAGTTAGCTGATACTGAAGGTGTGGTCTATCAAATATCGCCAAAATCTTTGTATGAAAAACTTCTTATGCCTTTTGGCGATAAGGGCTATGACGCTGTGTCGTCACTTCACCGATTGCCATCATACCGACAAGATGTAGCTCGCTTGAGCTCTCAGAATCCCCTCCCCCTTGTGGGGGGCTTGCAGTGTCGTAACTCTCGTTTAATAAATGTATCGTTAATGTAACTCTCTCTTTTCGGAGTTTTTTTGTATGCTATTTTTGGTAAATCACCTGGGCTGATGAACAAACATCTTCACAATAACCTTTTGCAAGTATTTAATGAGGTTAAAAAAATAACGTTAAAAAATAGTTGCACGTTACTCCAAAGTCTAAGGCGCCCTCTATCGGCATTCTTCGAAATTTATCTTTAAAATCTATTTTCAAGAAAATAATGATTTAACGAATAGTTTTTGGGAAAACCGCAAATGAATCGATCAATTTTCCGTTTTTTATAATCATTTGAAATTTGAACCTTTGAACACAGTTCAGTTTGCGCTACTTAACCACTCGCAACAATTCAGATTTTGAGCTCAAAATTTAAGCTTAAGTCTATGCTTCCGAAAACTTTTAGTGTGATGCAAAAAATAACTTCAAAAAATAGTTTTGCGTTACTCCAAAGTCTAAAGCGCCCTCTAACGACATTTTTAAAAATTTATCTTTATAATTTATTTTCATGAAAATACCGAAATAAAGAATAGTTTTTGTGAAAACCGCAAATCAATCGACCAATTTTTCCGTTTCTTATGTTTATTTGAAATTTTGGACGCTAAACTTTAATGGCGCCTATCTCTCTCGGAAAACGTTTGGGACCCTTAGTTTCCTATTTAATATTGTTTGTCTTGATGTCTTCTATCACCCATTAAAGTTTTGCCCAAGAGTTTAGATACACCCTGTATATAATTTGAGCAGTTTAAATGACATGTATTTTGATCAGAAAGTTTGAGTTTTTATTTTGATCAAACCCAATTTGTTAATCAATAAATGCTTTAAAATAAATTATTTCCGAGTTAATTTTTTTAGATAAAATTTGAAAAAATACATAAATTCTTGCGTTATTTAAAACGAAATTAATTTGAGTGTTAGATGTCATGAGTGGCCATCGCTACATAATGATTGCAGAATTATAAATGTTTGAGAAAGAAAATGTTAAAATAAATGATTTAATAATAATGTAAAAGAACAATGTTGTTATTTGCAGTTGGCCTCTAAATAGAATTGTGAAGTTATTTCCAGGTAATGATGTAATTATCAGAGTTGTGGAGGTAAAACGCACAGAGGAATATTTAAAGAGAGCTATTTCGAAATTATGTTTGTTAATTGTTACCCATGAAAAAGTAATTGTTATACATTTTAACTTGCTAATTTATTGCTTACTGGTACAAGTTGTATTATTTGTTTCAAATTTTCAAGTATAATAATGTATTATAATTGTGATTGAATAAAAGTCCTTCAACGGGGGCCGGTATGTTCGGTCGTATAAATGCCTTGTAATTTTGGCTTTTATCGTCTTCGTTTATGAATTCATACTTCAATATGAATTGATAGAATGTGTTTTAAATAACGTAGCCGTAACAGGAGATATCTGATTTAACTAAATAAACTACAGTCCAATAGATTTTTAATCTGTCTTTTATTGAGTATATGAGTGATTAAGTAAATTCAATTTTATTATCACGGGCTCGGGCGACGCCGGGCAGGTCAGATAGTATTGAATAAATCCTCAAATCTGCTTTTCTAATACAAAAAATAACACTGTTTTGCTAAATTGATATTTAGAATTTTCAATTTGGAACATGAAGATAAATCGGTTTTACTTTCTAAAAATGCTACGGAATCCCAAGAGAAACATCTGAGATTGGATTCACATATTTTTTAAGTATTAAAGTTGTATTATACAAAGTGACAATGATTTTGATTACATGCGTAATTTTATACTTTAATTTAAAGAAATATTTATCATTATTATTTTGATTTAAATACTGAATGTTTAAGGGGAGATAGTTTCTCTTAAATCTGTTTAGAAAATTCATAAATTATTTATTTTAGAGATGTAATTCAGAAGAAATAATAAAAAAATGCTCCAAATCTTTGAGACAACATAAATAAATCCTTTGTTATTCTTTTACCCATCACGCAATCGAAATTTTGAAAGTGAATCAAACTGTTTTGATTAAAACATATTCTTCGATCTACACGCTATGCATATATAATAAAAAAGTTAAATTAGATTTATTTTATTGCATTAACAATATGACTGCAGAGATTATTTGTTTAGTATATTTCTTCTTAATTCAAATATTATTTTTATATTTTTAAATCATATTATGGCCTATAATGAGGAATTAACTATAACTGCTTGCTGCATCTATAACAATGGCAACCTCAATAGAAAAATAAATGTATGAAATGGTGACAAAAGAGCAATGCGCAATTGAAACGATTGTCACTGCAAATGTTTAATACCATTCGTCGCATTTTGAAATCTACAAAATTCTGCCATTAAATTAAGCAAATAATGCAATTTCCATTATAATACACTTGTTGGTACGTACCTGTCCCATCACCGTATGATTACAGGTTAGTTTATTTCAGTGTTTTAAACATCGTTATTCAACATAGAGGTGTGTGAAGCGATTTTGAAGTCACTCGAAAAAACTGATTTTGTACATATTTTATTGTTGTAATATAAACACTTTTAATTTGTTTAATGAAAAGGAATTTTAACTTAAATAATAACTTAAATAAAAACAAAGACATCAGTTCATAAGGACTTAATTTCTTTTGTGGATTCACGTGAGTATCTATGTTACACATATTTAATTTTTTGAAGAATCATTTGAAAAAAAAGTAGTATTACATACTGAAAATGAACTAATTTTAAAATATACTAATTGATAAGGATGAATTATTTTTCTTTCAACTGAACGAAAAATCCAAAAATCATGGATTCGAACTCGCAATTTTTGAATTCATTAATAAGTTCTCCACTTTCAGAGGAGTAGCCAGGGTTAATGTCCAAATGCTCATAAAACCAATAATTTTGTAATGTTTTCGTTCGCCTTATCTAATTTGAAAATAATGTGCTATTAATAAATACGAAGAAAACTTTACAATATTACTAATATCCAAGGCATTTGGACCCCCCCCCCCCTCATTGGCTAGGCTAGTGCTACCAGTTATGTTCCCTGGGCGAACAACGAGAAATAAATTTTGCTTAGTCGAAAAAAATCATTTCATATGATATATTTATCAACCCACGTGCTTGAGTTAAAACTTTATATCTATCTATGTACTCATTCATCGTTTATTCGAATTCCATTTTCTGTGGTACAATTCTTTTGAGTAAAAGCTCAATGTACCACATAAGTCCCACCAATGTACCACCAATGTCAGTTATAAGATTTTCTGAATGAAATATGCACACAATACATATACATAATTTCTTAAGGAATTAATTGCTTTTCAGATCCACATGAGAACCTATGTTGTACGTATTTATTTATTTAATTATTTTTATTTTTATTTATTTATTTATTTATTTATATATTTATTTATTTTTTGAAGAATGAATCGGGAAAAATATAGCACAATGTTACATACTGAAAATAAATCAATACTAAAACAAATCGATTGGCAAGGTTGAATATATTTTTTAAATGAACGAAAAATCCCCAATCAAGACATTTATTTTGATTTTTATTTAACTGAATTTTAATAAAATTGATCATATGGAACAAGACATGGATAATGAAAGTTTTAAAGAAAAGTATGATTTTATTTTATCTTTGCATCTTGTAAAATAATAAAACTTGTCGAATTTTGAAATCTACGAAATCCTCCCATTAAATTTAACTAATAATGCAATTTACACCATAATACGCTTGTTGGTGGCACGCCTGTTAAATCACTGTATAATTACGTGTTAATTCACTTGAATATTTAAAAATGATTATTCGATATGGAGGTTAAAATTTCTACTGTTGTATAAAGTGATTTTGAAGTCGCTCAAAAAACTGCTTTTGTATATATTTTACTGTTACAATATATGCACCTCTAATTTGTTTAATAAAAAGAATTTTTAGCTTAAATAATAATATAAATAAAAGCAAAGACATCAGTTCATAAAAATATAGTTGGTTTGTGGATCCACGTGAGTATCTGTGTTATGTGTATTAATTTTTTTGAATAATGAATCAGAATAAAAACTAATATAGTTTTTTTTAACTTAACCGAAATCATACAAACACAATCTTTTCACATCTTTGATTGCACGGCAAACACAATGATATATCTACGAGTAAACCCGTAGTGGTATTAAATTTTGGCTTATGCACCACTTTTTTCCGACAGATATGGATCATCAGATATTCTCCTATTACTACTCTTCCATAAAACAAATTTTTTTTGCTTGTACTTGATTCCTTAGGCTTTTGTGCTTTTGGCTCTTGGGCTGTATAAGGGAAAGTCCAAAAATGTATTTGTTAAACACAGGAATGTTGTTAGCCAAAAATAAAAATAAACGGTCAATTGAAAATATTACTTAGAGAGATCCGTAGAATAAAATTATATATTATTAACCCCTTGGGGACGAGTGAATGGTATACGTGTCATTTAAAATTCTCAGATGCCTTCATTTTTCCCACCAGTTATTTTTTATTGTAAAATTTCCTTATTTATTTTGAGTCTTTTCGGGAATCAAGTAAAGAAAATTTTTCGTCTTGAAAAACCGGTTGCGAAAGGTTAAAAATTAAATAAACTGCTCTCATCGCGAAGGAGTTAATTGTATAATAAAAACGATTGATACTGAAAGAATAATAAGACTTTGTTAGGGATGAGAGTGTTCCGCGTTTTTTCATACCAGTATAATATTAGAGAAAATATTGTTCTGTTAAATCGCAGCATTTTTCGATTGAGTAAAATAAAATTTTCTCTAAGATTATACTGGTGGGAAAAAACGCGGAAAATTCTCATGCCTACTTTGTACAAAATTATACTAAGTAGGGTTGGTTATAGTTGTAAATAACAGAAAAGTACGAATGGGTATATGCCATAAAAGTTCAAATAGATATGAAGCCTTAATAATATAAAATATTGCTATTATATATAACTCTTTTTTTATCTTATCCTTATCGATTTATAAGGAAATTAATTCGGTACTGAGAATAAAAGATTTGGCATTTGATAAAGCTAAATTTAGCGTAGTAATAACTTTTTCTTTTTCCAGTGTAGCTAACACAAAACCCATGTTCAATGTTAATATTTAAAGTTCGCGTTATGCTAAAGGAGCTTGCATAGAAAGGAGCATGCGAATTTGCAAAGCCGCTTTGGTCCGCAACACCTTTTATCAGATAGATTTTTTAATTAACTTTTAAGCACAAAATAGTCGTAATGATCGTAATGAAAGTGTCATTTAAATCAAATTAGCCGCGAACCGCATAGTATTTATGAACGGTTCGCATGCATAAGGAATTTTTTTAAAAATAGACATTTTAATCCAAAAATTACCGTAGAGGTCATTATAAATGAAGTAAAGGAAGTTTTGAATTAAATAAGGTAAATTATACTTTTAAAAAATCCTGGTACTAAAATGAACATTTTAGTTTTTTTTCTTATGTGTATAAACCCTAATTTAGCTGGTTAATTATAATTAAATTAGTATGTTTGAAACACTATGAAGTTTATTGCTTTTGTGCTGCTACTAGGTATTGCATTAAAGAAATATATATTAAAAGTTGTTATCCAGGCTTTAAAAATCAACAGTATGTACAGTACGCCGACACCGTGATTATTTAAGGTTATATCTTTAAGGTTTAATATCTCGGCTAATTACCAACGATTTTTTTTAAATCATCATCAACAATGCTATTATACTTCTGCTACGACAAATATTTCCAACGCTCCTAAACATCATTGCTCATTTCCCATATATCGAAATTTGTCAATAGCATAAAAATCCGTTTTTATTAAAAACTATAGAATGTAGAGCAATCTCTATACTTTTTCTGCAAGGTTTAAAGCGACTTCTATAATCTCTAACTTTTCCATAATTTTAGTTTCAGTACATTTGTTATTAGATGTGCTGGGGCATACTTTTTCTCGATATTTTAGATGATATCTCTGAAAATATCATAACTAATTTTTAAAGAAATATGTTTTTGCATAACGAAAGCATTCACAAAATACCCCACACGATATACAAAAAAAAAAAAAAAAAAAAAAAAAAAAAAAAAAAAATTATTCTTCAAATAATTTAATTAGCCCCCTATCCCCCTCCTAAATATATTTATTAATGTTTAATAATGTGTAAATATGTGGGTCAACAGTCTTTATTACTTTTCTTAATTGAGCTTTCCATGTCCCTTAGCTTATGAGTAAAATGGCTGACAGATGGACAGACAGACACCGAAGTGATCTTATAATGGTTCCGTTTTCACTTTATAAGCACTTAACCCTAAAAAAATGCTATAAAAACATATTACTACAGGAACCGCCGGCGCGATGTCCCAACACCCCCTATAGTCGCCGATCGCGAAGACCGACTTCCCACTTCCATAATATGAATTTACACAAGCTCACACATTAAAGTTACATTTCTTGTAATTTTCAAACTTTTTAGCAACAGTACTTGCTTTCTCATTTAATTAAATATTCGAATAAAATCAGATTTCTATAAAATGTATTGATTTTTTTTCTAATGTGTAATCAAGTAAATAATTGTCATTTCCGATAAATATAAGTTGTAATTTAAATACTAAAAATAATTAATATTAAAAATTTTAATATTAAATAAAGAAAATCTTATTTTATTCAATTTTATTTTGCATTAGATTTGCATTTGTTCTCCTTGAACCAGATTATTTTCATTGTTATGAGTTCTTTATCTTATTTTTCTATTTTCATTTAAATAAAATTTTTGTTTTAATTGTGGTTTTTAAATGTTTTTACACAACCATGTACAATATAAAGGTTTGCCAATAGAGTTAAATAAATTTACCAATTTAAAAAAAGGGGGGTGGACAGACTTTTGACAAACGAAACTTATTAAGAGGGTTACTTATTGTTTAAAAAATATACTAAAAAGGACTTAAAATACAAATTTTTATAAAAGGCAAAACTGCATTAGATTTGATCTTTGGATTTCTAAATAGATGTGATTTAATTTAGAAATAGAATATTTCCTTTACATTATAATGTCACACTATTTTAAATAAGTAAGGATTTAAAAAAAATCTATATTAAAGCATCAAATGAACTTATATATTGAAGAAAAAAAAGAATGGAAAGAAAAGAAAAAAGGAAAAAAAAAAAAAAACTCAGCAAAAAACTTAAAATTTAAATTATAACAGTATATCAATTTTTCTAAAAAATATATTAAAATTTGATTTTAAATTAGCTTTATAATCCTGAAGCTAAATTCTTTTATATGACTGGAATTTGATGACTTGTCTTTAAAAAAAGAATTGGGGAAAAAATGTACTAAATAATATGTTGTGTGAGAAGAGTTTTTTAATTTCAAATATACCCTCCCCCCACTTTTCACACTCACTCCCATGTATTTTATTTGTTTACTTTTTTCTTATATAAGATATAAAATGTTTTTTAGTAAATCAAAACAAATAATAATAAATAAATAAATAAGGTATATTGTATTTGCTTTCTAGCTTTAATTTTTTTATTATTCAGTATTTCCTGATAAGTTTAATCGTATAAATTAATATTAAATATCATCAAGTGGCATTGAAACAAAGAAAAAAAAAAGGTGCAACAACTTATCAATTTATAAATTATTTTTAAATTAATATTACTGTTATAAATTATTATTATTACTATAAAGAAAGCATGTCTGTTTCTTATTAATTTATAAATTATTTTTAAATTACAATTATTATTATAAGTTATTGTTATTAATATATTGAAAAAACTGTCAATTGCCAATCTATAAATTATTAAAGTATAAATTTTAAAGTATTATTATTATTAAAGAAAAAAATGTGTTCAGTATCAATCTATAAATTATTTTAAAATTATTATTATCATAAATTATTATTAAAGAAAAAAATCTATTCCTTATCAATCTACAAATTATCTTTAAATTGTTATTATTATTATGCATTACTATTATTATTATTATTAAAGAAAGCGTCTGTTCTTTATCAATTTATAAATTATTTTTAAATTACTATTATTATTATAACTAAAGAATAATATCTACTATTATTAAAGAAAACAATCTGTTCCCATAAAAATAACTTTTAAATTAAGAGTATTTAGTGAAAGGAGGGAAAGATAATTGTCAAAATATCAAAAGATATTTAATAGCTGATGTTAATTAATGTGCTAATGAAGGCTGCAATAGCAATAAACAAACTCTTTGAATATTTTATGAATTAATTTAAACAGCGTATCTAGATTACTTACAGTAAATTATTTTTAAACTGGTATCGAGAAAAATATATAATTTAATAAGAAAATTCGGATTCAAACTAATAAACTGGAGTTTAGAAAAATACATAATAAACAAAGAAATAAACATTTGCTAAAGGGCAGTAATTTTCTTATAAAGATATATTACACATAAATATTAACAAAATCCCGTGAGGAAATACTGAAAGTTAAAATCAACAGGATAAAAATTCAGATGAAAAGCAAAATTATCCTTTTATTATAATTATTTTAAACAAGATACTAATTCACCATAGAGGTAAATGATTTGAAAACCACTGTTGCAATACATATAGCTTGAAAACTAAATTGGTAATCACTAATCTTACAAATGTGTGTAACAGAAATAATCTTTAAAGCTTTGTTAAAACAATGATATAAGGAAAAAGAGATAACACTTACTTTTAGTCTTTATAATATCCAAAATTTGTACAACGCAAAACAAAATAGAAAATGGCGAAACGTCAGATTGAAACATGCAGTAGCACTGACGCACACTGACTAGGTATTTGTGAATGAAGGTCACCGGTGAAAGGGGAGTCGGACCTTCGGACTTCAGGGGCAGACAGACTGAAACTTCTGGAATTCGCTGCGCAGGCTTTGACTGACTATAGGGGGTGTTGAATGTCCTCGAAGATGAACGGACCGACGACAAACGCTGCTGTTATTCCGCACCACACAGTGACCTTTAAGACTAAGGGGGTAATGGATGCAGTTGGGACGGATTCCCGGTCGCCCATATTCTGCACTTTCGCGTATTGACAGAACCTTGCAGCTGAAAGTGGACTTCGTCAATCCACAAAATGTTCCATGTCATTCGTTGTTTGCTTCTATGCGGGCAAAAAAAAATAGTGCAAAAGATTGACGTGCTTCCTGGTTAGCAGAAAGCAACTCCTGCACATGGGATATCTTGTACGGTTAACAGGGGAAATGTTCCGTAGGACTTTATGCACCGTGCTGTACCGCATATCTAACATTCGGGCGATTCTGTATGCATTGCTGATTCGAGCATCACGGTCAGTCTGTTTTTTGTAATTCTGTAGCCAAATCTTGAACTGCCGAAGCCCAAACTGGTTTCCTTCCTCATCCCTGTTTAATGTCAAAAGAACATATCTTTTCGAATTTAGCAATCTTTTTTCGCAAACCATTTGTGATTATTGAAGAGCTTTTTATGAATTTTACGTCCGAAATCTTCTAATAGCTGTAAGAGCACAATCAGCCATTCTTATAAAAAAGTTTCAAAAACAGAGCGCGATCCTTCATAATCAGAGTTATGTCGAAACATTGAGGCAAAGAGTTGTTGCTCATCATTTTTATGGCAACTGTGTCTGCGTTGCGCATGTCACATATTAGTAATTTGCATTTGCATACCTTCAGATAGTGAGAACCCTTACAGTGCCATCTATCGGCGCATATTGGAATTATTTTTTTTCTTTTGCAAACAAAATTCCATTGCCTTACGATTGTTCTGTGCAAGTATCATGTTACTCTGACCAGCAGTTTTAAATATTAACGAGTAAGAAAAATCATGCATTAAGAATAGATTATGAAACACTTTTTAGTATACGAACTTTAAAATAAAATTCTTCAAATTAAAACCTGAGTGTTTTCCTTGGAAATCTTTACTATTCAGTAATATGCGTAACTTTTCAAAAGGGATTTTTCTTAATAATTTGCACAAAATTGATTATAAAAACAAAAAAATTAAATTATTAATATCGGATGAATAAAAGGAATAATAATATGATTAATTACTTAAAACAGAAAGATTTTGAACTGATATCCATTATTTATGTTTATTATAGAGAATAAACCATATAAAAATGATTTTTTTAAAAAGAATATTTCCCTGTAAAATAATTATGCTGCAAGTTTGTCTCTTTAGCTTTCATTTTATTTTTTTATCTTGTTTTTTTTTTTTTTTTACATGAATGTGTTATGGAATTTTATTCCATAAATTTAATAGCTAATGTACTATATCAATATTAATATATTTAATTATTATCTTGCAGGATAATTCTTGGAATTAGGTAGTATTGATAGTTAGGAAAAGTCATTAGAACATTTTCTGAAGCAATGATTCATAAAGATCCGGAGAACATTATTTCTGTAGCTGTCATAGCTGCTCCTAAGTTAGACATATTTTCTATACAGAATGATAGCAAAACTGTTTATGTGTTTGACGCTTGTATCATACGTCTTTTATCCCAAGCTTTCCGAGTACCTTTTAAAATACTTTTGCCTTCAGATGGTCAAGTTGGTATAAGTTTACCAGACGGAAATTGGACAGGTGGAATCGGAATGGTGCATCGTTCAGAAGCCGATATCGGAAGTTGTGTTCGTATAAACTACTTGCGGTTCCAAACAATAAACTTCAGTTTCCCGTACCGATTTTCTGATATAACATTTATGACGGATAAACTGAAACCAGATCCCACCAGTTTGGCCATATTACACCCGTTTCCTTTGACACTGTGGATTCTACTGACAGCAATTCTTTTCTTATTCTCATGTGCGTTATTCAGTCACATGCATATAGAAGCAACATTCCAAAATGTATTATTCACGATGTTCGGAAGTTTATTAGAGCAATCCATCCACATGCAATTATCAAAGTTAAAAGTGCAGTTATTCCTAAGCACATGGCTTATTTTTATTTTTATTATCATTAACAGTTACAAGGCTGTTTTACTCTCCATTCTGACATTACCACCTCTAACAGGAATCAGAAATATACCAGATTTAGCAAAAGCCGCCGAACAAAATTCCATAAGTTGTTACACATATAAAGGTTCGTCAATTATCCGAATTCTTCTTGAATCGGAATTTGCAACTTGGAGATCCATTGGTAAATGTCTTCAAAGAAATATTGTTACTTCAGAAGATGCAGAAGCTGCCTTCATTAAGGCTCCACCGAACAAGGCTTTTATAACTGCAAGAACGTATCTGAGACCGTACGAAGAAATGTATTTCATTTCAGAAGATTCTTTTGATATTAGTACGATTGGACTTTCGGTTTCAAAAACGTTTTGTTGCCAAAATTCTTTAGATGAAAAGATTCATAGGCTGTTTGCAGCAGGTTTGTTTCAGAAGATCGATGAAGATGAACAATTCATTCTCAAATTAAAGACGACAATATCTGATTTGAATGAGCCTGGAGGACTCAAAATCTTACAACTTGATGATCTTAAAGGAGCTTTTATAATATTATCTTTTGGCTATGTTCTATCAACAATTGTACTTTTCATCGAAATTGCGGTAAAACATTATTTTAATCAATAAAATCAGAAAAAAGTATTTTAATGTCAAACCATCCACTACAAAAAAATTAAACGTTTTCTGTATTTTTTGGATTCAAACCTATTAATTTTACTGTATGTTTACTTTGTTTATTGAAAGATAACAAAACTTTATAAAGGAATGTTAATATTAATGAATAGATTTTGAAACGTTTTATTGTGTTTTAGTTATATCATTGAAGAAAGAAAGTCTTTGATGGTGATTTTTGAATGAATAATTATCGAATTATAAATTCTGAAGAAATTATTGATACCGATCCTCAGAACATTATTTCTGTAAATGCCATGTGTACCCCTAAATTAGATATATATTCTATACAGAATGATAGCGAAACTAATAATGTGTATGATGCTTCTATCATACTTCTTTTATCTCAAGCATTAAGTGTATCTTTTAAAATGCTTTTGCCTTCAAATAGTGAAGTCGGTATTAATTTACCTGATGAAATTTAATACCGACCTCACCATGTGATGGACAGGTGGAATCGGAATGGTGCATCGTTCAGAAACCGATATCGGAATTTGTGTTTATTTTAACTACTTCAAGTTTCAAGCAGTAAACTTCCCGTTACCCGTATCGATTATCAGATATAACATTTATGGCGGATAAACTGAAAGCCGATCCCACCAATTTGGCGATATTACACCCGTTTCTTTTGACACTGTGGATTCTACTAACAGCAATTCTTTCCTTATTCTCATGTGCGTTATTTATTCACCTGCATAGAGAAGAAACATATCAAAATATACTGTTTAGACTTTTCGGAAGTTTATTAAAGCAATCCATCGACATGCAATTACCAAAGTTAAAAGTGAAGTTATTCCTAAGCACATGGCTTATTTTAATTTTTATTATTATTAACAGTTACAAGGCCGTTTTACTCTCCATTTTCACATTACCACCTCCAACTGGAATCAGAAATATATCATATTTAGCAAATAAGATGAAAAGATTCATAGGCTATTTGCAGCAGGTTTGTTTCAGAAGATTGATAAAGTTGAACAATTCATTCTCATTTTAAATCGACAACATCTGATTTAAATGAGCTAGGAAGACTCAAAATCTTACAACTTGGCTTTTTTAAAAGAGCTTTCATAATATTGCTTTCTGGCTATGTTCTATCAACAATTGAATTTTTTATTGAAATTGCGGTAAAATATCATTTTAATCAGCAAAATCAGAAAAAAATATTTAAATGACAAACCATCCACCACAAACAATTAAACATTTTCTGTATTCCTTGGATTCAAATCTATTAATTTTACGCTATGTTTATTTTTTTTTTCAGAAAGATAATAGAATTTTATAAAGGAATATGTAATAATAAGGTTAATAGTAAGGAATAGATTTTGATACGTTTTAATGTGTTTTAGAAATATCGATGTAGAAAGAATGGCTTGATGTGTGACCATTGCATGAAAAAATATCGAAATTATTGTTATAATTCAGGGTAACTAGAAATTAATGTCACATTTTGAAAATATAATAATTCATTAATTACAATAAATATAAATGCAAAATGAGTGACATTTGCATACGTTTGGTCTTAAATTTGATGTACTTAAAAAATAATTCAAATTTCCATCAGTAGATGGCGCTGAATCGTTTCGATGTACAATATTGCTCAAGCTAATTTATAAAAAATAATTATTAGTATCATTGTGCGCGCGGCAGCGCGCTACAATAATATGATTGAGCGATGGTGCACACGGATTTTTCAATTTTTCTTTTTGCAATAACTAACTAAATACTTATCCAATTTTGATGATTTTTTTTTTAAATGTTCGTCTGACCAAGAAGCACAACATAGCACAAAAATTATTTTTTTTTATGGCATACTGTAGGTGTACTGTAGAGTATTCTGAAAATCGGACAAAAATTTTGTGTCACAGCACTTTTCTCGAAAACTATTAAAGATAAAAACTTAATTTTTTTTTAAACAAAAGACAAACTTTTTATCCCGAGGTAGTCATCGAGAAAACGTTATTTCGCTGGGCGGTTTTTCTGAAATTGCGTATTTTCCAAACTTGGTCATAAATGGGTATATCTAACGTTCTATTGCAGATAGAATGTTGCGGTAAAGTTTATTTTAGAGATTTTGCGATGCTAATTAATCCTGCAAAAATTCATAGCTTTACGTTAAAAAGTTTTTTTACAAGATGAAATAAAAGAATAGCAGTCATCAATCTAAGGTACTTGTGATCATCGGAGAGAAAAACCAGTTACACCATTCGATTAAGCATAAAAAAATACAGAAAGCTTTTTTTTCTCTTATTTTTAACTTAATTTTTTAACGAATTATGAATTTTTTTGAAATTTTTGACATGCTGATTTTTAACACTATTCATTTTTTAATGAATCATTTACTGAATAATTATGCACGGTGTCTAGCCCTGGTGGCTGTCAAATTTGATTTTTAATTTTAAATTAGGCAATTTTTTGCACCATGCCAAATTTATATTTTATCCATTTTTTTCATTTATTTATATTTTGTTTTTAGCACAATGGCATCAATGGCAAAAATGCCTGGCATACCTGTCAAATATTGGGGCCCTGTACTTTAACAAAGTGTATTTACTATAAGTATATACCGTATTTATTCTAATAGAATGCGCCGTCTAATAGAGCGCGTCTTCTAATAAAGTGCGCACCTTGGTGCTGATTGAAAAAATAAATATACGGAAACGATATATTAGATAAGTAGAAAACGATTACTTAAATGCATTATCGAGGATTCTCATCGATCAAAATAGAGATATTCTATCAAAGCGATGGAGTGGCGATGCAGCAAAAGTTTCAAATTTTGAACAATGTACCACTCCTGTAAACTATAGCGCCAAGGATATGCACACTGTTAAAAATCTGCTGCATTTTGCTGCAACGCACTCCCCTGCTTGTATAGAAAACGGTTACTTGGCCGTGAAATGGCGCTTTCTCATTGGTTGAAATAGAGATATTATATACAAGTGGTGGAGGGCGTTGCAGCAAAATGCAGCAGATTTTTAACAGTGCACCGTTAACAATTTGACCCATTTGTTGCAGAGTCACTCCACAGCTTTTATAGAATG
Organism: Maratus speculifer; assembly: GCA_964019185.1. Lineage (NCBI taxonomy): Eukaryota > Metazoa > Arthropoda > Arachnida > Araneae > Salticidae > Maratus > Maratus speculifer. The sequence goes on along the minus strand of OZ025292.1, from coordinate 54,652,257 downwards.
TCTCTTTATGGCGAATGAGAATGCTCCATAACACAGTAAAGCAATCGTTTCCTATAAAAGCGGTGGAGTACACTGTTAAAAATCTGCTGCATTTTGCTGCAACGCCCTCCACCACTTGTATATAATATCTCTATTCCAACCAATGAGAAAACGCCATTTCACGGCCAAGTAACCGTTTTCTATACAAGCAGGGGAGTGCGTTGCAGCAAAATGCAGCAGATTTTTAACAGTGTACGTTTTTAATAAGTCCGTAATAAATACGGATTAAGAAAAAAAAGAAGCATGGTTTTTGTATCAAACTTTACTCTTGCATAAAAAAAGTTCCTGTTTTTGGCAAAAATAATGGATATTTGAATGAAAAATCTATTCTTTGAAAGGATCTATTATTTTATTCACTTTAGTAAAAAAACTGATTTTTTTTTTTTTTTTTTTTTTTTTGAAAACCACCGTAGAATTTTGGTAAAGAAAAACCTGTTTAAAAATTTTTTTTAATTTGTAACACCAGAGTATTAGAGTATGTATCATTTTTTAATTTCAATACAAATAAGATTTTGTTTTCTATATATAAAATACAAAACAAGTTGTGCAGTATCCCTATGGAATATGGAAAAATAGAAGGACTAGTGAAAAATGCTCCAAGAAGCAGTGCAAAAGCAGAATATGATTTTAATTGAGCATTAAAAAGTAATGGACAAGTGCTTCTGTTAATTATTGAGCATGAGGAAGGATAAGGGATCCCTTCTTGGCTACAACTCACTTCAATGCCAACTTTGAAAAAATCATATTTGCGCTTTTTCCGTGAAAACAAATCAGTCGCAGTTACTATAAAAATGTATAGTGTAAAGACGTAACCAGTAAAGATACAGCTTAATTAGACATAAATGTATAGGAAGGCGACATAATGCCAGATACCTAGTTCCTGCAGGTATCACATTCATGCACTGCCACCAAGCATACCCTAAGTGTATAATTGCACAGAAAATTGATTTGTAGTATAGTGCAGAGTGAACAGTGCAGTTAACATCAGAGATGTAGTACAGGCTATACGCCGTACACCTTCTGGACTTTTTAATAGAACACCATATACCCTCTGTTTTTCAAGAAAGCTTATAGTATACACATTCTAGAATATCCCTCTGCTTAGAGCATATATCTTATGTTATTTTTATGACTACACCCCTGGTTAACATCTAAAGCACGGTGGAAAATTGTACTAAAGAACCGCAAATTTCTTTTATATGGAAAAAGCGCAAATTTGATTTTTTCAAAGTTGGCATTGAAGTGAGTTGTAGCCAAGAAGGGATCCCTTATCCTTCCTCATGCTCAGAAATTAACAGAAGCACTTGTCCATTACTTTTTAATGCTCAATTAAAATCATATTCTGCTTTTGCACTGCTTCTTGGAGCATTTTTCACTAGTCTTTTCATATTTCAATCACTAAATAGAATAAATCAGGACTTCCAAAATTTTTAGAGAGACATACCACTAAATAGAAGTACATACTCCGCGTACCAAAAAAAAAAAAAAAAAAAAAAAAAAAAAAAACCTCAAATTTAATGCAGAAAAACTAATATAATGTGTATCATTTTTGAATGACAAATATAGATGCACTGAAATAAAGATAACATAAATACGATTTGTTATACAATGAAAAAAAATATTCATTTGAAGTCGCCTTGTTCGTGAATTTTTTGTTAGATGAATTCTATGCATATATCAATGGTAAAATATAAGAAAATTTAATAGATGAATAACCTATATAGAAATTGGATACATTCTTAAAATAAACTGCTTATTAATGTGAGATCGAAGATATTGAAGTAAGTAATATAAACGAGTACGATACAGTAATAGAAGAATTTTTTTCTTTTTTTTTATGGGAGGACCAACTCAACATCTACCATAGCATTAATTGCATTTGTTTAAAAATTCTGATCGAAATTACATAAAAATAAAAGAAAGCAAAAATCTGTCAAAGCAGTAATAACAGAGAGCTGGCAAAGCTGAGCCTGTGAACTGGCAAATCAAGAAAGAGAAGCGGAGGATCGAACTGTTTTTTATTTTACGTACTGTATTTTTCTATTTCATTTCATGTACTCGAATCGCCCTTTCCCGTACCAGTAAACAGAACTTTACATACCAGTACTCGTACGTGTACTATAGTTTGAGAAGCCCAGGAATAAACATACCACTTGAGTTTTTTTTAATGCAGATTTACATTTTGAATATTACTGTAATTATGGTGCAGCGCTATGTAAGGACAGAAATTTTAAATATTTTTGCATTTACATTACATGAAATTTAAGATCTACCAGATGTAAATGTAACTTATTTCATGTTCATTCTTATTATTGTTAATGAATTATTGAATTAAAAAAATTGGGGCGTTTAATTCTAGTCACTTCGTGTAAAAATCCTTCTAATAGATATTTTTAATGGATTATTATTATATTTAATATATAACTCGTTACTATACATATTTTTATGCAGGATAATGATTTTTGAATATTTTATTTTATTTTATTTTATTTTCTCTGTTAAATTAACGGAGATGTATATACTTCGATTCTTCAGTTTCATGTTGCTGTTAATTTTCTCAATTTGATTCTTTACTTATTTTAAGAAAGTGTTAACCCTTTCCGGCACGGACAAATTCTGTTAGTAAAGCGAGAAAATAGTGACTGTTATCGGAATTTAAAAGTGACTTTTTAAGTTATTAAGAATTACTTAATTTATGCTTTCTTTTTATAACCAAAATTTTCTTAAAATATTATTGGTGCGGTTTGCAAGTTTAGGATTAAAATAAAGTGTTCCCGGACTGAGCACACTGTGCTGGAAAAGGTTAAATATATTAATCCTTGAATAATATACTTTTTTATCATAAAATTCTTACATCTATGAATTAAATTTTATTATGATAGAAAATAGTTTTGTTTTAAATGTTATTGTTAATTAAATGCTTACATTACACAAAAATTCCATAGGCACAGGTTACATTAAAATCACTTTATTAAAAAGAATAACTCATTGGCAGCTCACTGCCGCATTATCATCTGTTCACATCTCAAACACAACTTTAGAATAAAAGCAGAAAAAGCACTTCACTTCACTTCAGTTACTGGACACTGAGATTTTAATTATAGGTGGCGCGGTATATCTATATACATGGAACATCCCCATTGACATGTTTCACATTCAATAAAAACTCTTTTTTTACTAAGTACACTAATTACACAAATAAATGCATAAAGTCACTATATATGTTTACTTAAATATAATAATTGAAAGAAAAAACAATATAACACTCACACACATATATATATATACATTTATCTTTTTTTAAATATCATGGGTTTCAGGCATAGGTAAAATACATATTTTATTTATCGATTTTTTAAAAATTCCATTATGAGATTTTACCTGAACAATGCGAATATTCTTAACATTACCGTAATATACTTCAATAATTCACCCTAATGGAAACTTATTGGTTGGTATATTTTCCTCCACTAACAGCACTAGATCTTCTATTTTTACATTATCTTTTTCAAATCTCCACTTACCCCTTTGTTGTAATTCACTTAAATAATAATAATGTCATTTGCGCCAAAAAAAGTTGTACAATTTTAGTTATTCTTTGCCATTTTTGAGGCGATTTTCTATTATATTGGTTAAATCAGGCTCAATAAGTATATTTAATAGTCTGTTTATAAAAAATGAGCTGGAGTTAGGACTTCAAAATCATTTGCATCATCTGATTTTGGAGTCAGAGGCCTCGAATTTAATATTCCCTTTATTTGCATCACTACTGTAAGAAGTTACTCATAAGTGAGGTTAGCACCTCCCACAATTCTCTTAAAATGAAATTTAAAGGATTTTATTGCGACCTACCAAAGACCCCGAAATTGGGTGATCTGTGGGGAATAAATTTCCACTCAATGCCTTCACTAGACAAATATGCTGCTAATTTCTCATCATGTTTTCATATTAATTCATAAAAGACCTTAAGAGTCTTATCTGCCCCAATTAAATTCTTCTGACTATCAGAATACAATTTGGCACATTTACCTCTGCGTGCAATGAATCTTTTCAGTGCAGCAATAAATGATTCGGAGGTTAAATCTGAAACAATTTCTATATGCATAGCCTTAAATACAAAACAAACAAAAATATAGATATAAATTTTTTGTAAGATGGTCCCACGTGCATAACTAATTTTGATCATAAATGGCCCGCACAGATCAACACCCGAAATATTAAAGCAATTGTCCAATTGGACTCTATCCCTGGGCATATCGCCCATCAATTGATTTGCAATAACAGCTTTAGTTTTAAAACATGGAATGCACTGATGAACCACCTTTCGACACATTGCACGACCATTTATTGGCCAAAATTTATCTCTTACTAAGGACAGTAAAGTTGACGCACCAACATGCAAATATTTCTTTTATAACAATTACAGTAAAATTACTACTCTTTGGTAAAACTGCTGAGTGCTTTTTCGCAAAATTTAAATTACTATTATCTAACCTGCCACCAACCCTTAAAATTCCAAATTCATCTAAGTAAGGGTTGAGGCCTTTTAACTTGCTTTTCGGACTTACCGATCCTTTAGTCTGGAGACTATGTATGTCTGCACTGAACTTATTATTTTATACTGATTTAACTAAATGTTTCTCTACAAACTCCAATTCTGACGCACTCAATGGCCCATTACATCTGTACAGAGGATTTCTTACATTCATCACAAATTTGAAAATATAATTAAGAATACGCATAATCGATAAATAATTATTACTAAGATTAATCAAGTTATTTCCAAAACAATTTGATTTACAAAACAATTCTCGGTAATATTACAGTTTGCAACATTAAATTCATTAAAGGTTCTAACATTTATTTTGTGCTCTTTATTGAACTCCTGATTTGTTTCTGGTATGGTTATTGAACGTTGAGGATAATCGCTGTTCTGAAGAAATGAAGGTCCTTTCCACCACAAGTCACAATCTATGAGTTTGTCAGGATCCATACCTCGGGAAAGTTTGTCAGCAGGATTTTGTTCTGAGCAAATATGATGCCATTGTTCAGCACTAGAGTTTTCTTGAATGTTAGCCACTCGGTTTTGAACAAATTGCTTAAGGTCGGCAGGTTGTTTTTGAATCCATGCTAACACAATCATTGAATCTGACCAAAGGAAAACATTAGTCTTATGGATGATGTGGCTATTACTTTTATGGATGATAATACTCTGTTTACCAGTTTGGTTAGTAACACTGTTGCACATACCTCCAGTCTTGGAATAATTAGACTCTTTATCAGTGTAACGCGCGACTTGCTAGCTTTTAAATTCACCATCAGATTTCGTAAAGAATCACTAGATTTGCAATAAACTGTTGCCTTATGAATAATCGCTATGAGTTGCCTCTGCAATTCTTTGACTTCCTCAAGCGTAGGTTCACCGCACAATTTATCATCCATGTACACATTTTCACGAAGAACTGATGCTGCCATAGGAAAGTTATCTCCTTCATCAATCGATAACTGGTTGAGAGTTTTCATTGCTAAATAAGGCGAACCAACCGTACCGTATGTAACGGTCTGTAGTTCAAAAATTTTAGGCTCTTCCTCGAAATTATCATTCCACAAAATTCTCAGTAATGGGTGCTGACTAGGTTCAATGTTTATCATTCGATACATCATTTGGACACCCGCAGTCAGGGCATAAACATGTTCTAGAAAACTCATCATAATAAGTCTGTAAGTCATTCTGAATGACACCGCCATTATATTGCAAAGAGTTAAGTGATGTCCCATTTGTTGTTGTGGCAGAACAGTTGAATACAACTCTCAGTTTTGTGGTTGAATTTTCTGGTCTAAAAATACCATGATGAGGATCATAATACACAACGTCAGGTGCCTTTACTTCTTTAACTTGTTTCATATGCCACAACATTTCATATTCATTTAAAGAATCTTTATACAATTTGAAGTATTCCTTATCTTTCGATAAGCGAGTCCACAGTGATTTGAGTTTTTTTAAGAGCAAGCTCCCTAGATTCGCCTAAACATGAAGGATTTTCTTTTAAAGGCATTCTCACCACGTATCTCCCTTCCTCATTTCTTCAATGCTTATGCGCAAAATGCTGCTCACATATCTCAAATTCTTTAGTTTTTGATAACTCTACTTCGACGTTTTCAACTTCCCAAAACTTTTTAATGTTTGGTTTAAATCATCCTTCCGAATTAGCCCACAATGAACTCTTACATCACTTTCCTGCTGTATGCATCCACTAGCCACATACCCAAATACGCTATTTTGTGAAAGTAAATCTGAACTCTGAGAATATATTTGTCCCTGTCTTAATAGCTCCTAAAATATTTCTGCTCCCAACAACATATCAATTCTATCCGGTAAATTAAATCTATAATTTGCTAACATTGTTAAATCTGGTACCTCAACATTTATGCTAACTCTTTGTTGCGGAATTAAATCTGTAATTTTCCTTACTACTACCATAGTCATTATTTTTCAAAACTTTTATCTCTATTCGCGATTTTTGTATTTACGCAGCCATTTATTGTCATAGAAGTATCATCCAAACACGAAATTAAGGTATTCGTCTTATTAATTCTAAGCTGCAATCGATTAGAACACTGTCCCATATAGCACATTTGCCTCCCCAGGATGGCCTAAGGAGGATTCACATCCCAGGACCGTCACCCCCCCAGGCATCCCTGAGGATACAGAAAATTGTCACCAGGAGGCCCTCAGGAACCGAAAATGTTCGCTTTACAGCATCCTGGCACGCTCCGCAGGACCTCCTTCAGGGTCCTTCCCGGGAGGTTCTGGGGAAGTTTTGAGGAAGTGATATAGGAGGACTTTGGGAAACTTCAAGGTCACTAATATGTTAAAAAAATTAAATTAAAGCTATGATTTAATTTAAATTTTTTTAGAAGAAAACACGAATGCTTTTTTTTATCATTCAGACAGATTTACATAAACAGAGATTATTCAATAACAAATTTCTTACCTTCATTTTTCCTGCTGGATTTGAACCCGAGTACCTTGGTATTCTGGACGCGCGCTCTGACCGTTATGCTGTAGGGCCACTAACGAATAAAGATTTCTAAGGTATACATGCATTTTTACTCCGCTTTTGAAACTTAAAACTAAGAAATGTCCTCATTTTTGTGCCTTTTTCATACATTCGACATAAATTTAAATTAATAACTCTAAATAAATTATCAATAATTATTTGTTTTAACATAAATGTCTTCGAATTTAAAATTTTTTAAATGAAATTGTATTTTTAAATGATAAAAATATCCTTTTAGCTTTTAATACTACAAATCCATTAAGACCGTTCTGTAGTTAGAAAATTGATTATGAACTACATATTTTAACACACAATGAATGATGTAAAACGTTTCTGATGATATCCCCTATAAAATTTAATTTTAGTTAGTAAAAATATTTTTTCCAGAGATTAAAATAGCAAGAGAATAAAACACATAGTTTCCATAAAATTATGATTTTTTTTAAATGATTGACAAATAAAGACTAAGTGAATCCTTTCAAAAATAAATTTTTTTGCTCTTTCTCTTTCTTACTTTTTTTACAGAAATTTTAATCGATTTTTTTCTTTTTTCTCTTGGTGCTGTTATTAAATGAACTTATGAAAAAAATATATATAAATTTGCTTAGTCTTTTCTTTCCTAATTTTTACTCTTTGAAATATTTCATTGTTTCTGTTTCATAGAGAACCCCACCAGCGGCCAAGAGATTCTGCTCTCGAAGCTGGTAGATGGGAGGTGCTGAATTTGTATCCAATCGCACCCGTCGGCCTAATCGTTCGGAGTTTCCACGGTTTTCTTCGAATCTTAAACTTCCTTGTGTAAATACGGGTTAGGTTCCTTTAGAAAGACACTCCGGAGGGCAGCAACCCTCCTCCTTAATGTGTCCATTGATTTTTTTTTTAATGATTGATCCATAAAATCTAAGTAAATCCTTTCAAAAATGAAAAATTTTTTGCTCTCTCTCGCTCTTACTTTTTTGTACAGAAATTTTTATCGATTTTTTTTCTTTTTACGCTTGGTAAAAAGTACTCTTATTATACAAATTTATGAAAAAAAATATATAAATTTACTTAGTCTTTTCTTTCCCAGTAGGCTAGTTCCTAGTTCGTTTCATAGTTAGCAGTGAAGAGATTCTGCTTTCGAAACTGGTAGATAGGAGGTGCTGAATCACACCCATCGGCCTAGTCGTTCGGAGTTTCCCGGGGTTTTCTTCGAATCTTGGATTTCCTTGCGTAAATAGGGGTTAGGTTCCTTTAGAAAGACCTTCACTGAAGGCAACCCCCCTCTTCCTTGATATGTCCCTCATGTTGATAATTGGCCGTCATAAATACAACCAATGAACAAACACGTTTTAAAGTGATTAGGTATGTTTTGGCGAGTATTTATTAACGAATAATTAAATCCGTTACTTATGAAATTCTTACATGACGGTACGAGTTACAGATGTTTGGATATTTATCACTTGTCGCGGGGTTAAAAAATACGGTAAAAGCACTGTATTATTTTATAACACTGTAAAAATATTAAAATTCTGCATTGTCATTGAAAATACACCATTGTACAAATTTGTATAATTTAATTGTAACAGGATTTGGTGTGAAAATCAATTGTAAAATTCCATCATTACACTGAAACACTGCTTGAATTTGAATGACATAAAATAAACTATTAATAAAATTTGAATCTGTTACAAAACCTTTTTATTTTCTTATTGTTATAAATAAAATTAATTTACAGTTAAATCTCCGTTTAGCAGTCTTTAAAATTGTATGAAATTTTTATGAACATAAAAAATACAATATGCACCATTTTTCATTTAATTAACGACGAGAAATATTTTTGTTGATTACTTGAAATGTAATTTAAGTAACTAAGATTTTAGGCAATTTAAAAAGCCTGAAAAAACTGATATCTTTAATTAAAATATAAGATGCTTTTATCAACTATTTTTTTTAAATCACAAAATAATATATGTATACATATACTTTCTTTTACATCTACAAACAAATTTGTTTTACGAACTCACAAATAGTTTCACTTCTAATTCTTGGAAAAACACTCTTTTTTTCTTCCTCTCATTCAGTAATTTCCCGCGAAAATTGCTTAGACATTCTTCGCTGTCAAAATTGATTGAGGGGCGTGATTAGCCTATTGAGTGTCTGAGTGTTGGAACGGTAACTGCCTATGTTGGGTATTGTATGCTATGCAGTTGCATTCATTGCAACATTAATTGTGACCTAACTAAGGATATCCGAAGAAATAGAATAGAAAATCGGTTTTTTAAATGAAAGTTTTAAGTGATGACAAAATACTCTTCAATTAAAAATTGTGTTAAACTATTTGTTATTTATGAAATACAGATAAATATTTATCTGTTATTTCAAAATCTATAATGTTATTGATATTTCAGAAATAATCTTAATGAAAACGTCATTTTATCTTTCAGAATTTAAATAACAATAATAATATTATGTTTGGTAATCTATAAAAGAAATTAGAAAAATAAATTGTTAATCAGTCCAATTTAGATTAAAAAAATTAATTAATGATAAATAAAACAAAATAGGCTAAACCTTCAGAAATGGCATTTAAATTGATGCTTCTATTCAGCTAACATTTTCTTATTCTCAACATTCGGTAGGTAATTGATAATAACCTGAATTAAACTTTTAAGTTGCGTGAATTTACATTTTTTAAACAGAAATTCTTTTCAAATAAACCACGTATTGGTATATATTTGGGAAGATTTAAAAGAATTTTTGTTTAAAGATTCTTGTGCGGTAGGTTGAAATTCTTTTTAGGCTATAGTTTTCAATTTATCATAACTAATCAACTCTTCCTCTGATAAATAGATCATTAAATTGCTCGCTTTTTCGCCGAGAATATTTAACAGAATTTCGGCCATAAACTGTTCAGGTACATTTTTAGTTCGAAACGCTTTCTCAAGAGATTGAAAAAAAAGATTAAATGACTCAGCTCTCGATGGTAAAGGAATAGTTAAAGTTTTAATACTTTTAATAAAACTTTCCAAGTTATTGTTCCCTATTTCCGTTTCCGATTTTCCTGTTACGAACGGCAAATTTTCCCGAGACTCTTTACGCAATTTGGCTATTTCCAATTCTTCCTCTAACTGAGCTAATTTAATTTTATCAAATTCAGAATTTTGGGATGGTTCTTTACAAATATTTGCTAATTCTAACTCCTTTACTAAATGCGCTAATTTAATTTTTTCTAATTCTAATTTTGTTTTCTCAGTTTCCTTTCGCGATTTATACTCCTCAACAACCGAATTAAAGATACTTTTTAATAACTGCTCATTTGAGTAATGTTTACTTTTCTCTATACTATTTCTTAAATCAATAATTTTACTACTTTCAGAAGCAGTTAATCACAATTCGTCAATCACGAGCTGAAGCTCGTCTTTATTTAAATTATCAATAACAGACATAATTTAATCAAAATCAAGCTAGAAATTTGCTCTACCTCACTCAAATCGTTGCAAAAATCCCGAAGTAAACACATTCTAATTCTTAATACATCTTTTTAGGCACAGCCTTCTCTGATTTAAGCAGAATATTTTTCGATGAATCTAACATTGAAAGTTTCAGAAATCATCTTTCATAGAACACCTAATATCACATAACCATATAGTTCGAATTCGACGCTAGTTATTATATCACTCACATAAATTAAATCTCTCATCTCACGGCTCTACGGTCCAGTTATGTTTGAATTACTGTTAGAATCTTTTAGTGCTTCAACGTTACAATTGAATTGTATGCAATATTTTTCAAAGTATAACATCATCCAGTCATCTATGAACCCTTCAATGCACGATTTTTCCTATTTCAATGGAAAAATTAGAATCTACACATCGGTCAAGTAATGAGAAAAATTGTAAAACAATGAATTTTCAAATTTTCAGCTAAATTTTAATATTTTATGGCGTGTTCCCTATGCTATCAATTAGAGTTTTTAAATGTTATATTGTTACATTTTGCAATTAAATAATCTTCAATTATTTCATTTTATCTGCTCAATACCTCGCAACTTTTTTTTATATTAACATTTTTATGTATACCGCAAAAATAATAAAAGTATATTTTACTTGCGTAGTGTAATCAAATATTTTTTTTCTCAAAGTACAAATTCTAATTTTTTATCAAATGCAACCATCTATCATAATTTTAAAAAAAATTGTGATTCCAGTCTTTGACTGTTTTTAATCAGCTACAGTGATCATACTGGCTAAATTTTTGGCTCATAAGGAGAATTATATTGTTTTTAGGATGCGCCAGATGTAACACACGGTTCCGCGAAGGGTTAAATTGTTCAGAGACAGTAGGTGCTTAAATTTTACTTACGTTGTTGGCTGCGGATGCCGGCGTTGTAGTTTGTATTTAATTTTAAAATTTTCTCATTGATCTAGAAAAGATTGTGAGATTTTTATGTCCTTTTCCTAATTTAATATGTAATAGAAATGATGAATTTTTGATAATAGAAAAGAATATTTCTTGTACAAAAGAAGACACGAAAGACATTAAAAATGGACCAGAAACGGTTGAAATACCGATAAAATATTTTACTTATTAAATTTGTTTTATAATATTTTGAAATTTTGATACGTACTACAGTAAATAAACACGAAAATATGAAAAGTATTGATCGTACGAATAATAAGTTAAACTCCGATACGGCAGTATCTTCAAAAGCAAAAATATTTTGCACATTATTTTCTTAAGCAACGAAGTTATGTTGAAGATTTCAGGAATGGTTGGAAAGTGTTTTTAATCTATGTTTAACTCATGATTTTTCTTACTTGTTTTGTAAGCAGACGATATACGTTTAAATATAAAATATATTTCTATTAAAATCTTCATGATGATTGAAATGTTTTTGTTTAAAAAATGTAATCTGTTTCGACTCTTTTTTTTTTTTTTTCTTTTGAAGTCGAGTGGAATAAACATAGATTTGATTGCTTCAAATAAAATATTGTTGTAATAAATGTAGTGTCTTTTGGTAAAAGTAATTATAAAGTAAAGTAAGTACATAAACATATGTACGTACATAAAATATGATAATCTTCTCACTTGAGGAATAATCTATTTGCACTATCAAAAGTCTGGCTGCGGCCCATGTTTGTTTATGTAAATAAAAAATACCCGTAACTTTTCCGGAAAGCGTTCAGAACCGTTTTCACTCAACCCTTACACCGAAAAGTCAGTATGACGCCATTCCCGAATTTTTCGAGTAACTAGATATTCCGTCTCTGAACGCACTATATCAAAGATAGATAGCATTAGATGGAAAAATGATGAGGACATTTTCTCACCTGCATATTTCATTGTACCTTCATTTGTGTTGTTTGACCACATTTATGTGAACGATCTGCACTTGTACGGGCGCAGCAAAAAATCCGTAAAAAGTTCAAAAATTCTTAAAAGCCGGTAAAATAACGGAATTAAAAAACGATTTTCAGAGTTAGTATCTATAGATGTTTTTATCACAGGATGTTAGTATCACAGGATGTTTTTATTAAGACAACATTAACAAATAACTGAAAAAGTATCCGACAGATGGCGCTGGAAACGTTCGAGTTCCGTGGAAATATGTAAATAAGACAGTTATAAGAACTTGCACTGCTAATCCACAATTAGTTCACGCTTGAGAGCCATGTACTTGAACAAGGTTTTTTGAGTACGAAGGATAAAGGTTTGTTGAAGTTATTTTACGTGAACCAGGAATTAGTAGCGTTGCAAAGGTTAGAAAAAACCCGGTTTAATCCCGGGAATAAACCGGGTTTTTAGGAATAAACCTGGAAAAAACCCGGGATTTTTTGGAATAATTCGGTTTTTTGGGAATAAACCTGGGAATAAACCTGGTCTATTGGAAATAAACCCGGGAATAAACCGACTTTTTGCAACTCTAGGAATTAGTAACCGATCCTTGATCAAGCACACGGGTCTCAATCGTGAACTAATTGTGGATTAGCAGTGAGAGTTGTTATAGACACCTTACAATGCTAACGAAAAAGACAGGCTACCGCGGTTCCATGCGAAGCATCTTTTTTACAGACCGCTGGAGTCACGTGATAGTCGAATGCACCAATGAGGATTTATGAAAAGAGGAACACGTCACTCTAGCGGTCTGTAAAAAAAAGATACTTGGGATGCACCGCGGTAGCCTGTCTTTCTCGTTAGCCTTCACCCCTTGCACGTGACGTCAAAATTTCATTCGTGAAGTCAAAATTTTCAAGCGCCATCTGTCGGATATTTTTTGAGTTAATTTTTATTACTGTTTTCAAAACAAATCTCGTGAACTATAAATCCTGCATAACGTCCTTTATCTCGGTTATTTTTCGGTTTTTTTAAATTTTTTAATTTTTAACGGATTTTCTGCACATCGAGTATAAGTAAATACACTGCGCATGTTATTGTTGTCTTAAAAATAATATTATTTGTTCAGCTAAAAATTTCAATTCTCTTTCTTATTTTTAAATTATTTTTAATTTGACTTTTATAGACATATAATCATTTAACTTTTAATATTTGCTTAGCTATCAAGGAATAACACAAGTCTATAATATACGTTTCTTGATTTTAAATATTACATTGTTTCTACTCTGCAAGTTTGTGAAACACTTTTGCAACACAAACTTAACATAAAACTAACACTACTAATTTAAGCCGTTTCTGATTGTTTTGTTGATGTGTTGTGCAGGAAAAAGATTGTGCAAAAAAGTGTTAAAAATTACATAAATTTTCCAGTTATTGATATTTATTAGTAAAATTAGTTAAATGAACCTGTAATCTCCTGAATTTTTTTTTTTTTTACATAAAGGAAACTTTCTTCAGTTTCATTTTAAAATCCTGTAATGTTAAAGGCAGCATGTAAAAAATGATTTGAAAGTGTTTTACACGTGTTGTTTTATGGTGTTCTAAATTGTGTGATGATTAATTTCGAGACGAAGTGTTGTGCAGCAAAACGCTATTGTAAGAAAATGTTTCAATCAACACTGCTTCAACACAATTAACATTACTATTTTTAGAACACATTTCTAGTTCGCAACACTTTTGCAACATATTAAGAACTTTTTTCTAAATCACAGCACTTTTGCAATACCGGGTGCGCCATAAATTCGTGCAAACTTTAAAAATCCATAGTAAAAAAAGTAATGCTCGAAAAAAAAATCAGTTTGCGCGAGAATGATGAGAGGGTTTTGGGATTTTTTTCCCCCATCTTCTATAATAATAAAGAGAGAAGGATGTTTGTCTGTGAGCGCTGTTCTGAAGAGACTGCTGCACGTAGAGTTACAAAATTTGGAGGGAAGGTATTTTTTTACATGTAGTTTTGCACCTCGAAGCCCGATTTTCGATTTTTTGTTTAGATTTTTTTAAATATTTTTTAGGCGATTTTTAGCGTTATTTTTGCGGTTTTATCCCATTAGTGAAAGGAATACGGTTTCATTCTTTTAACCCAAAATAGCAATTTTTTTTTCTCTTTTCAACAAAGTTTATTCGGAATTTGTAGAGCGACTTTTGAATTTTTGACGAATTTTTAATGCGATTTTTAGTGGTTTTTTTTCATTTTGCGGCTATTTTTTGAGATTGATAAAAAGAAAATCGTTTTAAACTTTTAGTCTAATGCCCTAAATTTTGTGTTCGTCACGATTTTTAGATTTTAACGATTTTTAATGCCATTTTCAATGCGATTTTTAACGTTTTTTAAAGATTTTTGCGTTTAGCATCTATTTTTTCATAGTTATTCTATCAAACACTTGAGCTGTTGATAATGCAATAAGTAGTATTTTTTGCGAAATTTACTTAAAATGTCAAAAATTTAGCTACCACTATTTTCGAATATCAATTTCATAAAATATCTTAAATTCTTGCTTAAGACCGCCACCCCCTCGAGTAATATATCACCTGATAGGTTGTTTAACAGAGTATCGTTTTGATAAAGTTTTTGAAGAATAGAGTGCGCTAGCTGGTGGTGAAAAATGGAACTAACAGAACGCGATTTTGTTAAAATTTGGAAATATAACAATGTGATTTATTTTAAATTTTAAAATGGTTTATAATAGATGATAAAAAATGTAAACAAAGAATGGTGTGACACATTTCAGGGTGCGTGAAAGGAGGGGCGCGAACAAAATTAGGAAATGTAATAAGGAGATCTGTTTTACGCCTCACCAGTGGCCGAGAGGTTCTGACTTCTCAACTGGTAGACGGCAGGTACTGGGTTCGAATCCAATCGCGGCTGTCGGCCTAACCGTTCGGAGTTTTTGTGGTTTTCTTCGAACCTTGCTTAAATACGGGTTAGGTTCCCTTAGAAAGACCCCCAGGAAGGGCACCCCACCCTGGTCCTATATCCCAAGTGTAGATAATCGGACGACAAAAATAAAGCAAAGCAAAGCAAAGATCTGTTTTACACTTTAAGGTAGTTTATAATGCATGTTAAAATTTTAGGTAGATTTCGTATGAAATACTACCTATTGCATTCTCTCCCATGTTGGAATTTCTGAAACATTTTTGCGGATCTACACGAATCATGACTCCTAGACCCCAAAACTACCATCAGTAAAAAAGTTTATATATATATATATATCTGTTTGTCTATCTATCTATCTATCTATCGGTGCATATCACTTTCTTCTGGACACGATAACTTCCATAATTATGCTCAGATCTTCTTCAAACTTTTACATAAAATCAAGGAGCTTAAAATCTCGGTCGAGTTCGTTAATGGGCAAAATCGGACCAAGGGGGTGGAAATAGGGAGGGTTTTTGTGAAAACCGAAAAAACGCGATAACTTCTTAATTAAAATAGATATCGAATCAGTTTAAAGTTTATATTACTTGTAAGAAATGGGCAAAAAGTTTATGCATGACAGATTTTTGATAAAGTTAAAAATGGGCTCAAGGGACGAAAAAAACATGGTTTTTGAGAGAAAAAAATTCATAACTTCGTCAATTCTCAAGATATCAAATCTAACTCAATTTTATATAAATGTACTTAATATTATCTAAAACTTTTGCATTTACAAGTTTTTGATAGGACCAACTTTTACCGATGAAAAAAATAAAAAACGAAAAGAAAAAGAGGGGGATTAAAAAGAGAAAAATCCATAACTTACTCAATTCTTAAGCAATCAAATCTAATTAAATTTATTTTACATCTTCACAATAATACCTACAACTTTTATATTAACAAGTTTTTCATAGAACCAATTCTTAAAGCAAAAATAAATTAAACAAAAATAGGAGTTGGAGAAAAAATTTCAAATCCAAACTGCATTTATTCTGATTCATTTTTAAATTCGTTTTTGATTTTAAACGCATCCAAATGACAGATCCTCTTATTTAGGAACTATATAACTTGACGTATTGGCCAGTTTTTTGATAAAGGCAGAATATATTTTTAAAAAGGCTGCCAAAAAGGGCATTTTGAACAGATTTCCCGAAGTTATCGTCATTAGACAATTGATTAAGTATAACAAATTGCGTTTTTTCTGAGTCATTTTTAAATCCATTTTTGTTCTCAAACCAATCGAATTTACAGGTCCTCTTATTTAGGAACTATATAACTTGACGTATTGGCCAATTTTTTGATAAAGGCAGAATATATTTTTTAAAAGGCTGCCAAAAAGGGTATTTTGAACAGAATTTCCCGAAGTTATCGTCTTTGAAAAATTGAGGAAGTATAACAAATTGCGTTTTTTCTGAGTCATTTTTAAATTCATTTTTGTTCTCAAACCCTTCCAATTGACAGGTCCTCTTATTTAGGAACTATGTAATGTGACGGATTGGCCAGTTTTTTGATAAAGGCAGAATATATTTCAAAAAAGGCTGCCAAAATGGGCACTTCGCACAAAATTTCCCAAAGCGATCATGATTAATGAACTGTGGATATTCAAATAACACATTGGCTATTTTATGACTCATTTTTAAATCCAATTTTGCTCTGAAACGCATTCAATTGACAGTTTTTTCTTACTTAGGAACTGTATAATGTACGTATTCATCGATGTTTTGATAAAGGGTGAATATATATTTTTTAAAAGCTGTCAAAGTAAGCACTTCGCAAAAAAAATTTCCCAAAGCGATCATGATAAAAGAATTGAGGTTGTATTCAAATAACAAATTGTTTATTTTATGACTCATTTTTAAATTCAAATTTGCTCTCAAACGCATTCAATTGACAGTTATTTTTTATTTAGGAACTGTGTAATGTGCCGTATTCGTCAGATTTTTGATAAAGGCTAAATATATATTTTAAAAAAAGCTGTCAAAGTGGACACTTC
Organism: Maratus speculifer; assembly: GCA_964019185.1. Lineage (NCBI taxonomy): Eukaryota > Metazoa > Arthropoda > Arachnida > Araneae > Salticidae > Maratus > Maratus speculifer. Next base: position 54,634,874 of record OZ025292.1, on the reverse strand, counting down.
GCACAACATTTCCCAAAGCAATCTTCTTGAAAGAATTGTGGATGTATTAAAATAATAAATTGGTTATTTTATGACTCATTTTTAAATTCAATTTTGCTGTCAAACGGATTTAATTAACGGTTTTTTGTTATTTAGGAACTATATAATGAGCATATTGGCCAATTTTTTAAATAAAGTAAGAATATAGTTCAAAATATGTTGCCAAAATGGGCATTTGAGTAGAATTTTGTTTAAGATGATTTTGATAAAACCAGTTCTTATAGAAAAATGAAACTAAAAATTTTTTAAAAGCGGCTGAATATAATTAAACTGCGTTTATCGCTAATTTCTTTTCTTTTTTTCTTTTTTGAGATGAAAATTTTTCGAAATCTACCTCCGCCTATAGGCCATGCCGACAGGGATTTTATTTAAAGTACAGGCGATGCTCTGGAGAGACCGCTGCGCGAAGTTATGCATGAAATTTTACACCTTGAAGGCCGATTTTCAGTTTTTTTTTTAATTTAATTCATATGCAAATTTTAGTGGGTTTCGAGGCGATTTTTCCACATTAGCGAAAAGGAAAGCGGTTTCATTCTTTCGACCTAAATTAGTGAATTTTGTTATCTTTTCAATATAATTTATTTGGATTTCGTGCAAGGATGTTTGGATGTTTAGTGAATTATTTAATGTAAATTTTGCCGCTATTATTCGACATTAGTAAAAGGAATTTTGCTTAAAACTTTCAGGCTGATGTATTAAATTTTAGCTGTTAAGATTTATGAATTTCAGCTAATTTTAATGTGATTTTTCGAGATTTTTTGCGTTTGATGTCGGATTTTTGACATTCATGAGATATTTTCAATTACAACGTTTTACCCTATTAGAGTAAATTTTGACCCCTGTGATATTTTAATATTAGTGATTTTTAATGCATTTTTCAATGCAATTTTTGGAAATTTTTCGAGTTTTATGGTGATTTTCTGATATTTGGAAGTAAAAATTGATTTCAACTTTTAATCTAATATAATTTTAGAGATTTTTAACGCGATTTTTCAAGAATTGTTGTGTTCCGTGTCGATTTTTTATTATCAATAAAGGATTTCCTTTTACTACGTCATTATCCTGTCGACCAATTTCGCCAAATTATATCAATCGTGAAACAAGCCAAATTATGCAAATAGATGTAATTTTTATGTTAAATAATGAAAGAAGAGATAATTTAGAAAAACATTAATACAAATACATATAAAAATAAGAAGTAAAAACCACTTGATGACGTAACAAACATATGTAACATGTTTAATGTGAAGTGAATATGGAATTTACGATCCGCCATTATTGTAGTTTAATCTTATGGTTTGACCCAGATAGTTTCTTGGTCAACCGGATAATCAAATAGTTCAGATTTCCGATTAGAATGTTTTATCCGTTTGATGAAATTCTGATTACTGCGATTTAAAAAATAACTAGCGATATTTAGTGCATTTTTCAATGCATTTTTAATGAACTTTTTAATCGATTTAGTACTATTTTTTTCGATCCCCACCACAGTGGTGTTTTAACAATTAAAAAATTATTTTGGTTTCAAACTTTTAGCCTAATATAGTAAATTTCACCATTTACCTTTTTTTTTAATTTTGTCGATTTTCAATGTGATTTTTGATATATTTTGTGTTCTGTGTCGATTTCTTTGTAATTCATGTAAAAAAGAAAGGTTGCTACGTTTTACACGACTAGAATATTTTTTTATTCACGGGATGTATTTACATTTAGCGATTTTTAATGAATTTTTCAATGGTTGAATCTCACGGCTATTTTTTGAAATTTCGAAAAGGGAATTAATTTCAATCATTTACACTTCATTTACGAATTTTGAAATTTAATGATTTTTTAATGCAATTTTTAGCAATGTTTTCATTATTTCTCACGCTTTGCGCCGATTTTTTCATTCGTATTTAAGATATAATTCAGATTACACTATTTTACTCTATTAATGTAAATGTTGTCCCCCGCTATTTTTAAATTTGAAACGATTTGTAATGAATATTTGAATACAATTTTTAGATGTTTTCGAGTCCACGGCGATTTTTTCACAATTGGAAAAGAAATTTTTAAATAATTTGTAGCTTAATGTAGAAAATTTTGACATCAATGATTCAGATATTTTGTGTATTTTCATAAAATGTTTAGCAAGTTTTGTGTCGATATTTTTTAACTAATGAAAGAGTTCAGATTTCAATGTTTTGTCCCATTATGGTAAATTATGTCCGCATGAATTTAGTATAAATGTTTATCTTACAATGGCAAATTTTGTCCGGATTTTTGAATTTTACTGATTTTTAATCTGTTTTATAGTGATTTTTCATGTTCTGTGACAGTTGTTGACATCGGTAAAAGAATTTCGGTTTCTAACTTTTAGCATAAATAGTACAATTTGTGCTCCACGCTTTTATGAATTTTGCCAATTTCTAATGCGATATTCAATGTAATTTTTAGTTAGTTTGGGGAATTTTAGGTGTTCCGTGTTGACTTTTCCTTATTCATGAACGATTTCCGATTACAATATTTTTGACTGAATATTAAATTTTTGCAGCCATGACTTTTAAATATTCAGCGATTTTTAATATAGTTTTCGATACGATTTTTAGCCATTTTTTTAAGTTCCTTGGCGATTTTCTGCCATTCAGAAACCAATTTTGATATCAAACATTTTGTTTAATGTAGTTATGTTTCTAATGCAATGTTTTATCTCTTAATATGATTTTGGCGTTCCATGCCTACATTTTGTAATTTATGAATGATTTCGATCATAACCTCTCCCCTCCCCCCGCCCTGCCTTAATATTATTTTTTTAAGCATTGACTTCCAAATATTTAGCTATTTTTAATGCAATTTTCAATGTAATTTTTAGCTATTCTTCAAGTTCCGTAGCGATTTTTTTACATCCAGAAATCGATTTCGATTTCAAACTTTTTGGTTAATATGGTTAATTTCTTGATTACAATATTTTATATGATAACAGTGAATTTTTACCCTAGGGATTTTTTAATGTTTTACGACTTTCATTACAATTTTCAATGCAATTTTTGGGCTTTCTCAGTCTTTTTTTTTTTTTTTTTTTTTTTTTTTTTTTAAACATTTTTCAAAGGAATTAGATTTTAAATTTCTAGACTAATAACAGTTTGGTTTCAAACTTTTATCCTTTACGGTAATTGTTTTGCTCTCTTATTTTGATCTACAGCAATTTTTAATGCAGTATGCTTTTTATTTTTATTTATTTATTTATTTATTTATTTTATTTTATTTTTTTTTGAATTCACGGCGATTTTTTTCAGATACTGAAAGGGAATTCGGTTTTTAATTTCTTCGCTAATATGATAAATTTTCTCCTGTGCGATTAAAGATTTTAATTGCGATTTTTTAGCAGTTTTTTTTTCGTAATTCAATGCTTTTTACATTATTAAATTAATTAGATTCAAAACATTTATCCAAGTAGAGTAAATTTTGAGTTCCGTGATTTTTGAAAATTTTTCCATTTTTAAAGCGATGTTTACGTTTCTTCGCGACCCGCTTCGATTTTTTAGAGGTTCAATTTTTGGCCGAATTTATTAAATTCTGATCTCTTTTTAGCTCACAGGCTATCATAGCCTGAGAGCTTATGTGCCCGTCCGTTCTGTATGTATGTGCGTATGTGCGTATGTGCGTCACGCGATAACTCATGATAAAAATATCGGATCCACTTGAAATTTTGTATGTAGGTATATCCTGACAAGGCGCTTCCCTGATTAGTTTTTGGAGTTCATTCGATATGTATAAGAGGGGGAACGGGGGGCTCATGCCCCCCGTTAGTTGATATAAATGGGATTTTCATGCAGAATTAAGTTTTCGTTCAAAATTTAGATTAGGATCATTCTGATGAGGCGATTCCGTGACTGTTATTAGGTGTTCATTGAATAAGTATAAATAGGGGGACAGGGGTTCTAATGCCCCCCCCCCCCCTTAATTTATAGAAATGGGATTTTCATGCAGAATTAAGTTTTCGTTCAAAATTTAGATTAGGATCATTCTGATGAGGCGATTCCGTGACCGTTATTAGGTGTTCATTGAATAAGTATAAATAGGGGGAACAGGGGTTCTAATGCCCCCCCCCGTTAGTTGATATAAATGGGATTTTCATGCAGAATTAAGTTTTCGTTTAAAATTTAGATTAGGATCATTCTGATAAGGCGATTCCGTGACTGTTATTAGGTGTTCATTGAATAAGTATAAATAGGGGGAACAGGGGCTCTAATCCCCCCCCCGTTAGTTAATATAAATGGGATTTTCATGTAGAATTAAGTTTTCGTTCAAAATTTAGATTAGGATCATTCTGATGAGACGATTCCGTGACTGTTATTAGGTGTTCATTGAATAAGTATAAATAGGGGAAACAGGGGCTCTAATGCCCCCCCCCCTTAATTTATATAAATGGGTTTTTCAAGCAGAATTTTCAGATTTCGTTCAAATCTCTGAATAGTTTTGGAAGTTTAATGGTTAAGTATAAAAGAGGGGGATAACTCCTTTTAAATTATATAAATGCTAAATGGGTTTTTATTAAGAATTATCTAATTTGCTCTGAATTTTGGATATAGATTTTTTATATGATAAAGCATGTCTTTGATAGTATAGGAGGTTCAATGATTAAGTATAAAAAAAGAGGAAAGAAGAGAGCTGTTTCCCTTTCTTAATTTTTTAACGGAATTAACCCTTGAAAATATAAGGCTTTAATGTACAATTAGTATTTGTAGCCTGTGAGCTCAATGCCATCAGTTTAACTGGGCAGTATTCTTTATTTTCAAAGTTTATTCGAATTTTGAAACACAGTTATTGAATTTTGTTTTATATTTTTATGAGATTTTTAATGTTTTTTGCGATTTGTAAGATTTTTCCACATTAGTAAAAATAATCCAACTTCAATTTTCTAGCCCATCTCTTTGACGAAATTCGTGCAGCATTTTTAAAATTTTTCGAGGTTTTTATTATGATTTTTAAAGATTTTTCGCAATTCTTGCTATTTTTTGATGAACCCGGGCAACGCCGGGCAGAACAGCTAGTATATAATAAAAAAAGATTCAAAAAGTAACCGATAAAGGGCGCTCACACGTCATATTGAGGCGTATTATGCAAATCAGGCTAGCAATAAAACACCTAGTTGGAGGTGGATTCGTCATTCGATATCGGCGGCATAATATCGTTACCAGATCGAATACTCGTGGTTACACTTTCTACAAGAAAGATAAATCCACAAACATTGCATCTCGAAAGTTTCACGTGTTGAACATCTTTAACTACCTTATAATAAATGCACAATGTCATGTTATTGTGATTTGTTTAATGTCTATTTGAGTTTGCCTGATTTACATAAAAAGTCTCAATATGGCGTGTTAGTGCCCTCTATCGGTTATTTTTGGAATCATTTTTATTATACATGTAAAAAAAAACCAAAATTCGTCTGATCATACTAGCGCAAACCGAAATTTTTTCCGAGCATTACTTGTTTTATTACGTATTTTTAGAATTTACACGAATTTATGACGCACCCTGTACATTAAGAGCACAATCGCAACACAAGAAACGTTTTGCATATGAAGTTTCCTATTTCAAAATGCGTTAATGTGTTGTTATTTTGGTGACAAGAAGTGTTCTAAAAGGTTTCTAAGCTTGAGAATTTGTAGTGTACGCTTCTAAGGACCTTTCACGAGAACTTTGTAATGTAGTATTAGCATTATTATTAACTATTTGAGAAAATAGTTGTTTTCTCAGTAGAGAATTGGGAAACCTGAAGCATATCTGAATATTTTTATTGGTTGAATTCCGCAACTTCCTTTTTCATTTTATTCGTTATCTGATTGGTCCATGCTTGATGTCTAAAATTGGACTACTTCAGTTTTTTATTTTATTCGTTTTCTGATTGGTTCATGCTTAATGTCCAGAAATTAAATACTTCTGTCCACAAGGACAAAAAAAAATATTGAAAACTACAAATAAATAAATAAATAAATAAATAAATAAATAAATAAATAACTTAAAAATAAATTGAGATACAGATTTCAAACAAATTACATTTAAAAGTACATTTTTTTCTTTATGCGAGAGTGTAAAATTTGAAAATGTGTGATATTTAGAAGTTTAAAAATTTGCAGTAACGAAAATTTCACTTAAAATTTGTATATGATTGATACAGGAATATTAATTTTTAATCTATGTCGTACATAATATAGGACTCTGTTATTATGTAAACCACGTTTTCATCATCATAAAAATGATGTTTATTGTTATTATTATTATTTTAAATATAGAATTTATTTGTAAACCTACAATTTTATTCTTTGAAAATAAAATTTTCAAAATAGTCGCTGTAATTTGTTAAATCGTATTTTTTTTCTTTTATTATTATTATTATTTAAACAAAAATTCTACTCTCAGATATAGCGACGAGTGCATTACGAAATGCCTGGTACTAAGTCATCTAAAATTCCCTGAATCCCCCTTATGCATACAAAATCTGTATTGTTCATTATGAAATTTTCTATATGCATTTCGAGAAAAATGTTCAAAAATTTCTATAACGTTCGGTTTCGGCATATGCTTAAATTTTTTCCGTATGCAATAAGTTATAAAAGTATTTAATAAAAAAATTGTTTTCTTCACATGATAAATTGCAAATTAAATAATACCAAACACTAATAAACATAAGTCACACTAATGCCGATCGCAGCATGTCAAAAAACCATGAGCAGTCATTTAGACAAAAAGAGGGGAGGTAGTGTAATTTTTAAAAGAAACAATAACAGGTTAATGATATATAACATTAAATTTCAGCTAAGTTTAACAAACGTATCTAAATCATAAAATTTAATATAATGATTATAGCTAAAACCTTGTGTGGAAGATTACAATAATTAAAATCAACGTTTAACATACAATAAATAAACACACACTACATACGTATACGTTTCACGAGCACCAGGGCTCGCTTCCTCAGTGTATAAAAGTTAAAATGTTTAAAAACAGACCCCCCCCCCAACTGACAGCAAGTCAGGGACCCAAAAAAATGGGGTTTTTTTTGGGTCTCTGACTTGCGTTCAGTTGGGGTTTTTTTCTGTTTTTAAACATTTTAACTTTTAAACACTGAGGAAGCGAGCCCTGGTGCTCGTGAAACGTATACGTATAATGATTACATTTAAAACTTTTTTGTTTATTTTGTGTGTATTTTACACATTTTTCTGACTATTCATCATTTTTTTGTCAAAACAAATAACAAAATTTACGTAATAACTTAATGAAGCTAGGGTAATGACCCCAGTAATTGGCACTTTAAGGATTTAACTTTAAACTTGCCTCTGTTTTGATTACTTAGGGGAAAAATATTTACTTGCAAATAATTTTAAATCAAACAATGCATATCTGTGCATTTATTTTGCTCACTAAAAGCAAAAATATTTGAGTAGGTTTTTTTATAAATATATATTTATGAAAAGTTACTATAATCACCAGTAATTGACACCTAGAACACCAATGTATGGCACCTTCTGACCCTGTAATTGGCACTTGTTTATATAAGTAAAAAAACGCTTTATTTTAAATAATATACATGAAAATATCATGACTATGAGAAACAAAATATTAATTATGACATATTATACGCAGAAAATCGTGGTTATAAGATTACATAGCTTAATAATATTAATTGTAACAACTTTATGCGAAAAATATTAATCATCACATAATCAATACTAAGTCACACATCTTGATGTGGGAAACGTAAATGTTTTACGCAAATAAACATATAATTTGAAATGTTAATAGATAAATATTAATATAGAAATAAACGCTGCTTCATTTGCCGGTATGCAGTTTTGATTTTTCGAATAATGGATGGCTCCAGAGAAAATGGGACATTATCTGACAATTCTAAAGGATCATAAAAAATGAAACAGTTCTCTATAGTTGCTATATCTGATTTTAAGGGCCAAATATATTCATTTTTCTTTGTTTCTTTTAAAAATTTAACAGTAGACTCTGCAGAGGTCAAATCAATAATGCGACCTATGTGATACTGTTCATCATAAAAAACTGCATAATAATGTTCTTTGAACAAATTAGTTCCTTTTTTGATATCTTTATCACTATCTGTAAGACTTCCCAACTTGATATTATCACGATCTGTAGAGTCATCATAAATTATATCTGCATCAGACTCTGAATCTTTTGAATTGTTGTTTCTATATTTTTTTCTTTTTCTGTACATTCTTAATTTTCTTAGAGTTTTTATTAAGAAGCAGTTCTTTTTAAACTAGTCTCTTCTGTCTTCGCTCATCTTTTTGCCTCTCATTTTCAGTCTTCTGGTAGTATTTTTGCCATTCACTGGATGTTGCAACTGATGGAATTTTTTCTTTAGGAGCTCTAGTTTTTTTCTTCTTTTGTATAGGTTCAGGCCAAAACAACGCTCGTTTAAAAGGAGAACTTACTGTAGTGTTAATGATATCAGAAGAGTTAGATGCTATTACAAAATTTTCATTTTTTGAAACATCAGTTGCATTTAATTGGATTTGTGAAGGTCTTGGGACTTCTAGATCTGCTTCAAAAGTATTAGAAATCAAACTAGAGGCAGGGCATTCAGGGTTACTAGCGTCAACAGATATGCTAGAAGCAGCAAGATTGGACATCGAAGTAGTACAGTTAGACACATTGTAAGCTGTATGATTAGATGCATTAGTAGGAGCAGTAGAATCAGGTATACTAGAAGCAGTAAGATTATGGTCATCAGAACAAATAAGATTTGATATACAAGAAGCGTTAGTATTAAAAACATCAGAAGTGGCAGGATTAGATGCAGTAGAAGCAGTAGAATAAGATATATTTGCCACAAGATTATCAGATACAGTGTTCTTTTTCATTTTTTGGTATACTTTGTATAGCTCTGTTGCATGTTCATCACCATTCCACTCATAAGATGCAGAAAAACATTCGTTAAATTTATTTAAAAGGCTTTCGTCAATAAAATGCTCTGAATCTTTTAATGACTGTAAATATGTATTTTTAGCTATTTTTGAAGTAGAATCAAACATATTTGCTTCTTCAGTTAATTTGTCACATTTGATATAATCAACTGCATCTGGGTTAAATGGATACAGGCCACAACGTCTAAAGCCGTTAGAAATACATTCAGGACTAATACTTCTAACAAAACCTTCAAACATTTTTGCAAATGTAATTTTTGTAACAGCTTTATGAGAGTTGCTTACTCTCCATTCATGAACTAATTGTTTCCACTTTAATTTCATCACTTTGAATAAGCTAACATCGCATGGTTGCATTATATGTGTTGAATTTGGGGGGAGAGCAAGAATATTATACCATTTTCAGCACAAAACTTGCTTAAATGTAATGTAAGATGGCTCTTGTGACCATCCATAAAAAGTGTAATTGGCAAATCTATCTGATTTTGCTGCAGTTATGGAAAAAATATGTTAGCTATAAATTCATAAAATATTTCCCCATTCATCCAACCACTTTTACTTTTCCCTAAACCCCAACTTTTAGGAGAATTATTTACCCTGATGGCAATCTCACGTAGGGATAAACTATAAATGGTGAACAAACAAGACCATCAGCTCGAACTGTCATCAGTACAGTAAGCGATTCTTTGTATGAGCCTTGTACGATATCCTAAACATCTTTGTATCCTCTTGGAGTTAAGACTTTTCCAGTCTTGGGACAAAGCAAAAATGCAGCGTCATCACAATTGTACATTCTCTGGGGATCTTTCAAGACGTCTTTCAGATTTTCTTTGCAAAAATAATCTTCCATTTCTTGAAACCACATTCGCAAACCTACCTCTGTTACTTTGGCTCTTGACTGACTAGGGAAGTGCACGAAGTGTGAGTCACCGATTTTGACAAAAGTGGTATCGTTGGAAAGATCTCATCGAGAGCAGCAAAAAACTCAATGGAACTACCCGTCACAAATGAGTCGTTATCGAGACATCCGACAATATATGTGACGCAACTAGCGCATACTTAATGGGGCACCGTAAAAAATTTTACTCTCGATTTTAACTAAAGTGGTATCGTTGAAAAGATATCATCGTGAGGATTAAAAAACGCAATAGAATCACCCGTTGGAAATGAATTGTTTTCGAGATATCCGACAATTTGTGTCACATTTTTAATACACACTTCTAGGAAACCGCATTAAGTGACAGAAATTGTCGGATATCACGAAAATCGCTCATTTCAGATGGTTTGTTCCTTTGAGTTTTTTACTTCTCACAATGATAACTTTGCAAAGACACCATTTTCATTATAATCGAGAAAACATTTTTTTGTGGTCCCCCATTAAGTGTACACTAGTTAAGTGACATAAATTGACGGATATCTCGATAACGGCTTATTTGCGACGTGTAGTTCCATTAAATTTTTTACTGCTCTCGATGAGATCTTTCCAACGATATTATTTTTGTCAAAATTGGTGACTTATACTTTTTGCTCTTCCCCAGTTAATGCATTTCCTAGAAGTGTGTATTAAAAATGTGACACAAATTGTCGGATATCTCGAAAACAATTCATTTCCGACGGGTGATTCCATTGAGTTTTTTAATCTTCACGATGATATCTTTTCAACGATACCACTTTAGCTAAAATCGAGACTAAAATTTTTTACGGTGCCCCATTAAGTATGCGCTAGTTGCGTCACATATATTGTCGGATATCTCGATAACGACTCATTTGACTCACACTTCGTGCACTTCCCTAGTGAGTAAGGGTTTCTGGGACGCGCACACTAATTTCAGGATGGCGAGCTAAAAATAATTTAAACCATTTTTTCCCAGGTTTATTATTTGTGAATGGAGTTTTCCTGTTTGACATTTGAATAATTTTTTGAACTGTACACAATAAATCTTCTTTTATCAAGCAAAAATCCAGCATTGGCAATGCTTAAAACCCATTTTACTAACGTATCTTCTTCTTCTGCTGTAAGAACTGATGATGGTCCCATTTTTCTTTCTCTTGGAGTTTTCCCTTTCACTTTGTTTTCTAAAGTACTACGAGGCACACCAAATTTAACACTGGCTTTATGACAACTCATGTTTTTAGTATCAACAGCATGCATTGCATTCTTCATGGTTTTTTCAGAATATAAGAATTTGGGTTTAAACCCTTTCAATGAATTTATTGCAGGCGAAGATGCCATATTTCAGATTTCTGAGAGAAAAAAGCAGCATATTAGCTTGAAAAGTGAATACTTTAAAACAATACAATAGGGTAGATGTGCCAGTAATGGACTCCCTTAAGGAATTTCTTTAAAAAGTGTTTTTTTTTATCAATTGTTGTAATTATTATATTCCTGTTTTTTATGTTATATTAATCTTTAAGCAATATTTAACAAATCCCACAGTTACATTTCATAATAGAAATAACATTTTAATTTTAAATAATCGAAATATATCAAAATACTCAAACCCAGTAATGGACACCCCTCCCCCCTAAAATCTTAAAAATAAATGACCGTTTTCTAAATGACCATTGGTTTGAGAAATTCAAAGTTTTATATTACCATCCAGACAAAAACATTCAATTTTTACAAGGAAAAAAAAGAATATTAAATAAGTAAAGTCAACTTTTAGCATGTTCCATAAGGTTTTCAATGAAAATCAGTAAAACTTTATTTTTTGCTTCCTAATTGCTTTGATGAAAAGTGTTAAAAAATAATTCAGATATAAAGCATGGAAGAGGAAATTAAGAAAACAATAATAAAAGCTTAACTATTATTATTTCTTTTTAATAAACCAAAAACTGTGAGACGGCCCATTACTGGCACATCTACCCTATGTTTGGGTCTTTTTCAAAATAAGTGCAGTTTGGTGTCTTATTGTTAAAAAACTTATAATAAAAAAAGATTAAAAACATTCCAACCCTTACTTATTCTTTGTTTCTTTTTTTAATAGTGCGAGTGTTAAATCAAATAATTTATTTAAAAATAGTTTAAAAATAAAAATAAATTAACTTTTCAAAGGGATCAGTGTTTGTCTCAAATCTTCACTTTCATTTTTAACATGTTATAATATCTAATGAATAATCACTATTTTGATTGATTTAGGTAATTTTATTTTGAGAACAATATAAATTTTGAGTACTTATAGAAATATGTCTGAAAATTGATTTTAATACGGAATAAATTTATGAAATAAGACGGTCTTGCATGTTTTGTGTCACTGGTCAAAAAACTAATATTTTTCAGCTTTAAAACATTACTCTGATCATAAAAAAATTGAAGGAATTTGCTTTTTATGTTAAAAACACTATTTGTAAAAAATTAGCTGCCTCCATGTGATCTACTTTTTACAAAGAGGAAAATATTTCTAAATCTGCTAAGTTCTTTTATTATGCGTCACTGGTCTAACAAACATTTTACTAAAGTGATAACAAATTAAATTAAGTTGCGGGAAAATTTATACCTTAAAATAATTAAAAAATTTCTGAAAATTTACTTTATTTTGAAAATGACCTGTTTACATTAATACCCAGTAATTGTTATGCCAGCACCAGTAATTGTCATGTGAATTTTTAATGCATGCCAATTACTGGTACTATTTTAAATTTTTGAATAAAAACAACAGCTAAACAAAATTAGTTTATAACTTTAAAAGTACTGCCAAAATAAATGTCAAAACGTTAAATTTTCTAATTCCCCAGTTGTGCCAATTACTGGGAATTAGCAAAACTGAAGCACCATTAAATGGCATTTGTCATTAATTCATAAATCCAAATATTTATATCAAAAATGCTTCTACAGAATTAAAGTTACGCTTTTCAACTAATCAAAACTTTTGTCAATCAAAATTTAAAATGTTTTATAAATCAGAGAATAATGGAACGAAAATACATACTACCTTAAGCTAGATACGAAGCATCTGCAACCAAAATGGTTAACCCTTAAACGGTAACGTGTTTTTCGGCACCTTTAAACGGTAATCATGGGTCACTCGTGCTTAGCGCTGTAAAAAGTGGTTTAAAGTTCTTTAAAAATTCTAAAAAAAATTCATGATAGTACATCAACTACCCTTGAACAAGAATCAGTCACAATATTGCTGATTTATTAATTTGTTTAAACAATATGTCTAAATAAACAAATAAAAATGTGAAAAATGCACATTTTCTTTAAAAAATCATAACTTTGGATAGAATTGACATTTTTTGCTGTTTTAAACGGGAAATTGAACATCAAGAATAGTACTTTCACAAAAAAAGTAAAAATAGCCGGTATAAATTAAAAAAATGCTTAAGTTTTGAGCATAAAAATGACGTTTTTTTTAACTTATAAATAGGTACAATTTACAATAAAATAGAAATTTTATTACTTTTTAATCAATTTTATTTATGAAAATGATGTTAATTATCAAACTTTATTTAATTAAACAAAAAATATAATAATGAAAAATTACAGCAACACTGATATCATCATTTATAAACAATCGAAACAGATTTGATGTCTGTGTTCCTCGCACACAGGTCTGCAATCACACCAAACAATTTCATAAACACGTGTTTGCATAAAAAGTAAGGTTCGGAAACCCAAGTGAGTGTAATGTATCGATTTTTTATGAAAAAACATCAATTTCTAACCAAACAAATTTTTTCTTACCTTACACTTTTCGTCAACGTAAATGGTAACCCTGGGTCACTCGTGCCTTTTCGAAATTTTGACTGGCTCTTACGTCGGCTGTGAACGCACTAAAACATCGGCGTTTCGGGAGCTAATAGTCTACTAGTGTACTATTTTTTTCAGGGTAGTTTAATCCCGCTCCCCACTCTCTCCTCTAAGCTAGCAAGGAAAGAAAATTTGACCGAGGCACTAGTGACCCATGGTTACCGCTTAAGGGTTAATTTGATACAAGGTACAATTGATTCTCTTATAATGCACTACGGCCATCTAGTAGCATAAATCAAAGTTATAATCTTTAAGGTTAAGGAACATATAGCTGGTATATGGTTTTGTATTTTTAAAAGACTGAATATAAATCTTATTTTAGGACATAATTGTAGGACATGCCAATCACTGGTGCATGCCAATTACTGGGGGTGTAACCCTATAATAAAAATAAAATACTGCACATTTTTTAAATGTTTAATGCCAATAGTATAGTATTATATATTGTAAATTTTATATTGAATAAATCCTCAAATCTACCTTTATAAAAAAATAAATTAACACTGCTTTGCTATGCTCATATTTAAAATTTGCGATTTTGTACATTACAGATAGATCGGTTTCCTTTCAAAAAGTACTACAGAAAATCCGATAAGAAATATCTAGAATCCTGGTACAGTCGGCTCTCGTTAATTCGAAATCGGATAATTTGAATCTTTTCTTAATTCGAACTAAACATGAAGTCCCGAAATTTTTAATGTCAGAATAACGTTGAAAATTTTCATTAATTCGAACTGATTTTCTCTTGACTTCGTTTAATTCGAACTGACGAGAATTCCGATTTTTCGTTTGTCTTTTCTTTCTTTCTGATTTCAGATAATTTAAATAACTTTCTTTCTTTGATTTTTGTGAAAATTGTTCCGAACGAATATCCATGCATTTGACATCTACTTTCTTAGTGCCCCGTCTGTCCATCAGTGACGCTTATTTTTTTTTTTCCATTGAGCTAGTTTCTAATCTTTTTATTAGTTAATGTATTTATACATTCTAAGTTAATATTAAATCATATTCTAATAATAACAGACAAAACAGATTAAAAAAATACTATAGCATAATTCCTTTGTAATAGTACCATAGTAAGCAGACTTTCATTTCATACTTTCCATAATTCGAACTTTGGATAATTTGAGCATTTCTTGTAGTCTCGACGAGTTCGAATTAACGAGAGCAGAGATTTTAAGATTTAAAAAGCTTATAACACAGAGTGACAGTGATTTTTATTATATGCTTAGTTTTTACATCTTATACTTTAATTTAGAGAAATATTTATTATATTTATTACTATCATTATTATTTTCATTTAAACAAGGAATGTTTAAGGGGAAATATTTTCTATTAAATCTGTTTAGAAAATTCGTCAATTATCTATTTAATAAATATAATTTAGAACAAAAAAAATTGCTCCGAGTATTTGAGAAAACACAAATAAAATCTTCATTATTCTTTTATCCATTCGAAATTTAGAATGTGAATTGAACAGTTATGCATAAAACATATTCTTCAATCTACACGCTATGTTTATAAAAAAGTTAAATGAGATTTATTTTATTGCATTAACAATCTGCCTCCAAACAATACTTGTTTAATACATTTCTTCCTCAAAACAATTATTTTTATATTTCTAAATCAGCTTAAGCTCTATCGTGACGAAATAACTAAAATTTCTTGCTGCATCTATAACAATAGCAACCTCAATAGAAAAACAAATGTATGAATTGGTGACAAAACAGCTAAGCACAATTGAACCAATTGTCACTGCTAATGTTTAATAGCATTCGTCGCATTTTGAAATCTACGAAATTCCTCCATTAAATTAAAGGAATAATGATCCATTAAAATACACCTTTTGGTGCATTCCTGTTCCATCACCGTATCATTACGTGTTAGCTCATTTCAGTCTTATAGACATGGTTATTCAACATAGAGGCTCAAAAATTCTATTGCTGTATAAAGCGATTTTGAAGTCTCTCGAAAAAACTGCTTTTGTACAGATTTTACTGTTATAATTTTTAAACCTTTAATTTGTTTAATTAAAAGGAATTTTAACTTAAATAATAATACAAATAAAGACAAAGGCAACAGTTCATAAGGACTTTATTTCTTTTGTGGATCCACGTGAGTATCCATGTTATATGTATTTAATTTTTTGAAGAACCATTTGGAAAAAAAGTAGTATTACGTACTGAAACTGAGCTAATTTTAAAATATACTGATTGATAAGGATGAATTAATTTTTTTCAACTGAATGAAAAACCCCAATCAGGGATTCGAACTCACAATTTTTTAATCCATTTGTAAGTTCTCTACTTTCAGTGGCGTAGCCAGGGTAGAGAAATAAATACTCTGAAAACCATAGTTTTTAAATATTTTCATTCGTCTTATCTAATTCCAAAATGTTGCACTATTAATAAATACGAAGAAACTTTACAATATTACTGATATCCAGGGCATTTGGACACTGGCTAGGCTAGTGCTACCAGTTATGTTTCCTGGGCGAACAACGAGAAATAAATTTTGCTTAGTCGAAAAAAATCATTTCATATGATATATTTATCAACCCACGTGCTTGAGTTCAAACTTTATATCTATCTATGTACTCATTCATCGTTTATTCAAGTTACATTACCTGTGTTACAATTCTTTTGAGCAAAAGTTCAATGTACCATATAAGTCCCACCAATGTACCACCACTGTCAGTAATAAGGTTTTATGAACGAAATATGCATATAATATATATACATAATTCCTTAAGGAATTAATTGCTTTATAGATCCACATGAGAACATATATTGTACGTATTTATTTATTTATTTATTTATTTATTTATTTTTATTTATTAACTTTTTTTTTGAAGAATGAATCAGAAAATATATAGCATAGTGTTATATACTGAAAATAAATCAATACTAAAACATTTTGATTTGCAAGGTTGAATATTTCTTTTCAAATGAACGAAAAATCTCCCTTCAAGACATTTATTTTGATTTTCACTTAACTCAATTTTAAGTAAAATTGATTGATATGGAACAAGACACGGATAATGAAAGTTTGAATGAAAAGTATGATTAATTTATTTTATCTTTGTATCTTGTAAAATGATAAAACTTGTCAAATTTTGAAATCTACGAAATTTTCCCATTAAATTTAACTGATAATGCAATTTGCACCATAATACGATTGTTGGTGGTACTCCTGTTCCGTCACTGTATGATTATGTGTTAGTTCAGTTAAATATTTAAACATGATTATTCAACAGAGAGGCTGAAAATTTCTACTGTTGTATAAAGCAATTTTGAAGTCGCTTGAAAAAACTGCTTCTGTATATATTTTACTATTACAATATCTGCACCTCTAATTTGTTTAATGAAAAGTATTTTTAGTTTAAAGAATGATATAAATAAAAGCAAAGACATCAGTTCATAAAAAATATAGATGTTTTGTGGATCCACGTGAGTATCTGTGTTATATGTATTAATTTTTTTGAAGAATGAATCACAATAAAAACTAATATAGCTTTTTTGTTTCGAATTAACCGAAATCATACAAACACAATCTTTTCACACCTTTGATTGCACGGCAAATGCAATGATACATCTACGAGTAAACCCATAGTGGTATTAATTTTCGGCTTATGCACCACTTTTTTCCGACAGATACGGATCATCAGATATTCTTCTATTACTACTCTTCCATAAAGCATTTTTTTTTGCTTGTACTTGATTCCTTAGTTTTTTGTGCTTTTGGCTCTTGGGCTGTAAAAAGGAAAAACCGAAAATGTATTCGTTAAACACATGAGTGTTGTTAGCCAAAAGAAAAATAAACGGTCAAGTGAAAATATTACTTACAGAGATCCGTAGACTAAACATATGTATTTTTAACCCAGTGGGGACGAGTGAATAGTATACGTGTCATTTAAAACTCTCAGATTCCTACATTATTCCCACCAGTTATTTTTTATTGTAAAATTTCCCTTATTTATTTTGAGATTTTTCATAATTCAACTACAGAAAAATTTCCGTTTTTAAAAACTGGTTGTGAAAAATTAAAAATTAAGTAAACTGCTCTCATCGCGAAGGAGTTAATTGTATTATTTAAAAAAATCTTTGCTGAAAGAATAATGAGACTTTGTAAAAAAATATACTAAATAGAGTTGGTTCATTTATATAATAGAAAAGTGTGAATGGATATGCCATAAAAGCTCAAATAGATATGAAGCCTAAATAATATCAAATATTGCTATAATATATAACTCATTTTTTTAACTTATCCTTATCCATTTATAAGGAAATTAATTCGGTACTGAGAATAAAAGATTTGGCATTTGATAAAGCTAAATTTAGCGTAGTAATAACTTTTTCTTTTTCCAGTGTACCCAACACAAAACGTTCAATGTTAATGTTTAAAGTTCGCGTTATGCTAAAGGAGCATACAAATTTGCAAAGCCGCTTTGGTCCGCAACACCTTTTACCAGATAGATTTTTTAATTAACTTTTAAACACACGAGATTCGTAATGATCGTAATGAAAGTGTCACTCAATGCAAATTAGCCGCGAATCGCGTAGCATTTATGAAGGGTTCGCATGCGTAAGAAATTTTTAAAGAAATAGACATTTTAATCCCAAAATTACGTAAAGGTCACTATAACTGAAGTAAAGGAGGTTTTGCCTTAAATAAGTAAAATTATACTTTTAACCCTCCAACTGCCGCGACCGGATATATCCGTTCACTAGGCTGCAGGTTTCACAGCAGTTGAAGTTTTTAAATTAATATAATTCTACAAAAATAATCCAGTTTTAAGAAATTAAGTTTGATACTTTCAAGTCTCATAAGCATATACATAACAAAAAAGTATATACCATGAAAGAAAATCTCTCTTTTATCAACATTTAAAATAAATTGCTGAGAAAAAAACATTACAATTTTGCCCTTTTGCTCGGCGGTCAAGGGGTTAAAAAAATCCTTGTACTAAAATGAATATTTTTTTTTCTTATGTGTGTGATTCCTGATTTAGCTGATTAATTCTAATTAAATTAGTATGTTTAAAAAAGTATGAAGTTCATTGCTTTTGTGCTGCTACTAGGTATTGCATTAAAGAAATATATAATAAAAGTTGTTATCCAGGCTTTAAAAGCCAACAGTATATAGAATACGCCGACCCTGTGATTATTTAAGGTTATATCTTTAAGCTGTATTATCTCGGCTAACTACCGACGATTCTTTTCAAAAATCATTTTCAACAATGCTATTATACTTCTGCTACGTCAACTATTTTCAACGCTCCTAAACATCTTTGCTCAATTCCCATATATCGAAATTTGTCAGTAGCATAAAAATCCACTTTTCTCAAAACTATAAAACGTAGAGTAATCTCTATACGTTTTCTGAAAGGTTTAAAGGAACATCTATAATCTCTCATTTTTCCATTATTTTAGTTTTAGTACATTTGAAATTAGATGGGGAGGGGCATATTTTTCCTCGATATTTTAGATGATATCTCTGAAAATATCATACCTAAAATCTAAAGAAATATGTATTTGCATAACGAAAGCATTCACAAGATACTCCACACGATATACAAAGAAAAGATTTTTAATTTTTAAATAATTTAATTAGCCCCATATCCCCCTCCTAAATATATTTATAAATGTTTAATAAATTGTAAATATGTGGGTCAACAGTCTTTATTACTTTTACTTACCCATCATACGTAGTATAGGGTAAGTCTTGCAATCGTTTTGAAAATCGAAAAAATTTTTTTGACGGATTTACACGTTTTAGATAGTGGAGATTCCGAAAAACATATTTTTAGAAAAAAAAATTTGCCGTCTGTCTGTCTGTCTGTAAACGCTCTATCTCCCGAACAAATTGAGATAGAGACTTAAAATTTTGTATGTAGTTAGTATGTAAGTAAGGGACGAACCCTATTTAATATCAGCAACCTCGATTATCCGGAACTATTTTTTTCGGACTCTCGAAAAATTTGTTCTGATGAAAGGTACATAAAAATTTTCGAATTATTTTGTTCTAAGGAATGGTCGTAAAAGGCAATAAAATAACACACGTTTTGCATATAGAACGAAGTCGATCGGATTATTAGTTGCCGAGATATTTGTAATCTTGTTTTCCACATTCTTCGATTTTTCATGACCCTGTATTTCATTCAAATTTCAATTCAGAAGTATATTTTAATTGGAAATGAGACGCTTAATCTGACGCATTTAATTGTTAGTTAATAGAATTATTATTTTTGGAATTATAAGGATGTTTCTTTTACGCAGTTCGCTACTACTTGAGTAATTTGGCGTTTTATATAAATTGTCGAAATTGGTACTTCAGCAGTTCTTTAATATAGCATTACTATGTATATTAACAATATTTAAATTTTGTTTATGAATTGCAATGCATTTTATAAATAGTTTCACATGTTTTATTTTGATATACATACCCATGATGGGTAAGTATTACGGTGGTCCCCAACGACTAGTTTACTTACCCATCATACGTAGTATAGGGTAAGTCTTGCAATCGTTTTGAAAATCGAAAAAAAATCTTTGACGGATTTACACGTTTTCGACACTGGAGATTTCGAAAAACATATTTTTAGAAAAAAATGTTTGCCGTCCGTCTGTCTGTCTGTCTGTCTGTCTGTCTGTCAGTCTGTCTGTCTGTAAACGCTCTATCTCCCGAACGAACTGAGATAAAGACTTGAAATTGTGCATGTACTTAGTATGTAAGAATGGAACGAAGCCTATTTAATATCAGTAACCTCAATTATCCGGAACTATTTTTTTCGGACTCTCAAAAAATTCGTTCTGATGAAAGGTATATACAAATTTTCGAATTTTTTTATTTTAAGGAGTGATCGTAAAAGGCAATAAAATAACACAAATTTTCCATAAAGAACGAAGTTGATCGAATTATTAGTTGCCGAGATATCTGTAATCATGTTTTCCACATTCTTCGATTTTTCATGACCCTGTATTTCATTCCGATTTCAATTCAAAGATATATTTTAATTGGAAATGAGACGCTTAATCCGACGCAGTAAACTGTTAGTTAATAAGATTATTATTTTTGGAGTTATAAGGATGTTTCTTTTTCGCAATTCAGTACTACTTGAGTAGTTAGGCGTGTTGTATAATTTTTCGAAAGAGATTCATCAGCAACTCATTAATACAGCATTACTATGCACAATAAAAATAAAAATACACGTTAATGATTCCGTTTTCACTTTATAAGCACTTAACCCTAAAAAATGCTACAAAAACATATTACTACAGGACCCGCCGGTGTGATATCCTCGTCGAAAAACGGACCGACGATAAACGCTGCTGTTATTCCGCACCACGCAGAGAGCTTTCAGACTAAAGGAGTAATGAATGCAGCTTTGACGGATTTCCGGTCGCCCTTATTCTGCACTTTTGCGTATTAACAGAACCTTGCAAATGAAAGTGGGCTTCGTCCAGCCACAAAATGTTCCATGCCATTTATTTTTTGCTTCTATCCGGGAAAAAAATTTAGTGCAAAAGATTGACGTGCTTCCCGGTTAGTAGATAGCAACTCCTGCACATGAGATATCTTGTACGGTTAACAGGGTAAAATGTTCAGTAGGACTTTACGCACAGTGCTATTCCGCATATGTAACATTCGGTCGATTCTGTATGCATTGCTGATTCAAGCATCCCGGACAGTCTGTTTTTTTGTAATTCTGTAGCGAAATCTTCCACTGCCGAAGCCAAAACTGGTTTCCTTCCCCATCCCCGTTTAATGTCAAATGAACACATCTCTTCGTATTTAGCAAACTTTTTTTTTGCAGATCATTTGTGATTATTGAACAGCTTTTTGTGAATTTTATGTCCGAAACTTCCTAACAGCGGTAAGAGCACAATCAGCCGTTCTTATAAAAAAGTTTCAAAAACACAGCGTGATCCTTCATAATCGGAGTTATGGCGAAACATTGAGGCAAAGAATTGTTGCACATCATTTTTATGGCAACTGTGTCTCCGTTGCGCATGCCTCATATTAGTAATTTGCATTTGCATATCTTCAGACAATGAGAACCCTTACAGCGCCATCTATCGGCGCACATTGAAATTATTTTTTTTCTTTTGCAAACAAAATTGCATTGCCTTACAATTATTCTGTGCAAATATCAAGTTTTTCTGACCGTTAGTTTTAAAATTATCAATTTTTGAAATCGTAATTTTAATCATAACCATCCAGTATATTGAAGAATGAAAAATTCAACAAACTCTCAATTTAAATATTTAATATATATATATATACCTTGAATGTTAAATCCATGCAGAAAACTAGTTGGATGTCGCAATCCCAAAACTTTCTTCTATCTCATACGTACATTTTAATATTTAAAAAAATAGTTACTCATTTTAATGCTTTAATATTATTTAATTCAATATTTATTATTTTATTATTATTTTTATTATTTTATTATTTTATTATTTTAATTCAATAACATACCAACTTTGATTTTCATCTTAAATTTCTACTTCAATCAATTAATCGGAGTAAAAACGAATTTCCGCCTCTGCACGAGCCGATGGACGATATAAGGACGATAAATAGAATGATAGGCAGATTTTTTTCTAATTCAGGGAGGACTTACTTGCCTTACCAAAAAATAATCATATACAAAAAATTTAGTTCAGTTCTAGAACTAACTTCATACAATTTTAAGTGATGCAATATTAAAAATGGTTCAATTCGATGCATAAATTCATGTACTTTTGGTTGGTACAATATTGAAAATGGCACAAATTCGCGATTGCAGCGCCCCCTTCCGACGCATGTTTTTCAAATTCAGGGCGGACCAACTAGCCATAGTCATACACATACACAAAAAATTTGGTTCAATTCGAGGCAGAACTTCATATACTTTTGGTCGGTAAAATATTGAAAATGGCACAAAAATTGCGATTGCAGCGCCCCCTTTCGGCGGATTATTTTCAAATTCAGGGAGGTCCAACTAGCCATAGTGATACACTTACAAAAAAAATTTGGTTCAATTCGATGCATAACTTCATATACTTTTGGTCGGTACAATATTGAAAATGGCACAAAAATCGCGATTGCAGCGCCCCCTTCCGGCGAAATATTTCAAAATTGCAGGAGGACCTGCTTGCCATAGCCAAAAACATTCACAAAAAATTGGTTCAATACTATGCATAACTTCATACACTTTTCGATGGTAGAATGGCGACATACACACAGCCACACAGACACACGGACAGACAGACATTTTGTAAAAACATGTTTTTTGGAATCTCTGACCCCTAAAGCGTGTAAATCCGTCGAAAACCGGAAGTCAAAAAATTTTCGATTACAATACTTTCTTCCATTGAAGATAGAAGAAAGTAAAAATTAAATATACGATGAAGATTAAATAAAATTAATTTCAAACCGCTATCTAAGTTAACAAAAAAGGCCTTGTATTTTTTTTTCGTACAAGCAAGTTATAAAAATATGAACATGGAGAAAACACAGTTTAAAGTTTTCATTTGTATGGGAAATTGCGTTGGATCTATTATATCATTTATAATGTTTCACGATAGAATATTCTTTTAAGTAAAAATAATTTTTGAAAATATTCACAATCAATCTTTTCAGTCCCCTGTGTTCTTTTACCTAAAAAAAACTAAAATGTCTGACTCTTTTTTTACATTTTTACATCACTTCTTAATAGCTAAATGTTTTTGCGTTGAGAACAAACGATTAGATGCCTGCATCTAAACTGAATCCTTCATTAAATAAATATCATTTTCATCTAAGTTTGCAAAACGACTGAAAGTGTCCAAACGATGGTTTGACGTAGAAAGTGATATATTTTAGTAAGTATTTAACTTAAATCTTTTCAAATCTTTTTTTTTTTTTTTTTTTTTTTTTTTTTTTTTGAGGATTTGTAGATTATTTACCTATTTAAAGCTATTAAATTTGTGAATGAGTTCATTTGGATAAACAGTTATTAAATAGATGTGTTAATGGGGTTAGTGGCTTTAGATCTATATTTTTAACATAAATTACTGAGCTCCAAAAAGACCAATTTCAGAAAAGATATTTTTTCTGTCATTTACATTGTTATTTTGTTTGGAAAAGCCAATTAATAAATATTTGTATCATTAGTTTATGTTCGGAACTGAAGAAGTTAAACAAGCTTTCAATTAATATTTAAACAAGTAAGAAAAATCATGCGTTAAGCATAGATTATGAAGCACTTTCCAACACTTAATGAAATCTTTAACAAATCTTTGTTATTTAGGGAAATAATAGTGCATAGCCAAATATACTCAAATATGTAATCCAGTACATTAGAACAGCCCTGTATTTCATATGTCAGTTCATATAAGGGAAAATTTAGCTTAGCAAGAAAATACCCAGTAGCTTGAAATTTCTTTTTCAGCAATTCATACTATTAGATGGAAACATACTTGAATACTTTTGTTCAGCCCTGTAGTTTACATTGTACCTTTATTACACGTCAGCATTAGGCTAAAATTTATTGTAAACTAAAACACTTTTAAAACAACTGAAACCACATTCTCATAAATAATCATTCATAGGCGTCCATGTACCGAATTCTTTGCGTGGCCCTGTATATCCCTTTATCTATATTCTGCAAACATTTCTCAGTAAATTGAATGCAGCTCAGCGTAAAAATGCATAGCTTATTTAAGAACCACGTTTAAATAATTTACGCTCATATTCAGTAACGTAAGTGAGTTCTTTTGGGTAGCCCTGTATATCAACTATAACATTTATACACACCATATAATGTGCATATATTTAGCGAAATATAAACGCGAATACCATAATTAAAATGCATTTCATCCCTCCATCAGCCATCATTGGACACATATACGGTACTTCGGAAAGAATATACTATTTGAAATCTTTTGTAGGCCCTGTAAATGCTATGTACTTCGTATTATGCAAGACAGTAGCGTATAATTTATATTAAGCTTCAGTGACATATATCAATTTTATTATACATGAAAAAGCTTAATATATTTAAAATATGTCACACACAATTCCCCCTTTTACCATTATCTCATGGAATTCTTTTGTGTGGCCCTGTAAATGAATAATAGCTACATTTTCACCTTATATTTTATAGAATGCATATTTTAATGTGTTTGACAGGGTATAACATCTTTAAAATTCCTTTGAAACGATTTTTCCCCATAGGCCGTAATGTAATAGGAAACTTTTGATTCGCCCTGTAGATAAACTAATCATGGTAGAAACTTCATTTTCGATAGGACTTGTGCTAGGGTAAACGTCAATAACGTCCTAAAATTTCATGGCAATCAGAGTATATTAACGATTTTTCCCCATAGGCCGTAATGTAATGGAAAATTTTGATTCGCCCGGTAGATAAACTAATCATAATAGAAACTTCATTTTCAATAGGGTTCGTGCTAGGGTAAACATCAATAACGTCCTAAAATTTCATGGCAATCCGAGTATATTAACGATTTTCCCCCACAGGCCGCAATGTAATGGGAAACTTTTGATTCTCTCTGTAGTTAAACTAATCATGATAGATACTTCATTTTCAATAGGGTTCGTGCTAGGGTAAACCTCAATAACGTATAAAAATTTCATGGCAATCCGACAATATTTACGGGAATTAGAGCGCGGACAGACGGACAGACAAACCGAATGCATAAGCACTTTTCAACTTTGTTGGAAAGTGCTAAAAAGAAAATTAATATTTTGACCAATTACAAAGTACTGTGTCTTCATAAGGATTTCTATTTTGGAGAAAAAGGTGCTAGTTAGAGATCAAAGTTAGCCACCTCTTTCTGCCCTATTACAGTATCTTCTGATGCTGTAATGCAAAAATATTTCTATTACTCTGTTTATATTGTATTTAACGTGCAGTTAAAAAATCCCATTTCATGTCTGTCAGGATCTGATAGCACCTGTGCTAAAGAATGTAATGTCTACTCTTTCTCTATTTGAATATCTCATATCGTATGATTGTGTACAGAATTTCCAAGGAGACATTCCTTCTTCATGGAAAGGGGAATTGCCAGCTAATCCTTTACAGGTGGGGTGTTAGAGAAAAGAGATAGCTGAGAGGCATGTCCACCTGTCAGTGAAGTATGCGGATGGTGAGCAGATTAGCAGCATGCTACTAAGCAAGAAAAGAATGGAGTGTCCAATGAGGAGGCTCCAAAGGGGTTTATGTGGGGGAAAGCGGTGATTTGGAGAGGGCAAGTTTGCCTCAGTTCATTCAGTCCTCACCTAGGTGTCGTACCTAGAAGTTGCTCTGGGTGGAAGAGCGTAAAGTGTGCGTTTTCTGGTGCGCAAAAGGACACAGACGTCCTGATGTTTAGTGCTCTGGGCTAAGAAGTGCAGGCCCAGTATACTTGTGTTGGGAGACTCAAGGTTGAGGTCCAAAAAAGTGAATTTAACGTGTATTGAGTGTGAGGTGGAAAGTGTAATTGGAATAGTACACAACCAATCTTTACGATATCTAATTTAATGTTGAACCGGATCACCTATATCCGAGTTGTAGTTGTATATATTTGTAAATAGCGTATTTTGTGTGTACATATATTCTTAATAAACTGATAATTCAGTTACTAGCGTAAGTCTTCATTTACACCAATCTCACAGAGGGTGACCGATATCACCTAGTAATATCGGTGGTGGCAGCTATATCTACCACGGACATTCTTCAAAGTTGTGTGGACTGAGGGGAACGTCCGACAAATTGTTGGCAGCGTCGGGATAGAATCGCCTGAAACCAGTGACCAGCGAGCCGTGTTGCAGTCTGTTAATGCCGGAGTATCCAGTGGAATTCTTGTGTGGTCGTGCCATATCGTCGAGTGTGTGCTAAAGTATCGTGCCGGACCGTCGATTGTGTGCTAAAGTATCGTGCCGGGTCGTCGACTGTATGCTAAAGTGTCGTGCCGTATCGTCGAATGTGTCCTAAAGTGTCGTGCCGTATCGTCGAGTGTGTGCTAAAGTATCGTGCCGGATCGTCGAGTGTGTGATAAAGTGTCGTGCCATATCGTCTAGTGTGGACTAAAGTGTTGTGCGTATCTTTATTAGAAAGAACTAAACTGAACTGTTGTGCCATATTACAGCTACATTGTGGAACTACCTGTGATTAGAAAAGTAATCCGGCAAAGAAAGTATAAGGTAAGGTGTTTTGATCATAATCTTTCTGCTGACATCTCGAACCAAAATGTGTTGTGGTATAATTAATAGTAATTTAAGTAAATTGTCTATATCATTTATGTGTTTTATCGATACTCCCTACCTATAAAGTGTTAATAACCATATTGGCTATTGTTTTAAGGAAAGGTCATAATAACTTGAGCTAGTATTGATTGTCTATAATTTTTTTTTCACTAATTGTGGTAATAGTAGTTGGAAGAAATAATTAAATTTACTTAAATTTAAATTATTGTTAAAGTAATATTTAAATGAAGCAACATTTTTTTAAGTTTGAAGAGTGTACAATAACATTTGCTTAGAATTTTAATTGGCCAGTAGTAGAAAAAAAAAGGCTCAAGAGAGAGCCATAGTGGAAAAAAAGGCTCAAAAGAGAGCCATAGTGAGGAAAAATAAAAGTGAAGATTTTCAGTATATTTGTTTTAAGTGTAAGAACCAGTATTGAGTTCGGAAATATTTTAGTGAGGATAATTGTAGAAATTTATATATGCATGTTTACAATTTTTTTTATGTGGATTTTTTGATTGACAGCAATACTTCTATTCAATTTCAACGTATCAGTATTATTATGTAAATTGTAGCTTGTTATCTAAGTGTATAAATTGAAATCTGTATTGCATAGTAATCAAATCGAATTGTTGTTTTACCTTTTGTTTTACTGGAAGTATATTGTGTGATATCAATGGTTGAGGAAAATTAGATTATTCAGTAGGTTAATTATAAATTAAATGCATTGATTATCTGAAGGGTATTAATTAGTAAAATAAGTGGAGATGTATGTGTACTAAGTTAAAAATTTAGGAAATATTAATTTGTTAGGTTTAAATATTATTGTAGGGTGGTAATAACAATCGGTGAAGGTATGGCTTTCTTATTGAAACTAAAAAAGGTTAATCTTCAGGTGATAGCCGAAGAATTGGGCGTTGAATTCACGGAAGATAATACCAGAATTCAGCTTAAGAAAAAGATAATGGACAGTGATGAGTATGACGAGGGGGTTATTAAGGAATTATCTGACGCTATTGTTGCAGAAAAATTAGAACGCGAAAAGTTAGAAAAACAGGAAAGGTTAGAGCGTGAAGAAAAACAGGAAAAATTAGAACGCGAAAAGTTAGAACTCGAAAAGTTAGAAAAACAGGAAAAATTAGAACGTGAAAAGTTAGAAAAACAGGAAAAGTTAGAAATGGAAAAATTAAGAATGGAACATGAATTAGAAATGGAGAGACTAAGGGTTCAAGGATCGGCAAATAATTTTAATGGGTCTAGGGAATCTAATAATGAAAGTAACATAAAAAAATTGATCAAAAGCGTAAAAACTCTATCTATCAAAGTACCGGAAGGGACTGAGGGATGGAATTTATTTTTCAACAGCTTAGAAAGAGCATTCAAAACTAAAAATGTACCGGAAAACCAGCAGGCCAAAATTCTACTAAATATGTTAGGAGATAAGGCGGATAATTTGTTAATTTATACGACTACGGAACAAATGGAGAATTAAGAGGAATTAAAGGAGTTAGTTCTAAGGGAACATGAGCCGACACCGAAGGCGTGTTTGGAAAATTTTAAGAAAGCTAAGAGAAACCAGAACGAAACTCATGTATTATTTGTATCGCGTTTAATAGCGACATGGGAAAATTATTGTAAGATTAGAGGTGCTGACTCTTATGAAAAGGTCAACCAGTTAATAGTTACGGATAAATTAGTAAGTACGTTAGATGAGGATACCGCGTCATATATCGGATTAACTTATCAAGGTAAATGGTCAGAAGCTTCTAAAATTGCTAGAAAATGTGACCATTATTTTGACCATAAAAATAAGTCTTATGCAGTTACGTGTAAAAGATTTGAAGGTAAAGATAGGCGCGTAAACAATGAAAAAATGAGACCGAGGGAGGATAGCAAAGTTAGTAATAATTGGAGGCAAAACGGGAGTAATGAGACTAATTCTTTTTCGGATAAGAAAATAGATTGCTTCAGCTCCTAAATGCTTTAAATGTGGTTTGAGAGGTCATTACCAACGTTTTTGTAATAAAGTGGGTAATGAGGGAAATAATGGTAATAAAGGGCGAGATCCGAAAGCGGGTGTGCATAAGGTTGTGGTAAAAGAAAGCAAAGAGTTACCTAATGAAGCTATTGTGGCGAGAATATCGGCAAAGGTCGAACAGAGAACTAATGTTATTGGTGAGAAATTAAATAAACTTGAGAAAATTGAAGTTAGTGTAAATGGGCAAAAAGCAAAGGGATTGGTTGATTCTGGATGTGAAATTAGTGTTGTTCATAAAGATTTGGTACCGGAAGAGAAATTAAAAGGAGCGGGTAGTATTTATTTACAAGGGTTATTCGGCGAAGCAGTTAAATCGCCGTTGGTTAAATTACCGTTAGCTATTCCACAATTCGGACAAACCAATATAATTCATCAGGAAGTACTTTGCGCAGTGACTGATAATATTAATGAGCAAGTAATTTTACATCCCGAAGTGATCAATGAGTTGTCAGGTGTCAACCGCGAGGAGCCATTGCTAGAGGCCCAAGAGTTAGAAAATTCGGAAATTGTTGATAATTCGAGTGAAAAGGAAGATATGAATAACGATAGTTGTAATGTTTACGCAATAGAAGCGAGTTCGCAAAATGTACAAATTCAGAATCCAGAAAAAACGGAAGTGGAGAAAGATAATAAAGCTATTGTTAGCAATTCTGATATGTTTAAGGAATCCCAATTAGAATGTAAAGAGTTAGAGAAAGCTTGGGAATTAGCTAAAATGGATAAGGGGGATTATTATATTGCAAATGGTTTATTATATCATAAAGAGAAATTGTTAGGCGAAACTATAGCGCAATTAGTAGTACCCAAAGTAAGAAGGGAAGAAATCTTAAAATTAGCGCATAGTTCGATATTTGGAGGGCATCATGCAGCTAAGAAAACTTTACAGAGAAACTGTTATTCATTTTATTGAGAGGGGATGGCGAAAGAAACTAAACAATTTTGTGAGTCATGTTTAGAGTGCCAGTTGACTAGAGGGGTTAAAGTAAATGATAGAGCTCCTATTTCCCCAGTGTCGCGTCCGGAACTTCCATTTCAGGTAGTGAATGTTGATTTAATTGGGCCTATTGATCCTAAAAGTTCCCAAGGGCATCAGTATATACTAACTTTAATTGATCAACATACCAGGTTGGCGGATGCGATCCCTCTAAAAAGTTTAAGAGCTAAAACCGCGTGTGATGCGCTACTTCAAATATTTATGAGGACAGGAATTCCAAATATAATCGCCTGCGATAATGGAACCAATTTCACCGCCGACTTAACAAAGGAATTTGAGAAAAGGTTAGGTGCTAGTCCAAGATTTTCGACCCCACAGTATCCACAGTCTAACGGGCTCGTGGAACGATTTAATCAGACCCTTAAATGTATGTTACATCATACTATTAGAGAAGAAGGAAAAAAGTGGCATGAACAAATACCATTTGTATTATGGGCGTATAGGGAAGTCCCAAATTCTACGACGGGAATCACACCTTTCCAATTATTATATGGTAGAGCGCCGGAGGGTCCTTTGTCGATTCTCAAGTCATCCTGGGCAGGAGAAAATAAGGGGGCGCAGTTAGATACTACGCCGATTCATGAGTATTTGAATAAACTTAGAGGATGCTTAGAAAGAGCCGCAAATGAGGCAAAATTATCGTCTGAGGTGCAACAAAATAGGATGGCATATCATTATAATTTAAGGTCAAAGGAAAAAACTTTTGAAGTAGGTGATAAGGTAATACTGTTAATCCCCGATTCGACTAATAAGTTATATTCTAGGTGGCAAGGGCCGGCAACCATAGTCGAAAAACGAAATCAGCATTCATTTATAGTTGAGTTAGCCGACGGTAGTAGGAAGCATGTGCACCAAAACAAAATACGAGAATTTATTGCTAAATGTAATATAGTGAATATTGTTTTTGAGGGTGATGAGGAATTTGGAGAAGTTGGGGAAATTCCTGTTTTGAACCGGGATCAGGAAGTAGAACGAGATATAGAGAGGTTCGAAATAAAAGGGTTATCTAACAATCAAGTTAAAGATATAAAGTCTATTTTGAGGGAGAATAAAGAGGTGTTTATGGGTCCTGTACGACCAGCTGATGTAGGGGAGCATCGTATTGATCTGAAACTGGGGGTGGAAAGGAAAAAGCCAAAGATATATAGTGTACCGGTAGCTTATAAAGAGGAAGTAGATAGGCAGATTCAAGAGTTATTAGAATTAAATCTAATCGAAGTGTCAAATGCTGAAATTAGTCATCCAATTGTTTGTGTGGCGAAAAAAGACGCAACCGTTCGACTCTGTATAGATTATAGAGCTTTAAATTCGGTAACTCAGGTTCCAACCTTTCCGATGAAAGATTCTCAAGAAATCATGTATACTGCAGGGGCGGCTAAGTATTTATCATCAATTGATTTATTGAGGGGTTATTGGCAGATTAAGATGGCCGAGGAGTGTAAACATTTGACAGCTTTTACAACGCATAATGGAAATTATCACTGGCGTACAATGCCTTTTGGATTATCAGGGGCGGCTGCCACGTTTCAGAAAGATATGAATGAGGTTCTTCAAGGTCATCGGAGGTATGCGGAAGCATATATTGATGATGTCATCATTTTCTCCGACACCTGGGAAGAGCTTTATGAGCATGTTAGGGCCGTCATTGAAGAACTTAAAAATAGAAATTTCACGATTAGATTGGATAAGTGTAAATTTGGAGAGAAATTAACTAAGTTTTTAGGTCATGTAATTGGAGGTGGAACGCATGCACCTGATGAGGAAAAAATAGGAGCAATAAGGGATCTAAAGGGACCAAAAACTAAAAAGGAATTTAGATCTGTTTTGGGATTAATGGGATTTTACCGTTCTTATATTCCAAATTATGCCGAAATTGCTATACCTTTAACCGAATTGACAAAAGGGAAGGTTAAAAATGCTGTACCATGGGATGAAAGGGCAGAAAAAGCATTTAATACTCTTAAAGATGAGTTATGTAAAGTGACGAGTTTGGCTACACCTATCGTAGGCCGGGAATATCAGCTCCACGCAGATGCTTCCGACCTGGCAGTAGGATGTTGCCTTACTCAAAAAGATGAAAAGGGTCAGTTTAAACCGATAGCTTTTGCCAGTCAGAAATTATCAGGGGCGCAGCGTGCTTGGCCGAGTATAGAGAAAGAGGCTTGGAGTGTGCTCTTTGGGTTGCGAAAGTTTGGAAAATGGACCTATGGATCTCAAATTGAGATCATTACGGATCATAATCCATTAAAATTTCTCACCGAAACAACCCCAAGATCACCCAAACTCACTAGATGGGCTCTTGCCTTGCAACGCTGGAACCTGAGTATTTCTCATCGTCCAGGAGCCCAACATTTAAATGCTGACGCAATTTCCAGACTACATAGAAAGAGCTGGGAAGAACAACCAGTTGTTAGCCCATCAGCATCAACGACCCAATAGTGGACAACCTTAAAGGGGTGTCGTCACACATTTATTTTTTTTTCTGTGTGTGTGTAAATATTTTTTTTGATTTTTTTTGTTTATAATATTGTATTAACATGTGTATTGTTTATGTAATAATAATATTAGTAAAGGTTCAGTAGAGATGTCGGTAGATAGTGTTCAGACACCTGGAAATACCTATGTAATAAGCATAATGAAGAAATCTGTAAAGAGACTATTGAACTCTTCTGCGATATTACTATATGTTTGGGGAAAATTAGCCCCTAAAAGGCATATTTTCCGCTAAGGTGGGGGGGGTGTCAGGATCTGATAGCACCTGTGCTAAAGAATGTAATGTCTACTCTTTCTCTATTTGAATATCTCATATCGTATGGTTGTGTACAGAATTGCCAAGGTGACATTCCTTCTTCATGGAAAGGGGAATTGCGAGCTAATCCTTTACAGGTGGGGTGTTAGAGAAAAGAGATAGCTGAGAGGCATGTCCACCTGTCAGTGAAGTATGCGGATGGTGAGCAGATTAGCAGCATGCCACTAAACAAGAAAAGAATGGAGTGTCCAATGAGGAGGCTCCAAAGGGGTTTATGTGGGGGAAAGCGGTGATTTGGAGACGGCAAGTTTGCCTCAGTTCATTCAGTCCTCACCTAGGTGTCGTACCTAGAGGTTGCTCTGGGTGGAAGAGCGTAAAGTGTGCGTTTTCTGGTGCGCAAAAGGACACAGACGTCCTGATGTTTAGTGCTCTGGGCTAAGAAGTGCAGGCCCAGTATACTTGTGTTGGGAGACTTAAGGTTGAGGTCCAAAAAAGTGAATTTAACGTGTATTGAGTGTGAGGTGGAAAGTGTAATTGGAATAGTACACAACCAATCTTTACGATATCTAATTTAATGTTGAACCGGATCACCTATATCCGAGTTGTAGTTGTATATATTTGTAAATAGCGTATTTTGTGTGTACATATATTCTTAATAAACTGATAATTCAGTTACTAGCGTGAGTCTTCATTTACACCAATCTCACAGAGGGTGACCGATATCACCTAGTAATATCGGTGGTGGCAGCTATATCTACCACGGACATTCTTCAAAGTTGTGTGGACTGAGGGGAACGTCCGACAATGTCTAACGGTCATATCTCACAAGTTTAAACTAGTCGTTGGGGGCCACCGTAATACTTACCCATCATGGATATGTATATGAAAATAAAACATGTGAAACTATTTATACAATGCATTGCAATTCATAAACAAAATTTAAATATTGTTAATATACATAGTAATGCTATATTAAAGAACTGCTGATGTACCAATTTCGACAAATTATATAAAACGCTAAACTACTCAAGTAGTACCGAACTGCGTAAAAAAAAACATCCTTATAACTCCAAAAATAATAATTCTATTAACTAACAATTAACTGCGTCGGATTAATCATCTCATTTCCAATTAAAATATACTTCTGAATTGAAATTTGAATGAAATACAGGGTCATGAAAAATCAAAGAATGTGGAAAACAAGATTACAAATATCTCGGCAACTAATAATCCGATCGACTTTGTTCTATATGCAAAATATGTGTTATTTTATTGCCTTTTACGTCCATTCCTTAGAACAAAAAAATTCGAAAATTTTTATATACCTTTCATCAGAACGAATTTTTCGAGAGTCCGAAAAAAATAGTTCCGCATAATCGAGGTTGCTGATATTAAATAGGGTTCGTTCCATTCTTACATACTAACTACATACAAAATTTCAAGTCTCTATCTCAATTTGTTCGGGAGATAGAGAGTTTACAGATAGACAGACAGACAGACGGACGGCAGAATTTTTTTTCTAAAAATATGTTTTTCGGAATCTCCAGTGTCGAAAACGTGTAAATCCGTCAAAAAATTTTTTCGATTTTCAAAACGATTGCAAGACTTACCCTATACTACGTATGATGGGTAAGTAAAATGCATATTAGCACCTGGGTCATTGAAAATGTTTTACAATATTTCCAGTGAACTGCAAATAGTCTTTCAAGTAAAATAGTTAAGAGAAATCTGAAATTTAAAAATGATTAAGGGGACAGTGGACCTTTTATTTGAGTAAAATCGTCCATAGCAAAATCTTCGCAGAAATGTCTTTTTCTGTGGTATAATAATGCCAAAATAATTTTTCTTATAAAAATATCATTTATGAAGGTTTTAAGATGAAAATAATAAAGGTAAGTGTATTTATATATTTTAAATCTGTTTTTCTCAAAACTAATTTTTCAGCGTTTTTAGATTTTTGAAATGCTCCTTGCGACGTAATTTTTGAGCAATATTTATAAAATTAATAAGGAAGTTTCCTGATATTGTTTAGAAAGAAATTGTGTAAGCCTTTTTAAAATTCGTCTTCATTAAGATAGTCAAATTTGATTTTTTACTTATTAAAAGGCAAAATTTTGATGAAAATCGATATGGAATTTAGAAAAAAATCCGTAAAATATTAACTATTGAAGATATTAAAAAAATTATACACACATTTGTTTATAATGGAGTTTTAAATGATAAAAACGCAAAAGCAAGAAAATATTTCAAAAATTAAGACACGAGGAGCATTTTAAAATTTCGTTTAAAAAATAAAATTAAAAAAAAATAAAATTTTTAATAAGATTGGAAATTTTTTTTGAAGGTGTTCTATATACTTTTGGTGAAATGTATGCATGCACGAAATTTCATATTGTTATGATGAAAATTAAAAAAGAAAAATTTTAACGTCCACCGTTCCCTTAAAATACCTTGATATGCGTTTGATGTTTTGATAAACAAAAACCAGAAATGACGATGATTTCATTAAGGTAAAGAAGAATAAAATTATCTTCAAATGTTTTATATTTCTTCTAGAATATTTTTTAATAAAGCTTTGCTTAATAAATTCTTTTAGATTTTTAACACTGTAATGCAAAAATACTTTCAATACTCTCTTTGTAGTCGCGTTTTAGGTGGGCTTAAACTTTTTATTTTTCCCCCTTAAAATAATCCATTGCTTTTAAATAATTCGAAAATTCTTTAACATTCATTTTGGATTTTTGAGAAGCACAATTTTAATATAAAATTCATCTAGTTAAAACCTGAGTGTTTTTCTTGCTAATCTGTAATATTCAGGATTATGCGGTAACTATATTAATGATATTTTTCTTAATAATTTGCACAAAAATATTTATAAAAACAAAAACAAAAAAAAATATTAATATAGGATGAATAAAAGGAATGATAATATGATTAATTACTTAAAACAGAAAGATTTTGAACCATCATTTGAATCCACCATTTTTGTTTATTATCTATACTAATAAAAGAACAAAACGCTCTGTCTGTCTGTGTGTGTGTGTGTCTGTGTGTCTGCGATGGCTAGCAAAATCTACAGCACGTACGAAGCTCAAAAATTTTTTGAAAGTAGCCCAATGTCTCTCCTGATGCACCTGAAGCTCAGAATTTCAAAATTCTATTTATTAACTGAGTAATTAATTAAATTCCAAAGCTCATTCTCATAAAAAATCGCCTTTTTTCGCTTTTTTTCCATTTCATTTTCTTATGGTTGATTGGTTGCATAAAATTTTCGCAGAAATAATTAAAAGAGCTGGGACAGACCTTTAAAATTCATAGACTGGCAAACTGTCAGTTTAAATGAGGATTTTTTTTTTAAATCACAGCTGCTGTACACCATGGAGAAAAAGATAGGTGGAGGCGAAGTAAAACGAAAAAAGGTTTGCAACACGGAGTAAGAAGTGGCTTACTCCGTGGTTTGCAATATTAAACCATTTATCGCTGAAATTTTAATGTCTCAAACAAAAGCACGAGGAAGGAATTTTGTATTAATAAAACGAATTGAAAGAAACGAATTACAGCTGAAGCATATTTTACGAAGAAATAGTAATTTTTTAAAATTGTTTTTTTCTATTATATTATTTAGGTTAAAGTTAGGTTAAAGTTAAATTGCATTTATGTTATGGTTAGAATAAGGATATGTTACAATAAAGTGAATACATTTAGGCTAGGTTACATTTCTGTTATATTTAATTTACGGTAGGGTACTGTTAAGTCGCTGTTAGGTTACAGACAGGTTATGGTTACGGTATAAAAGTTTAAGGTTAGGAATTTATACACAGAGTGAACCTATACGCAAGATTTGATTAAAAATAACACTTACTTTTGTTAAATAGCTCTGAAATTATAGTACTATATACCAACCTTTTAGCTACCATCGTGTATCGATTTCATTCATGGTATAGTCGGATTTAAGAGCGATATAATTAGTTTGAAATTCAAAATATTTCACTTGGGATTTGTATGTGAAAATAATAATTAGTTACGTGACTTAACAGTGATTTTTACGGGCAAATATTAACTTTTTTACACGGAAATCATGCAATTGTTGGATACATATTCCCCATTTCATTGTTCATTTTGAGTATTTTTAGAGCTTAATATTAGTTGTTTTTAAAACCGATTTTTCACACAGTCAGTGGCTACGTATTTCAGACAATGCATTTCTGCATGTAACGAGTTAATGATAAAATCATACAAATTTCAAGTTCGTTTAATATTGGTAATACGGACCCGGGCAACGCCGGGCGGATCAGCTAGTCTATACTAATAAAAGAACAAAACGCTCTGTCTGTCTGTGTGTGTGTGTCTGTGTGTCTGCGAAGGCTAGCAAAATCTACAGCACGTACGAAGCTCAAACTTTTTTTGAGAGTAGCCCCAAATCTCTCCTGATGCACCTGAGCTTCAGAATTTCGAAATTCCAATTATTAACTAAGTAATTAATTAAAATCGAGAGGTCACTCTCATAAAAAAATCATCTTTTTCCCATTTTTTTCTCTTTCGTTTATTTATGGTTGGTTGGTTGTTTAAAAATTTTCGCAGAAGTAATAAAAAAGCTGAGACAGAATTAAAGAAACCCATGGAGGAATGAGATAAGTGGAGATGAAGTAAGCCTCAAAAAAAGTTTGCAATATGAAACCATTTATCGCTCAAATTTTAATGTGCCAAATAAAAGGACGTGGAAGGGATTTTGTATTATAAGACGAATTGAAAGAAATGAATTACAATTGAAGCATATTTAAAGAGGAAATACCAAATTTTTAAAATGGTCTTTGTTCTATTATTATTTATTAAAATAAGTGTTCATTTTTTAAATGAA
This sequence comes from Maratus speculifer, assembly GCA_964019185.1. Taxonomy (NCBI): domain Eukaryota; kingdom Metazoa; phylum Arthropoda; class Arachnida; order Araneae; family Salticidae; genus Maratus; species Maratus speculifer. The sequence goes on along the minus strand of OZ025292.1, from coordinate 54,597,292 downwards.
GGAAACTGGAAAATTAGCAATAATTAAATATCAAATTAAAATTAAATACGATATTGAAACATCTGATACGAACTAAAAATTGTATAACTAAAAGTTTCCTTCATAAATGTAATTTTAAATACTTTATAAAGTAGATGAAAAATGTTTATGACTTAATAATTGCATGTAAATAAATATTTAAAATATAATGATGAAAACATTCTTTTAAAATCATGTATGAAAACTTAAGTAATAAATATTAATCTAAAATAAAGATTTCTGACTGCAGACGATTTTTATGTATTAACAAAAGAATGTTATATTTTCAAGCAAAACGTTAAAATAATTCTCTATACTGATATTTAAAACACATATGATAAAATAATTAATAAATTTTTACCGGTGAAGCGATAGATTAGTTCTTTTTAAGAAACAAGAGCAAAAAAATTACGGGTTTAAACCTGTTTCAATTGATAGGCATGTCAAATCACGTGCTTTTGTTGGTACTTAATTGGACTTAATGTAGAGTTACATTTTTAGCACCTCCAGAGATAATACTTCCACTCTATTAATTTCTTTTTACTCTATGAAAGAAACCAATTTGAGATTTTGATATTTCAAAAGTGACTGTTTAACCCCCCCCCCCCCCCCCCGCCAGAGACCTTTAAAATTCATAGACTGGCAAAATGTCAGTTTAACTTAGGATTTTTGAATACAGCTGTTACGTCAGATCGATGGTACTTCGTACATTAGAATCTATGCGTGGTTAGCTATGTTGCAGTAAATATATGTATATGTATATATGAGGCTTTTTTAGCAGTTTTTTTAAAATCATTGATTAAATTTGAATGCATTTTATTTAAGTTAATATTTTATTAAGACTTTAATTTGTTTTAAAACAAAAATGAAATAGCTGTTTGACGTACAATTGTTCAAATCGGCAGACGATTCATACACAGTAATAAATTATCAAATAGCAAAATAAATTGCATATCAAAAATAGTCACTAAAAGAATAACAGCAAAACATAATTTTTAGGCGTATTAACACATAACCCGATCCCAACCAGAAAAAAACAAACCATACTCCGATCCAAGCAAGACAAAAATTTCATGAGCATAAACCCGACCCGAACCTAAAAATTCCATTTGAAAAAAAAAAAAAAAAAAAAAAAAAAAAAAAAAAAAACTATGGATTTGATATCTGACCCGAATCAAAAATGAATCCCACAAAAATATTCAAATGAAGCATACTCCAATCCGATCAAGGAAAAATAATGTTCGTGTATATGCAACCCGACCCGAACCTAAAAATTTTCTTTGAAAAACCCGAAAAATGACCAGAACGAAAACTGAAATCGATAAAAATATTCCAAAGAACTATATCCCCATAAGAGCAAGACAAAATAATTTCCGTGAACATAAACCTGATTCGAACCTAAAAAATTCCATTTGAAAAAAGACCTGAAATTTTATGCAAACTACATCTGAATCCGATCAAAATATTCGAAAGAACCATAACCGGATTCAAATAAGAGAAAATAATTTCCATGGACCCGATCCAAACCTAAAATTCCATTAAAAAAAATACCTGAAATTTGAATCGAACCAAATATGAACCTGACAAAAATATTCTACAGAACCATACCCGGCTCTGAACAAGACAAAAAATTTCCATGAACACGAACCTAATTTGAACCTAAAAAACTGAACTAAATCTGAATCTGACAAAAATATTCCAGAGAAGCATATCCTTATCCGAACAATGCAGAATAATTTCCGTTGATGCGCAACCCAACCTGAACCTAAAAATTCCATTAAAAGAATCGAAATCTGAATTGATCGACATCTGAACCCGAAAAAAATATTCCAAAGACCCAAAACCAGATCCGAGCAAAACAAAATAATTTCCCTGGACATGAATCCGACCAGAACCTTAAAAATCAATTTGAAAAAATACCTGAAATCTGAATCGAACCAAATCTGAATCTGACGAAAATATTCCAAATAACTATAACCAGATACGAGCAAGACAATATAATTTCCATGGACATAAACCCAATTCGAATCAAAAAATTTCTAAAAAAAAAAAAAAAAAAAAAAAAAAATCCCGAAATTCGAACCAAACCTAATCTGAACCTAACAAAAATATTTCAGTTTAGTATAACCTCATTGGAACTAGGTAAAATAGTTTCTATGGAAGTAACAACCCAACCCGAACTTAAAAATCCCACTTGAAGTAAAAAAAAAAAAAAAAAAAAAAACCCACGAAATCTGAATTGAATCGAATCTAAATTGAACAAAAATATTCCAGACAGCCATAACCGTATCCGAAGAAGGCAAAATAATTTCCATGAACATAAATCCAATCCGAACCTAAAAGTCGGATGTTCTACAAAACATAATGCGCTCCGTAGCGGTGGAATGTGAAACTAAGTATTTAGCGCGAAATGGTTAAGATATTTCGTTTAGAGTTAAATTATAACTTGGTTACGATTAGATAACAGTTACGTTGCAATTACGTTCCAGTGAGCCTTATGTTATATTTAATCTCCGGTTAGGTACAGTTAGGTCATGGTTAAGTTACAGTTAAGTTAAGGTTAAGTTGCGGTTAGGTTGTGGTTAGATTATGGGTAGGTTATGATAAGGTGACGGCCAGGTTACGTTTATGGTTTATTTAAGTTACAGTTAGGTTACTGTTAAGATACAGCTAGGTTACAGACAAGTTATGATTACAATACAATTAGGTTACGGTTAGGATTTTGTTCACAGAATGAACATTGCGCATGTTTGATAAAAATTATACACCTATTTTTGTAAAATGGCTCTGAAATTATAATACTATATACTAACCTTTTAGCTAATCATCGAGAATCGATTTCAGTCACGGTATAGTCGGATTTAAGAGTGATATAATTAGTTTGAAATTCAAAATATTTCACTTGGGATAACTATGTGAAAAAAGTATTTAGTTAAGTCACTTAACAGTAATTTTAAGGATAAATATCAACATTTTAACACGAAAATCACGCAATCGTTGCACACATATTCCCTCCTGCGTTTCCCATTGCAGTCATTTTTGGTTTTTTTAAACCAATTTTTGACACAGTCAGCGGGTACATATTTAATATAATGTACACTGTAAAAAATTTGACCCTTTTGCTGCATCATCACTCCCCCGCTTTTATAGAATATCTCTCTTTTGACCTATGAGAATGCTCCATAATAAGCTGAAGTAATCATTTTCTATAAAAGCAGTGGAGTGACGATGCAGTAAAAGGGTCAAATTTTTAACAGTGTATTTACACGTATTTCGAGTTAAAGATAAATCATAAAAATTTCAAGTTCGTTTAACATTGTTATTACGGACCTGGGCAACGCCGGGCGGATCAGCTAGTACAGAATAAACCATATGAAATGATTTCTTTTTAAAGAATATTTTCCTATAAAATAATTATGCTGCAAGTTTGTCTCTTTAGCTTTCATTTTATTTTTTTATCTTGTTTTTCTTGACATGAATTCGTTATGGAATTTTATTGCCTAAATTTAATAGCTAAAGTACTATATCAATATTAATACATTTAATTATTCTCTTCCAGGATAATTCTAGAAATTAAGTAGTATTGACAGTCAGGAAAAGTCATTCGAACATTTTCGGAAGCAATGATTGATAAAGAGTCTGAGAACATTATTTCTGTAACTGCCATAGCTGCCCCTCAAAATTAGGTATATATTTTATACAGAATGATAGCGAAACTATTTATGTGTATGATTGTGTATCATATGTCTTTTATCTCAAGCATTAAGTGTATCTTTTAAAATACTTTTGCCTTCAGATGGTGAATTCGGTATTAATTTACCTGACGGAAATTGGACAGGTAGAATCGGAATGGTGCATCGTTCGGAAGCCGATATCAGAATTTGTATACGTATAAACTAATTGAGGTTCCAAGCATTAAACTTCAGTTACCCGTATTAATTTTCCTATGTAACATTTATGACGGATAAACTGAAACCATTTCCGAAAAATTTCGCCCTATTGCATCCATTCCCTTTGACAGTGTGGACTTTACGATTTTCTTATTTTCATGTGTGTTATTCATTCACCTGCATAGAGAAGAAACATGCCAAAATGTATTATTTACGCTTTTCGGAAGTTTTTTACAGGAATCCATCGATATGCAATTACCAAAGTTAAACGTCAAGTTATTCATAAGCACATGGCTTATATTTATCTTTATTATTATTAACAGTTACAAGGCCGTTTTACTATCCATTCTCACATTACCCTCCCCCCCCCCCCAACTGGAATCATCTAGTGCTGCAGTTGCAGCTTTACCAACAAAATGTAAGTGGGAAATGACAAGCTGGACATCGTCCTCCTAGCTTAAATGGTAGAGCACTTGGAGCGCTGTTTCAAGGGTTCCGGGTTCGATTCGCGGCTTGGACATTTTACACTATATCGGTTCTATGGCTTGTTAGCAATGTGATAGTTACATATTAAATGTTCAATAATTTCAAGCATAATTTCACTGCTGATAATTAATTGAAAGATTAATTATGATAAAAAATGATAGTTTAAACTAGTTTGGCCTAAAATTGGATGTGGTCGGTAATATATATATTAAATTTAACAGTTAATGTACATAATTGTTAAAATACTTGTCTATTCTTTTGCAGGAGTTTATTTTTTTGGAAATAGTCTTGGCAGCTCATAAAAAGGAGACTCGAATATTTTTTGAAGCAATGATTAATAAAGATGCCGACAAAATTATTTCCGTAACATCAAGAGTTGCACCTCAATTAGACGTATTTTCTATACAGAATAATAGAGAAAATATTTATGTTTATGAGGCTTGTATTATACGCCTTTTATCTCAAGTTTTTCGTGTACCTTTTAAAATACTTTTGCCTCCTGAAGATGAATATGGTACAGACTTTCTAAATGGAACCTGGACTGGTAAAATAGGAATGATATACCGTTCAGAAGTCAATCTAGCAGCTGGGGTTGGAATAACTTATCCAAGATTTCAAGCCATTAACTTCAGCTATCCATATCGTTTTTCCGATGTCACATTTATGACAGATAAGCTGAAACCAGATCCCACCAATTTGGGCATATTATACCCGTTTCCTTTGACACTGTGGATTCTACTGACAGCAACACTTTTCATATTTTCAAGTTCGTTATTCTTTCACATGCATAAAGAAGCAACATGCAAAAATGTATTATTTACGCTGTTCGGAAGTTTATTAGAGAAATCTATCGACATGCAATTACCGAAGTTAAAGGTGAAGTTATTCCTAAGCACATGGCTTATATTTATTTTTATTATTATTAACAGTTACAAGGCCGTTTTACTTTCCATTCTCACACTACCACCTCTAACTGGAATCAGAAATATACCAGATTTAGCAAAAGCCGCAGAACAAAATTCCATAAGTTGTTACACATATAAAATTTCGCCAACCAACCGAATTCTTCTTGAGTCGGAATTTGCAACTTGGAGATCCATTGGTAAATGTATTCTAAGAAATATTGTTACTTCAGAAGATGCAGAAGCTGCCTTCATTAAGGCTCCACCGAACAAAGCTTTCATAACTGCAAGAACTTATCTGAGACCGTACGAAGAAATGTATTACATTTCTGAAGATTTGTTCTATAATTCAATGTTTGCTTTTTCGGTTTCGAAAAATTTCTGTTGCCAGAGCTATTTAGATAAAAAGATTCATCAGTTGTTTGCAACAGGTTTGTTTCAGAAGATTGATAAAGACGAACAACTCCTTATTAAATTAAAGGCAAAATCTGCTGATATTAATGAACCTGGGAAACTTAAAATTTTGCAACTTGAGGATCTTAAAGGAGCTTTTATAGTGTTGTTTTCTGGCTATGTACTATCTACAATTGTACTTTTTATTGAAATTGCTGTAAAATATTATTTTGCTGCAAAAGTTTGAAATATAAAAGTTTATTTGCAAAAAGATCTCAGACACATTATGTCTTTCTTCCAGGAAGTAACCGAAAATTTTATTCTAAGTTTATTTTGATATAGGAAATATAATAAAATCCTAGAAGCTAAATCGTTGAGTAAAGAGATATTCTGAAATATATTAGCACGGATCTTCAAATAACTTTCAGGCACTTTTTATCAAAATTTTCGTAAAGGAAATATTTGCGTTATTTAGTGAAACAAAATTGATATAAGATTCTACTTCATTCAAATTAAATGACCCATTCACTAATGTTAATTCTATGGAAGAAATTCATAAAGATATCTTGGTTGCATTTGAATATTTTTAAATCATTTTTTTGCATTGGATAGCTGAGATCGATCTGTTTCCAGGCCATTTTTTACTTCTTTTCGTTTTGTTTACAGATATTATTTATTAGGACGCTTTCATTTTCGGAATCGGTTTAGAAAGCGAAAACCCCCATAAAAAATACTTGCAACCAAAATCGAAAAAAAAAAAACAAAAAAAAAAACAGCCTGAATTCAATTCAATCTCAGCTATCCAATGCAATGCAAAAAACATATAAAAATATTGAAATGCATTTTGTACCGAAACCATTATGTACCAAATTATGAATTAAATCGAAAAAAAGAAAAAAAAACGGCCTGAATTCAGGTCAATCTCAGCTATCCAAATGCAATATCTACCGAATTATGAATTCATGAAAAGTTTATATTCTAATGCATTTTGCGTAAATTGTAGAAACTAAATTAAAAGATTTATCATTTTAATTTAATTTATACATATAAATCATTTGTTAAATTTTTGAAGGATTTTGATGGATTAACTAATTTTAAATTTACAGGGATTTTGTGCAATATTTATTATTCCACACAAATCTTTTATTTTAAATTGTTTTCTTTGTATTTTGTAGAATTATAAAATGCACAAATATGATATTCTTACAACATAAATATAGAAATATTTCCGAATTGAAAAATTCCCATCGCCCTCCCTCCCAAGAAATCTGAAAAGATACAAAGGCAAAAGAAATCAACCTTTTAAAAATATTTTTGTTTTGTGTAATCAATAATGCTTTTGGAACAAAATAAAGTAATGTATCTGTAACTTATTCTGAACTGTATTATAACTAATTGACGTATTAAAAGAGTTTTATAATAAGTAATTTTAATTTTACTTATAAGTACCGTCGGTAGATAAAGGGTTAATATGTTTGCTATATTGACACTAATCACATGATATATGCATACATTCTCTCATCATTTTGCTTCATTTTGGGAATAACGGAATTTGGACTTATTCTAACAACGATAGTTTTCAGAGTTTTAAAGCTATGATCAACTGCTACTTTCAATTAAATGTATTATTCCTCAGGTTTCGCACAACAGTACCACTAAATTATTGCAGTATTTTCAATGTATTTTACTGCAGAAAAATATTGCGGAAATTGTGAACTGAGGAGGTGTTTGAGAATTCTGTTTCTTAAATTAAATATAAATTTCCTTATTATTAATAATGGTGTCAGAGACCTTATAAAATATAAGGAGTGTGCGAACCTTGTTCCTATAACTGCAACCTAAAATAAATAAAGGAGAGTGGGGTGGAAGGGAACACTTTTTACAAAATTAGAAAATCAACATTGACGCGAAAACAAAAATTTCCATTTACGGCGTGCAAAGGGAAACACCTTTTAATCTCCCTGGACAATAAAAAAACTAACATGCAAAAGCAATTTATAATTAAAGAAATTGTATTTTTCAAAATGTGTCCCATGCCTCCCCACTTACAGAGAAGTATAAAACAGCAATAAAACAAAGCTATAAGGCTCAAATAGTCTAGAGTCCGATAAATATACAATCAAACAAAAATTTTAGGTGATAATGTATGTGCCACAATATAAAATTCCAGTATCTTCATGACTAGATGGAAAATTCAGGAGTGTCAATCATAGGTGACATTAAAAAATCATCAATTCGATTCATTTACAATTTGAAGTATTATCAGTTTTATAATTAATATACAAAGTGATTATAAAAAAAAACTATCCCGACATTTGGACCCTTAACTATTATACCATTCACAAAAACTGACTGAAAATTTGGCAAAAGGTATTTTTAGATATGCGCTCAAGAATGATATGGAAAACATCAGTGTCACTCAAACAGGTACGATTACAGTGAGAAAATTAAAAAAAAAATCAAATGGTAACGCCCAGTTTTTTGTATTGGAATGTGATATCCATTGTGAAAAACAATAAATAGCGTTGGAATGGAAATTGTAGCATGAAAATCACGAGAACTAGGCAAGGGAAAATAAAAAGGACTTTGCTGTGCACCAGAACATTAATGTTCGTTTCATTCACATCACACGTCACACCGTTTCCTCGGCTGATATCCCAGTATGATTTGTTTTCCACAAAACAAGAAGAAGAAACCAAGAAACGCAAATTTCGAGTCTACGTAAGACACATTCATGATTGACGTCGTCACGCTAGGTGAAAGAAAAGGCACTGTGAAATGCGAGCCGTGTATGTTGCCTTCTGCCATTTTAAACAAGATGTCGCTTTCAGGGAAAGAACGTGGGGAAATAGTAAAGATTTATTATTTGAATGGACAAAATGCCACAGAGACATTGCGTGTTTACCGCTGCAACCATGGATTACGGCGAGGCCCGTGCACTGTCAAAGCTATACCGGACTTGATTCATAAATTTGAAGAAACTGGTTGCACATGCGATCGATCTGGGTCTGGACGACCTTCCGTTCCTGTGGAAGCTGCTGCAGAAATTCATCAAACGATAAGCACAGTTCGTCCCACAACTGCATGCGGTGTTGCGCGTGTTCTGAATACGCCAAATTCAACTGTACGCAAGATTCTGCGCTCTGTTCTAAACATGTTTCCGTATCGATTCCAGCGTGTCCAGATGTTGGAAGCAGGAGATTATCAATTACGGCTGGATTTTGCAAATCAATTCCTTATCAGGTACGATGAAGTTAGCAGCTGAACTTTACGCATTCTGTGGACAGATGAGGAGCATTTTTCGTTAATTGGTAACGTGAATTGAAAACATTATGTGCACTGGGCAGAGAATAATCCACATGATGTGCTCTCCCGTCCATTACACGAGAAAAAAGTGACCGGCAAGGACTGAAAAGATTCACCCTTTCCAACACGGTGGATCATTTTCTGTCCTTCCTAATTTTATTTATCAAGTACCACATCGACACCATATTCTTGAAACAAACTTTTTCATCCTTTAATGTAAGTGAAGAAAACCTTTGACTTATTGTTACAAATTTGCCTTTACTGATCCTGGTGTGAACTAATTTTTTAAGCATTTTAGTTTCAGAAGTATTTTGTGTCTGAAAGGATTAAGGTGAAACATGATATGTAAATAAACAATAATAAAATCCATATGGCATTTGAAAATCAACTTCTATTAGTGGTCCGGGAAAAATACAGTCAAAAAAGGAGAAATGACCATTACTTTTTAGTAGAAAATATTTCCAATAATGTAAAGGGTTTAAAGAAAATGAATTTCTCTTCCACAATACTAGTACATAACACCCTTTTTTATTGTATTTTTCCCTGACCACTCACCACCCTGTATTATATTCAATAATCGGAAAAATGTTCTTTTTTGTGCACAGCTCGTATGTAATATATGGATTTGTAAGTACGCAAAAAAAACGACGTTTGACATGCGACGTCGTCAAAGAAAGGGTTAAAGAATCGCCACTCACTTTTTTGGCGTCAAAGAAAGGATTAACCCTTCAACGTTCATTGGTTTCTCTACGAAACCACAAAATTTTAATTCCGATATGCAACAACGACTCCGGAATTTTAATTTAAAGAAATCCATTTTAATATGTATGTGAAAAATCACTTTTCCTTATTTATTTCAACATCTCAGCAATGAAAATGCTTTGTCTGTTAAAGGGTTAAATAATTGCCAGTTATTTTTTATCTAACACTCTTACATTCAGATTTATCTTCTGAATATTGCAGGAATCTAATGAAATGAAAGGGGACTGTGGAATCTAATGAAATTATTTTTGAAATGTAGAAATATTCTAGGAAGACTATTCATAAGGGGATTTTCAAATCCCAAGTTCAACAATGCAAAACTTTCTAATACATTTTCTGGCTCACTTTTAGGCGTAACAGAATGGAATAAGGCAGGTCTAACTATTGAAGAAATTTGGTATCAAAGAGAGTTTTCCACTTTTTGATAAATTAAATTTCTTATCGAGTTATAACCAATTGTATGCAACACCAGTTTTTTGAAGGGTGAGTTCTTATCAGTTAAATTTGATATTTCAATAAAAAGAAAAATATATAAGTTCAGGCCTACCTTGCTAGGAATCTTCTTCGAACATTATAACTTTCTTCTTCTTTAGGCCTGCTTGGAAGTTACTGGAATAATAATATGTTATTATTTTATTAGTATGTACTGTAGAATAAATAATATGTGCACTTCCGTTTTGGGAAAGATGTCTTCTTTAATTACACAAATAAAAACATCACTGAACAGCATACGTAATTACACAATTAAGAAGAGTTTTGAATGTTTGTAATCTTAAAGTATTTTTTTTTTTAAAGAAATATTATCGGAGCTGAATACTTTGCTTCCGATTTAACAGTTTCAGGAAAAGGTAAACATCACCCGCGTAGAATCATTTCTGACTGAGAGTAGCTTCGCAGAAAAAAGTGACGTCAAAGAAAAGTTTTTAGAGAATTCTTTTCTTCGTTTCAGGACAAAAGTTTCATAGTGCTGCGATCTGGCGAGTGCTTTGGAAACAAATAAGTTTTTTAATGGAGAGAAAGAGTCTTTTCCATCATTTTTCTCCTTGCTTGTAGTGTCACGTCAGAAATTCCGCTCTAAACACAAACTTTCACAGTACTTCTGAAAGATCTTCTTCATTCACCAAAAAATGGATGACCCATCTTTCGATTAAATAGTTTCTAAAAAACACCTGTAAATTTCATGCGTTTCCGAACAAAAATTAATTTTAAAATGTGTCAAAACATAGCCGTTTTGGAATTGGGAACAGCCTTAAACAATATTAGTAACAGAAAAAAAAAAAAAAAAAAAAAAAAAAACTTTTTACACCCGTTTCTGAAGTGTATTCTACGCACATTTTATTTTAGAATTTTATTTAAGTTTATCGTTTTAAAGTTAAAATCTTACGTATTCTCTTAAATTTAGATCTAGTTTCAGGGAAAACTCAGAAATAGCTTTTAACAGTAAATAATTTCATCATGTTGTTATTTAATTTAAAATATTTTTGTAAACAATAAAAACTATTACAATTAATGAATAAAATCAAACATCTGAAATCAGTGTTAATCCTAAAACGTGCCATTAAATCATGATGACAATGATAATAATAACAAAATTAGCGCATTTGTTTATGATCAATAAAGTAATTTTGTTGAATCTGTTATTAGTGCTATTTATAACTTAAAATATTATATTCAAAATATTAAACAATCTATCCTAGCGAATGTCAAATAGTATATGCATACAAACTGTACATTTCGAAATATTCCTTTTTCAGTATTTTGTTTTCTTCACCAAAATATGAACCGCATTTAGCTAATATATCAACATATCACTGTCACTGAAAAATATTTATATTATCTCAAAGGTGGATTGACATGCACAGCACTTGTATTATTTCGTTTTGACACTTAGTTTATTTATATATATTTATGGATGGCAGATGTCAAATTCTTCATTCAAACTTTAAGAGAGCATATGGTTTTAGATTTTCTAAATATTCGAAAACAGTACCTTTGAAAAATGAACATATTTTTTAGATTTAAAACAAACGGCGATTAGAAATTACGATAGTTATGATTAAAAATGTCTTAAATGTTCTCAATTTAAGCAATGGTTAAAAGCAAATTCGAAAATGATTTATCAAAAAATGTTAAAACAAAAGTGATTTTTTTAAATTAAAATTTGGAAAAAGATTACGTTTGAACTTCTCAATATTTTTATAGTCTTGACAGATTTATAGATTAGCTATAATATCTTAGAGCATAGAAAAATTCTTCTTAATGAACGAATTCCAAGTTTTTTAAAGCAACCTTGGTACACTATCCGAATTGATGCAAAAATGCAAAGAAAACATTAAAAATATATAAGATCCCAAATAAAGCTATAGCCTAGACCAGGGATGACGAATCTTTTTGAGTATACGTGCTAAAAATTTCAAACTTATAATGTGCTAACATTGTAACGCGCTAAGAACATTTTAACGTAGATAAAATCCAATAAATTATTTTTTTTAGAATTTTTACTTAAATATTTTTACAGTTATACTGAATTTGATTTCTAACTTATTTATTATGCTACATTTACTCAACATTATCGCATGAAAATCCGTATTAATAATCTATAAATGGATTTTTCTTTTATTGTATACTCCCGAATGAGATCATGTTCAGTTCTTGGGGTAGAATCAGCTTCAATAGATACATAGTTATTTACACTAACAATCAAACTTCAATTTCCAAAATTAAAACCTATAAATATAATAAAACCTAAAATAACTTAAAACTCTTAACCCGAATATAGGGTGTTTATAAAGTCCAGGACCCGTTTTGATGTTTAATAACTCATAAAATAATAAAGATAGATTAAAATTAATAACATAAATGGTTAGATAGACTCAAAAAGTTTCATGACCCTGGTCAATGAACTCCCATCGTCGCACGGAGAATATCAATTCGATAGTCAATTTCACGCCAGGTAGCGGCAATCATGTCGGAATCCACAGACTCCTCCAATCCGTTTTCAAATAATATTAAGTAAAAAAAAAATGAAAAAATATTTTTAATTCTTTCAAACATAGTTTTAAAATGACTATGATTTCAGTTTGTTTGTCCGTCTGTCTGTACGCGCTCTGACTAGCTTAAATATAGTCTGATCGCCATGAAATTGAGATATATTATTAGGGTTTACGATGGTATGTATGGAATCAAAAATTACGAATGAAGTTTTCACGGTTCATTTACAAGGAAACTTAGAAGAATTCCGTTACGTTATGGTGTATGGGAAAAAATCGTTTGCTGCGCATTTTAATGATATTCCGCTATTTTAAATGCATTGAAATTTATTTATAACACATGCTATACATTTTTCTACTATTAAATGGTACGAGCATAGAACTTATCTTTCATTTACAGGAACACACAGATGGATTTGGCTTCAGAAGAAAATGAAAAATAATTAATTGAGCTATTGCAGCCTACTAACAATAAGTGCTATAAACGCGTTTTCATTTGGGGTATTCTAGACCGGGAGGTGGTAGACGAACAATCACCTCATCAAGTTCATGTATGGAAATCTAGGATTAGTTAAATCTCGATTCACATATTAAAGTTCAATCTGTCGGCCAAATCATATCTTGATGGGAAAAACCTAAAAACCCGATTTTAGCAGTTGACTTATAGATTTACCATTGTGCTTTCCTGTACCTAAAAGTACGAAAACATTGCGACAGGGAGCAGGGAAACATAATGGTAAACCTATGAGTCAACCACTAAAATCGAGTTTTAGAAGTGTTCCATCAAAATATGATTTTGTAGACGGATTGGGTTTAAATATGTGAATCGAGATTGAGCTAATTCTAGATTTTTATCCGTAAACTCAATGAAGTGATTGCCCGGTGCTGCCGCCTCCCGATCTGTTCTTAGTAGCTGGATCTGTTTGTTTTTAATAGCTGGATGGGAAAATTCAAATGTGGTTTACGCTTAGCTGATCTAAATTTTGACATAGTCTGTAGTATACAAACACATCTATAGATCATGTACAAGGATGCACAAAAAATCATGTATTTTCCCAGCTGCCTATGGCAATAGCAGAAATTGGATTGTCAAATGTATTACACATTTTTTAAATTGTTAGTTTAGACATTTCCCCACATGGAGGCCTGCATTTATACTTTGAAGCAAAAGCTGAGTTACGGATTTGGCTTCAGAAGCGGTCATCCCTTGTCATCAACTTGTTCATTTAGACATTTTTTATCTTTGTAAACTGTGAAGATTTGCAGCTCTTTTCTAAATGTATTGGGAAAAGTTTCATAAACTATGCCTTGCGCGTGATTTTTTTCGCTCTTGTTTTTAATGGTATTATACATTATATGAATAATATTTTTATAGTATATGTATTTTATATATTTATACATGTAAATATATACATTTTTCGATTTTATAAATCAAGGGGGAACCCGTCGAATTTCGACGAAAGTAAATGTTTAGGGAAGAACTATTTCATTGGTTTATAATAAACCTACCAAATTAGCTACAGTAAAGATGCATCTTACAAAGGTCAGTCTAACTCTCAAGCAAATATTATTTAAAGCTAAAATTAAAAAATATATATATGTTTTCTATAAAACTGAGTTATCCAAATTATTAAAGTTAAACTTTAATTCCATGTGTAAAAATATGAAGCAAAATATAATAAAGATCAGCTATTAATATGAAGTTATCGATTGAGACTCTTGTGTTTAGTATAAATGCGTATGCAAAAAAAAAAAAAAAAAAAAAAAAAAAAAAAAAAAAATCAAATTGACACGATTTTAAAATTTTATGTGAAATTTAAACCCGTCATAATTTTCATCTTCTCAAAATTTACATGCGCGCATTTCAATTTTTATCAATTTTAAAAGAAAATGACGCATTTCTGTTGCCACAACTGTGATATTCGTATTAAAAACGATAAAGAAATTAATATGTCAAGAATAAATTATGGTACAGCTTTCAAACAACTTGCATTTAAAAGTACACATTTTTCTCTATACGATGGTGTAAAAATTGAAAATGTGCCATGTTGAAAAGTATAAATTTTCAGTACCAAAATTTACATTACCGAATTGCACGGGAAGGTGTTGCCATTCGCAAAATGACGTATGCATTACGCGCAGGTACGTTTGGCCTTTATAATATAGATATGCATGTCTTATAGCACTGTAAACATTATTATTGTGAAAAATATTAATTTTTTTTTTAGTACTAAAAGATATCATTTTCAACACATCACTGTCACAGAATGTTATTTACATTATGATTCAAATCATACTCTTAGACTGACATGTTGAGCGCATGTCTTATTTCTCTTTGACACTTTGTCAAATGAAGTTTTAGGTGTCTCGCACATCATGGGTAGGAAAAGGCACTTTCATAACAACGAATATGAGAATTTTGAAAATATTTTCTGCATATATGATTGCATAGGGAAGCAGATATTTTGCATTAAAATGTAAGTAATATATCTTATTGTCAACGGGATGTTATGAGATATACAATGCAAACAATCGAATAAGGAGGAAAATTAGAAAGAGAAAAGAAAATGTCAGAATTTACTTTGTTTTCTTTATTATACTCATTCTAATCTGAAATTTCCTTGAAAGTGAATCTCAAATTAAAGATAGATGTCATATACGTACTACATTGGCGCGATTGCAACAAAACGGTGATTTTATGCTCCACATGGTAACCGGCTATTGTTGTTTATTTATTAATAAATTTTTTATTTACTTTTATTTTCTTTTTTTTAAATGATATAAATTGTGCGGTTTTATAGTTATTAATTAATATTTTTTATTTATTAGGATTTTTACTTTGAAGTTATACAAAATAATTAAAAAATATACATGTAACTGTTATTTGAAAGCGAAATTTTCGCTAAATTTTCGTCAGAAAAAATATTGTGATATTGAGATGTCTATACATTTATACCTTCAAATTCCTTGCTTAATAATGCAAAATTTTCTAAGGCATTTTTAAAAGCTAAAACATAAAATTGGCCGGAATTATTTTTGAAGCGATTTGGAATCAAATAATATTTTACATTTTCTTTTTATTATAAACCATTTATCGAGTTATAAGCGATTCTTGTCACGTCACAACAAATTTTAGCATTTCGTGCATTTTCAAATTTGGTTTAAAACACCAATTTTAACAGTATTTTTTAAAAGATATTCCTCTTTCACCAAAAAATGTAATACAACATTCGATTGCATATTTTATGAAAACTAGTTGGATGTGTCAATCCCAAAACTTTCTTCTATCTCATAAGTACATTTTAATATTTAAAAAAAAAAAAAAAAAAAAAAAAAAAACGTGGTGACCCCAAAGTTACCCACTATCGAATTTCCTGAAACATTTAACCTAGCCTAACGAGATTCTGGTATCCGAAAAGCCTAAAACGCAAAATTTAATTAATATTCAGAGAAAATGAGCTTAGTAGTGCCTAATGTTGGGTATTTTATACTAAAACCTAATAAGCATTTATTTATGTCAAGATTTAACAGAATCTGAAATTTGATGGAATTTCGTCCATTAGTTCTTGAGATATAGTTATAACAAAAAATTTGCAAAACGTAGCACAGCAACACCATATCGTAGACAATTTATGCCAAAACGTAAAAAAGCGTCTAATTATGTTATGGTGTAAAAGAATCTGAAGTTTGATGAAATTCTGCGCATTAGTTCTTGAGATATAGCTAGTTAAAAAAAACCGTGTAAAATATAGCACAGCAGCACCATCAGTTGAAGGATTTATAACAAAACTTAATCATCGTGTAATTATATTATATGTCATTTTGTAACAAAATCTGAAGTTTGATGAAATTCTGTGCGTTGGTTGTTGAGATATAGCTATCAGAAAAATCGTGCAAAATGCAGCATAGCTGCTCCACCTGTTGCAAGGTTAATAGCAATATGTAATCAGCGTCTAATTATGTTATATATTCTAGTGTAACAGAATCTAAAATTTGATGAAGTTTTCTGCATTAGTTCTTGAGATATAGCTATCGCAATAATCGTGCAAAATGTAGCATAGCAGCGCCACATATAGGGCAGTTCACACCAAAACCTTATCAGCGGCTATGTATCTCAAGGTATCGCGGAATCTGAAGTTTGGTGACATTCTGTGCATTAGTTCTTGAGATATAGCTATCATGAAAATCATGAAAAACGTGACATAGCAGCGCCACCTGCTGGCCAATTTACACCAAAACTTAATCATCGTCTATGTATATCAAGGGGTCACAGAATCTGAAGTTTGGTGAAATTCTGTGCATTAGTTCTTGAGATATAGCAATCTTGAAAATCATGAAAAACGTAGTATAGCAGCGCCACCTGCAGGCCAATTTTCACCAAAAACCAATAGGCACTAATTCATATCAAGGTCTAACTGAATATAAAATTTTATTAAATTTCGAGCATTAGTTCTTGAGATAGAGCGCCCACAAATTTTTTGTCACATACAGACAGACAGACACACAGACAGACAGACAGACAGACAGACAGACAGACAGACAGACAGACGGACAGACTCACAGACAGACATTTTCTAAAAATAGTCGAAACGTGTTCAGGACCTTCTAAAACGTATAAATCCGTCGAAAACCGGAAGTCGAAAATTTTCATGAATCCAATACTTTCTTCTTGTAAAGATAGAAGAAAGTAAAAAAATCATCTACCACTTTCATGCGTTTCTGAAAAAAAAAAAAAAATGAATTCAGATATGCTTAAAAAAGAAACAATAATTTGAGCTAATCAAAATAAAATGGATATTTGGACAATCTTTAGGATTGTTGCGAAATTTTTAATGGCCTTAAATTTTTAAACTTTAATTTCTTTAATTTTTATTAAACTTTATTTTTTTAAATGCTCTATTTCTAATCGAAATTTTTCGTTTAAGTCAGATAAAGTTATCTATAAGCAAAAAATTGAAATCGAAAATCGAGAAAGTTTGCAGCTAAGCCTTGTAGAAAACTTGAAACCTAATGTCTTGTAAGATATTTTAGAAAAATATTGCATATATATTGGAATATTCTAAGAAAAGTTAATTGCAGATAATTTTTTGACCTAATTCAAATATTTTGGAACGTGCTTAGTTTTTCTCTGGTTAAGAAAAAAAAAATCGGTAACGCTTGTCTTTTACTTTTCAAAATATATTTTTCACTCGAATTAATGAGGATTGAAAATATCCTAGTTTTACTCTGAACTATTATTATTATTATTATTTATCTAATACTTTTTATAGTTCTAGCAAATTTTTGACTCTTCTCTATTTTCGCAGCAAAAAAAAAAAAAAAAAAAAAAAGAAAAAGAAAAAAATGCTTTATTTAAACAGCTTTTGCCGAGAGAATTTTAATCGAAAACGAATGGGACATTTTTTGTCTTACTTCTTAGAGTAAAAATATATTTTATTGAATATAACTTAGACAACCGTATAAAAAACTTATTTCTTTTATTTTTTAAGACGTGTTTATTGACTCAAATCGCTTTTAAAATACTTCTTTACCACATTTTTTTTTATTTTATTTATTTATTTATTTATTTATTGGTAATTGAAATTATATGTCTAAGTTATTATGACGATGGTTTAGGATTAAGTTATCAAACGTTGTTGAGAGTGAACACCCTGTATAACAAACCCAAACACGCATTTAAAGGTACTAATTGCGTAGCAACCCAATGTGTTCATTTAATTGCTTTGAATTGTGCAAGATCATTCGATTCTTTTGCAGAAAATGAAATCGAACTTTATTGTAAATTTCAAAGGCCATTATAGCATTAATTTTATTAAGTATAATATTTCAAATGATAAATTATATTTATAATTTAAGTATTCATTACATAAAGTATTTTTTTAAATAAAATTACAGGGTGATCTTAAAATCAGGACGAAATTTAAAAACGAATCAAGATACAAAGATACGGTTTGCACCAAACGGATGGAAAAGAAACCGGTTTTTGTGTGACTGCGAAAAAAAAGTTCTATTGGCGACCAACAGATGGCGTTGTTGGATTTCTGAAATGAAGCGCAACAGGCATTCCAAACAGTTACCTTTATGCAAGATGGAACAACACTTCAAAATGCTCTGCCTGTGTCATGCCTGCTGAGCTCAATATTTGAGGGGAGATCGCATTATCAGTCGCTATTTTAATTACGCATGGCCTTCAAGATTTCCCGATCTGGCACCCTGTGACTTTTGGCTGTGGGGATTATTGAATTCAAAAGTGTACCGCCACCAACTGTCATCACTCGAGGCACTGAAAGATGACATCCGGCAAAATGTGTTTGCCATAATGCAAGATATGCTACTCTATGCTGTGAACAGTGAGGTGCCTCGTCTCAGAACTGTACTTCTGAATCATGGACAGCATACTGAACATTTGCTGTAATATTAATTAACTGTAATTGAGCTATCCTGTAAATTGTCAACATTTTTTTCTTTTGTAAATCATATTTTGGTGCAATAAATCACTATAGCGCCAACTGTTGGTCGCCAACAGAAATATTTTTTTTGCCACACAAAACGCGGTTTCTTTTACATCCGTTTGGGGCAAACCGTATCTTTGTATCTTGATTCGTTTTTGAACTATTCATTTTTAAAGTTCGTCCTGACTTTTGGATCACCCGGTACTCTGCACAAATTCGAGTACTTAATTTTCGAAAAGTATTTCGTTAATTTTTGCGTTGGTAGAAATGATGCCATTTGATTAAACTTATTTAAAAATGACATTGTTTTACCACATTTTTTCCAAATATTTTTTATATTAAAATAGCAAATAAAGCCTTTGTGCAAAAATGTTAAAAGATAGAAAACCAACGATTATAAATGCACAAATAAAGTATGAAAAGGGAGCAAACAGCTGTTTCGAATCTACTATCGAGATTCTTCTTCAGTGTGAAAACTCAGCGAGCTAGACAAATTGCTGTTTTAATGTATTTGGCGTCAACGGGCCTTGATTCCATTATTGTTGCTCAGTTTTGCTTAGTCTAGCTCGCTGAGTTTTCGCACTGAAGAAGAATCTCGATAGTAGATTCGAAACAGCTGTTTGCTCCATTTTAATACTTTATTTGTGCATTTATAATCGTTGGTTTTTTATCTTTTAATATTTTTTTATACTCATGAATTAAATGTTTTCAAAAAAATATATACTTTTTTTTGCGAAAACAATTTGTTTGTAACACCCTTGTAGGAAGTTATCATCGCCATCATCAGGAAATATTTGAAACCTACGATAGATTTTTTTTCTTTTTATGCCAGTAGAATTTGTCTCAATGTTCCAGTCGGTAGCAATTTTTTACTTTCTAAAACAAACTGACTCCTGAAGATTAGGTATATGAAAATTACTTTGCATTTCTAGAAATTTTTTAGAGTTCTATAAAAACCATACTAAATCAGAGAATTGCAATGGAGTTTTCAAACAAACTAGGTTTTGAAGTAGATTTATATTCTTATATGATTAGATAAACATTAAAAATGTGCATTGTTTATAAATTAAAACAATTGCAATATAAAAAATTGCAAAACCAAAATATTATCAATAAATGTTGGCATTCGTAATACGATGCCAACGAAGAAATTTATAAAAATATATCTGTTGCACTTTAATGTTTCTAAAAGTTTCTTTTTTTTCATTGTATAGTTGAGATAGATCTGTATAAAGGCCATTTTTTACTTTTTCGATTTTGATTGTAGATTTTTTTTATGAGATTGCTTCCTCTCTCGAAACCGGTTACAGAATTAAAGTTGTCCTCATTTAAAAAATCTCCAAACAAAATCTAAAAAATGGCCTTTTTAATTGCTTTTTTAGTGCATTTTGAAGTTGTGGTATGCGTTTTTAATTTTAACTTTTTTTACATTACTTGGTGTGTACCGGGTGTTCCAAAAATGACTGATGGATTTTTAAATTCAATAACTTGCAAACGGTGACAGCTATTAAAAAAGAAAATGTAGGAGGGTTATGTATAAGTATGTCAGGAGTTTTTTTACCGTAATTTTATATTTTAGTTCGAATTTTAATCGCCGTCAGCGCCACTTATTGTTTGAAATTCGAACTAAAATAAAAATTACGGTAAAAAAAAAAAAAAAAAAACTCCTGACATTATACATAACCCTCCTGCAAAAATTTTTTAAATAGCTGTCACCGTTTGCAAGTTATTGAATTTTAAAAGCCATCAGTCATTTTTAGGACACCGGGTATAAATACCATAAGATCTTACACAAGGTCACAAGAAGTTTCTCAACAACATCCGTTTATTAGCAAATATTACTGACTGGAAATTTTCGATTGTGGTATGGGTTAAACTGAACTAACTTTTAGCATACTATGTACTCTCTTAAAAGGTCAGCTTAACAATAACTCAAGTTGAGCCGAAATCCACTCATCTCGCATTTTGAAAGGCAGCTTCTCAAAAACGAGTTGAAACAACTCGAGTAGCGAGTTGTTTGTAACCAATTTAAATTAAGATGAGTGGTTTAAATAAAGCAATTTAAATCAAGACAAGTAAAACGTTTGACAAACAACTCGTTCACAATCTAACATATTACAGCTCTTTCCTGAGAAGCCAAATCCACTCTTTCGTTTTAACAGTGTAACATACATGCATATTTGTAGATCAGATACGGGACTACACCAACAAAACGTATAGTTTAGTGACTATTCATTGTAATAGCATTAATCGGGTTTTCAAATACGTTATGCGGCTCTTAGAATATTCATTTGGGCATTATATTTCACCTAAATAAAATATGAAGTTTTCTTATAGTATTCTGAATGTGTTGGAAAGTGTTTCATAATCTATGTGAACTCATGAATTTTTATTCTTGTTGTTAATTATTTTTACTTTTAAACTTATTTTAAAAAATCATTTACAAGTTATAAGCTTTTCTGCCTCGAGCAGTCATAGCTTGATTCCTCTTTAATATTTGTACTAATAATATTTAAGCCTCTGGATATGTTTATCTTTCAGAAGTAGATTCTAGACATCGAGAAAATATTCAAGTTAGCTAATAAATAAGGAAAAATGTATTTTGCAATACTTTTTTAGATTTACAAGATTTTTCATATTTTTCTTTTTCGTTTTACTCCAAGCAACCGTATCCAAAATTATCGAGTGTAAACGTATTATTATTATTATTATTATTATTATTATTATTATTATTATTATTATTATTATTATTATTATTATTATTATTTGCATTTAGAAACAGAGTTGCTACTACACTCTTAAAAAAATGTGTAAATTTACACATAAAAACAGGTATATCGATGATACAAAAACGACATGTTTATATGTGTAAATTGGTGTGTAAATTGCCAAAATACACGCCTAATGTGTAAATTTGAAAATACACATTTTAAAGTGTAATTTGATAATAAGTCCAAATGTGTAAATGTTATCTGATAAGTCTTGAAATACACACTTTAATGTGTAAATTGCAAAAGAATACACAGTGTAATATTCTCACACATTCATATGTGTAATTTTCTGTGATTAAATGTATTTTTGTGTATAATGCAAAAAACGCACACTTTTGTGTTTTATGTAAAATACTCAATTTTTTGTGTAGTATGTAAATTACACAGGTTTTTGTATAATATGCAAAATACACAAATTTTTGTGGAGCATTCTCTTCATATAAATATTTCTGCTAAACATGCAAAACACAGATTTGTGTGTAATAATCAAAATACTTAGATATTTGTGTAATATTCCCAGCAGACATATTTTTATGTATTTAGCGTTAACATTATATGTTTTAGTATGTTTAAATTGGGAATTAATTCCCAATGATTAATAATGATAATTTTAATGATTAAAAAATTGTACAAAGAACAATATCATTTATTGATTGAGATTGTATTTTCTGATAGCTCTGTTTGATGCCCAGAAAATAGTGCACCGGCAACGTATTTTGGCAATTTTCACACCACACTAAATAAAAGACAAATCATTTTCTTATCACCGATATACCCGTTTTTATATAAAGCATGGTAAACTGAAATTTTAATTACCAATTTGTAATTTCTTTTAGTGTTAGTTTATAGTTCTACAATCGTGAGATCACAATTTGTGCGCAGACTGTGCATAATTTCAATTCCTTACAATTTTTGTCTTTTAAATTAAAGTTAAAAAGAAATTCTCTCGCTCAAATTTACAGCTATAACAACTCATATTGTTTTTAATATTTTAAAGAGTTTTAATATTTTATTTTTTTCAAAAATATTTATTATTAATAATATTAATAATACATTTTAATATTAGTAATATTGATATTAATAGTATTAATAATAGATACTTTTACATTAATAATATTAATACTAGCTATCCAAGTACATTAATTAGTGTTTCACCAATATTTCATAATCTGAAAGATAACAAATGTTGTTATTTTGCGTATTATTCAATATTCATATGGCCATAGGCTTAAAAAGAATTTTGGAAGATGTTTGAAAATATTGCATTGCAATAAGATTTAAGTGATATTACAGATTTCTAATACTTTGTGCGCATTATTAGACATGATTCTTTCAAGAAAGTAACTTTTATTTTAAATTTAAAGAGTGAAATATGATGTTTGAAATAAAAGAATCGCAAACAGCGCAGAGAAAATTAATCAAATAATAAGAATAATAATTATTATTATTAAATGCTTAAGCATAAAATGAAGTCATATAGTAAATGCATAGACATATAATAACATTACTGCATGTAAATATCAGCAAAAATATTTCTTAAAACAAAATAACACCCCATTAAAAGACACGTACTATGAGTAGTACATCATAACTGAAAGGACTAAATCAGATTATTTTGATATAAATTGGAATTTTATGATTTTTGTCCCCAATGTTCAAATACTGAATGACTACCAAGGATTTTAGTCTACCAAAACAAAAAAACCCCTCTAATTGCCAGCCTAATCTGTGTCTTTATCCTTTAACTAATATAACTAATAGTTCATAGCTACAGACATTATAAAATCTACAAAGTAGTTTTATAATGTCTGTAACTATGAAGTATTTTTAGTAGTAGTTTTCTTTGTAGCATATAATAACATTATATACATTAATATTTTGCAATAATACTATGCAATATTATGCAAAACTATATTAAATACTAGTGATATTTACATTTATTCCAATTATTAATAACTGCATTTAACATAAACTATTAACATTATTTAAAATTAATAATTATTAAACAACAATATTTGTATTTAGGAACATAATATACATTTTCAATTAGCATAAAATTAGTAATAATATAATTTTTAATTAGTATATAACATATTTTAATTACTAAAATGATTATTAACAATTTAGTGCTCATTCTAGAAAGAAAAAAAGGGAAGATGCTAGTTCCAAAAAATACACTATTTCATGGGGAAATATACTTAGTAATGTGTTTAGTAATTATAAAAAGCATTCAGTTTCTCAATGTGATAAACAAAGTACCATTAATTTTAATAATTTTATGAATTACAAATTGAAAAATACAATTAAATAATAACATGTTTTAATTTTTTTCTAAAGAAATAATTCTTTATCAGTTTTATAAGATCTGGAGAACTTAGATTAAGAAATAATGTGTAATTTGGAAGTTGTATTACAAGAAATCTGTGTTTACTGTAAGTGAATTTAATTATATTTTAATAACGTAGGGTGCATTTTGACATTTTCATAAGAAGAAAGTTTTTCCATCCTAAAAAAGTGCTTAGAGGAAACAGCAAATAGTTACAGAATTAATAACAACTGCAAATAAGTAATTTCATAAATAACAAAAGCACACAAATAATTTCACAAATAACAAAATTAACAAATTTATTTGCATCTCATTTTGCAATCTGTCAATAGCCTGAATCTAAATTTACATCCACGTTTGCATATATTAACCCCGCAAAATATGTCAGCACATTCATACACACATACAAAGTAAATATAAGGAATAGCCAATTATATATGAAATCCTCAAAACATTAAACAGCACCATTATTATCACTTAGTGGAAGTTCTCAGCATTTAGAGTTTCAGACAGTTTTGCTGCCTTAATTAATCATGAAAATTTTTATTTGGTGTATATGAGTTGAAAAAGTAAAAACATTCAACTTTTACTGAATAAGCTCTTGCTATGCTTAATATTTTATATAAAAAAAAAAATCTCATGCCTTCTTCTAC
This sequence comes from Maratus speculifer, assembly GCA_964019185.1. Classification (NCBI taxonomy): domain Eukaryota; kingdom Metazoa; phylum Arthropoda; class Arachnida; order Araneae; family Salticidae; genus Maratus; species Maratus speculifer. The sequence goes on along the minus strand of OZ025292.1, from coordinate 54,572,343 downwards.
AGCTCATATTCAAAATATTAGAATAATTACCTTTTTTTTAGAAATTGAAAATATCGTTTGGTAATTTAATGTCTTTAAATGAAAATATGCAAACGATATTTTTATTAAGAACTTATTGTTGATTAAACTTACTTGTTATCTTAAATTTAATATCATTTTTGAAAAGATTAATTGCAAAAAAAATTATTTTGAAAAGTCAAAATATTAGAATATTTATTCAAGTGGTTCAAAATATTAGAATATTTCACATTAATTCTCCTTTAATTATTACCAATTCTTAACTGGTGGCATCATTGATTAAATTCAGACTATTTTATTTAAAATCAGTATTCTTTTTTGCAGTTTGTTTCTTTTTCATCTTAAAATGGGCCGTGTGAGTGATATTCCTGAATCTACTAAACTTCGTATGGTTGATTTGTATCGGCACGGTAAAAATCAATGTTTTATAGCGAATTATTTACATTGTTCGCAATCGAGCGAACAATGAGCGAGTAAAATACTAACACAATATTCAAAAATTGGAAAATATCAAAATAATCGCCGAAATGGTGGCCGAAAACCAAAAACATCTGCTAGAGATGACAGGAAACTGAAGCGTATAGTTAAGAAAAACCGTTTTAAAAGTGTGCGATTCTTGCACCGAAAATGGAAAGAAGAAGGAGTTGAAGTTTCTACATCGACAACATTAAGACGCCTCCATAAATTTAAATTTGAATCTCGTGTACCAAAAACAAAACCTCTCATGACTGCAAGACAAAAGCGTATAAGATTGAATTGGTGTAAATCAAGACGTTTATGGAGCAATGAAGATTGGAAAAATATATTATTTAGTGATGAAAGTATGTTTTGTGTTTTATATGGTAATCAAGGTATTCGAGTTTGGAGAATGAAGCAAGAAGCATTTGATAAAGAATGCCTTAAACGTTCCGTAAAATTTGTTGCTAGTGTCATGGTTTGGGGTTGTATGAGTGCAGAAGGACTGGAAAGTTATGCATCGTCTACGAAAAGGTTAACTCTCTGATATATCAAGAAATTTTAGAATATTACATGATTCCATCATCAGAAGATTTATTTGAAGATGATTTCATCTTTCAACAAGATTTAGCGTCCCCGCATACCTCGGTGTCAACTAAGAATTGGTTCCGCCAACGCAACATTAAGGTACTTCCTTGGCCACCAAATCCACCAGATCTTAATCCCATCGAAAACTTATGGTGTATAATGAAGAAAAAACTTCAAGAAAATCCTCCTTCAAGTAAAACTGAGTTAGTGGCACGTATAAAGTCTATTTGGGCTAATATTGATAGAAATGTTTGTAAACACCTTGTATATAGTATGCAAGATCGATTGTCGCTGTTATGAAAGCTAAAGGGGATGCTACAAAATATTAATTACCATTTACTTCATATTCATAAGGTAATATTGTTGCGTAAAATAAAATATTCTAATATTTTGAACCAATCTAAATTTTATTCTAATATTCTGGTGTGTTTAAGGAAGCTGTATACCTAATTTATTGTGCTGTATTTTATATTTTATAAATGTTAAAATCTTATCTAAACATTCCAGATTTAATTTATAAGAAATTTAATTGCATTTACTTAGTATAAAAAATAAATAAATGACAAATAATTTTTTCTTATTACTTTTTCTCAATTATTCTAATATTTTGAATATGAGCTGTACAATAGCAATTCAGCCGATGTCATTATTTCATTCGATGACATTATTTTTAGTTCCAATATTTGCTATAAATTTATTATTGCAAAAGCAGAATGAGAAAATAAGATTTGGCTACTTTATTCGTTTATTTGCAGAAAATTATTATACTTGCTATGCCTATATTATATAAAAGAATCAATAATTTGATTACTAAAAGGAAATTATGACATTGTAATTTATACCAGATTTGAATATCATTTTTAAATTAAATGATTTTTATACTTATAAGATAAAAACTATGCTTTTTACAAAATTATCATGCTTAAGTGTTTGACAATACTCAGAAATTAAGCTTAGAAATAATTATTTAAAGCTTTTTTTGTGTATTCAAAAGTCAATACCTATAGAAACTTGCCAAAATATGGTAACCTTAGGTTTTAATACTTTTTTTCTATCATTTTAAATCTTTATAAAATTTATGATTTTAGTCAATGATTCACGATTTAATTACCGGTTTAAGTCAGCTGATTAAAATCGTTCGCTCCCTATGAAAAAATAATAAAAGCTTAGTTTGTATTTATTTATTTATTTATTTATTTATTGCGATTACATTATTGTGATTTATTGTTGATACATTACTAGAAGGGTGTCCATTACTGGCACATCTACCTGTACTGAAGTGTAATATGTAATATTTAAAATAGCTTGCTTCAAAAAACGTCCCCCCCCCCCAAAAAAAATGCGCGCATAACTTTTATTTATTTATTTATTTATTTATTTACATTCCTACATATATATTTATTTATTACAGGTTTACATAATACATCTTAAGAAGTATCAAAATTTGTTTATAAATACAGAAACACACAAAAAAGCATAAATAAACTAAAAAAAATGCAATCTATTTAATTTTATTATTATTATATTGATGTACACAAATTAATTACATTTTTAAGATAGTAAATTCACAAATACTGAAATTAAAAACACTAACTAATTTAATAAAAATATTTGGCTCATTCCTCGATTATTATATCGATCATTATGATTTAATCTTATTTTTTGAGTTAACAGAGGAGAACAAACTTTCCTCTTTTGACATGTTCTATTCTAAATATGGCGAAACTACGATACAGCAGATGTTTTTAATTTTCATTTTTCACTTGCGTACTTGGTATTATACAAAATGCAGACGAACATTTAAAATAACACACCAGTTCATGTAAATCCAGGTATTTTCCTAATTTTACACATTTGTCTGTGTAAACCAACCGACAACAACTTGCAGTCTTAATATCACAAAATAAATGTACATAAAAACAAGTAATTCTTTTTACAAAATGTGTATTTTTCATGACAAGTGGGTGATTTTAGAAATTTACACACTTATCAGTGTATATAAGAACTATGCGTAAATTATAATAACACACCAATCGGTGTCAATGTAGGTATTTTTCCACTTTAAACACTTATTTATGTTTTTCAAGAGATAACAAGTTACACACTTAGTTTCAAAAGCTAAATACACATAAAAATAGGTAAAATTCTGCAAACAAATGTGCAAAGTACATGGCAAGTGTGTAAATTTACATATTTACGCATAAATATTTGTAAATTTGACTAATTTACACATTTATTTTTTAGAGTGTATGATCTTTTTTTAGCCTTTTTCAACATAGTTAAAAGCAGGGGTATAGTGGATGGTATACGAGGGTATACGCAGTATATCTTCTGGATTTTTTTAAGGAACACCGTATACCCTCTGTTCCTCAAGAAAGCTATAGTATACACACTCTAGGGTAAACCCTCTGTCAAGAGCATATACCCTCTGCTTAGCGCGTATAACCTCTGCTATGTTTACGACTACACCCCTGATTAAAAGTATTCATAAATTTAGTTTTTCTGTCGATCCATCCGTTTACCATACTCTATACCCCACAAATATCGTCAATTTCTTTTTTAATTACTTTATAATAAAACAACATAATTTAAATAATTTCTAATTAGAAAATCTGCCTGAGATTCTGTAACTAAATTTACCGTCATGGAATGTCATTCAAACAAAATTGAATTTTTCAATGAAGTTACAAATATTCTAATTACAGAGTGACCCGATTATTGAAAACTGTCCAAAAGTATTTAACAAAACCTACTTAAAAAAAGGAAAATACGGAAAAAAATGTAACAGAAATAAATGAAAAAGATAAATACTGAAAAACGGAAAATGGCAAATTGTAAAGAACATCAAACATATAATAATTCAGTAACCAATTTTTGCACTTCAAAATATTGGTTTTTTTTTTTTTTTTTTTTAAGTAGTAACGCACTGATCGAAAGGCAGCAGCACGGAGAATCACATCATCGAATTTCCAGAATTATATAAAACTGGATTCGTATATTAAAATGCAGTCAGTCTGCCAAATCATACCTTGGTGGAAAATACTTGAAACCCCGATTTTAAGGATTGACTCATTTGTTCAAAATTTTGCTTTACTACTTCCAGTCTTTCATGTTTTCATACCTTAGGGTGCAAGGATGTAGTGGAGGATATACGGGGGTACACGCCGTATATCCCCTAGATTTTTTAAAGGAGCACCGTATACCCTCTGTTTCACAAGATAGCTTATAGTGTACACACTCTACGGTACACTATCACCCTTGAGCGTATACCCTCTGCTTAGAGCGTATATCCTCAGTTATTTTTACGACTGCAACCCTATTACGGTGCTGGAAAATACAATGGTAAACCTACCAGTCAACCATTAAAATCGGGTGCTCAGATGCGTTCCACCTAAATATGATTTGGCAGACCGATTGTGTTTTAATATACGAATTGAGCTTCAACTAATTCAGATATTTCAGCTGTGAACTACCTAGGTGATTCTCTGTGATGCCATCTCCAGATCTAGCTTTATGGCATAAATATTTTTCATAATAATCTTTGGTTCCTTATTTATGAAGGAATGAAAGTCTCTAAGTGAAACTGGCAGTTCTTTTTATATGTTAAAAAATAATAAAATGCACAAATTCGCTGACCTAAATTCTTTATTTACTTGTTCAATATAAGGTATTTGTACCCTATATAGATAGGGCTCTCAATATGGACAACCCTAACATTTTTAAAGGTAATAATTTTAATCGAGAGATGGCTCAACATTTTCGCGAAGAAAAGCAGTTGAAAACATAATTAAGGCTGGAAAGTGTAAAAAAGCGCGCTATTCGCTATTTACGAGGAAACCTGTTGTTTCGAGATGTGCAGATCTTAATTACTTGTAAGCTTAAATTCTTATTAGATATGGTAAATTACATTAAATGTTGAAAAGTGGAGTGTTTTAGAAAGCTAATAAAACATATTTTCGATTGCTATTGCATATTTTGCTTAAAAATATTTTCCTTATTCATTTGTTACTAGATTTAGTAAAACTACGCCCGGTTCCCAATATGGACAGCTTATGTCTCCATCGACTACAACTGTAAGAAAGAAGAAAATTCAACGTTGCCAAGCAATAACTTGAAAAGGCATCAAAGTGGTAAAATCTTTGTTCAACAAGATGCCATTTGAACAACCCCCCCCCCCGAAACCTTCCTCCAAAATACCCTTGCAGAAAAATAAAAAGAATATGTAGAAAGTCCCCCCGCCAGTAGGATATCTGTTGGCGAAATCATAGGCACTAATGGTATGACTTCCTCAACAAAAGAGAGATGGTACTGCTTCTTTTGTAATATTGATGCTTTTTCAAACATGCGGCCATGCATCACATGTGGCAGATATGTTCATGAGGATTACATGGGACTTACTGCCCATGGTGAAAAACTTTCTATTTGTTCATGCTGTGAGGACTGGGTAATAACAGATGTAAATTCGCAGACAGATGCTATAAAGCTAAGTAAAACCAACAATATTATTTCAGAATAATATTACCATTTTAGTATAATATACCCAACAATATTATTTAGTAACTAAGGGGCTTTGCATGGGTCTTCGAAGGGTAAAAGCCGAAAATGATCCTCCCCTTTCGAAAATGCACGTTCTAAAGATATTTATTGTCCCCCCTCCTCCTCCGAATACTTTAAGATACATTTTTTTTAATTCCCTCTCCTCGAAAATCCCTTGGAAAAGTGGCTCTTCCATACACACTGTGTAGAAAGTCAATAAGGAAACACCTGCCCATAATAGGGACAGGTAGTTCCTTATATGGACACTTGAACATTTTTTGTTTTTAGCATATAAATTAAACCAGAATAATTACAAGGTCGCTAATTTTAATAAGGATAGTCAATAGTCCAAGGATAGTGGACACACATTTTTGGAGTCCTCTGGCTTGTACATGGGGGTGAAAAAGATACATTTTCCTTAAGGTGTCCAGGTGTCCATAAAGGGTACAGGTACAATATATACAGAGTGTTTCGCTGCCAGACCGACAAACTTTGAGGGATGATAGTAGACATGAAGACAATCATTATTAAATTGGAAACCATGGGGCGCAAACGTCTTCCGTAGGAGCTAGGGGCCATTAAAGTTAAAGATCCAAAACTTCAAACGATTATAAAAAAAGGAAAAAAGGGTGGATTCGTTTGCGGTTTTCGCTAAAATCATTCTTTATATCACGATTTGTTTGTAAAAAAATTTTAATGGTTACGTTTAAAAATTGTCGATAGAGGGCGCTTTAGACTTTACAGTAACAAACAACTACTTTTTACCCTTATTTTGTGCACAGGGTTAAAATTATTCTAAAGTTTAAACTTTAACTTAAATTTTAAACCCAAAATCGGTAATATTGTTATCGGGTAACTAGCGAAAATTGAACTGTGAACAGAGGAGGGGATTTTGAACGTTCATAAACATTTCACAAACTAATCGATTTTGTTGCGGTTTGCGTGTAGGTCATTCCCTTGGTAATAATTCTATTCAAAATGATGTATAGCATTGGTGTCTCCATTTTTTCATAGAGGGCGCTTCCGACACATCTCCGAAATTTCAATGGCTTTACTCCTGGTATTTTACTACCAGACCAACATATTTCTAGGAAGTGTTAGGGATGCAAAGATGACTCGGAATCACATTATAATGTAACGTCGAAAATGCCTTTTTTACGAGTTAGGGTTAAAAGAAGCAGAGAAAAAAGTACCTTGATAGTTCTACAACACGTTCTGTCGAACTTCTCGTAAAAGCACATGTTCCTCTTTCATTGCGCCACTCTATAGCACGATGGGGCTCCTCCGCATTTTACCAATGATGTTCGCAGACACCTCAGCGTAACATACGGACAGCGGTGGAAAGGTAATGGTGGCCCGGTTCGTTGGCCTGCCAGATCGTCGCACCTACTTCATTATATCAATTACTTTTTGTTACCTACTTTTATTTTATTACTGTTTAATTGTTCTGTATTTTTTAAATAAACAATTGCTGGGTGGGACTAGCTGATCTCAAACCAATTGGTAGCCCCCCCACCTGGTTCAATCTGAATCTGAATCTGTGTGGACTTCTTCTGCTAAGGTCAAATGAAAAGTTGAATGTATGAAACTCCCGTACCGTCAGTCGAAGACTCCTCAGCTCGAATTTCTGTAGCTGCCAGAAAGCTATCCGAGATGCCAGGAATCTTTCAAAGCGTGAGGAATTGCATGCGACGCTGCTGTCAAGAATGCCTGACTACTTCTGATCGTAATTTCGGATACCTTTTGTAGTAAAACCTTTAACTAAATTGTTTTCTACCACAGTAACTTGTTGCTGTTTCACTACCTATTTCTGTTGCTTTTTTACCTGCTTCTTTTAACCACAGCTCCCTAAAAAGGCATTTTCAACGTTACATTCCTATGTGATTCCGTGTCGCTTTGCATCCCTAACACTTCCTGGAAGTATGTTGGTCTGGTAATAAAACATCCAGGAGTAATGCCAATGAAATGTCGGAGATGTGTAGGAAGCGCCCTCTATGAAAAAATGGAGACACAAGAACTGTAAATCATTTTGAATAAAAAAATTACCAAGGGAATGACCTACACGCAAACCGCAACAAAATCGAACAGTTTGTATAATGTTTATGAGTGTTTAAAATCCCCCATCTGTTCACAGTTCAATTTTCGCTAGTTACCCGATTCCAATGTTTCCGATTTTGGGGTTAAAATTTAAGTTAAAGTCTAAACTTTAAAATAATTTCAACCCCATGCACAAAATAAGGGTAAAAAGTAGTTATTCGTTACTCTAAAGTCTAAAGCGCCCTCTATCGGCAATTTTTGAATATAACCGTTAAAAAATTTTTACAGGCAAATCGTGATATAAAGAATGATTTTAGCGAAAACTGCAAACGAATCCATCCTTTTTTCCGTTTTTTATAATCGTTTGAAGTTTTGGACCTTAAACTTTAATGGCCCCTAGCTCCTACGGAAGACGTTTGCGCCCCATGGTTTCCTATTTAATAATGTTTCTCTTCGTGTCTACTATCACCCCTCAAAGTTTGTCGGTCTGGTAGCGAAACACCCTGTATATATATATATATATATATATATATATATATATATATATATATATATATACATAATTCCTACATTTTACATATATATTTGTGGAAATGGCATTCTTTCTACTACTAGCCTGCATATTATATTCTACGCATAGCAAATCAGATGACCCAGGTACTCTAGATACTAGTACTATATGTGCTTTCAGCACATATACATTTAACCAAAAGCATATAGAACACCTTCCAAAAATTTCTAATCTTATTGAATTTTTTAAATTTTTAAACGAAATTTTAAAATGCTCGTGTCTTAATTTTTGAAATTTTTTTCTTTTGCATTTTTATCACTTAAAATTTTATTATAAAGAAATTTGTGTAATATATTTTTTAATCTCTTGAATAGTTAATATTTTACAGAACTTTTTCTAAATTCCATATCGATTTTCATCAAAATTTTGCTTTTTAATGAGTAAAAAAACAAATTTGACTATCTTAATGAAGACGAATTTTAAAAAGCTTACATAATTTCTTTCTAAACAATATCAGGATTCTTCCTTATCGATTTCATAAATATTGATGAAAAATTACGTCGCAAAGAGCATTTCAAAAATCTAAAAACGTTGAAAAATTACTTTGAGAAAAAAAGATTTCGACTATATAAAACACTTACCTTTATTATTTACTTCTTAAAACCTTCATAAATGATATTTCAATAAGAAAAAAAACTGTTTTGGTACTATTATACCACAGAAATAGACCTTTTTTGCAATGATTTTGCTATAGACTGATTATAGGCTAGATTTTGCTCAAATAAAGGTCCACTGTACATTTAATTTTTATTTACAAGCATCCTGTTTTTTCATAAAAATAAAACCTTTTGAAGTCAACTTTAATTGCATTATTAAACGATAGAGGACAGCACTATTTCTGATACGTTAGAAAAAATACTGTATTGTAACTATTTCATCCTGATTACTCTCTCTCTTTACGCAACTTGGCTTTACTCAAGAATTTTACTGAAATATTTTCGCAACATATGCAGATAATTCCTTATTATTTTACTGCGGTATCATAAATGTGATAGTTGAATGTCCAATTGGTAATACGTTCTTTTTTTAATTCATTATATTTTTTATCTATTTTATGCACCCAAAGAATACATAAATTTAATATATTTACACTCGTGTAATATCATTAAAATACACCATAAACGACTTTTTTTCATACACCGTCAGGGCCGTGGCCGTAGCTAGAAGTGAACAAGGAAGGGCTCAAGCGAATGTAGAGGTGGGGGAGGTCATATTTTTTTCTTTCTCTCTGACGCAGAAAGCTAAACTAGTGCCTATTCACATTGTAGGTACTAACTTTATTGTTAAACTGTTGTAATAACTTCATTTTATGCTAAGAAAAGTATAGGATGATGAAACTTTTGAGTGTATAACTGATGCAAAATTAAATATCATATTAGCTTCCTATGTACAAATAGGATGGGGAAGTGTTGAAATGCTTATTTTAAGTAGAATTTAGTAGTAATTCTGCAAAACTGTGAAAAGATCTCAAGATTAAATTAGATTTCCAAACGTAATTTGATTTGAATTTTCGGAACAGAAATTCATTGAGTGATCTTGGAATCTTTTCCCGGGGGGGGGGGGCTCAAAATATTTAAGGAGGGGCTTAGCCACCCATCGCGCCCCGTTAGCTACGGCCCTGTACACCGTAATGTAACGAGATTATTTTGACTGTCCTTGTAAATGACCTGTAAATGCTACACATTTCATTTTTAATATTGAACATCAATAACTTCTATGAATTTCATTTCAATTTGACTATATTTATGAAGGTTAGAGCACGGGAAGATGGCAGGTAGATAGACAGACAGACAATCCGAGCACTTTTCAAAAGATAATGGAAACTGTTAAATATGGAGACAGGAGACTTTTTAGCATTCGACCCATATTGAGAGTCTTATCTCTAATACGTGTATCCTTCTAATATGTACACAATGAAGTTACGGATTTTAAATACCTCAAACTCTTACAGTAACCTTTACCTTATTTAATTATAGAAATCAGCAATCAAATAAAGTTAAAATCACTATATTAAAATATTAACCCCTTAACTGGTTAAATCTTTTTCGTTCAATAAATTGAAAATAGCGGACTTACACCACTATTATTTAAATAACATAATATTGGTATAATTTCGTCTTTAAGAGTTCCGCCTTTCAATGGTATGAAAATTTTCTTAAAAATAACAGTGGTGTCAAAAAGCCTTAAATGATAAAATAAGCAAATTTGTTTTGCCCGAACGCCGTTCGGGCAAAACAAATTTGCGGTTAAAGATAAATTGAACTCTAAGCAGTGGTGTAGTCGTAAAAGAAAAAAAAGCAGACCGTATATTCTAGAATGTATATACCATAGCTTTCTTGAGAAACAGATAGTATGCAGTGTTCTTAAAAAAAAATTAGAAAGTATACGGTGTATACCCTTAAAACTGTTTTAAAAAATTGCATTTTTGTAATTTTTTTCTTTTTCTTGTTCTACTTCTACTTTTTCTTTTTTTTTTTCAAATTTTCTTATTTTTTTCTGTACAGTCTAGTTTTATTCTTTTATAAAGTTTGCGTTTAATAACATTTAAGCTTGGAGAAATGTTTATCTTTTAAAAGTAGCCTCTAGGCGTCGAAAAATGCTCACAATTTTGAAATAAAAATGAAAATTCTTATATTTTTTATTTACACATACCAGATATTTTAGAAGCATTTCTTCTCTCCCGCCCACGATTTTTTTCTGTAGAGGGGAGAGACGGGGTGATCTATTTTCGTCAAGCCAGAGAAGATGATAAATTCTCAAATGTAAACTTCTGAAATACTTTTCAACATTTAAAAATAAAACTTTATCTTGCCCAAAGATAAAAATTATGATGCAATCTTTATTTGGAAGAATGTGATGTAAGAATGATCTCTATTTAATGTTGCTATAATCAAAAATAAATCACTCTCTCAAAACACAGAAGAGTTACTGATGTAGGCAATTTTGTTTATTGTTACATTTAGTAAAATAATTAAACTTTAAAACAGGCGATTTTCAAATGAAAAATAAAATTGCCTTTAAGAGATTACTTCATTCAAATGAAAAGACCCATTCGCTAATACTAATATTATGGAAGAAATTTATAAAGATGTTTCCGTTGCATTTTAATTTTTTTATTCATTTTTAATTTTTTAATTTTAATTTAATTTTATTTTATTTTATTAAATTTTTGCATTGGATAGCTGAGATTGAACTGTATGCAGGCCGTTTTTTACTTTTTTCATTTTGTTTGCAGATATTTTTTACGAGGACGTTTCCATTTTCCGAAACGGTTTGGAAAACGAAAGCACTCTCATAAAAAATATCTGCAATCAAAATTGAAAATGTAAAAAACGACATTTAGCTATCCAATGCAAAAAGAAATCATTTAAAAATATTAAAATGCAACCGAGATATCTTTATAAATTTCTTTCATTGGATTAGCATTAGCGAACGGGATCAATCAACCCTCTTCAATAATTGGATGTAAATCAGTACTTTCAGCAATGTATGGCTGTTAACAGTTTCTAAACTCTTATTACACAATATAAATTTTATTTATTTATTCGTTTTTTGCATTCTCAATTATTAAATCCATATAGAAATCATATGGGTGATGTGTGTGTGTTATTGATGACCGCCAATTATCTGCACTAGGGACACAGACCCGAAGAAAGTGCCCTCCAAGGGGTCTTTCTAAGGAATCCTAAGCCGTATTCACACAAGGTTACCCAAGGTTCGAAGAAAACCTTGAAAATCTCCAAACGACTAGATCGACGGGCACAATTGAGTTCGAACCCTGGACCTTCCGTCCACCAGCTTCGAGAGTGTAACCTCTCAGCTACTGATGGGGTCATATGGGTGTTTCTAAGCAAATAAACTATTTTCATCATATTGATGAAAACAAATCATGTCACAAATTTCTAAATTTTTTGCACCAAGACACGAGAAAATATACTTACTGGATAAAAAAATGTCAGGCTTAATAGTATGAAATTCTATAATTATTAACCCGAGAGTAGTCGCGACTTTTTTCACAACGTCATTAGTCGCGCTCGGTCTTTTCGCCGCTGGCCTCTCGCTTACCATATATGTAAAAAAAGAAATATTTTTCACCTAATATAGGAAAATAACATTTCAATGAAGATATAAATTTACAGTTTTCCTATATTATGTATTTTATTCATGAGATCTGGAGTAATTGGAAAGAGTAAAAATGAATAGACATTAGTGATAGTTACATAGACTTTTCCCCCAATTTCAACTCTGTTTCTAAAAATGAACCTGAAAAATAAACTTATGCGTTCTGTTACTTCACTAAGGAGATCGAGAAACATCCAAAGTCAGCTACATAGTAAATCTCCGTTGTATTTGTAATATGATAGAAGTTAGGAGATGATAAGTTATACGGGCGGCGAAAAGACCGACACGCGACTACTGACGGGTTAAATCTTTAACACTAGAAGTTCCGGAAATTGCACTCAAGATTATATTTTTAAAAATGTACACCCGAATTTTTCCTTAACCCCTTGGGGACGAGCGACACGTATACGTGCCGCAAATAGGCTTAAGAAACCGTGTTTATCGCCTCCAGTAAAATTATACCGTAAATTTTGCCTTGTGTAATCGGAACATTTTCTCGATTTAATAAGCCACAAATTTCTGTCTTTTACAACCGGTGGCGAAACATTAAAAATTTCGTAAAAGGCTCCCGTCGCGAAGGGGTTAAATCTTAACTTATCTATTCTTTGTATATTCGTTGTGCGTGATATATATGTTGTATTTCAATTTGTTTACGGTCCCCTATTGGATTTTGGAAAAAAATCTTTTCGAAAATATATGACCTGTACTATTTTTTTAATACATCTGGAGTTTCAAAGTCATTCTTCATGTATATTTCTAGATATTTAACAATACGTCTGAAAATGCAAATGTCAAGATTCTTTTGCTGTGACTGTATATATGTATGGTTAAACAAGATATCTTACAATAGCAAAAAATTCAAATTCCGGATATTTCGTTAGAAAAGTGAGTATTATATGCGAGAAATAATGTTTGTTCTTGTTCACTATCGAAAGTCTATACGTGCATTATATGTATGTAGCAATAAAAGTTTAGTAATTAAAGCATGGTACAGCAGTGCTTTATTTATTTCCGGTGAGACTCTTTAATGTTATTTTAATACGGAATTTAACATTGAATGAGTTATTTACATTTCCCCGCTTTTTGTACGCGCTTCCACAAATTTTTTTCGAAGTACCTAATTGTGTAAAAAAAAAAAAAAATAAAAAAAAAAAAAATAAATAAATAAATACAAAATTACAAGTCAATGGACATATTTCCTGCAGTATTTAATCATTTTTATAATTACATAATTTCAAAGTAAAAAATAAAACTGATTTTTTTTTTCTTTTTTAAGAATTAAAAACGGCATATTTACGACGTCATATTAGAAATGAAACGGAAATAAACAATAAAATTGAAATTGAAACATTTGGTACCAAAACAAGAATAATTTACAGAAAGCAATAAATAGAATATAATGAACAATCTGAAATATCACTGCTGATCTTTTTTACAACAAAATATTTAAGAGATTTTTTTTGCGATGAAATTCTCGTTAGAAGAACAAAAATGAAAGTAAACCAAAGTATGACGCAAAACGATATTTTTGAGACCATTAAAACATCAATCGGTTTATATAGCTGCGAAACAAAGCATATGAGAAGAAAATATTCAACTCACACCGGTAGAAAGGTAGGAAACTTAATTGAAAATTAAAAATCTCCGATAACTGTGAACGAAGAACGTAGTGCATGTACTACACAACATAATTATACACTCAGCAAGTTGCAATTTAAAAGAACCACGAAGTACGGAACTGAGAATCAACTTTCATACACTGTAATGGCAGTTTGTTTAACATGGGATTACGCATAGATAGTAGCGATACGAGCGGATGACTCTGAAACTACGATCATAACATAAGAGAGGTTGCTAATTTGGCGAAATATCGCTTCCTTGGCGACAAATGATAAGGAAAAAAAGAAAAAAAATACAGCGACGGCTTGCTGCTTCTTGTTTTGAAATTTATGAAAGAATTATTTTAATATGAAATAACTTTGACGTATTCGTCTTGCAAACAATACATGTGTCTCTTCTTAACATAAAGTCCTAATAATCTAAACTTGAAAATTCAAGAACAATAACAGTAATAATTACGAATCAATATAAGCGCGGAAATCTAAGATCAAATAGCATAAGCACGTGTGCAAAGATAATCAAATCAGCATTCAGCAAGAAGTGCCAAGCCAGAATATGGTTACAGTTAAACAGAAATCACGAGGATAAAAATCGCCAACGCGATGGTTTAGTTTTTAAGTCATCCACTGAGGGCGTTCTTTTCAAGCCGAGTTGAGGCTCTGTCCGTACTCTGTGAAAGTAACTTGTGTGTCACATTAATTAGTAAAGTAGTGAAGTGGTTTTGACTAGCGGCTCTTTCGAAGAGTGGAGCACTATGTAATGGAACGGTCCATTTAGAACCTTCGATATAGAAGGTGGGGAAAGATGAAAAGAAGAGACTGGGAGGGAGTCAGCTTATCTTCAGAACTCGGCTACGAACTAAATTGTATGGCACAACATTCCACATACGGTACCACGCAAATTTTACATTTGAGATTATTGAACATGTGTTATACAATTTCATTATTCTGATACCGGTTGCTGATACGCATTGCTTTCCTTATTCTTGCATTGATGTAATTACATGAAAAATTTAAATAAACATCCTGTTTCTAATTCATTGTTTAAACTAATATATTAAAATGAAATTTTTGAGCAAATTTTTCTTAGTATTATTATTTTCTTTTTTAAAATACTAATATTAAAAGAAAGGATAACATCACTATATATTTATAAAAATGATAAACAGAAAAAAAATGGAAAATGGCTTTTTTTTTTTTTAAGTTTGAAATATTTTCTACTATGTGAAGAATTGAGGAGGGAGGGATGGTATAAGAAATATTTTTGTTTTTTACTGTAAATTAAAAAAAAAAAAAATGGGCAGGAAATTTTTAAAACAGTAAAAAGTTTTTGAACTTGTGTTTTGTGAGAGAGTATGAATTTGAGTAGAATATAAATTATAAAAATTATAAAAATAAATAGAAATTTTACAAATTTTCAATCCAGAAAAAATATCTTTTGCCATTTGAAGAGTTTGGGGTGGTTAGGATTAAAATACTGATGTATGATTATTCTTTTTTTTAAATAATAAATTTACTAAATGTCCAGAAATATTTAAAAAAATAAAAAAGATTTTGGACGTGCGTTTGTAAAGCCACAAATTTTCAACCTAAAACAAGCAAAAATGCAAGTGTGGATACTCAAAAGGTAAATATAAAATTGATTAAAATATTGATAACATTACATAAACTTTAATTGATAAATAATAATTTTCTTTAAAAAAATATGCTCAGATGTCAATAGATTTCGCTCACAAAAATCTGTTATTACAAATAAAAATATTCAAAAAGGTGATAATATTAAAAATAAATAAATAAATAAATTTTATAAAGGTAATGGTTATTATTATTATTACATATTTGTTTTCAGAAATCTAGAAAAAAAAATTGGGCAACCAAAAAATTTCTTAGCACATTTAACAAAAAAAAATCGCAAATCCATTTCTAATGTTTATAATAATAAACATATCATGATTTAAGATACAATATATCTTTACAATAGTAATAAGAAAGATTAAATATTTCTGCGCCATTAAACATATGTAAATTCGGATAATCAAGTAAGATTTAAAGAATGATTAATTATAAGTGATGTGATTAGAAGAAATGTTTGTCTATAATAATTTTTAAATAAATTTCCAATTAAATAGTTAAAGAAATTTGTGTAATGGGAGAAAAATTATAAGTCAATTTTTCTTTAGAATGGAATTTAAGAAAACTTAATAATTTTTATAAGTACAAGAAATCTACCAGGGGCGGGGGAGATACTTAATATAAATAATAATGTATAATTTACGTAGAAAAAAAGCAATGTTTTTCTTTATTTTCAATATCAACGTTGCTTAATTAAAGCTCATCAGGGGCCTATTATAAATGATGACTCGCGTTTTTTCCATATTTTTGACTTCACTCCCCCCATTTGTCACATTTGTCAAATTGCACCTTACCCCATCCCCCTCCTGTGACATGTCATACTATATTACGTAAACATATACTTGCAATTCATAAACAAAGCACGACGTTTTAAATAACATTTCCAATTTTATTTTTAAACTTTAACTATGTGTTTTAATGACATTTGTGAGCTGAACAATAACAATTATTCGTATTTTGCATAAAAAAATAAAGAAAAAAATAAAGAAAATATCAGTAAAATATTAATATGAAACAGCAATTAAAAACAACAGTATTTTGGAATTTGAAAAATAGAATTTAACATATTTGGCTTTAAATCTTTTTTTTTTATGAACACAAAATATTTTAACTTTAAAATAAATTCATAATTTAATCTGCTATATTTCAATGATTTCATTCTAACCAAAATGTCACAATTCTTCTAATCCCCTCCTACTGCCTTGTCACAATTTCATAAACCCCTCCACCCCCCCCCCTTTCAAGCGCGACATCATTTATGGTAAACCCCTTAAGCTATAGAGAGAAATCAAACCACAGCCCAGAGTCCAGGTAAGGGGCTGGATTTGAATTCTCCCAGTCTATTCTACTCCTCTTTCCCCACCTGCAGTGTTAATGGACTAAGCCATTTCATATGAGCCACTCTTCGAAAGAGCCGCTAGTGTGGTTTTGCTCAGTTGTGATCAATGACCTATAATACCTACGTAGACACCAAAATGGCAACCTTTTCGTAGGCCGACATGTCTGCCTTCCGTCACGTGACGGAGGGCAGATTTAGCACGCCAAACCGGTTTTTCTCCCGCCGAAACTCATATTGCTATGTTTGTCTTGAATTGGACCGCACTTCTTTTCTCTTTGTGAAATCTGAAAGTTGCCAATAAAGCGATCACCGCCAAAAAAACAGCATCTTTTCGCCAAAGATGTTGGATTCGAAACCATGCCGAGATAACAATGGGATTTGGCGTCTACGTATATGAGAAAGTCAATGGTTGTGATATGTGTTAACACGTTCGCTGCCGCTTAGTTAATGTCGCACTGTGGAAGTGGGTTTTTTTCCAAAAAGCCGAATTACTTTTTATAACAAAGAATCAGTGAAAGATTTTCCCGCGCCAGCGCGTGACTAGCTATTCGACATCACCGCACATCACGCACTGGCGTGTGAGTGGCCCCTTAACCCCTTGGGGACGAGCGACCACTATAGATGCCGGCACCGATTGTACTCAGATCCCGCGAGACTACCATTGATGCCGGCGCTGTTTGTACTCACATCCCGCGAGACTACCATTGATGCCGATCAAACGGAACGTTTTGTTTTTCACAGTTTAGTATATAAAAAATTTATCCTAATTCTATTTGAATGTATATTAAGGAAGAAGAGTTCTCCTTCAAACTAGGAAAGCTAATGAAAACATTTTTTTTTTTAATCCACGCGAATTTAATTTTTTATGAAAATACTACAATGGGAAAAAGATTATTTTTTCATCACGTCTTTGTGTTTCATAAATCTTTTTACGCGTCTAGTAAAACTTTATTTTTCTTTATTAGCAATAATGCTACTGAACTTCAGAAGGAAAAATTTGCGGTTAACGTAAGTAAGTGTATTAGTAAGAATATTTAAGGTTACGAATGATAACATGAACATCTGATTCATTGCCTTTTTTCCCGCTCTTTTATATCGTTCAGATCGTAGTGGCTAAAACCGACGTCATTAATATTTCGTGTTTTTCTTTGTTACAGAAGGAAACATTTATCTTTTTTATATTTTTATTTTATTTCAGGAGTGCTTCGCAGTTAAAAAATAAAAAATAATAAGAAAGAAAGAAAACTGTTACTAACTGATTGTGGAAACTGATACGCTGATAACATTCTTTCTCAGTGCAGCTAAATTAAGAATATTTTTCTACGTTCTTCTTTTGATAAATTTTTACTTTTCACACTTGTTTCGTTTAAATAATTTCGTTTAATTCGTTTTAAATTAATAATATATATTTAAGCGGTATCGTTTATTAACTAATTAAAATGTCTAAAAGACGCCGGTATTTGACTGCTGATGAGATAGAGCATATTATGAATAAAACTTTTTCAAATCATTATTAAATTTTATTCATAATTATCCAATAATTTTTATTTGATATGCCTTATTATACGATATACCATATGGAAATATATTTTCTATTTCTGAAATAATTTTAACATAAACATATTTTGGAAAGGTACATTTTTAATTTTTACTCTGATATCACATCATTACTCATTATTATTCAAGACTGTTTGATTGTTTTTAATTATGTGTTATATATATTTTTTTATTTCAAAATATTATAAAATTAAACTGTTTTTTTTTATTCAATCTTACACACACACACATATATATATACATATATATATATATATATATATATATATATATACATATATATATATATATATATACATATATATATATATATATATATATATATATACATATATATATATATATACATACATACATATATATATATATATATATATATATATATATATATATATATATATATATATATATATATATATATATATATATATATATATATATATATAAGTGTTACAAAGCAACAGTAGCAGGTTTTTTGTAAGTTTTATTTAATATTTTTCATTTCTAAATAAATCGTTTTTTGTAAAACATTTATTTTACTTACTGAAAGTGTTAAAAATTATTAAACATCAAGATGGCTAGGCTTGTTTTTCTATTATAGCAAAATGTTTCATAGGTTGATATTTAACAGCCTGGTAAGTATTTTTCTGTCATGTTATATCATTTTAAAAGCTAAAAACAGGATATTAACTATTCATTATTTACATTTAAATATTTTTTTTCAAATTAAAATATCACACAATATACATCATTTTTTGAATGAATATATAAAATAATATCAAATTCTATGTATGTGAATTTCAAAAAGTTTCATGCGAAAGTTATTTTTTTATTAATTTTTAAAGAATTTTTGACAAGCGTTAGGCTTAACTGCACGAAATCCTCCGGCCCAGAAGGTGAAATCGAATTTCCCCGCTCCGTCCTCAGATGCGCACTTCAAAATGCGCGCGCCGTCGCGAACGGGTTAAAGTTAGCGCGTGATCGGCAGCAAATGTGTTAAGGGATGCTCATAATGATACTAGTGCTACACTTATGTATAATCCGAAAGACCCGTCCATTCGTCCTTGTTCAATTGATAAAAGCGTGTTCAGTTTGTCTAGAATGCACCATTAGTTGGCACGGAAGAGTGGAGCAACAATTCGGGTTTTTCCTTTTAATTACTTTAATATTATTTTTCGATTATTACTAAGCTCTCTGTCCCAAATTAATTGCTGCATTTCAATCATTTTACACTGATTATTGATACTCATGATTTTATGATTTTGTTTGAATATTTCTCAGAGATTTAGGATGCTGTGGTATCAATCAACAGCATTTCCTTACCAATCTTTCCCTCTTTAGATCCGTACAATTAGTTTTAAAAAATCCAGTGTTCGCGTGCTTTTAAGCCACGCCCAATTTTGTAAGCATTCTTCCCCAGTAATATATTAAAAAAACCACTTCCTTCGTCCGGAATCATCTGCTACATTTAGGGGGGAAATTTTGTCCCAAATTATTGCTACATTTCAAGTAGGCGGAGTCATAAATAACTTATATAGTTTAGCAAGTAAACCGTAATAAAATTATACTACCAATGACTGTTATATGGCTAACATTAATCCCTTGGAGACGAGCGACACGTATACGAGCCGTAAAAAGGCTTAAGAATCCTCGTTTATCCCCACCAGTGAAATGTGAATGCAAAACTTTCCTTATTAACCCGGGAGGGCGCGCGCAGGGCCTAAAAGACCCGGAGTGCGTATGGTTTTTGCAATTGCAACCACTAATTTTTTTAAAGTAATCTTCAATTTATTTTACCGCAAGATTTGTAAGAATTGTTTCAGTCTAAGTAAAGCGACTGTTTTAACTTGATTTTATTGGTGGCAAAGTTAAAACCATTCATACCCTGGGTAAGCGCGCGTTCTCCCGGGTTAAATCGGAACATTTTTCTCGATTAATGTTATTCGAACTATTATAAAAGTGACGATAATTGTAATTCTGAATAGTAATTTAGAAGACGTTAAAAAGGGTAATGAATAATAAATAGTGTAACGCTGTATTGAATTTTTTACTGAACATTTGAAAAATGATTAACTAAGCTGCACTGTGACAAATGCCACATGAAACTGAAACGTTGACGTATTACAAAAGCAAAAGGTTTATTACCAAATTAATGTTTATACAGAATTCAGCATTGCATGCATTCGACCAGCGATGGCAAGACGAAGATCGAACTCGAATAGAAACAAAATGATTGGTGGAAAATATTTTTTTGTTGTTGTTATTGTTGTTGCTGTTGTTTATTAAAAAAATGCGTAAAAAAAATCCAAATGCTATGGCAAAAGTTGTAGAAATTGTTAATAAAGATATTCGAAAAATGATTATAGAAAAGGTGTTTCCAGATATTCGTGAAAAATATTTTTGTAGTCAAAAATCGAGCCCTATATACAGTCGACTCTCGTTAATTCGAAATCGGATAATTCGAATCGTCGCTTAATTCGAACTAAACACGAAGTCCCGAAATTTTCAATGGATGAATAACGTTGAAAATTTTCATTAATTCGAACTCATTTTTTCTTGACTTCGTTTAATTCGAACTAACAAAAATTCCGATTTTTCATTTTTAATTTCTTTTTCTGTAATTTCAGATCATTTGAATAACTTTCTTTCTTTGATTTTTGTGAAAATTGTTCCGAATGAGTATACTTATAATCCCATGCATTTGATATCTATTTTCTTAGTGCCCCGTCTGTCAATCAGTGACGCTTCAAATTTTTCTTCCATTGAGCTTGTTTCTAATATTTTAATTAGTTTATGTATTTATACATTCTAATTTAATATTAATTCATATTAATATAACAGACGAAACTAATTATGAAAAACACTATAACATTAATTCCTTTGTCATAGTAGCATATTAAGTATGTTTTCATTTCATACTTTCCATAATTCGAACTTCGGATAATTCGAACATTTTTTGTGGTCCCGACGAGTTCGAATTAACGAGTGCCGACTGTACATAGAATGGAACAATGCCTAGCTTCATTTGGCAGTGGTTGGTCTCTGTATTAAAATGGAATGTTTAAAAAATGTATGCAATTTGCAATTACAACTTTCCTAGGAACGTTGTAAATGCAAAATAAAATGGGTCGTGGTTTAAGACCGTAATAAATTTGATTTTTTAAAAACTGATATGGTACTGATTTACAAAGGGACGGAGGGAATTTTCGTTGAGTAAATATTGTCGGTTGAAGCATAGGACCCTGAAATCTTTGAAAAATGTTCAAACAAATTTATAAAATCATCAGTATAAATAGTCAGTAGAAAAATATTCAAATGTAACAACTAATTTGGGACAGAGGGAGCATTTTCTATCTAATAAATCGTGAAATCCTTAGGAAGAAAATGGTCTGTCTAGAATATTGATGGTGGAATCTTTACGAAATGGGGCGAGGTTTAACCCTTTAATGTTCCTTGATTTCTCTACAAAACCACAAAATTTTAATTTCGACATGCAACAACTACTACGACAATTGAATTTTAATTTTTAAAAATCCATTTTATCATGTATGCGAAAAATCACTTTTTCTTATTTAGAAATATGTTTGTTACCGTTTGTTACCTTACAATTACCGATGTCAATAATTTTTTCAACAACTTTGCAATGAAAATGCTTTGTCCATTATCGGGTTAAGACATGTGAACTTTCTAAATTTGCTTGGAAAAGTTTGTGGTAAAATAGGGGCTGGGGTGGGGAAAAATAAAAATGAAAATACTAAGTTGTGATAACTTTAATCTGAAGTAAAACAATTTCAATTGATATTAAAGGAATTTAATGCACGTAATAGCTTCGGGAAGCTAAAGAGCAAATACAAACATAAAAAAAATCAAACTAATAAGCAATAGTAATTTTTATGAAATTTTATAATAGCGGTCATTATGCAGAAGTGTATTTTAATGCAATTACAGACAATTGAAGATTATATTAAACTCACACAGGTAAAATTTACAGAAGTTTTATTAAATACAATTTAGAGAAGTTTCTTAACAGAATAACATATGAAGTACAATAAAATCAAGTTATCAGCTGCATATACTGTGCAACTTGCTAGCTTCAACAAAACAAATAAATACCGTTATTTTTCCTGCCTTACGAAAGACTAATATGTTTTGAATTGCTGATATCAAAGTATTTATAATATTAGTATGCATTACCTACACTTTTCAGTACTCAAACTTTTCTAATTAATTTGCCAAATTGAGGCAGATATCCAGACTAACCATACCGATTTTGAGTATCTCGGGAACAATGGTCGGTGAATCAAGGGGACTCAATACGTGCCGTTTTGATAAAAAATAGCGAACTTCCCATTTTTATTTAAAAATGTGGTATAGTATTGGAAATGATTATGAACACGTAGAGTAAATGCGAACATACAATTTTAGATTCTTAATTAGCAATCCACAGCACTCTTGACTGATTATAGTGAAATAAAAACTTTATGGAGGTTTAACAAGGTTTTATATGGATGTGTTCCTTAAAACTGTCAGTAGTTGAAAGTAGTGAAATGTGTTCACAATTGCCTTACTTGATCCAACATTCAATATGTAATTAATTTCAGTATTTTCGTATGTAGTTTAATTATTTTATTTCGTGCAATCACATTAGTTTTTTACACATGTATTTCTAATGCTAACAACTAAATAAATGAATACATACAGAATAAAACGATGATAAACTTTTTTCAGATCCTAAACAAATCATCCGAATTGCCATGACATAAGCATAAGTATATATGCGAGTCTACGGCTCTTTAAAAATCGAACAATTTTGCTCCAAACAAGATGTTTATTTCATTATCGAAATTAACCCTTTGACGGTTAAAGCACTTTTATTCATAAAATACATGATTGAATGACACCGGAATTTAAAAACAAATTTATTTCATAACGTATAAATATTTTTTTTTACGTTCTTTGTAAAATTAAAATTTTCATTTAAAAATTCCGGTGTCAGTATGGCATTTCGCAATTCAAATTAAGTGGTATTCTGGGCGCGTATACGCGCTTATAACCACGAAAGGGTTAAATATATTTCAAACGACAGTATCATTTAATTCCTGACACTTTTAATTAAATAATTTTTCTGCCTCAAAGTATTTTTTTACAATTTATACAAAACTGGAGGTTGGCAACAAGTACGAAAAATTTCTAATGACCCCAAATAATCTTTTTTCTAGTTAGCCCATACTCGTATTTTTCAGGTTGCATTTAAGGATTTAAGTAAATATATCTGTGAATACGCTGTAAGATAGTAATGCTTGTTTAACCTTCCTAACCAATCTTGATTAAAATCATTTCACACCAGAATTGTCATTTAGAATATTTTAATATATTTAATTGACTTATATCTCATAACCTGTAATTAACTTTCTCTATGAAAAAAATTCTGGCTCGAATCGTATATAAAACAAATTATAGTTATGGGTCGATTAGACCCATCCAGGGTAGAAAGGTTAATTTAAAATAAGTGCATTTATAAGCCATTTGTGAAAATAAGAAGTCTTAAGGTATTTTCTAATTTTATTGTATCCCAGAAATTTATATATTTCATTACATTTATTTTTAAGAATTTCATGTTTAATAAATTGATTAATTCAGGAGAACGCGCGCTTACCGAAGGTATGAATGGTTTTAACTTTGTCACCAATAATATCAAATCAAAATAGTCGCTTTTTTTTAGATGGAAACAATTCTTACAAATCTTGCGATAAAATAAGTTGAAGATTACTTTAAAAAATTAGTGGTTGCAATTGTAAAAACCATATGCACTCCGGGTCTTTTAGGCCCTGCGCGCGTTCTCCCGGTTAATACTGAAAAAAAAAAAACCAATCAAAGAAACAAAGAAAGAAAAATATTCAATGTGCAATATGTTGAAAAAAATGTTTAAAAACAGAAGTACGTTACATTGTTTTGATCTTTTTTCAAGAATTAAAGCAGCATTTCTAAAAGGAGTTCTTTGTAGTTTTTAAATTCCTCTTTATAACATTATTATTTCTGGAATTACAAAAGCTATTTCTGAATGACTCTGACTTTCGATATAAAATGGAATTCTTGATTTTAATCTGGGATAAAAGTATATCGGACTGGACTTTAAATACAATTCGAAACATTTTTGAAATATTTTTCAACTTTCCAGCAAAATTCGGTTTCACATCTCTAAATAAGCTGGAAGCTAGATTTGGCAGTTTAATTCCAAAAAACTGCGTTTGTGGCTATTTGCTTGCGGATATGAAATATTTATGTATCTTGTGAGATTATTCCAGACAAAAATTTAAACACTTTGCAGAATTTATTATAAAAGTTTTCTATTTTGTTATTTTTAGAAGTTTTATTTTGTTACATTTATGATGGAAAAGGAAAATGTAAGAAGTTAAAAAAGAATTCAACAACAATACAGCATAATACACTTTTCTATTAGTTCTTATAATAGAGTTATGATACACAGGAATATACATACATAGTATAGAGTCTACCAGTTGCGAGTGGAGTTACTTAGTAGATTATTACAAGATGACGGCTGATTTCCCCTAGTATCAACATTTTCTGATTACCGTAGGATCAAAAATTTATCAGTTAATTTTTAATAGACTATTTTACCTTAATTTAGCACAAATAAAATTAGAAAAATCGTTTTATTTTTACTGGTGGAAGTTGGCGCGTTTAGTATAATCTCTTTTACTGATACTGACATTACGTTATTCAGGCTGCCAGAATATGACGGAAAGGCAGAACGTGAGTACTGCCGAAGTAAACTTCCACCAGTCAAAATGATTGACTGAAATTCTGCATTAATATGGTGTTTAAATAAGGAGAAAATTTCTGTTTAAATTCAGTGGTGGAAGCACGTTCCGAGGGTAAAGAGCCACCATGAAACCGGTTACAATTGGAGCTTCACCATTTTGATTCTATGTCAGTTCCTCTTTATTCATAGTTACATGTTTCTTTTGATTTAATTATTTGATGGGTGGGGATTTTGATTTTCGTACCATTTAATTTAATCACTAAACGATTGAACTGACTGATTTTGAATTTTCTTTTATCGAATGATGAAAATCTTTATGTGTTTTTAATAATATTTCTGTCTGTTAAAATTTTTCTGGTGTTATTGAATCATTTTAGCCTTTTATGAATGGAAGTAATTTGTCCTGAAAGATATAAAAGAACTTTACTTGATACTCTTATGTTATATATGTGGGAGCGATTTTTTCTCCAACAGCCAAGTATCATGTCTTGTAAGGTTCTTCATATCGCAACTCTGATAGAAAAGGTCTTTAGAAAGCAGACGATTTTCTGAAAAAACTCCATTCAGACGAAAAGCCGAAGAAAAAAGAAATGAACGGAAGAGATCGTTGGATGGAATGTGGGGAGAGTTGGTGTTGACTTTAGAAGAATGTTGATTAAGATGACGCGATTAAGATGTTTTAATTAAAGTTTCCTTTTGAATGTTCGAATTGTAAATATTAATATGTAAATATCTTTTTTGTAAATATTAACGTTTAATATAAGTCATTTAAAAGTTTAAAAACGGTGTCAGAATTTAATTTACCTCCGAGTTTATTTACTTATGTGTTCGAAAGAACTTTTATAAGAAGAATCTCCATAAATTTTGGTGTCAGAACCGAGACAAACGAACGCCCACAGAGAAGAAATATATATATACTTTAAATAATCTGGAAGCCGTTATTATTTAGAATTGTGATGGAATCCTTGCTGGAAATTATTATGAGGAAATCTTTTTCGAATATATGTTTAATGATATGAAGCTGTTGGATACTGCGACAACAATGCTGTTTAAATGTGTGAAGCTGAGCATCTGATTATGAAGTGAGTTTATTATTTCATTTTTCTTTTCAATAATGGAAAAATTAGTTGATTTAAAGGAATTAGAGTTTTCTTTGAAAACTGAAAAATCAGCTAGTATTAAGATATTGCACAAATTAATTTTTGGAGAAATCGGTGACAGAAATAATCGACGTAGAATTCGGAATTTTACTGGGTTTACGTTTGAAGTAGATTCCGATGAATATCAAACTAAATTCAAAGAAATTAAAGATAATTTTTCTGTTAAGGACTTAATTACCATTTGCAATGTTTTGTGTATAAATAATTCGGGAACTTTTGATGAAATTGCTGCCAGAATAATTTCTAGTTTATGTGATTTTAATATTTTAAAAATTAATATGATAGCCGATGTAGGTACTCTTAGTGATGACGAAAGTGTTGATGAATTTAATGATGATTTACAAGATAAAACTAAAAATATTTCAACTGTTTTTGAGAATAATATGAGAAATGATTCTGGTAGTTCTAATTGTGAAAGTAATGAAAATCAGAAAATTCTAATTCCTGATTATGTTATTAAACCAAGTGTCGGACGCTCCTCTCAGTCCACAAAACATCGAAGAATGTCCTAGGTAGTTTTAGCTGCCACCACCGATATTAATGGGTGATATCGGTCACCTGCTGTGAGGATTGGGTAAAATAACACTGACGCTGTTAATGAACTGAACTAACAGTTTATTTAAGATACAGATATGTACACAAGAAACAATATTTACAACTATCTACAATTACAACTCGGATATAGATGATCCGGTTCAACATTAAATTAACTACACTAAACGTTGGTTGTGTACCGTTCAGCTTACACTTTCTTCCTCACACTCAACGCACGTTCGATACGCTTTATCAGAGATTACTGCAGAATCTCAATACACAAGGGTACTAGGCCTCACTTCTCGGCCTATAACACTATCCACAGGGACGCCTTGTCCCACACTCAAAATATACACTATCCAACAGGACCACAAATCCTGAGCGACCTATCCGTCTCAACGCCAAGCGAGAACTGTCTCCAACCTCTCAGTCCAGAGTTGACCTTCAGAGATCTTCCTTCCCCCATGCAGGACTCCTTAGAGCTCATCCATTGGTTCAATCCCGCACTCCAACCTTGAGTCATGACATCTCCTGTTTACACATCACTCCAATAGCTAGATGACAGCTGAGGCACGCCCCGCGGCCATCACTTTCATTCATCAACGAGTGCGTCATCTGCACACCTGTGTCAACATCTGTCATTCGTTATTATAGAAAAGAAAGAAAGGTATTTCGAGCTTCACGGATACACAACCCACAATACATAAAATATTCAGATAAGGAAATGTTATTCCTTTCTAATTCAGGGCAGATGTCTTCTAGGAACCTGACACCTCCCACCTTAGCGGAAAATATGCCTCTTAGGGGCTAATTTTCCCCAAACATATAATAATATTACGGAAGAGTTCAATAGTCTCTTTGCAGATTTCTTCATTCTAAATATTACATAGGCATTTTCAGGTGTCTGAACATTCTCTACTGACATCTCTACTGAACCTTATACTAATACTACTATTGCATAAACAATACACATGCTCATTTACTATTATAAACACAAAACTTAAAAAAAAATATTTACACACACACACAAAAAAAATTAGACATGTGATGACATCCTTTAAGGTTGTCTACTATTTTGACATTGATACTGATGGGCTAGTAACTGGTTGTTCTTCCCAGCTCTTTCTCTGTAGCCTCGAAATTGCATCAGCATTAAAATGTTGAACTCCGGGACGATGAGAAATGCTCAGGTTCCAGCGTTGCAAGGCTAGAGCCCACCTAGTGAGTTTGGGCGACCTTGGGGTTGTTTCCGTGAGAAATTTTAATGGATTATGATCGGTAATGACCTCAATTTGAGATCCATAAGTCCACTTTTCAAACTTCCGCAACCCGAAGAGAACACTCCAAGCCTCTTTCTCTATACTCGGCCAAGCACGCTGAGCCCCTGACAATTTCTGACTGGCAAAAGCTATAGGTTTAAACTGACCTTTTTCATCTTTTTGAGTAAGACAACATCCTACTGCAAGGTCGGAAGCATCGGCGTGAAGCTGATATTCCCGGCCTACGATAGGTGTAGCCAAACTCGTCACTTTACACAACTCATCTTTAAGAGTATTAAATGCTTTTTCTGCCCTTTCATCCCATGGTACAGTATTTTTGACATTTCCTTTGGTTATTTCGGTTAAAGGTATAGCTATCTCAGCATAATTTGGAATATAAGATCGGTAGAATCCCATTAATCCCAAAACTGATCTAACTTCCTTTTTAGTCTTTGGTCTCTTTAAGTCCCTTATTGCTCCGATTTTCTCCTCATCAGGTGCATGAGTTCCACCCCCAATAACATGACCTAAAAACTTAGTCAATTTCTCTCCAAATTTACATTTGTCTAGTCTAATCGTAAAATTTCTATTTTTCAACTCTTCAATGACAGCACTGACATGCTCACAATGCTCTTCCCAGGTATCGGAGAAAATGATGACATCATCAATATATGCTTCTGCATACCTCCGATGACCTTGGAGAACCTCATTCATGTCTTTTTGAAACGTAGCAGCAGCCCCTGATAATCCAAAAGGCATTGTACGCCACTGATAAGTTCCGTTATGTGTCGTAAAAGCTGTCAGCGGTTTACAATCCTCAGCCATTTTAATTTGCCAATAACCCCTCAATAAATCTATTGAAGATAAATATCTAGCCGCCCCTGCGGTATACATAATTTCTTGGGAATCTTTCATCGGGAAGGTGGGAACCTGCGTTACAGAATTTAAAGCTCTGTAATCAATACACATTCTGACAGTTGCATCTTTTTTCGCAACGCAAACAACTGGATGGCTAATTTCAGCATTCGACGGTTCGATTATATTTAATTCTAATAAATCCTGAATCTGCCTATCCACTTCCTTTTTATAAGCTACCGGCACGCTATATAACTTTGGTTTTTTCCTTTCTACACCCGGTTTCAGATCAATACGATGTTCCCCTACTTCCGCTGGTCGTACAGGACCCATAAACACTTCTTTATTTTCCCTCAAAATGGACTTTAAATCTTTGACTTGACTATTAGATAGCCCTTTTATTTCAAAACTCTCAATATCCCGTTCTATCTCTTGATCCCGGTTCAAAATAGGAATTTCCCCAACTTCTCCAAATTCCTCATCACCTTCGAAAACAATATTAACTATATTACATTTAGCGATAAATTCTCTTATCTTATTTTGGTGCACATGCTTCCTACTCCCGTCGGCTAACTCAACAATAAACGAATGCTGGTTTCGTTTTTCTACAATAGTTGCCGGCCCTTGCCACCTAGAATATAACTTATTACTCGAATCGGGGATTAACAGTATAACTTTATCGCCTACCTCAAACGTTTTTTCTTTTGACCTTAAATTATAATGATACGCCATTCTATTTTGTTGAACCTCAGACGACAATTTTGCCTCATTTGCGGCTCTTTCTAAGCGGTTCTTAAGTTTATCCAAGTACTCATGAATCGGCGTAGTATCTAACTGCGCTCCCTTATATTCTCCTGCCCATGACGACTTAAGAATCGATAACGCACCCTCCGGCGCTCTACCATATAATAACTGGAAAGGTGCGATTCCCGTCGTAGAATTTGGGACTTCCCTATACGCCCATAATATAAATGGTATTTGTTCATGCCATTTTTTTCCTTCTTCCCTAATCGTATGATGTAGCATACGTTTAAGAGTCTGATTAAATCGTTCCACAAGTCCGTTGGACTGTGGATACTGTGGAGTCGAAAATCTTGGACTAGCAACTAACCTTTTCTCAAATTCTTTCGTTAAGTCGGCAGTAAAATTGGTTCCATTGTCGCAGGCAATTACATTAGGAATTCCTGTTCTCATAAATATTTGAAGTAACGCCTCACACGCGGTTTTAGCATTTAAACTTTTTAGAGGGATCGCATCCGCCCATCTGGTATGCTGATCAATTAAAGTCAGTATATACCGATGCCCTTGTGAACTTTTAGGATCAATAGGCCCAATTAAATCAACATTAACAACCTGAAATGGAAGTTCCGGCCGCGACACTGGGGAAATAGGAGCTCTATCATTTACTTTAACCCCTCTAGTCAATTGGCACTCTAAACATGATTCACAAAACTGTTTAGCTTCTTTTGCCATTCCCTCCCAATAAAAAGAATACCTTATTCTTTGCAACGTTTTCTTGGCTGCATGATGCCCTCCAAATACCGATGAATGCGCTAATTTTAAGATTTCTTCCCTTCTTACCTTGGGTACTACTAATTGCGCTATAGTTTCGCCTAACAATTTCTCTTTATAATACAATAATCCGTTTACAATATAATAATCCCCTTTTTCCTTTTTAGCTAATTCCCAAGCTTTCTCTAATTCTTTACATTCCAACTGGGATTTCTTAAACATATCTGAGTTACTAACAATAGATTCTTTATTTTCCTCCGTTTCAGTTTTTTCTGGATCCTGACTTTGTACATTTTGCGATCTCGCGTCTATTACGTAAACATTACAGCTATCGTTACTTACATCTTCCTTTTCATTCGAGTTATCAATAATAATTTCGGAACTTTTTAATTCTTCGGACTCTATCAATGGCTCCTCAAGATTGACACCTGACAACTCATTAATCACCTCGGGATGTAAAATTACTTGCTCATTAATATTATCAGTTACTGCGCAAAGTACTTTCTGATGAATAATATTAGTTTGCCCGAATTGCGGAATAGCTAGCGGTAGTTTAACTAACAGTGATTTAACAGCTTCACCAAATAACCCTTGTAAATAAATACTACCCGCTCCCTTTAATTTCTCTTCCGGTACTAAATCTTTATGAACAACACTAATCTCACATCCAGAATCAACCAATCCCTTTGCTTTTTGCCCATTAACACTAACTTCAATTTTTTCAAGTTTATTTAATTTCTCACCAATAACATTAGTTTTCTGCTCGGCCTTTGCCGATATTCTAGCCACAATAGCCCCATTAGGTAACTCTTGATTTTCTTTCACCATAATCTTATGAACACCTGCTTTCTGGTTTCGCCCTTTATTGCCATTATTAGTTCCCTCATTACCCACTTTATTACAAAAACGTTGGTAATGACCTCTCAAACCACACTTAAAACATTTAGGCCCTGAAGCATCATTCGTCTTCTTAAACTCTGTTTTCCTATCCGGAAAAGAATTACACTCATTACTACCATTTTGCCTCCAACTACCACTAAATTTATTATCCTCCCTCGGTCTCATTTTTTCATTGTTTACGTACTTATCTTTACCTTTAAAGCTTTTATGCGTAACCGCATAAGACTTATGTTTAGCATCAAAATAATTATCACACTCTTTAGCAATTTTAGGAGCTTCTAACCATTTACCCTGGTGAGTTAAACTAATATATGCTGCAGTATCCTCATCTAGCGTACTCATTAGCTTATCAGTAACTATTAACTGGGTGACCTTTTCATAAGTGTCCGCACCTCTAATTTTACAATAATTTTCCCACGTAGCTATTAAACGCGATACAAATAATACATGGGTTTCGTTCGGATTTCTCCTAGCTTTCCGGAAATTTTCTAAACATGCCCTCGGGGTTGGCTCATGTTCCCTTAGGACTAACTCCTTTAATTCCTCATAATTCTCCATTTGTTCCTTAGTGGTATAAATTAACAAATTATCCGCCTTATCTCCTAACATATTTAGTAGAATTTCGGCCTGCTGGTTTTCCGGTACATCTTTAGTTTGGAATGCCCTTTCTAAACTGTTGAAAAATAAATTCCATCCCTCAGTCCCTCCTGGTACTTTGATAGATAGAGTTTTAACACTTTTGATCAATTTTTCGATGTTACTTTCATTACTAGATTCCCTAGATCCATTAGAGTTATTTGCTGAACCTTGAACTCTGAGCCTTTCCATTTCTAATTCATGTCCCATCCTCAATTTCTCCATTTCTAACTTTTCCTGTTTTTCTAACTTTTCGAGTTCTAACTTTTCGCGTTCTAATTTTTCCTGTTTTTCTAACTTTTCGCGTTCTAATTTTTCCTGTTTTTCTAACTTTTCGCGCTCTAATTTTTCCTGTTTTTCTTCACGCTGTAACCTTTCCTGTTTTTCTAACTTTTCGCGTTCTAATTTTTCTTGTTCTAATCGTTCTGCAACAATAGCGTCAGATAATTCCTTAATAACCCCCTCGTCATACTCATCACTGTCCATTATCTTTTTCTTAAGCTGAATTCTGGTATCATCTTCCGCGAATTCAACACCCAATTCTTCAGCTATCACCTGAAGATCAACCTTTTTTAGTTTCAATAAGAAAGCCATACCTTCACCGATTGTTATAACCACCCCACAAGAATAGTTAAACCTACCAACTTAATATTTCCGAAATTTCTAACTTAGTACAGATATTTCTCCACTTATTAAACTAATTAATACCCTTCAGATAATCAATACATTTCATTTCTAATTAACCTACTGAATACTCTAATTTTTCTCAACCATTGATATCACACAATTTACTTCCAATAAAACAAAAAAGTAAAACAATAATTCGATTTGACTGCTATGCAATATAGATTCCAATATATACACTTAGATAACAACATACAATTTATATAATAATACTGATACGTTGAAATTGAATAGAAGTATTGATGTCAATCAAAAAATCCACATAAAGAAAAATTGAAACACATGCATACATAAATTTCTACAATTATCCTCACTAAAAATATTTCCGAATTCAATATTGGTTCTCACACTTAAAACAAATATACCGAAAATCTTCACTTTTATTTTTACTCACTATGGCTCTCTTTTGAGCCTTTTTTTTTTCCACTATGGCTCTCTTTTGGGCCTTTTTTTTCCACTATGGCTCTCTTTTGAGCCTTTTTTTCCTTCACTATGGCTCTCTTTTGAGCCTTTTTTTTCACTATGGCTCTCTTTTGAGCCTTTTTTTTTTCCTCACTAGTATTGGCCAATTAAAATTTTCATTTGCTTAGAATTTTGATAATGCAACTCTTAAAATTTAAACAGTATTGCTTCATTTAACAATTACTTTAACAATAATTTAGATTTAATGCATTAATTTAGTTCACTAATATCATTATAAATAGCATACCATTATCATCTCAAATTATTATGACCTTTCTTTAAAACAATAGCAATATAGTTACTAATTCTTTACACCTATCTGAACACAATTATTTCATTGCACATAAATTACATAGACAATTTACTTAAATTACTATTAATTATACAACAATACAATTTGGTTCGAGATGTCAGAAGAAAGATATGATCAAAACACCTTACCTTATACTTTCTTTGCTGGATTACTTTTCTAATCACAGGTAGCTCCACGATGTAGCGGTAATATGGCACAACAGTTCAGTTTAGTTCTTTCTAATAAAGATACGCACAACACTTTAGTCCACACTAGACGATATGGCACGATACTTTATCACACACTCGACGATACGGCACGACACTTTAGCATACAATCGACGATCCGGCACGATGCTTTAGTACATACTCGACGATATGGCACGACCACACAAGAATTCCACTGGATACTCTGGCATTAACAGACTGCAACACGGCTCGCTGGTCACTGGTTTCAGGCGATTCTATCCCGACGCTGCCAACAATTTGTCGGACGCTCCTCTCAGTCCACAAAACATCGAAGAATGTCCTAGGTAGTTTTAGCTGCCACCACCGATATTAATGGGTGATATCGGTCACCTGCTGTGAGGATTGGGTAAAATAACACTGACGCTGTTAATGAACTGAACTAACAGTTTATTTAAGATATAGATATGTACACAAGAAACAATATTTACAACTATCTACAATTACAACTCGGATATAGATGATCCGGTTCAACATTAAATTAACTACACTAAACGTTGGTTGTGTACCGTTCAGCTTACACTTTCTTCCTCACACTCAACGCACGTTCGATACGCTTTATCAGAGATTACTGCAGAATCTCAATACACAAGGGTACTAGGCCTCACTTCTCGGCCTATAACACTATCCACCGGGACGCCTTGTCCCACACTCAAAATATACACTATCCAACAGGACCACAAATCCTGAGCGACCTATCCGTCTCAACGCCAAGCGAGAACTGTCTCCAACCTCTCAGTCCAGAGTTGACCTTCAGAGATCTTCCTTCCCCCATGCAGGACTCCTTAGAGCTCATCCATTGGTTCAATCCCGCACTCCAACCTTGAGTCATGACATCTCCTGTTTACACATCACTCCAATAGCTAGATGACAGCTGAGGCACGCCCCGCGGCCATCACTTTCATTCATCAACGAGTGCGTCATCTGCACACCTGTGTCAACATCTGTCATTCGTTATTATAGAAAAGAAAGAAAGGTATTTCGAGCTTCACGGATACACAACCCACAATACATAAAATATTCAGATAAGGAAATGTTATTCCTTTCTAATTCAGGGCAGATGTCTTCTAGGAACCTGACACCAAGCATTTCTATTAATGATATTGAAAGTATGATTACAATGTTTGAAGGTACTCAAGTACAAAATATTAATAAATGGATTGCCGATTTTGAAGATATTGTTTCATTATTTAACGTTAGTGATTTCCACAAATTGATTTTGGCTAAACGCCGTATGACAGGCAAAGCAAAATTATTTCTTGAAAGTGAAACAAATATTAATTCGTGGTCTAAATTAAAAGCCCTACTCATATCTGAATTTGGTCAAACGTGCAATTCAGCTGAATTACACGAATTGCTGTCCAAAAGAAAAATTAGACCACATGAATCGTTAGATGAATATTTTTTAAATATGAAACAATTATGCTCAAAAGGCAATATTGAAGATGCTGCCCTTATTCAGTATGTAATAAATGGAATTAATGACCCCATTTCTAAAAAATCTTTTTTGTATGGTTGTCCCAATATTGCTGAATTTAAACAAAAATTAAAGATTTATGAAAAAATAAGATCGGAGTATGAAAATGCAAAATTTCATAAATATGAAGGAGCTAAGCCTAAAATTAAATCCGAAGTTGAAGTTAAGAACAAATTTAAACCTGTAAAGCCAAGTATGCGTTGTTTTAATTGTGGCGGGAATAATCATAAGAGTATTAACTGTGTAAATAAAGATAAAGGGCCGCTTTGTTTTGCTTGTAACGCTTATGGTCATAAATCATTTCAATGTAATAAATCTAAAGATACAAGTGTTAAAAATGCTCAGTCACAAGTAAACATTATTACATCCCAAGATTTAATTCTGAAAGAGATAAAGCTTTATTCTTTGCGTTTAATCTCTTTAATAGATACTGGTAGCCAAAAGACTTTGTTAAAGAAAAGTATTTATGATAATTTGAAGAACTTTGTAGAATTAAATCCTACGAGTATCTCTTTGACCGGTCTAGGAAAAGCCTCAATTAAACCAGAAGGTTGTTTCAATTCAGAAATCGAAGTAGATGGTTCAAAATTTAAAGTTACTATTTTTGTCGTTAAGGACAGTTGCATTAATTTCGATTTAATTATTGGCACTGATGTTATTCATCAAGGTACATTAACTATTTCTGAAAATAAAGTGAAACTGTTTAAAGCTGAAGTTCAGTCTAATGACTTTTTAGTTAATATTGTAAATGTTTTGGATGAGCCTAAAATTGATTTAACTCACATTGCTGACAAAAAATTACGTTCAGAGTTATACTCTTTAATTGAAAATTATGTACCAATTAAAACTAAAACAGTAGATGTTAAAATGAAAATTAATTTAACTGACGAAATCCCAGTTTGTTCTTCTCCTCGAAGATTACCGCCATGCGAGAAAAAAATAGTCGAAAACCAAATTGAGGAGTGGCTAGCTCAGGGAATAATTCGAGAAAGTTCTTCTAATTTTTCTTCGCCGGTTGTGTTAGTCAAGAAAAAAGATAACACAATGAGACTTTGTGTTGATTACAGATGTCTTAACAAAAAGACAGTACGTGAGCTTGCCCTTGCCAGTTATTGATGATGTAATAGACTAATTACATTCTGCCGAAGTATTTACCACCATAGATTTGAAAAACGGTTTCTTTCATGTAGATGTTGAAGAAGACTCGCGGAAATACACCTCGTTTGTTACTCATGAAGGACAATACGAATTTTTGAAATGTCCATTCGGGTTGATCAATAGCCCTAGTGTTTTTCAAAAGTATATTTATAATGTATTTCGAAACCTATTAAAAGATCACATTGTTGTCATTTATATGGATGATTTAATAATACCTGCTAAAAACGAAGCTGAAGGTCTAGAAAAATTAAAACTTGTACTCGAAACTGCATCGGAATATGGATTAGAATTAAATCTTAAAAAATGCAATTTTTTGAAGCGTGAAATTGATTTCTTGGGGTATAGAATCATAAATGATAAATTGTATCCCTCTCCACTGAAGACTAAGGCAGTAATAAATTTTCCCGAACCAAAGTGTACCAAAGATGTTCAAAGTTATTTAGGATTGACAGGATACTTTCGAAAATTTATAAGAAATTATTCGGTTATAGCTAAACCGTTAAGTGACCTGCTAAGAAAAGATTCAAAATTTAAATTCGATATAGAAGAACAAAGAGCTTTTAATGAACTCAAACGTATTTTGTCGTCAGAACCAGTACTTTTAATTTACAATCCCAAAAGTGCGACCGAAATCCATTGTGATGCCAGTATTGATGGCTACGGAGCTGTTTTAATGCAACAATCTCCAGTAGATTATCAATTTCATCCAGTTTATTTCGCAAGTAAAAAAACCACCGAAGCTGAACGGAAGTACACTAGTTACGAATTAGAAGTTTTAGCTGTAATTGAAGCCCTGAAAAAGTTTAGAGTATATGTGCTAGGTATCCCATTTAAAATTGTAACCGATTGTAATGCATTTAAAATGACTATGGATAAAAAAGAAATGAGTACAAAAATAGCTAGATGGGCAATAATGTTATCCGATTTTGATTATGTTATTGAACATAGACAGGGTAGCAGTATGAGACATGTCGATGCATTAAGTAGGTATCCTATTTGTATGGTAATCCAAGATAGCTTAACTTTAAAAATTATCCAAGCTCAAGAAACCGATGACCATATGAAAACAATAAATGAAATCCTAAAGGTGAAATCTTATGATGATTATCTAGTTAAAAATGATGTTCTTTATAAATGTGTTAATGGTAATGATTTATTAGTTGTACCGGAAGACATGCAAATGAATATAATCAAGGCCGCTCACGAAAAAGGTCATTACGCAGTTGCAAGAACAGATAAAAGTTTAGAAAATGATTTTTACATCCCTAAAGTTAAACAAAAAATTGAGAAATGTATAGCAAATTGTGTTCCCTGTATTTTAGTTAATAGAAAATGTGGTAAACAAGAAGGCTTACTTCACCCAATAGAAAAAGAAGAAACTCCATTACATACGTACCATGTTGATCACTTAGGTCCATTAGAAAGCACTAATAAAAATTACAAACATATCCTTTCGGTCATTGACGCATTCACAAAATTTGTTTGGTTGTATCCCACAAAATCTACCGATGCTGCCGAAGTAATTTCTAAATTAGAAATCCAAAAATCTATCTTTGGAAATCCAGTTCGAATTATATCAGATAAAGGTCCTGCATTTACCTCTAAAGCTTTTGAAGATTATTGCATCAATGAAAATATTAAACATATCCCGATTACCACTGGATTACCCAGGTCTAACGGCCAAGTTGAGCGTCTAAATTCTGTCATAATATCTGTTCTGTCTAAATTGTCTGTCGATAATCCTAAAAAATGGTATACACATGTAAGCAACGTCCAACAGGTGATAAATTCGACTTTTCAGAGAAGTATAAGCACAACTCCTTTTGAATTGATGTTTGGTACTAAAATGAAACTAAAAAATAACATTGAAATTACTAGTCTTCTGAATGCTGAAATACAATCTGATTTTACAAATAATCGCGAAGATATGAGAAAAAATGCTAAAAAACAGATTTTAAAAGTCCAAGAAGAGAACCGTAAAACTTACAACCTCAGACGAAAGAAAGCTAACAAATTTAAGATTAATGATGTGGTTGCTATAAAACGCACACAACAAGGTCCAGGTTTGAAGTTAAAACCAAAATATTTAGGTCCGTACAAAGTCATAAAAGTAAAAAATAATGACACCTACGATGTAAAGAAACTTGGATTCAACGAAGGACCCATGGTCACCAGTACATGTGCAGAGTACATGAAGCCGTGGACGGACGAAGCTTGAAAAAAAAAAGAATTTCACCGATTGTGACACTATACCAACTATGACAAACCTCTGGACTGACAACTAATAGAATTTTAACTTTATTATCGAAAAGACGAAAAGATGTAAGGTAAAAGAAGATGAAAAGACGTATGAAAGATGACGAAAAGACGTAAGATAAAAGAAGACGGAAGACGTAAGAAACAAAAGACGAAAAGACGTAAGGTAATAGAAGATGAAAAGACGTATGAAAGAAGAAGACGAAAAGATGTAAGATAAAAGAAGATGAAAGGACGTAAGAAAGAGAAAACGAAAAGACGCGAAAAAAAATATATGAATTTTTTCAAGAAATAATCTAAGCTTTGATAAACAATTTGAATAATGACTTCTTTTTTTCAATTAAGACTTTGGATGCTGCTGTGTTTTTCTTCTTCTTTATCTTTCCAGATGATCCAACTGCTGCTGCCTCCAAAGGGACGAGCATTCGAGGACGAAAGCCTAGTCAGGACGGCCGTTGTGGGAGCGATTCTTTCTCCAACTGCCAAGTATCATGTCTTGTAAGGTTCTTCATATCGCAACTCTTATAGAAAAGGTCTTTAGAAAGCAGACGATTTTCTGAAAAAACTCCATTCAGACGAAAAGCCGAAGAAAAAAGAAATGAACGGAAGAGATCGTTGGATGGAATGTGGGGAGAGTTGGTGTTGACTTTAGAAGAATGTTGATTAAGATGACGCGATTAAGATGTTTTAATTAAAGTTTCCTTTTGAATGTTCGAATTGTAAATATTAATATGTAAATATCTTTTTTGTAAATATTAACGTTTAATATAAGTCATTTAAAAGTTTAAAAACGGTGTCAGAATTTAATTTACCTCCGAGTTTATTTACTTATGTGTTCGAAAGAACTTTTATAAGAAGAATCTCCATATATATAGGAATGTAAATTCTTTATTTTTACTCCAGAAAAGTATCAGACACTGTGATACGAGTACGTAATCCTTTAACATTCGCTAGTTTTGATTGTTCCAGAAACCAGACATAAAAAATGCAGAACACCTGAATATTCGCGAATACTTTGCACTGCTTTTTAAAGCTTTAACGGGCAAATTAATTTTTTGGCTAAACAGTTGAAAAGATTCACTGCCATCAGAATTTGTAAAATGTATATATATATTTTAAAATAGAAAAGAAAACATTGCCGCCAGGTTATTTTTAATACAAATTATCTCACTAAAAATTCCGGTGCGAATTAAGCAGTTTTAATAAAAATTAAGCGGTAATCAAAATACTTTGCTCCATAAAGGATTTAAAAAAGAAAAATCTTTTGCATACGCGTTGGCAGACATTTGCAAGAAAAGCAAATACAAATGGATTTTTTTAAAAGAGTAGAACGAATAGAATATAAAGTTAGTCATATGTGTCAGCTTTGCGATCGCTATTTTGGTATTTACAGAGATTTCCGTGAACCTAACACTCGCAAATGTAAAAATAGATTTGAATTACCAATGTTAAAGAACTGATACTTGAAAAAAATGTTATCAGTCATACACTGTAAAAAATGACTATTTTGCTGCATCGTCACTCCCCCGCTTTTATAGAATATCACTCTTTTTGCCAATGAGAATGCTCCACGATAACCTGAAGTAGTCGTTTTCTATAAAAGCGGTGGAGTGACGATGCAGCAAAATAGTAATATTTCTTACACTGTAAAGCAAATCGGCGAGGGTACAATAATCCTGTCAACATGACTGCAAATCTTCTATTTTTATGTTACTAAAATATTAGATACTCTGACGCCAGTATTAGTGATGCTTGATTTGAATTATCTCTTGTATAAAATTGTTCTAACTGACCCTATACTGTAAAAAATAAGACTATTTTGCTGCATCGTCATTCCCCCATTTTTATAGAATATCACTCTCCTGGCCAATGAGAATGCTCCATAATAACCTGAAATAGTCGTTTTCTATAAAAGCGGTGGAGTGACGATGCAGCAAAACAGTCATATTTTTTACAGTGTACCGCTAGTATTAACTAGTCGGAAATGCTAATCCTAAAGCTTTTGCTTATGTATTTTCAAATCCTTTTTGAAGAGTTCCGACACTTCAGAAAATTTTTCCAGGTGCAACTATTTTTTTAAAGGAAAATTCGCTTAATTTAAACTCGCTAAGTTTCGCCTATTTTCAGGTGGATGCTTCTTTTCAACCTCTTAACTGATTTGCCCGTACGTCGTATAGTCAAGAAGAGTTTACTTGATCCATCCCTTAAAGCTTTTTCACACCACTAAACATCTTAAATGCAATTTGATACTATTTAATGGCGCTAATGAGACTGGGCCCAGTTTTCGTTTACTGACTAATCTAGATACAACCTGAATATTTATTCTAAACGTTCTAATTTGGAGAGAGAAAGAGACACGTACGTAACTTGGCTTTCCTTGTCCGCAAACTATCCCGTTTTCGCGACCGCGGTTTATTGGTTTGGGGTTAATCATGACTAATGGCCTCACCAAGCTATATATTGTTTAAGGAAATTCTATACCTGCTTGATAATACTTAGAGGAGATAAAAGACTGTTTAGGTTTGTTGTTGGATCAGAATTTCTGTTAACCCTTTGAGAGGCAAAGCACTTCGATTCTAAAAGAAAACTGAAATGATTGAATGAAACAAGAATTTTAAAACAAATTTACTTCAAAATATGTAATATTTTCTTCGCATACTTCCTAGAATTAAAGAATTTGCAAGTATTCTAGAATACTTAGAAACTGTGGCCACCTTACATTCACACCGACATCAGCAAGATTGAGCATGTGTGAGATGCCTTAGGGTGCCTACTTTCAGCTCGCTAAATTTCTCCCCGAACACTTTAATAGCTGAAAAATGAACTTTTAGAAGATTGGCGTGCAATTCCACAAGACTTGACCAACACATTTGTAAAGGTAATGAAATCAAGATGTGAGGTATGCGTATCTCTCCTAGTTGATCATGCACCATATTAAAGAAAAAAATTATTTTCGATAAGAGGCGAATAAATTTCTCCACCAATTTCTAGTTTTCATAAATTTCGTTTTAATTTCAGTATTTTAAGAATAATCAACTGCGAAAAACCGTGATTTATATTTACTCTTTCTAGGGCAAATTACTTTAGTTGCTGAAATTTTGAAATGATTGAATGAACTACCGTTTTATGAACAAATTTGTTCCAAAATAAGTAAAAGTTGTTTCTTCGTAAACATTACAAATGCGAAATTTTATTTAAAATTTCTGATGCTATTGTGGCATTTGGTAATTATAATTAAATGGTACCCACACTTTTCATTGCTTTATAGAAGGTTACGAATGCTTTTATACAGATTTCTAATAATATTTTTTCATTACGCATCAGTTACGTTTTATTTCTGCCAATATCCTGTAGTTTTGTTAATCAGTGTATTTTGATATGAACTGTACGATTAATAAAACTCAATAAATCTTGTTTTACTAGCAGCGCAAAAATGTATCTGAATCCCGGCTTAAATCTGAAAATTTTTAATAAAATTTATCGACGATAGATTTCTTTTCGAGTATTCGGATTTCTACCTTCTCCCTGAGAGACTGCTGTATTTGAATTCGCCCTTCTTTTTTTCCCGCTCAGGGAGGCAACAAATAAGAGAAAAAGCAGTCATAAAAAAGGCACATTACCGATATTTTCTGAGAGATAAATTGTTATTATTTAATCGCTTGGTTAAATAATGTAATTTTTTCTACAAGAAAATACTGACATTATTTCTATTCTTTGTCTAATATTTTTCATCATGTGTTGTCTTCCTGTCTTGATAAATTTGCACACAAAACATGGTTAGGCAGTGTTGTTGTCCAAATTGCAGTTTAACCTATTGAGAACGAGCGCCCATTATACGTGCCGCATAGGTACTCAGAATACTTGATTAGTGTCACCAATAATTTTTTACTGTGAAATTTGACTTATTTAATCTGAGCATTTTTGCGATTCATCTAAACAAAAATTTCTGCTTTAAAAAAAATCGGGGATAAAACATTAAAAAGACGCTTGTTCCTAAAAGGTTAAGTACTTTTGAATGTCACTAACCTTTTAACATAGAATTGATTTTTTGTTGCAAACTGAAATAAACAAATATCACACTAAAGATTAAAATATATTTTTAAATTTTTTGGCGGATTTTGTTTCGATGGGCCATGGAATTTTACGACCAAGAAATTCTTCGATATCAGCATTTTCTTCTAGAAAGTTTCTGATTGAATAATACGAAATTTTCTGCTTTTTAATTACATTTATTTTTTTGTAAAGAAATGCTGGTATTGCACCTAGAAATAACGGTATCTTTACGAAACACGTATTTTCTTGATATTTATGTTTGCAAATAACTTACGAGTTAGAGTTGTTTGAATTATTCAAAAAATTTACATTTGCAGCCATCTGGTAGTGAAAATATGAAATGTTTATGTATCTCGCAGGTTTATGTCATGCCAGAAGATTTGATACAGGGTGTGTAATGTTGCTTGGCATTGAATATTTATATTTCCAAATACTAATTCGAATAGCTTTATTTAATAAAAAAGTCTGAGGGGATAGGGGAAAGGAAATTTGCTACTTATTTCATAAAGGAAAATTTACTATTCAAAAATAGTCGAATAGTAATGTAAGTAATCTGCACACTCTGAAATATTCAGATCTATATTTTTAAAAGTTTACAAAAATCAAAAAAAATCGAATCAAGTTAAAATGTTTCCTTACTCTAAAGTTTAGAGTTTTAAAGGAAAGGAGAAATAATAAGAAAAGTAAAATAATATGTAAGATAATTAATTTTATTCTTCAACATTTAGTAGTCTTTATATTATATTATTTTTGTTCTTAAAATCTGAAACAACTTTCGTTTATAGTTTGTTTAAATCCTTTATATATTTCTTAAACTGTATTATTATCCCGAATTCAATGACTATTTTTAGATAGCTCTAAACTCAGATAATAAAATAGAACCTGTTATTGTAATCCGATCTACTGGTCTTTAAATATATTTTAGATATTGTATAAAGAGACACTTAATATTTAACCCGTTCAAGACAAAGTACTTCTATTACTAAAAGGGAGACATCATTTAATCAAATTATAGACCACAGACAAACTGATCTGAAAAGAAATTCTTTTTTTCGTATCTATATTCTAGGTTATAAAGGACAAGCATGTC
Organism: Maratus speculifer; assembly: GCA_964019185.1. Taxonomy (NCBI): domain Eukaryota; kingdom Metazoa; phylum Arthropoda; class Arachnida; order Araneae; family Salticidae; genus Maratus; species Maratus speculifer. The sequence goes on along the minus strand of OZ025292.1, from coordinate 54,528,511 downwards.
CGTGCGTAACTCTGACGTCATTTTCACGGTGGCAATAGCAGGAGGTTAAATTTAACTTTTAGACCATTTTTTAAATTTAAAATTACTACACTTTTTCAATTTTTACAACATCAAATAGGGGGGGGAAATGTACTTTTAAATGCAAATTATTTGAAAACTAGATCGCAATTTATTTTAAAACTGCATCGCAATTTACTCAATTTATATTATTTCGTTTTTGAATTAATTTCCAAGTATGAAGTTTTTCCGAATTTATTTACTTCTGTCTCATGCAGACGATTACGAAACATAATATTTTTTGTATTTAAATTACATTTCCGCTTATATACTACCTCTGACAATAAAGTTCGGTGAATGAATTCAGAACATTCGATCTGGCAACACTGGGGAAACAAAACGCTGCACCTGAATAGAGACAAGTGTTGACCATCTTCCCCCACCGTTGTTCAGTTGAGCGTCGTTTATGTTCTGTGTAAGGCGTGCTTTACGAACTTAAGAACTGCTTCTTCAATGTGTTGTTCTTAGCCTTTCTACCCTGTTAAAATTTTACACAAACTTGATTAAAATATTTCACACCAGAATTTTTATTTAAATCCATTTAACATACTTATTTAACTTAAATCATTGTGTTATTTATTTAATTTACTTTATGAAAATTTTTCTGGTTTGAATCGAATGAAACGCATTATAGGACTGGGTCGATTAGACCCATTCAGGGTAGGAAGGTTAACTGAGTACAGGAAAATGAACGAACAAAAGATCAGTTTAAGTTTTGGTTTTAAGTTTTGCAAGACATTGAAAGGAATTCATGAGGGATAGAGCAAACTGAACATCCACCATACTCGCCAGATCTCAATCCTCCAGACTTATTTCTATTTTTACGACTCAAAATCCCTTTGAAAGAGATTTGACCATATTGCTGACATCCAACGAAACGTGACGAAGCTTTTGAACTTCATCCCAAAAGAAGACTTCTTGCAAATTTTCCAGGACATGCATAGCAGATCTCATCGGCGCATAGCTATGGGAGATGACTATTTCGAAGGATGATATGTTAACTTTCGTTACTATTTCATCTACATTAATGTTACAGGACTATTTACTGAACTTTATTGTCAGAGGTAGTATTTTCTCAAATTTGTTGTTTTATTGTAATAAATAAATAAATAAATAAATAAATAAATTCTACATTATCCTTCCATTATGAACATTAAAATATGGACTCCCCAGCAAAATAATCATTACAGCTTAACCCTTTAGAGACCGTATCGCGTACACAAATTTGACTTTGAATGCACCGTGTTTTATAAATGATCCCCCTTTACTTTAAATTACCAAAAAATACTCCTAAAAAAGACAAATCTTACTTTTTATGTATTAATAGTACCCAAAACAAATTTTATATGCATCTTTTGACGATACATATCGATTGCAAAAGTGTTAAAGAGTAAAATTATTTTTTTAATGAAAAACTTTAAAATATCAAAATTTTCTTATTGTTAGCAATTATGAAAAAAATGGTAAATTGAAAAAAAAAAAACATGTTAATTTACAAAAAAAATATTACATTTATTAGAATAATTGAAATAATTTCTGCCCTACTTGTTATTTTGAAGTTGCAGTAATTCATTAATCATTAAAACCTATAATCCTCCTCAACACGAAATTTACGCTATTTCCCCCATTTTGGGCTCCGATAGCGAAAAAAAAATGTGTTTGTTTGTTTACATTTTAATATTTTGTCCTCTAATAATAATTAAAATATTCCAAAGATCCGTTTCAGCCCCGAACAGTCCTCCGAATTAGATGATTTTTAAAAAAAAGAGTAGAAGTCATCGAAACGCAGAATATATATACACCCCGCTCTCAAATAATGGAAATTATCCTTTTTTTTGGAGGAGGGGGAGGTATATATTTACGCGTTAAAAGATCTAAAGTACGACTGTTATTATTTAGAAATGATTGACTGGATATAAATATATGCAAACAGAAAACTAATCTAATACATTTCTATTAATTTTTATAGAAAAAGCAGATAACGTGTCATTGAATCAACTGCCACCGCCCCCTGAATAATAGGCCTGAGCGCTAGACAAAATGACGGCTGCCAAACGCGGATTCGACATTCGCCATTTTTATGTGAACGCACAGACCTAGACATGAGGCGGTGCAACAGCCACTGTTGGTTTACGAGAAACACTATTCCAGCAAAATAGGGAAGTTTGACGTCAAAAGTTCTGGTCAATCGGATTTTTAGATTTCAAAATCTGGTTGCAAAGACCAAACTCTGTATCTGCCGAATATGCCGGATTACATCGTGTTGAACAGGGATCCGAAAAAGACGTTAAACACAAAAGCTACGCATTTTTTCCCTTAGAATCTGAATCTGTAGTAAAAAATGAAGGTTATCATTCACGATTTGAAAATTGGACCTTCTCTGGCCCTCATCGATCGGTTGAGGGGGTTAAATTTGGCATAACTTGGCTTTAAAAAAATAATTAACACGTATAATACTAAGGTTCGTACACTCCTTGGAATTTACAAGGACTCTCGCACCACTATTAAAAATAAGGAAATTTACATTTAATTTTTAAACCCCAACATCCGTAATCCCCACCTTCATTCACAGATTTTACGATATTTTTCTGCAGTGAAACACTTCGAAAATATTCTTAAAATTTAGTGGTAGACCTGTGCGAACCCTGCGGTATATTTTCGTTTATTAATCTGATGTATATTTCTGGTATTACTCGACCGCTTCCAGACTTTTTGGACACTCTGTACGTTTTTCAATATGGCCAACGTTTCCCAGAAGAAACGGGCAGAATGAAAGCAGCTTGTGGTATATACCAGCCAGCTATACTAAAGTATAGCTGGCAACCTGAATTGAACCCCGGAATAGAGCATTGTATTGGCGAATTTTGTGCGATTTTTCCGACTTTTTGCAGAATTAAGGGAAAAAATTCTGTTTTTGTTTTCGGGGGAATTTTACATTTAGATGTAATATAATAAAGTGAAGTTTGCATAAAATTTTAGAGAAAGTCGGCCTCAAGCTGGTCTAGCGAATGTTGTTTCATTTTCGAGAAGAGAGCCATAGTATTTGAAAAAGTCATCTTGATTCATCGATTGTCATAAATTTAATTTGCATAAACAAGCTAACTTTTTTTACCTTTTTTTTACATTACCTGTTGATTAAATTGGATTAGAAAATCACCCACCTTCTCCATGATTTTGAAATATTTATTGACAAAAACTTAAAGAATAGTGAAAAAATAAATACAAAACTATTAATTACTTATTTTTCTTTTGTTTTAAAAATGCGTAATTTAAAAAAAAAATATATATATATACGCCTTTGAAGTGTAAGAAAACTTTTGGGAATGAGTCACGCGGTTCGTTTTAAATCTGGAATAGACGTATCAGAATTCGATTAAAAAATATTTTGAGCATTTTATTTAAATGGAATGCAAATAGCTATAAGCGTTTCAGACGATTTTCAAAACTTGTCTGTAAATAAGCCTGAAACCAGAACCTGTCAATTAATTTTAAAGAATTCGTTTGCAAGCATTTGCTTTTAATAGTATGAAAGAGTTTTGGCTTTTTTAAATTTCACCTAAACCAGAATATTAAACACCTTGGAAGATTTAATTTTTAAATCTTTATGTTAAATTAAATGGATTAAACAAATAAAATGTGGTTAAGATGTTTTCTTAGTTTTTCCAGAAGTTTGAAACATTTGTGCTTGACACAACACATAGAAAAATAAATAAATAATATGGAATACATTAAGTAAATGTTTAATACAAAAAACATTTTTCCTATTTCTTTAATTTCTTCTGAAGTATTGGTGAAAAGAACTTTTCTTAAAAGCTATTGTCTATAGTTTTAAAAATCCTCTTTATAAAACTGCTACTATGGGAATTAAAATAGATATTTTTGAGTGACAGTAACCTTCGGCAATGAAATAGATTTTGGTGTTTTAATCTGAGATATACTCATATCTGACAGGTTTTAAAATATATTTTGAAAGTTTTATGAAATACTTTCGAATATTTCTGCTGATATTGATTTCATATCTGCAAATAAGTAGGAAGCTAAGTTGTCAGTTTAATTCAAAATAACGGCATTTGATAACAGTTTGCTTCTGAGAATGTGATTGCTGGAATGTAATTTTGAATATAATCAATCATTATCTGATACGAAAATTTTCTTTTATTACTAAAAACGAATATAAATGTTGTTAAATATTTTTTATAAAACTTGTGTAAAACTCCCTGTCTTTCTAGTGTTAAGTTTTTTGCCTATAAATATTTCAAAATCATGGAGAAAGCATGGGATGCCATAATCCAATCTAATCAACAGGTAATGTGAAAAAAAATTAGCTTATTAAAAATACGTAAATTAAATCTAGTTTAGACAATACAATGAGTCAGGATGACTTTTTTTTCAAATATTATAGTACTCTTAACGAAAATGAAACATCATTCGCTCATACAGCTTGAGACTGACTTTCTTTTAGTTAAGCCGTTCCGCCACGGCGGTCCCACTGCAGGTCCACCTTATTTTAATTCGAAATTTATTAACCAGCACCAAGAATATTTTAATAAAATTTTGCTTTTGCAATGAAAGTTATACAAAACGACGCAACAGCAAGACATTTTACATGCATAAAGTACGCTATAAACATAAAGCCCCAAAAAGGAGGTTGACGGCTCAGGATTTTTTCTTATTAAAGAAAATTGGTTTTAAATTCTGGTGTCAGTCATCCATATCATTATTTTACGAACGGATTTTGCCTGTTTTGCCTATCTCTGAAATGGTTAATAGAGTTCCTTACAACTGTAAAGTACTCAATGCTTACTACTCTTTCATCGACTAATGACAAAACGTCAGTCACTTAACTTACCTATTTAATACGCTAAGCAACACTAATAACACATATACACAACCAAAAGGCATCACTTAATCTTTTGCGATCGAAGTAGTCATTCCAGGCTAGTGTTGCAAAAGTCGGGTGTTATTAATTTATTTCAACACTTAAGCATTGAAGATGCTAAAATGCAATGAAATCCTAAAAGCATTAAATCTTTTCATTTATTGATACATACTTCCCAACCTCCCCCTATTTTCTTAAACGAAGAATAATACTTTCACCAGAAAAATTATTTAATTAATTTTTTCTTGCTTAGGCGAGGTAATTATTTGAAACCTACATTTATTAAATAAATTTTCTGGTTTAAATTAAGTTTTGTAAATTGAAATATAGCGGGAGGTTGGCAAGTATGGTTGCCAATTAACGAAATAATTTAAAGTGCGCACTCCTCCGCCATCTCATTCAACTGTGCTAAAAGCTCTGCGTTACAGTAGAAACTATCAAACATTATTCATTTTTTCCATATTGTAATTATTTTGATTTACATGCTACTTTAAAAAAAAATATATTCGTCATACATTTTATTTTCCAAAGCAAAATACATTTAAAACCATATTTAAATTATTCGAGCAAATGCACATTAAAAAGTTTATGGAAAACAATAAAGTATAAAACTATTTACACAAAAAGCTTCTATTCTCTTTATACAAATGTTCTCTTTCGAAATCGTAATTGCGGAAAGCAATAAAAAGTTTTAGAATGGTAAAATCAAACAAATCGAATTGTTGGAGTTGTAATAGATATCATTCAAATATCCATTGTACAAGAATAATAAAATATACATGAAGGAAAATGTTATAATATAGAATAAAAACATCCGTAACATATGCGGTGACATTTTGTTGAAATTGTTGTTTTGAATAAGCTTCATATTTTGCATTTCTTTAAAAGATATTTGCTTTTTGCGAATAAAATTTTGAAGAATGATTTTTTTTTCGTGATTTATTTAGATCCAAATTACTAATTAACTTTTCCCCTCATAAGTGTCAATTCGATATTAATCTTTCATAATGCATGTGTTAATTTGATATTTCGAACGTGACTTCTTTCACAGGAATAAAATTAAATATCTTTCCATTTAGAAACCTGAAATTAAATAGATAAAGATTCATGAAATAAATTTTCTGGTTCAAAAGGAAACTAACCTGGATTAAATTAAACCAGCTATTACGGAAGACCAGTTAAAAGTTGGCCGCTATGTTTCCTTCATGTGTTCGTGTTTCACTTTAAAATTTTTATTCTATTGGTACACTATTTGAAAAAAAAATTGCCATAGATTTATACTTAGATATTTTTAAAAGACATCTACCAGAAAAAAGTAAATTTTGATAGTTTTGAATACAAAAAATAGTCCACAGTCCTGTCCTGTAATCGCTATCACAATAAACGAAATGAACACCCCTTATAGCAAAAGTTCCCGATTTTTACTGGTATATGACACAGTTTTAAACGTTTCACGGGTAATATCATTCGGTTTCAACAATGCTGATGTGATTGATTGCCTCCGGATTTTACAAACAATTTATTTTCAAAATAAGTACGTGTTTTTCTTCACTTACATTATTACAATAAATTTGTCATAACCTCTATTTACTTCACTCGGAAATGACAGACAGTACATTATATGTCTGCTCCGTTATTCATTACTCCATTACCATACTAACTGTGCTCTACAAGAAATATATTACAGTAAAAACTATCAAACTTTATTCTTTTTTTACATATCGTAATTATTTGGATTTAAATCTTATTTTTCTTAAAAATTTGTTCGTTTAACATTTTGTTTTCTTAGGCAAAATACATTTAAAACAATATTTAAATTATTCTAGCATATGCGCATAAAAAGTTCACGGAAAACAATAAAATATAAAATTATTTAAACAAAACGTTTTTATTCTCTTTAGACAACGTTCCCTTTCAAAATTATAAGTGAGGAAAGCGATAAAAAGTTTTGGAATTGTAAAAATCAAACAAATCGAATTGTTCGAGTTATAACAGATGTCATTCAAATGTTCATTGTACAAGAATAGTAAAATATACATCAAGTAAAAAGTTATAAGATAAAAATAATAAAAATAAATAAAAACATCCATAACATATGCGGGGACCTTTTTTTGAAATTGTTGTTTTGAATAAACTTCACATTTTGAATTTTTTAAAAGAGATATTTGCTTTTTCGAAATTTTTTTTGAAAACTGATTTTATATTTTTCGTGATTTATTTAGATCCCAAATTACGAATTAATGTTTCCCCTCATAGGTATCAATTGATATTAATCTTTCATAATACATGCATTAATTCGACCCAGACTTAATGAATTTCGAACCAGAATGCTTTCAAAGAAATAACATTAAATATCTTTCCATTTAGTAACTTGAAATTAAATAGAAGATTCGCAAAATAATTTTCCTGGTTCGAAATTAGGTTAATCTGGATCAATTTAAACCAGGTATTACGGAAGATTAGTTCAAAGTTGGCAGCTATGTTCCTTTTATGTGTTCCTGTTTCAGTTTACTATTTTTATTCTATTGATACACTATTTTAAAAAAATTGCCATAGATTTATACTAAGATATTTTCAAAAGACATCTGCCAGAAAAATGTAAATTTTGGTATTTTTGAATATAAAAATAGTCAGCAGTCCGGTCCTGTAATCCCTACCACAATAAACGAAATGAACACCCCTTATAGCAAAGGTTCCCAATTATGATTGGTATATGACTCTGTTTTAAACCTTTCATGGTCAATATAATTCGGTTTCAAAAATGCTGATGTGATTGATTGCCACTGGAATTTACGAACAATTCATTTTCAAAATATGTATGTGTTTTTCTTCGTGTGCATTATTAGAATAAATTTGTGACAACCTCTTTATTTATTTCACTCGCAACTGACAGACAGTACATTATATGAGTCCTCCTCTTTATAACTCCATTATCATACCCAAATGTGCTACATACACTGCATTACAATAAAAATGTTTATTCTTTTTTTTACATATTATAATTATTTTACTTTACATCTTATCTTTCTTAAAAAAATATTCGTTTGTTATTTTATTTTCTTCTGCAAAATACATTTAAAACCATACTTAAATTATTCCAGTATATGCACATAAAAAGTTTACGGAAAACAACAGTAAAATATAAAATTGTTTACACAGAACGTTTTTATTCTCTTTGAATCACGTTCGCATTCAAAATCGTAAGTGCGGAAAGCAATAAAAAGTTTTAGAGTTTTAAAATCAAGGAAATCGAATTGTTGGGGCAGTAACATATGTCATTCAAATGTTCATTGTGCAAGAACAGTGAAATATACATGAAGACACATATTCTAAAATTCAATAAAAACATCTATGAGGTATGCAGTGACCTTTTGTTGAAATTGTTGTTTTGAATGAACTCTATATTTTACATTTCTTTTAAAGATAATTGCTTTTTGCAAAAAACTTTTGAGGAAGGATTCGATTTTTTCTGTGATTCATTTATATCCAAATCACAAACTAACTTTTTCCTTTTATATGTGGATTTTTCAGTTTAGTATTTTTGATTCTACTGGTCCACTATTTAAATAAATGCATAAATTTGTGCTAGGATGTGTTCACAAAACATCAGCCAGAAAAAATGTAAAATTTTGGTTTTATTGATTATATGAAAAAACATAGTCCTATGTTGTAATCCCTATCACAACAAATGTCCCATTTAACAAAGGTTTTCTAGCTTTTATTGGTTAGCGACTCAATTTTTAATCTTTCATGAAGAATTCGGTTTCTAAAATGATGAAGTGACTGATTGTCACAGGAATTTATGAACATTTTATTTTTTCTTCGTGTGCATTATGACAATAAATTTGTGATATTATCCTCAGTTACTTCGCTCGCAACTGACAGACAGTGCGTTATATGTCTCCACCTCTTTCTTCATAGCTCCATTACCATACTCAACTGCGTTACAAGCACCGTATTGCAATAAAAACGTCCATCTTTACAATCTTTTTAACCGACTTCAAGGAGTAGGTTATGATTTCGACCTGTACGTATTTCTTGTTCACTCATAAGTTCTTTAAATATGAATCGATTTCGATAATTCTTTTTTCGTTTGAAAGTATAAGATATCCATGTGGTCCCATTTTAATTTCATTGAATTCTGATAATTAGAATTTTTTAGATAAAAAAATGTAATTTTGATTTAAAAAAAAAACCAATGATTTGGCGCAAATTATCTTTCACTGTTGCAACCGTTTTCAAAACATAAGCATATTAAAACTATGCATTCATATGCGTTAGAGACAAGTTGTCGCCAAGCTTGATTCATTTTTTGAAGTCGGTTAGTATTTTTTTTTAAGCATATTTTATTATTATTACATATTATTCTAATTATTATTATTACATGATTATTCTGATTTACATCTTATCTTTCATAAAAAAAAAAAAACATATTCGTTTGATATTTTATTTTTTTAATGTAAAATACATTTAAAACAAAACTTAAATTATTTGAGCATACGCACATAAAAAGTTTACGGAAAACAATAAAATATAAAACTTTTTACACAAAAAGTTTCTTTCTTTAGAAAGCGTTCTCTCTCTGTCGGGGAAAAAATGTAAAATTTGATATTATTGAATAACAAAATCGTCACTAGTCCTGTCATGTAATCCCTATCATAATAAACATAACTTATAATAATAGTTCAATTATTCTGATTTACATCTTTCGCTTTTTAAGAATATATTCGTTTGTTATTTCATATTATTTTTCAAAATACATTTAAAACCATACTTAAAATATGCAAGTAATATGCACGTAAAAAGTTTACGGAAAACAACAAAATATAAAACTGTTTATACTAAACGTTTTTATTCTCTTTGGATAACGTTCTCATTCAAAATCGTAAGTGCGGACAGCAATAAAAATTTTATAGTTGTACAATCAAAGAAATCGAATTGTTGGGGCAGTAACACATGCCATTCAAATGTTCATTGTGCAAGAACAGTGAAATTTACATGAAGATATATATTCTAACATTCAATAAAAACATCTAGTATAACGTATGCAGTGACCTTTTGTTGAAATTGTTGTTTTGAATGAACTCCATGTTTTACATTTCTTTTAAAGATATTTGCTTTTTGCGAAAAACTTTTGAGGAAGGATTCGATATTTTCTGTGATTCATTATGAACTAACTTTTTCCTTTTATATGTCGCTTTTTCAGTTTAGTATTTTTTTTTCTACTGGTCCATTATTTAAAAAAAAATGCATAAATTTGTTCTAGGATATGTTCACAAGGTATTTGCCAGAAAAAATGTAAAATTTTGGTTTTATTGATTACATGAAAAAACATACTCCTATGCAGGGTTCTCGCTGTCCCTCGCCATTTTGCCAAATTGCGACTAAATTCTTCATTTGGCGAGTAAACAAGCAATTAGTTTCGCCAAATTGCTAGCATTCAATTTTTGCTTTTTCTTTCTTTTCTTTTTCATTTTTTATACATATGCATGCATGCATATGTTTTATATTAATAGCGGATAGCTGATATTAGTTTAATGGTAATCGTTGTCGCAGTTATAAAGACTTGGGTTATTTTAAAATATATTGAAAAGAGGGGGTACATTAAATGATTTAAAGATAATTTTTTTGGGCCACACGTCGAATCTATTTTGCTAATACTTTTTTCCTTTGGCGAATGTTTTTTATTTTTAATTCGCCAAATTACTAACGTTGGTCAAATGTCAGCGAGAACACTGCTCCAATATCGTAAGCCCTATCACAACAAATATCCCATATAACAAAGGTTTTCCAGCTTTCACTGGTACGCGACTCAATTTTTAATCTTTCAAGTAGAATTCGGTTTCTAAAATGCTGAAGTGACTGATTGTCACCGGAATTTATGAACATTTTATTTTCAAAATAAGAATATGTTTTTCTTCGCAAGCATTATTACAATAAATTTGTGATATTATCCTCAGTTACTTCGCTCGCAACTCACAGACAGTACGTTATGTGTCTCCACCTCTTCCTTCATAGCTCCATTACCATACCCAACTGCGTTACAAGCACCGTATTGCAATAAAAACGTCCATCTTTACAATCTTTTTACGTATTATAATTATCCTAATTTATATCTTATCTTTCATAAAAAACATATTCGTTTGATATTTTATTTTTGTATGTAAAATAAATTTAAAACAAAACTTAAATTATTTGAGCATACGCACATAAAAAGTTTACGGAAAACAATAAAATATAAAATTGTTTACACAAAAAGTTTTTATTTTCTTTAGAGAACATTCTTTCTCTGTCGGGGAAAATATGTAAAATTTGATATTATTGAATAAAAAAATAGTCACTAGTCCTCTCATGTAATCCCTATCATACTAAACATACCTTATAATAATAGTTCAATTATTCTGACTTACATCTTTCGCTTCTTAAAAATATATTCGTTTGTTATTTTATTTTATTTTGCAAAATACATTTAAAACCATACTTAAATTATTCGATTATATGCACATAAAAAGTTTACGGAAAACAACGATAAAATATAAAATTGTTTATACAAAACTTTTTTATTCTCTTTGGATAACGTTCGCATTCAAAATCGTAAGTGCAGAAAGCAATAAAAAGTTTTAGAGTTTTAAAATCAAGGAAATCGAATTGGGGCAGTAACAGATGTCATTCAAATGTTCATTGAGCAAGAACAGTGAAATATACATGAAGATATATATTCTAACATTCTATAAAAACATCTATAAAGTATGCGGTGACCTTTTGTTGAATTTGCTGTTCTGAATGAACTCCATATTATACATTTCTTTTAAAGATATTTGCTTTTTGCGAAAAACTTGTGAGGACGGATTCGATTTTTTTCCGTGATTCATTTACATTCCAAATTACGAGCTAACTTTTTCCCTTTATATATGGACGTTTCTCTTTAGTATTGTTTATTCTACTATTCCACTATTTGAAAAAACTGCCATAGATTTATACTTGGGTATTTTCTAAAGACATCTGCGAAAAAAGAAAAAAAAAGAGTAAATTTTGGTATTTTTTAATATAAAAATAGTCACTAGTCCTGTTCAGTAATCCTTATCACGATAAGCATCCCTTATAACAACGGTTCTCATTTTTTATTGGTTCGTGATTCAGTTTTAAACCTTTCATGGTCAAAATAATAAGGTATCAAAGAGGTGTGAAATCGACACCGAGCACTATACTAATGGTCAATTCGAACCAGAAAAATCTTTAAGAAATAAGTTATGTATAAATTGCAATGAAATGAGCTAAACAAATAAACTAAATAATTTCAAATTATTTTTCTGGTTTCAAATGTATTTTATAAATGTTTCGTAAGATTTCCCGGCGTTTTAGTATTAAACCTTTCATAGTCAAAATAATTCGGTTTCAAAAATGCTGATGTGATTGATTGCCACCGGAAGTTACGAGCAATTTATTTTGAAAAGAAGTGTATGGTTTTCTTCGTGTGCATTATGTCAGTAAATTTGTGATAACCTCCTTAGTTACTTCACTAGACTGACAGACGGTACGTTATATGTCTCAATCTCTTTTTTCATAGCTCCATTACCATACTCAACTGTGCTGCAAGGACTGTATTAGAATAAAAATCTTTATTCTTTTTTTACATATTGTAATTATTTTGCTTTACATGTTATCTTTCTTAGAAACATATTCGTTTGTTATTTTATTTTCTTTTGCAAAATATATCTAAAACCGTACTTAAATTATTCGAGCATACGCACATAAAATGTTTACGGAAAACAATAAAATATAAACTGTTTACACAAAAAGTTTTTATTTTCTTTACATGATTTTCTTTCTCCCTCTCTCGGGAAAAAGAGTAAATTTTGATATTATTGAATATAAAAATAATTACTAGTCCTGTCATGTAATCCCTATCCTAATAAACATACCTTATAATAATGGTTCAATTATTCTGATTTACATCTTTCCTTTCTTAAAAACATATTCGTTTGATATTTGATTTTCTTTTGCAAAATACATTTAAAACTGTACTTAGATTATTCGAGCATATGCACATAAAAATTTTACAGAAAACAATAACATACAAAACTGTTTACGAAAAAGTTTTTATTCTTTTTAGACAACGTTTTCTTTCAAAATCGTAAGTGCGGAAAGCAATAAGAAGTTTTAGAGTAGTAAAATCAAACAAATCGAGTTGTTGGGGCTATAACAGATGTCATTCAAATTTTCATTGTGGAAGAGCAGCGAAATATACATGAAGATAAACGCTGTAAAATATAATAAAAATATCTATAATGTATGCACCATTTGGTTGAAATTGTTGTTTTGAATGAACTTCATATTTTACATTCATTTTAAAGATAAGGTATCCTGGGGTAATGACGCCACGATAAGGTTATATCAATTTTCACGGCTTGATTTCAGATTGTATTTTTCAAACAAATATAGGATTTGATACCGCAACTCATTGTCTATCAACAGAAAAAAAGTAATTTAAGAGATATGCATTCATAAAATGTAATGGCGTGATTTCTTGAACAATGCTATTTGGCGTTACTACCCACGTATGCGGGTAATAACGCCATGCAAACAAATCTATAAAATAAGATGGATTAATCCCATGTAGGTTGACCATTTCTAAAAATACAAACTCTACACCCTTGAAATGACAAATTGTTGACAAGAAATTTTCTGAGATAGAAAATGTTTAATTTTTTGTAAAAGTGCAAGAAAAAGAAGGGTGGGGGAGGCAAAAGAATATCAGACCCTGAGCTTAAAGAAAATTATTAGAAACATTGCAAGGTTTTAACTGTGTTTATCTAAATCAGTACTTATGTCCACATATATGCATTCTATGCGATAAAAAATATTCAGTTTTTTCTGAAAGTGAAAGGAAAAAGAGAATGGGAGAGCTTCTACAGTACATAACACCCTGAGCATCTGTTTACTTAAAAAGTCCCGCTTAAATATAATTATATATAAGAAAAAACATTGCAAGGTTTTAAACTTATTTGTAGTCATATTGTAATATTTTTATCATGTGAAACTTTATAATAATTAGAGTTATGTGTAATAACTTTTTTTATTAACACTGTTATAGAAGTTTTCTAAATACTTTTTAACCCGTAAACCCCACACTAATGTGGATTAGCTCAAACTTAAATTTAAAATGTCAGTGTTATATTAAACATTCTTTAAGAAATTTGTATTTTTAATTAAGTAAATAAGATTTCCCTATTATCAATATCCCTGTGAGATCCCTTATTAAATTTTACACATGATTCATGCGGTTATATTTCCTTATCTCTATATTAGAAACAAAATTAATCTTTAACTGCTGTTAGCGCTCTCACTAAACACAGATTTATTTATTTATTTGTCAAATTTCAGATTTTAAGTTGTAGTTTCCAATTTAACTATAGGCACAACTGAAATTCTCTTCCGTTTGGAGTCCTCGTATTATTGTTAGAAATATTTAAATAGATTAAACTTAATTAAACTTAATCTTATACAAAAAGTTTAGTGCATAAATAGTACTCTATGAATTTTAATCATTGGTCGCCTTTTAATCTTTAACTAATGTTACCGGTCTCACATATAATTTCTTTTTGCAATTTTTATAGTTTAACTTGTAATTTTCAGTTTAACTACAAATACTATTGAAATTTTGCTTCATTTGGAACTTAAATAATATTACCAGACACTTTTAAATAAATGCATATTAATTATTATCGTCTTGTACAAAACGTTTAGTACAAAATACCATCCTATGAATTAATCATGCCTTTTGTTCATCCTTTGATCTTACGGTTTCACAGACCCCGTCACATTAGTTACGTTACAATTTATATCACATCAGTTAAAGATTAAATTTTGAAAATTTCGAAAAAGAGAACGCTGAGAAAGCGGACAGTTAAAATTTAGAATTCAATTGAACAATCAAAAGGGAACTTAATAGAAACCTAATTTTGAAAATGCATGAATTAGAATATCGAAAACATTTTGATATAGTTTTATTTATAAGAGTTTAAAATAGTTTTTATATTAGAATTAAAAAGGAAAGATCAGTTATGGGTATCGGACCCCCTCTTTCCCTTTAATCTAAACATTTTAACAATGACACTAATCTGTCTCATACGTTACGTAAAAAGTAAACCCCTTTTGGATGTAGTTCCGCCACTGTAAGGAATCAACCGGGGTATTAACGCTAAGGATTGGCGTTATTACTCCGATATACTTACTGCACAGTTCATATTAATCTACAAACTATCTCGCGAACATATCCAAAATCTTCTACAACATTTTGAAAATACATGAATTTACTACAAATTTAAATAGTAAACAAAATATAGTCTTCACATCACAGAATTTACCTCGCAAATTTTAGATCAAGCATTAATTTTAGTTTCTTCTAAAAGCGATAAGACCTAAAAATGGAACAAATTAACTTTAAGCTTTTGTTTGTGTTTTATATGACTCAATGTCCTTCTGCGCAGAGCCCAAAGTTGCCATTTTATGGATTATTTCATTATTATCCGTAATATTAGCACATGGCGTTATTACCTCTCCTGGCGTTATTACACCAGAACACCTTATTTGCATTTTACAAAAAACTTTTGAAGACTTATTTAATTTTTTTCGTGATTTATTTATACCCCAAATTATGAACTACCTTTTTCCTTTTTTGAATCAGTACAAGAAAAAAGTACTGGATTCGTGAAAATTTTCAAATTCCTTTTTTAGAGGAATTTACACGTTTTAGAAATTAAAGATTCCAAAAAACATGCTTTTACAACATTTTACAAAATGCGTGTCTGTAAGTCTCTGAGTCTGGCAGTCAGTCAGTATGCATGTGGGGAGATAAATTTTGTTAGCGCTCTATCTTATAAACTAATTCTCGGATTTTCACAAAACATTAGATTCAGTTTGATCTTGATATAAACTGAATCAAATTAGTTTTAGATGTATATCGCCCAACAAGAAGCGCTGCTATGTTGCCTTTTTCAAGATTTCCAAAAAAGCAATACCTCAAAAACTGGACGGATTTTGAATAAACTTCAGATTTCGTTAGTCCTTGATATAATATGGTTATGATTACGTTTTATTGTAAATCGCTCAACAGGTGTCTCTGCACATGCGGCATTATTCATTATTAATCTCACTATAGCTCTATCGGAGAAAGTAATGAACGAATTTTCATCAAACTTCAAATTCAGTTAGTCCCGTATATAAATTAGTATTCTTTAGTTTTTGGAGTAAATCACTATACAAGTGGTGCTTCTATCCAGTTTTATTTATGATTTCTGCTGGGATTCTATCTCAAACACATACACTGATATGCAGAATAATCTAAATATATCTTAATACATGGATTAAAAAAAAATTTCAGATTCAGTTAGAACTTAAAAAAAGTTGTAGATTTGATTTTGGTGAAAAAACACAATCGGTGACGCTGGTATATTTTATTCTTCTGGAAGTATTAGCATGTAAACGATAAAAGAAAGTTTTGGGATTGCCACATCCGTCTAGTTTACATATTATAATTATTTTTATTTATATCTCACCTTTATAAAAAAAATACATTTGTTTTATATTTCATTTTCGTATGCAAAATACATTTAAAACTGTACTTAAATTATTGGAGCATATGCACATAAAAAGTTTGCGGAGAACAACAATAAAATATAAAACAGATTACATGAAATGTTTTTATCTTCTTTATACAACGTTCTTCACCAAAACAGTAAGTTCAAAAAACAATAAAAAGTTTTAGAGTAGTAAAAAGAAACAAATTGAATTTTTGGGGCTCTAACATATGTCATTCAATTGTTCATTGTGCAAGTAAAGTGAAATATACATGGAGATAAATGTTATAAGATATAATAAAAACATCCATAACACATTTACAGTCTGTTACAAAATTATAAGACCACAATATATTTTGCTATTTAGGTAATTAACACATACGCTGCCGGCCAAGCGCTAGCGCTAGAAATTCTCAATCATTTATCACAGAGGGCGGAATTATTTGCAGCGAACGTGTTAAAGAAATATTTCAATCAAAATATACAGTGTCTCACATAAGTGATGGGACACTTGTGCTTTACAAAAGAAAACTAATCAAATAAATTAAAAAAACATGTACACATTTTTTTGTGGGTGTGTTTCATACTTTAATTTAGTAAAGATTATTACATAACATACATTTTGTCAAAATATTAAAATATTAATTTAATAAAAATACAAATGTTTAGAACGGAGCAAAAAATAGCTCACATATGTGATGGGACACCATTATATATGCAACAAAAATCGTCTGAAATAAGCAATAAAAATATTTTTTGAGGTTTTATTTTTACTTAAAAGCAATTGGCAATAATTTATAAAATCGTCTGCAGTATTTCTCTCCAGTTTGTTTTGGAATTTTTGTGTTTTTTAGCTCTGTGTAGCCATGAATGCTAAACGAAAAGAAACTTCGCCTGAAATTCGAAAATTAGTTATTAATTTGCATATTGAACGTGGAAAATCTATTAGAAAAACTGCTGAAACAGTTAACTTGAGTCGCTCAACAGTCTTCAATATCATTAAACGATATAAAAAGAATCATATGATTCAGGATAAAAGAGGACCTGGCCGACCATCAAAGCTATCCAATGGAATAAAGCGAATTATCGTTCGAAATATTAAAAAAAATCCAAGAAATTGTGCTTCAAAAGTTGCTGCTGATTTACAAGCATTATATGGAATAATTGTTAATCCTGAGACTATTAGAAGGGTAATTCGATCTGCTGGATATCACGGTAGAGTAGCCAGGAAAAAATTCTTCGTAAGTGAAAAGAATAGAAAACTCAGACTAGCTTTCGCAAAATCCAACATAAATAAGAATTCTGATTACTGGAATAAAGTTATATTTGCTGACGAGAGTAAATTTAATATATTTGGTTCTGACGGTAGAATCTTGGTGTGGAGAAAACCCAGGGAAGAATTTCGCAAACAGAACTTGGTACCAACAGTAAAACACGGTGGAGGAGGAGTTATGGTATGGGGGTGTATGTCGTCCGCTGGAGTTAGTAATCTTGATTTTATTGACAGTATAATGGATCAGTACAAGTATATTGATATTTTAAAGCAAAATTTGAAATCTTCAGCACGAAAATTGAACTTTCATAACGATTTTAAATTCTACCAGGACAATGACCCCATGTACACTGCTCTGAACGTTAGACTCTGGCTGCTATATAACTGTCCTGAAATAATAAAAACACCACCACAATCTCCAGACTTAAATCCCATAGAGAATATTTGGCAAGAATTGGAATCAAGAATTCGCAAACACACCATTTCTTCAAAACAACAACTAAAATCGGTGCTTCAAGAAGAATGGGGTAAAATCACTCCAGAAATCACAAAAAAATTAGTCGAATCCATCCCAAAAAGATTAAATCATCTTTTAAAAGTAAAAGTAAATCCAGCAAAATATTAAAACCTTTTAAAAAGTAAAATTTTTGGATAAATATTTGATGGAAAAGTAAGTGTCCCATGACTTATGTGAGCCATTTTTTGCTTCGTTCTGAACAATTGTATTTTTACTAAAATAATATTTTAATATCTTGACAAAGTGTATGTTATGTAATAATTGTTACTAACTTTAAATATGAAACACACACAAAAAATTCTTGCACATGTTTGTTTATTTATTTTATTGCAGTTTCTTTTTATAAAGCACAAGTGTCCCATCACTTTTGTGAGACACTGTAGAATACTCTGTGTTTGTGCATCAAGTTTTGAGTAAAATGCAGCAATTTACACATATGAAATTAATTCGAAAAAAAAATAAAACATCAATATAACAAAAATGTGTCAAAAAGAACTGTTACAAAAATATAGGACCGCCTGCAGGAAAGGCAATTTTCTGATTTTTTTCGTAAGATGTTGCTTCACCCTTTCTCTGAATAACTTCAAACACACGATTTGGCAAATAATTAATTTTTAAGGACCGATTCGGGAATATTGTCCTATTTCTCCATAATGATTATTTCTAATTCATATGTTAAATAATATTGTTTGTTATTTTCATGCATCTGGCGAGACAAGTAACCCCTCAAGTTGTCTATGGGGTTTAGGTCAGGACTTCGACTTGATCAAGGTAAAACAGCAATCTTTTCTCTTTTAAGCCACACTTTCGTTGATTTCGAAGAATGACTGGGAGCATTATCTTGTTGAAACTTCCTTTTTGCACCTCCTAAAAGTGGTCAAAAGGGTATGAGACTTCGAAACACCATCATTGGTAACTGTTCGAGTTCATTTTTCCTTTATTTCTTTGAAGATCATACTTTCCTGCATATGAAAATGTGCCCCTCACCATAACACGACCGTCCCCCATAAGCCTGCTGAAGAGCTCGCAAGATTTTTACCTTAAATCATGCCAGTAGTAATTATTGCCGTCTGGACCATCAAGTTTGAATTATTTTCTCATCTGAAAACAATATATTTCTCCATTCAAATTTTCAGTACATGATATTCTTTGACCATTTAAGACGAACTTCTTTGTGACATTATGGCTGTAGTGGTTTAGTGTTTAATTTGCGATAAATAACACCAGCTTTAGATTTCAAACTTCGTCACACGGTTTAATGTGATACCTTTTTAGTTATTAGTTGTGCTATTTTACGAGATGATTGATATTTTTTTGTTGCCAGTTTGACATTTCGCCTATTTTTACGATCTGATAACTTCTTTTTACGACCAGATCGTTTATGGGTTCCATACAATTCATTTTTACTTAAAACATTATGAATCGCAGATTTAGAACGATTAAAAATCTTACTTATCTCATGTTCAGACTTTCCTTTTCCTTTGTAGAAACACACATCTTTTTTCCGATTTCAGAAAGCTCACTCCGACGTGGCATTTTAATAATAAATACAAAGAATCAGATACAATTCAGAATTTTTGCATTTAGTTCTTCTTTTATAATTTTACAGAGTGTTTAGGTTACACTTAAACTCTGAGCTCAAAACAAAATCGTCTGCTTTATTAATGATATTGATAGTGGTTTTATATTTATCATACAGCGGATTTGTGTCAAATCGTTTGCCATGAAGTAAAAAATTATTCAATTTTTTCCCCCGAGGTAAATAAACATTCCAGAGTTATTCCTTTTCAACCAACTACGTTTAAATTCAAACGAATATTTTCTTTGTTGAATAAAGGTGAAATTTTGAGTGGTCTTATAATTTTGTAGCAGACTGTAGTTGAAATCGTTGTTTTGATATTTTGCATTTCTACAAAAGATATTTGGTTTTTAGAAAAAGTTTTTGAAGTCTGATTTTATTTTTTCCATGATTCAGTTATAAAGTAATTAAGAACTTTATACCTTTATATGTCGATGTTTCACGTCATTTTTTTTTATACTACTGATCCACTATTTGAATAAAAATCCTACAAATCTGTACTAAAATATTTAAAAAAATCTCCGTTAGGGAAATAAATGCAAATTTTGGCATTATTGAATATAAAAATTGTCAGTAGTCCTGTCAGGTAATCTCTATCATAATAAACATCCGGTATAACGAAGGTTCAATAATTTTCATCTACATCTTAACTTTCTTAAAAAACATATACGCTTAAATTTAATTTTCTGATGCAAAATACATTTAAAACAATACTTAAACCATTAGTGCCTAGCGTCCCATTTTTGAGACAGTTAAAAAAAAAAAAAATTCAGTTAAACGCTTTTCCCACCAGTAAAAAAAGATGTTTAATAAATACTTTCTTTCTTGAAACAAGTTCCTGGATTTAAGATAAAAGTTATTCTTGTTTTAAAAGTGGCTGGAAATGTAAAATTTAAATTTTAACGAAGAAAAAAATTCAGGCTTTAATGGGTTAATATATTCGAGCATATGTATATAAAAAGTTAACGGAAAACAACAAATATATAACTGTTTACACAAAAAGTTTTATTCTATTTAGACAACGTTCCCTTTCAAAATCGTAAGTGCAATATGAAAAGAAAGTTAAAGTAGTAAAATCAAACAAATCAAAATGTTGGGGTTGTAACAGATGTCATTCAAATGGTCACTGTGCAAGAACAGTGAAATATACATGAAGATAAATATTATAAGATACAACAAAAACAACCATTACATATGCAGTGTAAAAATTGTTGAAATGATCGTTTTGAATGAACTACATATTTTACATTTCTTTTAAAGATATTTGCTTTTTGCAAAAAAACAATTGAGAACGGATTCGATTTTTTTCGTTATTCATTTATTTTCCAAATTACGAACTAACTTTTTCTCTTAATATGCGGATGATTCTTTTTAGTATTTTTGATTCTGCTGGTCCACTATTAAAAAAATGCATTAATTTGTAATAGGATATTTTCAATATTTTGGTTTTATTGATTACAAGAAAAATTACTTGTTCTATGTCGCAATCCCTATCACAACAAATATGCCGTGTAACAAAGATTTCCAATTTTTACTGGTACGCGACTCAATTTTTAATCTTTCATGAAGAATTCGGTTTCTAAAATGTTGAAGTGACTGATTGTCACCGTAATTTATGAATATTTTATCTTCAAAATAAGTATATGTTTTTCTTCGCGAGCATTATTACAATAAATTTGTGAGATTCTCCTCAATTACTTTACTCGCAACTGACTAACAGTGCGTTACATGTCTCGACCTCTTTCTTCATAGGTCTATTACCATACCCTAGTGTGCTACAAGCAAGGTATTGCAGTAAAAAATGTCCATATTTCTTCTTTTTTTGCATATATCATGATTATTTTGAATTATATCTTACCTTTCTTTAAAAACATATTCATTTGATATTTTTCTTCGTATATTAAATACATTTAAAGCTGTAGTTAAATTATTCGAGCATATGCACCTAAAATGTTTACGGAAAACAATAATAAAATATAAAACTGTTTACACAAAAAGATTTATTCTTTTTAGACAACGTTCTCTTTCAAAATCGTAAGGCGGAAAGCAATAAAAAGTTTTTGAGTAGTAAAATCAAACAAATCGAATTGTTGGGACTGTAACATATGTCATGCAAATGTTCATTGTGCAAGAACAACGAAATATACATTAATATATATGTTATAAGATATAATAAAAACATCCATAACATATGCAGTAACCCTTTATTGAATTTTTTTTTTTTTTTTTTTTTTTTTTTTTTAACGAATTTCATATTCTGCATTTTCTCAAAAGATATTTGCTTTTTGCAAAAATCTTTTGAAGCCAGATTTTATTTTTTCCATGACTCATTTAAATCCTAAATTTCGAACTAACTTTTTCTTTCTATGTGTCGATGTTTCACTTTACTATTTTTTATTCTACCGATCCACTATTTGAAAAAAAAAAAAACATTGCCATGGATCTATACTAGGATATTTCCAAAAAATATATGCTAGAGGAAAAAAAAAGTTTTGGTATTATTATTTATAGTAGTACCCTACCGCAATAAATATCCCTTATAGCAACGGTTCCTAATTTTCATTGGTACGCGACTTAATCACTAGTATTGTCCCTTAATCCCTATCACAATAAACATTCCTTATAGCAACGACTCCCATTTTTTTTGGTACGCGACTTAATCACTAGTACAGTCCCAATAAACATCCCTTATAGCAACGACTTTTTTTGGTACACGAGTTAGTCACTATTCTTGTCTCGTAATGCCATCACAACAAATATCCTTTATAGTAACAGTTCCAAATTTATATGCGACAATTTTTCCAATTTATTTATATGTGACTCAGTTTTAAATCTTTCAGGATCAAAATAATTTGGTTTCTAAAATACTGCTGTGATGAATCGATTTACCTCGGCCAAAATCCTCCCAAAGAACATTTACACAATAATCAATGAGATGCATTTTTTTCGACGTTGCTATTAAACAATAACAAATAATCGCGATTTCTGTGCCACATAGTTTAGCGTAATATATATATAGATTATTCATTCCGTTTACCATCATTTTGTATCCTGTTTTTGGTTGCAAGGGTAGTTCTTATTTCTTTTGCTATTTTGTTGCTTACAGCCGAAAATTTCTAATCTTTGATTCTTAAACTCCTTTATATTTTTATGCAGACTCACGCCTTTCCAATTTTTAGCAACCAGAGAACGCCGTTATATGACTTTTTCACAATTCTCTCTCTTTAATAGTCTCTCTTCGGTTTGTTGTTGGTTTTTTTTATTCTGACTGTTTATAGTTGTCATGTATTTACTAAAATCTACTTTATTCGGTTTGCTGTTTTTTAATTCTATATATTTCCAACTGTCTCGTATTTACTAAGATCTACTTTAGAAACATGTAAAAACAATGATTTTAATAATCCATTGTAGAACATGTCAATTATAGATTTTGGGATATAATCGTTGTCTATATCGATTGTATTTGTTACGATGACGATATTTTTCGATTGATAAGTTTTCGAGAATCGCACACCACTAGCCAAATCGCTGCAGCAACTTTAGGTCGAAGTATGAAATTAAAAATAACAAACCCTTTAAAAATTACTCCCTCTGTCCCAAATTAGTTGCGACATTTAGGTTGAAAATTTTGTCCCAAATTAGTTGCGACATTTCAAATAAGCGAAGTCATAATAACTTCTGATGCAGTTTAGTAGATCGACACCAGTAAAATTATACTAGAATAAATATAACGGTGTAGGTGCTCGAAGCATTAATAACTTGAATTTAAAGTAAACGAAAAATTAAGCCTTAATGTCATAAATGCTGCCACTATTAAATTCAATATGTATTATAATGTTTATTATCCTGTCTCGTTTGAAGAAGCAGGCAATGAAAAGATAAAAGTTATAAGTTTACAGAAAATTGTAAATGGGGACGAAAAAAAAAAAAAAAAAGAAAGAAAAAAAATGCCACAGAGCAAAATCAAAGATGTTCCAATAAAACGAAGACAATCACTGAGAAATTTATCATACGTTGTTATAATTCATAATTCAATATTACACATGATTCTCAATGCGGAAAAAACTATGGTGCGCATATCATCAATCATTAAGCAAAGTCTAATAGAAAAAAGTAAATTCGACCGAATTTTATTTTGTTTGCAGTATGTTTATTTTAAAAATTTTCAGAAATGTTGCAATAAAATGTTTGTAAATGAATTCACGATTGATTAGCTTAAAGACAGTTTTATGTAATTTCTGTTTAAAAAAATATTTAAAATGGTGCGTGGCTTAAGAACCTGTATTTTTTAAACTAATCAATTACTTATTTATAGAATTATGGAGCGAATGTTAGGTACGTAAATATTCTTGATTGATAGTATAGCTCCCTGAAAAATGTTCAAAATAAGTCATAAAGTCATAAATAACAATAATCAATACAAAAGTATTCAAATGTCGCAACTAATTTGGGACAGAGGGAGTATTAAATATTAACTTTTTCAGCGATTTTGCAAATAACCGCTTCTCGCTTCAAAATGATTAACGAGAGGCAAGATCCTTTTAAGCCATTCCGCCATACCCCAACAGCAGTTTTTAGGTAAAGGTATGAAATTTGAAGATAACAAATCTACTAAAACAAACTTAAACATGTATTTTATTTATTTCTATGCTTGCCAGCTAAAAGGATTTAATGGAAAAGTCTCATTTTTGGAACATTTCGCCATATCTCTGCAGCTGTTCTTGGTAGATGCCAGAAATTCAAGATAACAAACCTATTGAAACAATACTTAAACCTAAGTATTTCAGTGAATTTTAAGCTATTTTGCCTATTGTGTCGTCAATATTTATTTTGAACCGTATAATGTATGATTATAGGAATAAGACGACGACTGTAGATATTTGTCTATACATTATATTTTTGTTTTTCATCCCCTTCAAGATCGATGTTTCATTTTTAGATGACTTAATTTTAAATACAATAACTTTAAATATTTTAATTTTAAATACTCTCAAAAATATGTTGCTCTTTTAACGTACGGGCAAATGAAACAGTTTTACTTGCACTAAAAAAAGTGCAAGGGAAAATTACTAAAAAATACATTCTTAAAATAAAATGGTACGGATAGAATATAAAAAAAATCTTTATATTCTATCCGTATATAAATCTTCAGCGGTAATTTGCCAAAACTCGACCGTTAAGTATTAAAACTTATGTAAAGAGAAACATTTATATAAAAAGGTAAACACTAAAAATATTTGAACACTTCTAAAGTATTGCTTTAGATTTTATTTCTATAATATATAATATATTGAATTTAACAATTTTCTAAATTTATCTTAACTTTATATGCATTTAATATAATTATACTTTTTTAACCAATATTAGTGATTGTCCCCAAGATTTCCAAATCTAACGGACTTTTTAATCAGAATTTTGGAGTTTACACCAGAAAACTTTGAATAGAAATTTGTATATAAATCATATACATTATCCTATTTATTATGGAACAAGCTTAAGCATAAATGTGTAACAAACTTAAGTATTTAAACTCTCTGGCTAGAATTCTGGATTTCTGAATAAAAAGTCCGCTAGTTATGGGAACACTGTCTATCCCATAAAACAGTTAAAATGATACATATGTTTGTCAAAAATGCCACACAAGATTTCAAAGTTATAAATTTTGAAAATGTTTGAAAAAAAAAAAAAAAAAAAAAAAAAAAAAAGTTCTTAACATTGAGGATGTTGTCAAAAAGGTAAAGATCTTAAAATAAGTTTATATTGATGCTAAAAAATGGACCAGATTTATTTTCTTTAAACACCTATCATGTATTAGCCTTTCAGAAAGCTATATGAACGAATAGCTTTGATTTTATGAAAAATTCATACGAATAATAACACTCGATTTGTATACTGAAGTACATTTCTCTTCAAGTTAAGTGATGACGTTAAAGAAAACATAATACGGTTTTAGTCGTTAGTAAAGAATGAAAGAAATCATTCACTTCAATTTCGGCTGTTTAGCCTTTTGCTTAAGAAAAAAAAACCTATAACAAAATGACCTTCAAATGTTTTATCGTCTGATTTTGAAAGGAAATATCTGTAATGAATTATGTTCAGATGTAGCAATCGCATCGCTTTTCTTAACTGATGTCATAGATTTCGCTATTAACAATTAAAACAACTTCTTCAAAATGACTGAATAAATTCTTTTTAAACTTTCTATATAGATAGATTAATACTCACAAAAGTCCATAATCTGTTCTTTTAAATTCATTAAGATTGTGGACTTTTACAAAATTTTATAGATATTGGACTGCAGAGTAATATCTTTCATAGAAAAGGATATTTGAAGTATGCTGTTGCCAAATCTTAAAAATATTGTAAAAAATAAAAAAAAATCAAAATAAACACAGTGAAGTACGGATAATCCGAGTTGATCGAGACCGACACCTCCTCGGATGACTAATAACTTGAATTATGTGGTCTACAAAATAACATCGACGAGAACATTAAGCTTTATATATCCACCTATAACTAAAAAATGGAAAAAAACAAACAATGAAAACATACGGAGCTCACAGATTTATATATGTAAAAATATATTTTAAATAACATCACACTTACTTGATTTAATGTTTAAAAGATGACGCTGAAGTTGTTTGTTTTATATTAGAAAGTCTTTTCTTTCTGTGTTACCTCGCAATCACTTGGATAATTAAGCGTCACGTGTTAATCCCTTGACGAACAAGCAATAATGTCTCTGTAATATTCAATTCTCACCGGAAAAATCGAAAAAAGAAAATATTTTAAAATAAGGAAAGGCTATTTTCCAACCTTGGCTACCAAAGTTTAAAATTATAAAAGTTCGTTAAACGTTCTTGGTGCGAATTAAATTAGGTGGATTAAAATATATCCCACCACTCCTTAAGGAATTAAAGCATCTAGTTGCGGCTCTAATGGAGAGTAACATCTAAAGCTGCCGTGTCTGCTATATGCGAAATGATCTTCGGTATTGTATCGTTTAGACCGTCAGTTTCATCAATTTCTTCGTCTTAGGTAATCACGGAGACTATCGCATCATTGATAATTTCCTCTTCTTCATAACCTTAAAGCAATTCTTCGATTCAAATGTCTGTTATGTTTTCACAGCCGGGTAGTTTCAATATAGTATTTTAAGTTTTAAAATGTTCTTGATTTTCTATCATTTTCTAATTATTATTGTGAGCGAGCTCTTTATTTTTCAGGATATTATGCCAATTGTTCTTTATTTTCTTCAAATTAATACCCCCCCCCCATGATTGTACAAGTCAAAACACAGCATTTTTTTATATCATTATTACTATTTTTTGTTTGTTGAATCAAACATGCCTGTTGCAAAACTTCTACCACTTTTCTTTGGTGTTATCACATTTAAATCAAAGCTGAGAATGTCTGTTAAGTGTTTTATCATAATATACTTCAGTTTTCTGAAACTTATTACCGTCAACCCAAATTGAGTTAGGATGAAACACCCTGTATTTATGACTCAATAAGTGATTTGCGGCCGTATGTATTTTTTATCCTTGTCATATGCCTGATTTGTCATATCATTTTGACAACTTTTTTTGAATCACCCTATATATATATATATATATATATATATATATATTTATACAAATACCTTTATTTATATCGGGTGTCCCAAAAATGACTGATGGATTTTAAAATTCAATAACTTGCAAACGGTGACAGCTATTAAAAATTTTTGCAGGAAGGTTATGTATGATGTCAGGAGTTTTTTTAAACTGATTCTTGATTTTAGTTCGAATTTCAAACAATAGATGGCGCTGACGGCGATTGGCGCTCAGTTGACGCCGAAACTGACAAGGAAAGGAGATTAAGGCTATGGAGTGGTTCTAATTCGCCAGTACAATCTTGTTCTCATATTCCGAATCTGAATTCATTCGATATGATTTCATTAAAATGCGCTGCTTCAATGGAAATAATAGATTCTTCGATAGTGGAATTCAGCCTTCAGAAGTGGGCATAAATTTCGCAAGCAATATTCGAATTAGCAGAAGATTTTACATTTATGAAATTTTATTTTACCGGATTGAATTACTTTTTATAGATTGATTTAAAGAATATTTTATGCATCGTATTTTAAAGCTAGGTGAAGATATCATGCTACAATCTTGCTCTTAGGGCCCGATTCTGAACTCATTCGATATGATTTCAATGGAATGTGTTGTTGCTATGAAAATAACAAATTCTTCCATGGCAAAATACAGTGTTCCGAATTGAGCATGAATATAATTAGCTGAATTCGAGTTTGCAGGCAATTTTACATTTATGTATTTTTATGGGAATTTTATCGTACCAGTTTGGAAATTTAGTTAAAATTTCGAAAAATGATGGCAATGCAGGTATGTGAGTTACACAGAAATTCATTCCGTCACATTTTCATTCATTATTTAGCTACGCAATCTGCTTGTGGGCACATTTGAAATGGTATACGTTACTGAAAATGTTATATTCATTGGAACAGATGATATTTCTTGTTTTAGAATTTCATCGCTGGGAACACAGTTGTGTTCAAAAGAAGCACAGCTTTGAAAGGAAATTTAATGTCCGAAACGGTCCGTTAGTCAATACGATAAAGGTTTTGTTCGAAAAATTTTAACAAACAGGGAACATCAATGCAAATGTCGGCCGGCGTCGCGTTGGAGTTACAGAATCAAATGCTAAAGCCTTACAGCACGTCATCGTACAGCTGCCCTGAACTTTCGTTCGCCGTGTTGCAGCTTGTGCTGGACTGCGAAGAATGACCACACAATGTATCATGCGCCACAGTCTTAAGGTGTTCCCGTACAAGATTCAGACGCACCAACCCCCTGAGTGAGGGTAACATTCTTACACGCTGTAATTTCGCTAACACTATTCTGTAGCTTTTGGATGAAAGTGGAATCGATATTGAAAATATATTATTCTCTGACGAGGCATAATTTCACCTCGTTGGTTTTGTCAACAAGCAGAACTAGCACAATTGGAGAACATCATGTTGCGGTTCCGTCATCGCGTCATCCACAAAAACTAATGGTCTCGGCCGCAATATCTTCCAAAGGAATAATTGGCCCATTTTTTGGAGAGCAAAACGATGAATGCTGCATAATATCTTGAAATTCTGGATATATTTGTGGCAATTCATAATAGTTTGGAGAACCGATCGAACTCTTTATGTTTCATACAAGATGGTGCTCACGCACATTGAAAGAATGCAATATTTAATTCCTTAGCTAGCACTTCAATGACCGTGTAATTACCTTGCATTACGACATGCACAAGAAATGGCATGGAATGGCCTTCTTATTCTCCGGATTTTAATTCATGTGGCTTTTTTCTTTGGGGGTACCTGAAAGACCTGGTATACTGCCAAACTCCACAAACAATTGTGGAACTTAAACAACATATCTATACTGCACGTGGGACAATTTCAACTGAGATATTTGCATGGGTTCTTGACATTTTTGTCTCAGACTGCGCCACGTTGTTTCTGCAAATGGAGGTTATTTTGAAAACATCGTTATTTAATTTTTTGCAAGGAACAATTGCAACAGTTTTATACTGGCTTTTATTTTTCTATTTAGCAGCGCCAACTTTCGGCAAAAATGTGAACTACATTTGTAAATTGGTTAGGAAGTGTATTCATTGTAATGCAAACAACATCTTTCGTCACATAAGTTTAGACTAATGTGTTCATAAAAATTTAAATTTATGAAAAGTGCGTATCTTTTCCCCCATCTACCTTATACATTAAAATAGCAGATAAAGCCTTTGTGCACAAAAGTTTAAAGTTAGAAAACCAACGATTATAAATGCACAAATAAAGTATGAGAATGTAGCAAATAGCTATTTCGAATGTACTATCGAGATCCTTCATCAGTGCAAAACTCGACGAGCTAAAAAATAGAAAAACTGAGCAAAGAGACAGAGAGACGCAGGCTTATATACCCGCTATGAAAACAATCCCGCCTAAAGAAAAGCAACCACTGAGAAGAAAGCAGCCAAAACAACTGGGTGGACAAGTAACGACATCTATCGGAGAACAAGAAAACAAAAACTAAAAAGCGAGTGAAAAAAAAATAAAAAGTATTAAATTAAAGATTTCTAAATACTTGGAAAACAAGGAGTACTAAATAAGTCATTGACTAAGGAGTGAGGATTTTTTTATGATGTGGTAAGCTTCCCAAAAACCAAGATCAAGAATGGAAGGACATTTATGGATGATGGTGGCTGAAGAAAAGTTAAACTTATGTTGTGAAGACCAACAATGTTGAGCAATAGAGAAACGTTTAAGCTCTTGATTTTTGACATACCTTTTATGTTCCATTAAACGAAATCTGAGAACACGTTTAGTCTGACCAATATAAGAAATACCACACTGGCAAAAATTTGGTAAATACCCCAGTTATCTAAGCGATGAATGGGATGCTTAAGATTCGCTGAGTTTTGCACTGATGAAAAATCTCGATAGTAGATTCAAAATAGCTATTTGCTACCTTCTAATACTTTATTTGTGCATTTATAATCGTTGGTTTTCTATCTTTAAATACCTTATACATTGCTTGTTACAACCTTTTTCTTTTGAAAGTTTGGTAAAAAAGAAACATTGCCAAAAATTTTTGTAACCCTTTTTTATTTAGTGTGTTTCATTTTTAATGTTGATGTAAAGCAACATTTGAAGCGAGTAGTCAGTACTATATCCGGCTATTTCCGAACCAGGCTTATGGCTTGGTAACAATAAATTTGCTAATTTTAATTAAACACCGATAATTTATTTTCAAAGTTCATGAGTCACATTTTATTGTAAAAGATAGATCAGAGTATTTAATTGAAATGTAGTAAAAACGATCTGATTCGAAGAACATTTGTTTATTATCATTCGTTCGTTTGTAAAGCGTTATTGCTAAAATAAACACTTTACTGCCATGTAGTAGTGTATTATGTAGTCTGAATTACCATCCGGCTGTGGGGGAGGCTTATTTTGACACAGCAATCTAAGGATTTATTTAATAGAACAATCGAATCGCTAAAGGTAAATACCTATCCCTTTCAAGAAAAAAAATATAAAAAAATCTGAAATGCAAAGGATTTTTTGTCCTTTATTATAGATGAAAATTCAAGCACTAAACACGTATAATTTTAAATTATACTTCAGTGAATAAAGTGATTATTGTAATATTAAAACTTCTCTCTCAATCACGCCCTCTCCCTGGACCACTACTACTAAATTTCTCTGAAATACTATAAACCGAACCCTCTTGAAAAAACATTGGTAAACAACCCGTAAGAACGACCCATCCTCTCCCTACATTCTAATCATGTGACATGACATGCTAGTTGACTAGAGCAGCAAAGAATGTCGTTTTCTGTGCATAAGACCTAAAATGCGTTTCACACATTGTTCTTTCGTTAACATTAGAAAAACCGACAGATAAAAAATATTGGTCGTCGAGAAAAAAAAAAAAATATATATATTGGTTGCCAGTGGCAGCTCTATTTGCCAGGCCTTGATTATTACAATTTATGTATTTTTCAAATATACATATAAACTATAAAGTTTTAAAATTACAACGGCATTCCAACAAAAAATGCTGTTAAAAATATGCTCTTAATTTATGTCAAAATGAAAATTTCAATAAAAATTTGTTTATGGCCTTCAATAATTTATGTACTGTAGTAAGTTTTAGAGTCTTCTCACGTTTAATTTAAATTAGTTTATCACATTAAATACCATTGATAACTTTATTATTTAAAAATATGTATGTATTAGCAATGTGTGTAGAAAGAGTTGCCAAAGTGTAAAAATTCACACTCCAAGAATTCTTTTAACACACTATTACAAAAGTTTTAATGCAAAGATAGACTACACCTATTGGAAAAAATTTAACAAAGCAGCTTCTAATATTTGTTTTTAGGTAGTTATTTTAACCTTTTGAGGGGCAAAGCACTTCTGTCCAGAAAATGCTGAAATGATTGATCGACACCATAATTTAAAAAAAAATTTTATTTCAAAATAGATAAAACTTTTCTTTACGTACATGATAAAATTAAAATCTTCATTTCAACATTCTTGTGTTAATGTGGTATTTCGCAATTACAATTAACTGGGATATATATTATCCCACCATCCTTTAAGGGGCTAAACAACAATATGCTATTAAAATTTTTCATGATTATTTTTCAACATTCATAAAACCCAGCTGACGAACTAAAATTTCTCGAATTTAACAAAAGTTATAAAATTTTTAACAACAACAACAACAAAAAAAATCTCATCACCTAGTTTTAAAATACGATGCATAAAATATTCTTTAAATAATGCGATGAAAGGTAATTCATTCCGAAAATATAAAACTTCAGAAATGTTAAATCTTCTACAAACTCGAATAGTGCCGTCGAAATTTATGCCCACTTCTAAATGCTGTATTCCACTATTGAAGAATCTGTTATTTCCATGACAACAACGCATTCCATTGAAATAATATCGAATGAGTTCACAATCTGAGTCTGGGTGCAAGATTGTACTGGCGAATAAGACCCACTCCATAGCTTTAATCTTCTTCCTTTGTATCATGCTGAGTGTTGTGTTGTGTTTGAGCTGACGCTTTGGTCAGGGTATCAAAGAAAATATAATGTTATGTTTACTTGAAAGTGGAGAAAGCACTTTTTATTTGCCTCTATCCACAATTAGGCCAAAGTGATCGTGATAATGATAGCACATCACGGAGAATGGGGGCCTGCAAACGACCCTAATTACTCTCTTCATTATTTCATTTAAAATAATAAAAATATTCTTTATCCAATGATGAAGAAAAATCAAGTATAAAGTTATAAAAATATAAAATTAAAAAGGTAAAAAGTTACCTGTTGAATCCTTGGCTTTTGATGACAAATAAATCCAGACAATAGGCACAAGAAATTAATATACGAACAATTTTCGAAGAAAAAAAAAATATATTTTATTTCATGAAGTACTTGTTGCTTTTTTCATGAATAAATATTTCTTCACAAATTTATATTTTTGGTGACTCGTACATATTAATTTCTCACTTGATAAACAACCATTTCATAACATATGTTAATCACAACTATTGCTATCTCGAAGCAATAAAAATTCTTTTCATAACATATTCTAGATATCTCAACAACATGTAATTAAACAATTTTCTTCATGACATAAAAGGAGAATAAATTATTATTTCTTTTTGAAAAAGAACACCTCTCATAATATGAACTTTCAAAACAAAATACATCATACTTCATATTGTATAGATACATGCCAATATTTTCTTTATAACGCCCCGTAAATATTAAGAAAAAATTATATATATATTGGGCCAGATAATGAAGTAAAAAGGACTTATGCAAATAAAATTTCTTCACCTGACGAAAGAAAAAATCTTCACCAAGACGTCATGTAAACTATAATATTATTTCTTGAAAACAAAACAGTTCTTCACCTCTGCCTACTTCTCAGAGGATAGAGAATAAAAAGATTATCGAAGAATTGGGCACATTAGATTTGTAGAAGAAAACTCGTTGATGAAGAGATGATGAGAAAATGAATGAATATTTATAAAATACGTGACGACATTTTTACAACACTTGTGAAGATAACACGAGAGCATAAACTGAAGACGTATAATGAGACCTTATATAATTTCCGTAATCCAAGAAGAGAATGCACAAACAAAACAATTTTCGGGATGCTATTGCAGTGAGAAGTGCCTTGCTACTAGCCGCCTTAAAAACTCAACATCATTTCCAAAAAGGAAAGGCACAAACGAATACATTCAGGAATGCATTAAACCACTTCATTGCTCCTCGCAGCACAGAGGGACTTGGCTTAACAGAAATCAACATCACTTTCCTAGATGAATTTTGAGGGCAGCACTTTTTCTTTGCCGCACTTAAAAAAAATCAGCATCGTAATAATCTCAACATAACAAAAAAAAACCGTTCCATCCTTCGTTAACGGGGGAGCACCTCTGCCCCGAACTTTCACTCATGCGACTGCATCCATCACAGCAGGTGTCTATCGGCGCAACTGACGCAGGTGGCCGCGCGCCCAGGGGAAAAAGAGAAAGGGTTATTGTAAATGCAAAATACGCCAATTTGGCAGTTAGCAACAGAGGGGGTGAGGAAAAACTAAGCCAAATTACAATATACAGTATGAAAAGATATGTAACTAATAAGAATAAAATTGATAACCATCTTAAGAAGGAAGGCCAAAGCTGGTGGCCATGTACTTAACGGCTTGAAATACGTCACCTGTGAAATTTAATTTGATAGGTTAGGGGTGTGTCCGAATAAACGGAAGTTCCACCCAAAAGAACTAGCGAGAAAGTTCTCGAACAAATTTAAAACCGGAAGGAATGATTTCAAACAGAATTTTACCGGCTTGGAACAATCGAAAGCTAAGCAAGAAAGAAAACAATACAGGCGACGAAATGAAAATAAGTGAAACCGAAATTAAATTTAAATTGAGAACATTAATAAAAAGGAAGGTGATATGAAATAAAATGGCTAATAAAATTGAATTAAACTAAACATATGGGGGGGTTATGGAGTAACCACCACATATTACCCAGGGTCCCCCAAAAGAAAATATTGGTGAGATGACAAAATGAACAATTTTTCATCGAGACAATATTTTCTAACACATGTACAAATATGCTAAATAATTACACAAAATAAATATATCAGAAATAGTTATAAGAATATACATAATTGTTGTACATGATATTTAAATAATAAAAAAATAATTACTGTTATGATAGTAATCCTTATGAAAATATACCAACTGTAGTAAATGTTAACATGAAAGGTATATAAAGTTTCTTTCAGAGGTATCTATCATGTAAAAAAAAATTAAAGTCTATGTGCAGAAAAACAGTCCATAACTTTGAAGAGTCTCTTGTTAGGCTGTGCACAATGTACCACAATAGTAGAATGCTCTAGCATATGTCACAATATTTGATTACACAATAATATGTATATTTATATTCTCAGTTGTGAACAAAAATGAAATATACTATAACTGTATATGAATCATGTTATAACTATATATAACATATATGGTTTCAAATAACACATAATAAATTAAATGAATTTGTAAGTTGAAAATTGAACAACCATAAAAATATATATATAAATAGTGCAGAGAGATTAGTTATGCTCTCATAAAAAAATATTTACTTATATCACCACATAGCCTTTTACGCTTTCAATAAATCTTAAATGAATAACTTTAGTATTATTCAATAACACACTTTCGCAGAGAATAAAATAATAAGTTGCAAAAAGAATGGTAATAAAAGCATGATATTATTTTCCAATAAAAATATCTTCAAAGTGAATATAATAATTTTCAAAGAGAGAATTTTTACACTCTCATAAAGGAATATTCTTAAACATTTTCAATATAAATTGACAATAATTGCATAAATATCTTCAATACTATACTTCATTCAAAATAAACATAAAACATAAGATGTTTAATATTCCGAAAAAAGGAAGAAACCCACATGAATATGTCAATCTTATATATGACTTGATAATGTCAACCCACAAAGAAAAATCAATTGTGTCAAAATTTCTATATAGAAGACATCTAGAACATATTCACCTGTAAATTTTCAAACATTTTCAAAAAAAAAATTAAGTAAGTGATCACTTTTGCATTTGTCATAAATCAAGAATTTGCTTTATATAAATATATATAATGACTCATTAAACATCTTTGGATAAATATATATATAATGCCTCAATCAACATCTTTGGATCCAAAGTATAAATACCCAAAAGTATACACAAAAAAAAATATTATATACTACTTATGGTGAGTCATTCACTTTCTATATTTCAACAAGGAGAGAAGAAATATTAGTATGAATAAGTTTATCATGCATTTTCTTTTCTCTTTTTCTTTTTTTTTAAAAGAGGTTAAATGTTAAAACATGCATGCATTGTAAAGAGCAGACACAATAGAGAAAATAATTTGATGAGTACTCATCTTTATGTTTACCTTATATGAATTACAATTTCACTTTTCTTATTATAATGCACATTTGTCAAAAATCACCTTAAATACTGACATCATATTCTAACAAAGAGAAATTCTTTCTCAATTTTTTTTATCAACTATTGTAATTAAAGACCTTATAAAATTTAAAAGTATGGCATACATGAGATTATGTGTAAATATTGTAAAAATAATGACTTATAGATAAATGCAGTAACTAATAAAACTATTAAAATTCATACATACATCCCGAGGATGACCGTTGAGTTGTACCAGGGAGAAGAAGACTTAAATAAAATGAAAAAAAAATAACAGCTGCCTGCAGCCTGGAGAAAAGAAAAAAAAAATTTACATAGCGATTCTTCTTGCTGGACAATCAGTACGGCTAGCTTCGACTGAATATATTACAAAGCAAAAGTCATCCTGTAAAAGGAAAAAGAGAGTTAGTCTATTTTTTATGTAGTTTATGATTGCGAGGACGAAGATCATAACTTCTATATTGAGTGGATTTGCTTTTAGCACCAGTATGAGTGCCATCAGGAGGAGCTTGTGACAGTACCGATTTACTGGAACATGAAGATGTTTGCTGGCATTTAGAAGAAGAAAGAATTTGAGGAGAAGTATTACAAGCTGCATCATGATTTGAAACTTGAATAGAAGAGTGCTGTCTCACAGGAGTGGAGGATGCATTATCAACAGCTGGTTGATCATGTGATGCACCTTTTGAAGAAACTGAAGGATGTTGCAGTGCTTCATTTCTCTTTTGAAGCTTCAAGATTCGATTAGTGTGAATCAACATTGGTGAAGCATGACTATTATTGGGATCTTGAATTTGAATGAGCACAGGAGAAATTATTTTCTTGACCACGTATGGGCCTTGTATCTTTTTGTTAAACACAGTAGGAAATTTTGCATAAACAATGTCATTAACATTGATGTTGGAAAACTTTAATTTTTCTCTGGATTTTTGGTACACCTTTTGTCTGGATGATTCGTTATTCTTGTAAGCTTGATAGTATATTTTTTCAATAACATCCATCAATTTATGAATTTCATATGCAGTGTTGAGAATTTTCCATGAAACTTGAGATTTATAATTGGAATAAATATCATTTATTTCTCTGCCAAAATGAAGAAGATTTGGAGTGAATTTTGTGGCTGGATGAGGTGTAGCATTATATATGGATTGGTGAATTTTTAGAGCAGTTGGTATATCACATCCTTGTGAAGCCATTGTGTTCACAGACGATTTTATTTGAGAATTGACACGTTCACTTAAACCGTTAGCTTGGGGATGGGCTACAGAACTATGTTCCAACTTAATGCCAAGCTTTTTGTTAAAATATGCAAACATATCACTAGTAAATTGAGAACCATGATCAGTAAGAGTTAATTCAGGTTTTCCATGAGTGGAAATATAATGCAATAAAGCCTTTGTAACTGACTCAGCACTGATATTATTCAAGGCATATAATTCTAAATGACGAGAAAAATGGTCTATCATTGTTAACACATATTGACGATTTCTCAATGGGCCGAGTAAATCCATAGAGACCTTTTGATTGGGAGCTGTTGGGAGTGGTGCAGGTAGGTATGGAGCAGTGTTTTTTTTATGATTCTTATTTACTAAACAAATTTCACAAGAGTTGACATAATTAATGGTATCAGAAACAAGGGTTTTCCAGGTAAATCTTTTCTTTAAATTAACAATGGTTTTATGAATTCCAGTATGAGTAATATGAGCAATTCTTAAGGCCTTTGCTCTAAGTGACACAGGTAAAACAGCTTTGTGTAGCTCGATATCTTCTGAAGAGAAATGACCATTATAGCAAAGTAACTCATTACTTGGATTAATATAGTAGCCATTTAAACTTTTAGATTTTTTGTTATTTTTAAGATCTTCATAAATTTGTTTGATTTTTGGGTCCTTTTGTTGTTCAGAGAAGATGGTGTGATCAAGAATTTCTAATAAAGGATCTTGATTATTATCCTTAGTTAGAAGTGAAGAGTCACTTTGAAGATGACATGTGTGGTGGACTTTGTGAACTAAACCACATGGAAATTGGGAAATGTCATTATGTAAATCGTTTTGATTATCAACAATAGGTAGAGGTTCTTGTGAAGAAATAAGATCTGGATTATTATTGAGATCTTCAGTAGGAATGTGAGGAGTTCTACTCAGAAAATCTGCCAAGACATTTTCTTTGCCTGGAACATGTTGGAATGTGTACGAGTATTCTGACAGTTCTAACATCCAACGAGTAGTAATATCAGCAGGTGATGTAGCTTTTTTATAATTATTGAGAGGTTTTGCATCAGACAATAGAATAAAGGGTCGACCAAAAATATAGTATTTAAAAGCAGTTATGCCTTTGTAAATGGCATAAAGTTCCAATTTGATGGCAGGGTAGTGTCTTTCTGATTGAGATAGAGTTTTAGAATAATAGGAGATAGGTTTTAGTTCACCATCAAATTTCTGCATAAGAACAGCTGATATTGCTGTTTTTGAGGCATCTGTATTAACATAAAATGTTTCATTCCAGATAGGAAGATTGAGCATAGGTTTATGAAAGAAAATGTCCTGTAATTCTTTAAATGCATTTTCTTGTTCAGATTTCCAAGAAAACTTATTTTTAGGTTTGGTGACTTCGATGAGAGGAGCAATCAATTTAGAAAAATTAGGTATAATTGATCTATAAAATGAACACAAGCCGATAAAACTCTTTGTTTGCCTCTTGGTTTTAGGCGTTGGAAAGGAAGTAATTTTTAAAATGTTACTTGTAATAGGAAGAATTTTATGATCTGTAAGTTGGAAACCCAAAAAGTTAATACTAGTTTGCATAAAGGTACATTTTTCAGGAGACAGAGTAATGTTATTAGCAATAAGGGTGTCTAATAACTTTGTGAGTTTCATGGACATTTCTTCAAATGAATTAGCACCCACTACAATATCGTCTTGATATGCATAACAGGAGTCAATCTGAGATAATTGAATCACAGAGTCGATTAATTGTTGGAAAGTGCTGGCGGCCGTCTTCAAGCCAAATACTAAACGTAAATATGTAAAAATTCCCCATGGAGTAGTAAAACTAAGTTTATCTTGCATATCTTTAGGTACAGCAATCTGCCAATATGCAGAGGGTAAGTCAAGAGTTGTATAATATTTAAATTTTGACAACTGCACCAATAGATTTTGAATCCTAGGAAGAGGATATGAAGATGGAATTATTATGGAATTTAACAATCTTAAATCAAGAGCCAAACGATACTTTTGAGGCTTAGACATATCAGTTCTCTTCTTTTTAACAAGAAGCATGGGACAGGCCCAAGATGAATTTGATCTCTCAATAATGCCAGCTTTGAGCATTTGATCAATTTGGTCAAGAGCTTCTTGTTCAAGAGCTTGAGGCACGGGAAAAGGTAAGGTTTTTACTGGATGAGAATTTAACATGGTAAACTGAGGATTGACCAGGTCAGTATGACCTAAAGTGTCAAGAGATTTCGAAAAGGCAAGCGCTTTACTACATAATAATTTTGTTAAAGCTTCCCTTTCATGAGGAGGTAAATGTTTAAGATCAAAGTCATTTGGAGATAATTCTTGAATACGTTTTCTCTTAATCTCTTCAGATGGCAAAATTAGGTTACAATACTCATTTTCAAATTCTAAATCAAAAGAGTATTCCTCAATATCTTTTTCATCTACATTGATACATTCACCAATAATTGAATTTTTATTTAAATGAATATCGAGCTTTGAAACATTCTGACATACAACCAAAAATAAATCATTTTGAATGGAAGATTTTGAGTGTAATGATTCATGTAATACCAGACCCTTGCTTTTTAAATTGGGTTTAAAAAGAAAATATTCAGATGGAGGATTCAGATACTTCACATGTAAATAAACAAACGAATTAGGAGGTATTAATTCTCTATTGAGTAATTGTACCATATTGGAACTCACCAAAATTTTATTACCCATACTTAAATGAGGTTGCTTTTCACCAACATAACTACTATCACTAGTATTTTTAGATGAGGAATTCTTGTTAAGTATATTATTATCATTAGTAGACACATAATTCACCACATTAGCATAATCAGTTGGAAAATAATTAGAAAAATAAGTAAAATGACCATCAATATAAGGATTATGAAAATTCATAGCAGAATGAGCCATATTATTTGTAAACAAACCATTATTTTGAACATTATAACAATAAGGATAGGTTGTATAATTGTTGGACAACTGCAAACTTGAATTATCACAATTTGCACAAGTATTATCAATGTAAGTATCACTCGTTAGATTATTTGATATAGGCCTTTCATAAGAAGGCATTCTGTGTGCATCAAGAGAATATGGTACATTTGAATTCACATAATTATATTCAGAATTCATAAAATAGCAAGTAGGAGATTCATTATAACTTTGAAAAGGAATGTGCTTGTCTTTAAGTAATATAGACTTAAAGCTTGGTGAAATAGTAATAGAATGTTTGTTAATAAACTCAAAGCCAAGTATGGCTTGAAAGTGAACATTTTGAATTTTTGTAAGGTGAAATACATGATGAAAAAAATATTTATCAATCTTAAAAGCTATCTCTATGCATCCTTTGAAGAAGACCTTAGAATTTATGGTCGATACAGATACATTTCTGGATAAAAATTTGTAATGAAGCCTGGATTTAATGCTATTAAAGCATTCTTCATCCAAGAGAGATAAACTTGATCCAGTATCTATTAATGTGGCGATTTCATTATGTTGAACATTTATTAGGATGCATGGAAGAACATAAGAGTTGTTAAAAGAACTGCATATGACATGATTTTCTTGTATGTCATCATTATTTTCAAAATTTTGTTTAGATGTCAAATAATTATGTAAACAGGAAGATTTGTTAGACTTAGATGTCATAGGAGAAGTTTGGACAGCTGTGGATGCCACTAAAGTGACTGACGAGCGTTTGTCTAATTGTTGATGTTTGTTGTTGTTGTCAAAGTGTACTGACCCTGAATGAGAATTACGGGAGAGAAGGCGGTCAGTAGAACCAGTCTCCCTTATTTGTTTAAATGGTAAACATTATTATTTTCAGAAGAAGAAGAGGTGTGGCTTTTCTTTCTGTAAGGGTGAGACGAAACCTGAGTTGAAGAGTTTTGATTAGAATTACCAATAATGTTTTTGAATTTGTAGCATGAGTCCATACGATGATTAAATTTCCCACAGAACGCACACTGCACAACATCTCGTCTGTGATAAAAGGATGTAGAATTTTTTTTGTGAGAATATTTGTCAAAGGTTGGTTGATAAGGACGTTTCCGGTGAAAGTTTTGATGACGAAAATTATTGTTACGTTTATTTGTAGCCTCTTGTCTCGGTGGAGAAGGCGAAAATGTCCTAGGTCTTCTTTGAAAATTACGAGAAGTATGAGAACTGTCCTTTTGAGTTTGTAAAGGAGAGTAGTTGGTTTGAGAATTGTGATAAATTTTATCCTTCGTATGCTTTATAGGAGTTTTATGAAGAGTATTACTAGAATTATCGTGGACATTTTCAGAATCGATACAATAGGCTTGATTAAAATTTTCATAAGATTTTTTAGGGGGAGAGTCATATATATTTTGAAGAAAAGTTGCTCGTTCAAGAGCTAATTCGAAGGACGTAATATTTTCTTCTAAGATTTTACGTTTGATTTGTTTAGGTAAAGCCTCAAGAAAATGAGTAAACTTTAATGAATTAAGAGCAGAAAGATCCAATTTTGGATAAGCAAGTCGAAGTTGTTTATCCAACCGAAAAGCAAAATTTTTAACTGATTCATTTGAATCTAAGGTCAAGTTCTGTAAAGATTTTAGAGAAACAGACTTTTTTGTGGGTAAGAAATAGTCTATAAATGCCTTTCGAATTTCACTAAAATTAGAGTTCTTGAGCTGTGACTGAGTTTCCAGAAAGAAGAGTAAGGCGGTGCCCTCAAGTTTTGATTTAAAGAGAACAAAAAGTTCCTTGTCTGTAAAGTTATTTAGTTCCTGTAAGTCAGATAATTGATCGAAGAAAAATTCTACAGTCTGAGGGTTACCGTCGAAAGGTTGGATTGCAATATTTAGTTTGGCTTTTGGAGGCATGATGAAATAATTAATATAAGAACTCAATGTATGGCATGATAAATTTGGTTATTTGGCAGGTCCTATGATGAACAATATATATATATAAATTGACTCGTTATTTAAAATATTGATGACCTTCATATACGTCATAAACCATTTTTATATATTAAAAAAAAGAAGAAAAATATATACTAACATATTAGTATCATATGAAGAATATAAGACCCAAATATTTTATGTAAATATTTATATATAATATGGCTCAAAACATAAATTATTATATGTATGACAAGAAGAATAATTTATCTTAGCATGAACAA
The DNA here is from genome assembly GCA_964019185.1 of Maratus speculifer. Taxonomy (NCBI): domain Eukaryota; kingdom Metazoa; phylum Arthropoda; class Arachnida; order Araneae; family Salticidae; genus Maratus; species Maratus speculifer. The sequence continues at coordinate 54,486,160 of OZ025292.1, read as the reverse complement.
TAATTTTTACCAGTACCTCCGTTAAATAATGCATATATTAGTTATAAATTATAATAATGCAAGAAGAAATATATTGATAAATTATGTTGTATATATAATGCACTGCTCCAGAAAAAGATAATATTTCAATACAAGATCAATATAAATATTGTATTTGATTACTGCACCATACCCAACAAAATATAATTATATAAAACATTAATCACTATATGAAGAAAAATAACTTGAAAAAAAAATAATGAAGAATGTTCAAGCGTTGGTCACGGCTCCAAAGGAAATTAAGTGTTGTGTTGTGTTTGAGCTGACGCTTTGGTCAGGGTATCAAAGAAAATATAATGTTATGTTTACTTGAAAGTGGAGAAAGCACTTTTTATTTGCCTCTATCCACAATTAGGCCAAAGTGATCGTGATAATGATAGCACATCACGGAGAATGGGGGCCTGCAAACGACCCTAATTACTCTCTTCATTATTTCATTTAAAATAATAAAAATATTCTTTATCCAATGATGAAGAAAAATCAAGTATAAAGTTATAAAAATATAAAATTAAAAAGGTAAAAAGTTACCTGTTGAATCCTTGGCTTTTGATGACAAATAAATCCAGACAATAGGCACAAGAAATTAATATACGAACAATTTTCGAAGAAAAAAAAAATATATTTTATTTCATGAAGTACTTGTTGCTTTTTTCATGAATAAATATTTCTTCACAAATTTATATTTTTGGTGACTCGTACATATTAATTTCTCACTTGATAAACAACCATTTCATAACATATGTTAATCACAACTATTGCTATCTCGAAGCAATAAAAATTCTTTTCATAACATATTCTAGATATCTCAACAACATGTAATTAAACAATTTTCTTCATGACATAAAAGGAGAATAAATTATTATTTCTTTTTGAAAAAGAACACCTCTCATAATATGAACTTTCAAAACAAAATACATCATACTTCATATTGTATAGATACATGCCAATATTTTCTTTATAACGCCCCGTAAATATTAAGAAAAAATTATATATATATTGGGCCAGATAATGAAGTAAAAAGGACTTATGCAAATAAAATTTCTTCACCTGACGAAAGAAAAAATCTTCACCAAGACGTCATGTAAACTATAATATTATTTCTTGAAAACAAAACAGTTCTTCACCTCTGCCTACTTCTCAGAGGATAGAGAATAAAAAGATTATCGAAGAATTGGGCACATTAGATTTGTAGAAGAAAACTCGTTGATGAAGAGATGATGAGAAAATGAATGAATATTTATAAAATACGTGACGACATTTTTACAACACTTGTGAAGATAACACGAGAGCATAAACTGAAGACGTATAATGAGACCTTATATAATTTCCGTAATCCAAGAAGAGAATGCACAAACAAAACAATTTTCGGGATGCTATTGCAGTGAGAAGTGCCTTGCTACTAGCCGCCTTAAAAACTCAACATCATTTCCAAAAAGGAAAGGCACAAACGAATACATTCAGGAATGCATTAAACCACTTCATTGCTCCTCGCAGCACAGAGGGACTTGGCTTAACAGAAATCAACATCACTTTCCTAGATGAATTTTGAGGGCAGCACTTTTTCTTTGCCGCACTTAAAAAAAATCAGCATCGTAATAATCTCAACATAACAAAAAAAAACCGTTCCATCCTTCGTTAACGGGGGAGCACCTCTGCCCCGAACTTTCACTCATGCGACTGCATCCATCACAGCAGGTGTCTATCGGCGCAACTGACGCAGGTGGCCGCGCGCCCAGGGGAAAAAGAGAAAGGGTTATTGTAAATGCAAAATACGCCAATTTGGCAGTTAGCAACAGAGGGGGTGAGGAAAAACTAAGCCAAATTACAATATACAGTATGAAAAGATATGTAACTAATAAGAATAAAATTGATAACCATCTTAAGAAGGAAGGCCAAAGCTGGTGGCCATGTACTTAACGGCTTGAAATACGTCACCTGTGAAATTTAATTTGATAGGTTAGGGGTGTGTCCGAATAAACGGAAGTTCCACCCAAAAGAACTAGCGAGAAAGTTCTCGAACAAATTTAAAACCGGAAGGAATGATTTCAAACAGAATTTTACCGGCTTGGAACAATCGAAAGCTAAGCAAGAAAGAAAACAATACAGGCGACGAAATGAAAATAAGTGAAACCGAAATTAAATTTAAATTGAGAACATTAATAAAAAGGAAGGTGATATGAAATAAAATGGCTAATAAAATTGAATTAAACTAAACATATGGGGGGGTTATGGAGTAACCACCACACTGAGTAACGTCAGTTTTGGCGTCGACTCAGCGCCAATCGGCGTCAGCACCATCTATTGTTTAAAATTCCAACTAGAATCAAGAATCACGGTTGAAATATACCTGACACCATGCTTAAACCTCCTGCAAAAATTTGTTTAATAGCTGTCACCATTTGCAAGTTATTGGATTTTAAAATCCATGAGTCATTTTTGGGACACCCGTTACATATTTTATAATCAAATAAATGAATACGAATATACTAGTTCATTAATTATGATATCATATTAAAATAATTTGTATTGTTATTATAGTTCATTATTTTGTTTGTGATGCAATTGTTAAAAAGTGTTAGAAATCAATTTCTGAATGCATGCAGTTTGAAAAACGGTTTGCTTTTTGAATACCAATATTTCCCCAAAAAACATCTTGTGGTAGTTATATACAACCTTTACAGTACAAATAATTTTAGATTTCTAATCAATTTTTGAAAATTTGTACAAAAAAAAAAAAAAAAAAAAAAAAAAAAAAAAAAAAAAAAAAACGAATAGTTTGTGAGCCTTGTATCTATTACTTTTATCGATTTTTCTAATTATGAATTAGTTTTGGAGTTATCCGGATTATTAATGTTTGTACAAGATAATGCTTAATTTTGTGAGAATTTTTTTATTTTGCATTGACTCTCTAAGCAAAAATAAGATTTAAAGTCTTTTGAACAATTAGAATCTCTATATAAATATGTTTGCGAAAATCACAAGAAAAATTTTAAATTGTTTTCGCATAGTTTTATTTTAAATATTTTGCTTCTGTTTTAATTCATTAATTCATGACTTTCATGGGCAGTTTACGTTACCTTTTAAAACTCAGAATATATGGTTCCCAAAAGTTTTTTTTTTCTGAAACAGTAGTGTAATTGGCTTTATACTTGAATTGTTTTTATCTGCCATTATACTAGGGTAAATATTTCTACTTAAAAAAAGTGGTGACAATTGAATTTTATTGCGGTGATGCTTCTCTTACTCAAATTTTATTTGGCCGTCACCACTGTGCTCAGAGGATGTTACTTTCAATTTGAAATTATCGTAAATGCTCTAATTAAAAGAAGCATATTTTATTTTAGTTTAATACTGGTGTCATAAACAAATTTTATAAAAGAAAGATTATGCCCAATCAGACTGGACTTATGAGGATGAAGATCCCTTCACAAATAATTAACTTATATTAAATTAAATTATGAGACAAATAATAATTTTTTGTATCGCAAAATAATAAGAACAGTAGTCGTTATAATGATTTTTATAATCTAAAAGCTGTTTGTTTGATACAGAAATATTCCCACGTATAATAAAGACATAACGAAGAACATGTGGAGCGTTTCCTGTAACTATTTTTTCAGATTATTACAATGTTATATGGCATGTTATTTCCTTTATTAAAAAGAATATTTATTTTCTTAAAAATATTGAATTTATTTTATTTGTCAATCATTTATAAAATATAACTTTTATAAAATAGTAACTTTTAGAAAACTTTTGCAATGATTCATTATAAAAATAATACATATAAAAAATTATAAGGGTCCAATTTGGTTTTATTTGAAAAAGTTTTCTGAAATATGTTTCCGAATTAGACAGTATTATAACAGTAATAGTAACACATATGTAATAGTGGCACATTTAGAATAAGTTTATTTGATGGTATTAAGAGAAAAACGAATTTTATGTATTTTCTTTATATACATTTCATAACTTAATGTATAAAATGACTTATTTTCTTAAAAATTTTAAAATTGTTTTATTTGTTAGATATTTATAAATTTATTTATTTTTTAGAAAACTGTTTATGATGACCCCGTAATACAATTTTTTAATATACGGTTCCAAATTGGTTTTATTTGAGAAAACTCTGCAAAATACATTTCCGATGTCGATAACAAAGTATATAGGACATAGTGAAACATTTGTAATTATATTATTTGGTGCTATTGAAAGAAATCGAATTTTTATGTATTTCCTTTACGTTTGTATTTCTTTTCTTTTATGTGTTTCATCTTTTAGTATCTTAAATGGCTGGATATAAAAAAGTATATGAAGAGAAAATGTTTGTCTCTTCGTGAAATTGCGTTGATCATTGCCCAGTGGGAAGTTATTTAAGACAAAAATGGTTAAAAAGAATAGTAGATGATTATTTAAAAAATAAATAACCATCTTTATACCCACTTTTTTGTATAGATAAAAGCAATATCAAGAGTTTTCAGAATGAAATTTATGGTCTTAAATGGATGGCATGAAGATTAAAAACAGTAGGAAAAGTAAATGATTAAATAAAAAAAAAGCAAAAAGTATTTTAATATAAATAAATAAATTAATTGATAAGTATTTAAAATAATATACATATATCGTGACGAGTATAGAATAAATGAGAAATTCTATTTTGTGATTTAGGGAAAAATATAAGTTGAATTAAAAAAAAATGTTAAGGGGGTCTAGAACACAAAAATGCTCATAATTTTATTTTTATTTATTTGTTATTTCTTTTGTGTATGTGTATGTTTAAAACGGCATTTATATCATGTCTTCTTTTTTTATTGAAACAGGAAATGCTATTTATTTCTTTGTTTTGTTTTGTTTGCAAAACCTTGCTTTCACGAAATGGTTGTCAAGGAAAGGACCTTTGGCGAAAAGGCATTTTTCTTCCATGTGATTTTTTCATCATTTCTTATATTTAAATTTTTGTAAGTCAAGAACTATTAAAAATAAATAGTTCAAACTTTGAACTTGACTTTATCAATTGTTTTATATTATTTATGATTCAACAAATAAAAAAAAAGTATTTATTTTTAAAAATATGACTTAAAAAAAAAAAAGTTAAAAAGTTTTTGTTTTAATTTTCCACTTTAAATATTTTTAATTTTCATTTAAATTAATATTAAAAAATGCTGAATCATAATTAAAACATATATATTTTTTGTCAATTTTAATGAAAAAAAACGGAATTCTACAAATAATATTTTGAATTATAACGATTTTAAATCGCCCAATTTTTTAAATAAAATTTAAATTTTTAAATTAAAAAAATTATGAGAAGTTTTGTCATGCAATTTTGATTTACAAATTATATTGTTAAACATCACAAAAAATTCAAAATGTTTAATTCAATAAATAAAAAAAAAATATTTAAAATATGTTCTGGATTCTCTTAAGAAATAGATATGACATGAAATAGTCAGTAAAGGTTTTTCGGGTTCTGGAATTTCATGGCCAAGAAATTCTCCCGTACTAGTATTTTCTTATACATCTATTCGTTTATTAAATAAGATGAGATTTCGGGTTTTTGGATAATATTTATTTAGTTTCTGGTATTGCACCTTTAATAGAGGTATCCGTTTGAACTATGAATTATTTAGAATATTCCGGCTTGAACTTTAACCCCTTAACCCTTTCCGGCGCGGAGTAAGTTTAATTGAAATAATTATCTGCCACCAGAATTTATAAACGAATTTATTAGAGAATATGAACTTGCTTATTTTCAGGCATTTTATCAAAGGAAAATTTTAATTAAATATTCTTGGTGCCAGTAAAATTAAAATTAGGTGTCCTTTTTAAGGGACACCGCGCCGGAAAGGGTTAACTGAATTGCCCGTACGTGGTATTGGCAAGAAGAGTTTGATTCATTCATCATTAAAAAATTTTTACACCGCTAATTTTTTTAAATACAACTTCATATTATCCACTGACCCCCCCCCCCCCCCTGAAATGTTTTTACTGAATATTAACCCCTTCGCGACCCGAGCCATTTACGAAATATTTAATGTTTTGTCACCGGTTTTAAAAAACAGAAATTTGTTCCTTCTGAAATCGAGAACATGCTCCGATTGATAAGGTAAATTTTACAGTACAATTTTAGTGGTGGGAATAAAAAAGGATTCTTAAACCCTTTTACGACACGTATAAGTGTCGCTCATCCCCAAGGGATTAAGAATATATTTTAGCCTAAAAAAAGTGGTTTAGACTCATATTGTTAATTTATTGTTCGCAAAAAAAGAATCAGATAAGTGGTTAAATAATATTTTTTCTTTAATCTGTTGAAGAGATATATTTTATCCCACCTACAATTAATGAAGATTGTACCAGAATTTTTTTTTTTTAATTTCACTTTTCTAACTTTGGTTGAGGGGAGGGGGGGGAAGGGCAATGGAACAATGTGATCAGGCCGATGGAATACCTAGTTGCGTGGCAACTTTACATCCAATCTAAAGGTAACTTGTGTTGCTAAGGCGTTACAGAGCCATTAAAAGAAAAATTGCTTAGATGCGGCTGGTAGCCACAAAATTAAAAAAATATCCATTAATAAATAAAAAATGCTTAAAACGCCAAGCTTTGACCGCTAAGCAAAATGGCAAAATTGTAATGTTTTTGTCTCTGCAATTTATTTTAAATGTTAATAAAAGAGGGATTGCTAACATGATATAACTTTTATGTTACGTATATGCTTATAAGCCTTGAAAGTATCAATCAGAGATTAATTTCTTAAAACTGGATTATATTTGTAGAATTATATTAATTTAAATAAAGCTTCAATTGCAGTAAAACCTGCAGCCTAGTGAACGTATATATCAGGTCGCGGCAGTGGGAAGGTTTAGAAAGTAATTAATTATTAAGAACATGTTAAATACATGTAGTTTAACAAACTGAATGAGAAAAATAAAATAAAAAAGAAAAATTCCATTAGATCCAAAATTGCTAGCTGAAAAACCTACCGGGGAATGCACCAACTGTAAAAAAAAAACCCTTTTCAGAGACCATGCATTTTAAATTAACAAAAAAAAAAAAAAAAGGAACGTGAAACTGCTTTTACTTATTCTGAAATAAAATTTTCCCAAGTGAGAGTAACACAATTATACAAATGCTTACCTCTCAAAAGTTTTCTATTCGAACCAAAATCTTTTATATAAAGTTATTTAAATAAAAGGCACATAAAACTACGTTCAATAAATATGTTGAATAGTTTTTATATAAAAAAATCTGCCACATATATATTTAATTTAATCAAGGTTGAATAAATTTTCAACAGAGTTGTTAGCTGATGCACTTTAATTGAAAAAGACATAAGTGATAGGGACAGTAGGGTGATAGGGACAGCTCATAATTTTTTTTCTCTCTCCCTCTGACGCAGAAAGATAAATTATTGCATGTTCACATTGTAGGTACTATGTTTCTTATTAAACTGTTGTAATAACTTCAATTTATGCTAAGGAAACAATAGGATGATGAAAATTTAGAATGTATAACTGGTGCAAAATTAAACATCATGTTAGCTTCATACACAAATAGGATGAGGGAATGTTGAAACACTTATTTTAGTTACAATTTGTAACTCTGCAAAACTGTGAAAGGTTCTCAAAACTAAATTAGATTTTTGAACAGTATTTCATTCTAATTTTCGGAACATAAATTCATTTAGTGACCTTGGATCTTTTCAAGGGAGGGGGGGGGGGCTCAAAATGATTTAGAAGGGAGTTGGGCCGACCATAGCGTTCTCCTTGGCTACGGCCCTGCAGTAGCGACAAAATTAAGAAAATTGCTATTGTTATCATACAGATTTCGTATGGGTCCTGAATTTCCAGATCAGGCAATTCTTCCACAAAATCTCTCCTTCAGTAAGGTGAAACTTCGCGCGTTTGGGCTAAATTTATTGTGTTTTAAAAAAATACTGACACACCATTTAAAAAATAACGGCGCTTGTATGAAATTTGTCTTAGAAGATAATATGGCATTTTGAACTAAGCAAAAGTATATTACATCATTACAAAATCATACACAGATAAAAACAAGTTAGAAATTGTATGTCAAACATAGAAAATGAGGTATGTTTGTTCTATAAACAAGTTTTTAAAATATTCAGATCTTGGTGACTAGCAATTTCCGATGCCTCCATCCCGAGTATATTTGGAAAAATGGTAAGCTGATTTTTAACCGATGGAAAGATTTTTTTAAGAGGAATTTATTAGCCATAATTCTTAAACTACTTGACTCAAGGAACTACAATTTTTGGTTTCTATGATTAAAGTTTCTAGAAATCGACGTCTGGGAATGTGTTTATATGTTATGAAATAAATAATTTAAATATTATTTTTTAAATGTAATTTATGAAATGAATGTTCCAATATGTCTACCTTTTTGAAATTGATATACTTCGGATACAGTAAAGTATCGAAATGTTTTGTGTATCCGTGTAAATACTGCCTGCTTTCTATTATACAGGAAGAAACCTGCAGTAAAACTCAGCAACGTATATTTTCTTCTTCTACAGGATTTTCCCTACATATGAGGTTTTCCAACCAAAAGCCATATGTAATTTTTTTCGACATTCACGTCTGTCCTCCTCTTCTGCCTCACTCGATCCGTAATTTTTTATATTCTGTCTCAGGTTATCACTCAAAAATTTTCTTGTTCTTCCTCTTCTGTTTCGTTCTTCCAACTGCCAGTTCATTAGTGATCTTGGTTATTTGCTATTTTCCATCCTTTTTTGCATGCCTAAACGATCTCAAACTATCGAATGTGACCCCTGTCGAATGTGACCCTGATTGCAATACTCTTCCATTCAACTGAATTCTGGGAAAAAGTGGGGAAGTCTTTTGTCTTGCATTCATTTGTGGTTTCTTCATAATAGAAACGAGGGGAATTAACAAAAGAATCGGGATATAAGCAATCCACCCTACTTGACGGAAATGAACTTCTTTTGCTGGACAACCGTCTCTTTCCTGCAAAACTCATTAAGATCAAAAACACCGCCTCGCCACAACAAACGAGCCGACACTGAACTTCAAGAAGTGGTCAAATGTGTTCGGGCCTTAAACTAGATAACGCACTGAGCATTTTGTTGCGTCGTCGTCATCACAGTGCATTGACTGCATGAAACGATTGCATGAGCGTCTCATACGTTACTTCAAGGGCAATGACGCTCAGTATTAGCTGGTACTGATTAAAAAAACTGAAACTAAAATGAACAAATATGATGAGCAACTGATTTTTTTTTTCAAAATTAACTGACCTGTCTCAACTGATGCCGATAACTCGATTTGGTTTTTTTTAATACTTTTGAGCTCTTTTATGGATACCATATATGTATGTACATGGAATAATAATAAAAGCAATTAGCTAATTTGAACTGTAAAATCAAATCAAATAGAAGTTCATTGATATGCTTATTATTATGAGATTACACAAGGCAATAAATTCCATTTATCTTTTCTCAATATTGATACATTTGTATTAGGTGATTACTCAATTTCAAAAATTCTCTGATTAAGTAAGGCAAATTTTATTTTTCTTTATTACTGGTGCCTAAAAAAATTTTGGAAGGAAATATGATGTCTCCGCAGCGGCGGCAAAGGTTAATATCAAATCTTAAAATTAATTTGAATAGTTATATTCAATAGCGTAATCGGGGTGGGGGCTAAAAACCAGTAATATTGTAAGACTTTCTTCTACTTGATTTATAGCAGAAATTTTTTTGGTTAGATAAGGCAAATAATAGTTTGAAAAAACACTGTTGTATTTGGGCAACCACCCTGAATTTAGGCTTTAGGTAAAATCCAAGTACTTTACCTGAAATTTGACAGTATGGAGTTGGACATTATGATTTTATGCCAGATATCTAACAATTCTAAATTTTCTTCTTGCGCGTTACGAATAGAACATTACGTAACTCAAAGTACCCTAAGGGAGATGCAGCGCAAAAACCTGCTTTTTTACTTGTGAATGCTTTCACAAATCGATGAACAAAACTTCGACCACATTTATAAAATTGCTGCGCCTACAAATATAATGTTTACCCCCCCCCCCAAAAAAAAAGAAAAAAAAAAGAAAGAAAAAAATTAAACTGTTTTTAAAATAGGAAATTTCCTATTTTAAAATCGTATAACACAAACACTTATAGCAATAAATTTTTTGATGTTTTTAAAAAATGACATTTGAATCATGTCCAGTAATCTGTTTTTAAATTGTAATTTTGAGTGATAAAGTTTTCTAAATGTGTAATATTTTCTTTCTTTCTTTAATTTTTTTTCAAAAGACGTGTGTTTGTTTTATTTGTTTGGGACTTCTCAGACAATATTTATTAATAAAAAAATTGTATATACTTCAAGGTTGACATATTTTAGAAAATATTTTGAAGGAAATCTCGATTTAAACCGCACCGCAATGACGGAGATGGCATTTGAAATACTTTTATCTGATGGCATTCACAAAGTTAAATTAATGTATTTTAATTGGAATGGTTTAATCTTTCAAAAACTCAAACAGTTCTTTGAATAAATAAATTTAATTGTTTAAAAAATATTTCAATAAAAATTATATTTTCACCTGAAAAGAAAATTATTGCCTCCTCCCCCCATGCTTTCTGCAAATTGTGTGGTATATATCATTTGAAAAAAATAGTAACAATAAAATTATATTTAATTATATTAGGCCACTGAACTTATCAATATTTTTGAAAAAAAAAATCTTTCAAATGATTCTTTTACAGAATTTCGTATCTTTTCTTACCAGTTTTCAAAACAGAAAATTTTTGCTTAATTGAATCAGAAGAATTCCATCGCAAAGCTTACTGGTGAGAATAATAAACCATGATAGCACCACGGATACCCATACATGGTACGTTCAAATCATGTCTGGCAAAAACACATAGCTCTTTTGACTAAAGGGCAAATCTGGAAATCGCTTAATGTATGGACATTATTTTACTATATAAAAAAAGTAGGACCAATGATGAAATCTGAGGGTTTTTAAAAAAAAAAAAACAGCCCATTGACAAAGCTGTTCTGATATTGAATAGTTTTGCACGAAACGACGCAACGTTACCATAATTTGCGACGCGTAAGAAGTAGCTTAAATAAATTTGTTTCCACCAAAAATTTTATTTAACAAAATCTATCTTACCCTTTCTTAAAACTTATTTTACTTCCTTTATTAAATAAAGTTTTTTGCTTAAAACAGACTCATTTTAGCTACTATTATTATGTCGGAAGTTACAAAAATAAATACATATGAATAAAGCATTATGATGCTCAATAAAGCACATTTAATGTAAACATTTCCTTTAAACTTTTCATTTCGAATGATATGCAATGCCATTATGTTCTTTTTCCTTCAAAGATATTTACTTTGTTAAGTGTACTGTGTTTATTATATTCGTCAGATAGTTATCAAAGTTTATTTGTTTTGAAAACTTTTGTAATGATCCTATTATGAAAACACATTGCATCCGGCGACAAGGTTTGTTATTTTTCAGAAAGTTCTTCAAAAGAAATATTTTAAACTGATGGCATCATAATAGTTACGATTGAGTTACAGTGACATATCATAAATAACTTTATTGAAAAAATCGAATTTGTACTTTTCATTCATTTTGATTTTATATTTCAGTGAAATAGCTGTATGAAATTTAGATGTTTTTGAAAAGTACAGTCGGTTCTCGTCAATTCGAGCTCCTCGGAATCGCTAGGAATGTTCGAATTATGGAAAGTAGGAGAGGAACATATTTAAAAGGGCTACTATTACAAAAAAATAACTGTGATAGTGTTTTTTAAATTTTATTCGACTGTTATCATTAGAAAATGACTTAAATTAAAAGAATAAATACTTAAACAAATTAAGGGATTCGGAAGAAACACAATATATAAGGGGATGGAGGGGTCATTGGTGGACTGTCGTTGCACTAAGAAAGCGAATATCAAACGCATGGGGCTACTATAAAGCATACTAGTTCAGGAAATTGTGATAAAAATGAAAGAAAGAAAGCTATTTCAAGTATTTGAAGTTAGTGTGAAAGAAAGAAAAAATGAAAAATTCTCGTTAGTTCGAATTAAATGAAGTCAAGAGAGAATGAATTCTGATAAATGAAATTTTTTTATGTTATTCACACATTTAAAATTCTGCTTAGTTCGAATTAAGCGAAGAATAGATTTATCCAATTTCGAATTAACGAGAGCCGACTATATATAAATAAAAAATATTGGTTAATTTATCAAATCACTTTGATTAATGCTCAATGGAAACCACTTTCATCGTCGTCCTTTGTATACTAGGCCTGAGGGCTGTTACAAAAATGGCCGCTTTCGTAAAGCGAATTTTCTTAAAAGTTTGTACTGTTCCCTTAATTTAGACACCAGTATTTTTTAAAAGTTTTTTTTGACTTATATCATCCAAATAATAATAATAATAATAATAATAATAATAATAATAATAATAATAATAATATATACTTGATTTTATTGTAAAATACTGATACTCAAATTGAAGGGACTGGACAAATGGTGTAAAAAATCCACCTGTGAACGCTTGTTCTATGCTTAAACAAATATAGATGTCTTCTAAAAATCTTACAAAAAATTAAAATCAGTGAATTCAAAGTAAAAAAAAAAAAAAAAAAAAAAAAAAAATAGTTGACTGTGGCAACCTTATCTATGAGGATTTGAGTATATTGCGCTCTAAGCAGATATATGAGGTGGAGAAAATCTCTATAAAAGTTAGTTTTATTTACACATAGATTCTAAATTCCCATTGAACTTTTGTGACATATATGTTAATTTGACTGAGGTTTAATACATTACGAGCATCAAATTTTTAAAAGAAATAAATATAAATAAATTTCAAGAAGAATCATGAAGCTAACTAAATGAAAATTCATATAATAAGTTTACTGGTTCGAAATAGGGTTACTGAGGGTCTAATTAATCTGCAAATTAGGAAGAATAGTGGTGATTGGTAGCTATGTTCTCGTTATGCATTAAATACTACTGATACGTTATTGTATGTCAATGATTTGAAGTGCATAGAACATGATCTTTGTTACATGGAAACAAATAGCAACCATGTAAAAATGAAAAAAAAAAAAAAACTCAGAAAACATAAGACCGAATTTTTTAAAGAAAGACAACACTGAATCCAATCCCGTGGGAAATATGCTAGCTTTAAGATTATTTCACCGGATATTATCTGACCAACTTTTAGAAATTTTGAATCCACATTTATTTTATTTTGCTAAACACTGATAGCAGATATTTTTTTTCGGCGTGTAATATTTTCATTTTTAGTGCCATGGGTATTTTTCAGACAAGATTTTTCTAAAAAGTTTTTACTGAAATTAAGTTTTTTAAAACTGTTTGACATACATGATCTTACATTTTTATTCTGACACCAATTTTTTTTATATAATTCGTTCGAGTTCTTTAAGAGTTAAAAGGTTTTAAGATAAAAAGTAAAATTTTTCGAAGCGCAGAAATCTTAGATATTTTTAATTTGTGTAAAATGCATGGACAGTTTTATTAAACACAGGAATTAAAGTGTATATGAACACTTGGATAAATTTTGTTACATATAATTCCGGAGATTGCTCTCTACAAATAATCAAACTTTACCTCTTTATAATGGAGGTATACGTTGTATAGTTTGTCATGGAACTAACGATACAGGGGTGCCACAGAAGAATTTTTTTTAATTTTATATCGTACCAATTTAAAAAATATATCTTACATACATAATGAAAACGTTTGCAAGAGAATGTTATTAAAAAATTCATTTTTTAAAAATAGTGGCAGCTCTCCTCTATGTTATTGTAATTTACTTCGAATAAGAAGAGGCTCAAATAAATTTGTTCCCGACCAAAATATTTATTTTACAAAATTTAATTTACATTCACTTACAACTTATTTTACTTCGTTTTCTAAATAAATTTTTTAGATTAAAACACGCTTCGTTAAGCAGCCACTTTAGCACTGAAAATTATAGTATAAACATATATATTAAATTAGTATATGTTTATACTTATAAACACGCATCTTTATATCATATATTATATAACTTTAGTGGTGGTAACAAATGCTATAATAATGCTTACTATAAAAAGAACCAAGACCATACATATGAATAAGCATAACGATTCACAATAAAGAGCATTTCATGCAAACATCTCCTTTAAACTTTTCATTTCGAATGATATGTAATGTGATTATTTTCTTTTTCCTTCAAAAATATTTACTTAGTTAAATGTACAGTATTTATTATATTCGTCAGATATTTATCAAAGTTGATTTGTTTTGAAAACTTTTGCAATGATCCTATTATGAAAACACGTTGCATCCGGCGACAGGGATTGTTACTTTTGCGAAAGTTCTACAAAAGAAATATTTTAAACTGATGGCATCATAATAGTTACGATTCAGTTACAGTGACGCATCATAAATAACTTTATTGAAAAAAAGAATTGAATTTACAGGTTTCTTTCTTTTTATTTTATATTTTCTGAGCCTGAAATAGATTTATGTAATTTAGATGTTTTTCAAAAGCATACAAATAATAAAGAATACTGCCCAGTTAAACTGATGGCATTGAGCTCACAGGCTACAAATACTAATTGTACATTAAAGCCTTATATTTTCAAGGGTTAATTCCGTTCGAAAAAAAATTAAGAAGGGGAAACAGCTCTCCCCTTTCCTCTTTTTTTATACTTAATCATTGAAACTCCTATACTATCAAAGACATGCTTTATCATATAAAAAATCTATATCCAAAATTCAGAGCAAATGAGATAATTCTTAATAAAAACCCATTTAGCATTTATATAATTTAAAAGGAGTTATCCCCCTCTTTTATACTTAACCATTAAACTTCCAAAACTATTCAGAGATTTGAACGAAATCTGACAATTCTGCTTGAAAAACCCATTTATATAAATTAAGGGGGGGGCATTAGAACCCTTGTTCCCCTTATTTATACTTATTCAATGAACACCTAATAACAGTCACGGAATCGCCTCATCAGAATGATCCTAATCTAAATTTTGAACGAAAATTAATTCTGCATGAAAATCCCATTTATATCAACTAACGGGGGGGGGGGCATTAGAGCCCCTGTTCCCCCTATTTATACTTATTCAATGAACACCTAATAACAGTCACGGAATCGCCTCATCAGAATGATCCTAATCTAAATTTTGAACGAAAACTTAATTCTGCATGAAAATCCCATTTATATCAACTAACGGGGGGGGGGGGCATTAGAACCCCTGTTCCCCCTATTTATACTTATTCAATGAACACTTAATAACAGTCACGGAATCGCCTCATCAGAATGATCCTAATCTAAATTTTGAACGAAAACTTAATTCTGCATTAAAATCCCATTTATATCAACTAACGGGGGGGGGGGGGCATTAGAACCCCTGTTTCCCCTATTTATACTTATTCAATGAACAACTAATAACAGTCACTGAATCGCCTCATCAGAATGATCCTAATCTAAATTTTGAACGAAAACTTAATTCTGCATGAAAATCCCATTTATATCAACTAACGGGGGGGGGGGGCATTAGAACCCCTGTTCCCCCTATTTATACTTATTCAATGAACACTTAATAACAGTCACGGAATCGCCTCATCAGAATGATCCTAATCTAAATTTTGAACGAAAACTTAATTCTGCATTAAAATCCCATTTATATCAACTAACGGGGGGGGGGGCATTAGAACCCCTGTTTCCCCTATTTATACTTATTCAATGAACAACTAATAACAGTCACTGAATCGCCTCATCAGAATGATCCTAATCTAAATTTTGAACGAAAACTTAATTCTGCATGAAAATCCCATTTATATCAACTAACGGGGGGGGGGGCATTAGAACCCCTGTTCCCCCTATTTATACTTATTCAATGAACACCTAATAACAGTCACGGAATCGCCTCATCAGAATGATCCTAATCTAAATTTTGAAAACTTAATTCTGCATGAAAATCCCATTTATATCAACTAACGGGGGACATGAGCCCCCGTCCCCCCTCTTATACATATCGAATGAACTTCAAAAACTAATCAGGGAAGCGCCTTGTCAGGATATACCTACATACAAAATTTTAAGAGGATCGGATATTTTTATCATGAGTTATCGCCAGGCCCGGACTGGCCAGGTCGGCTGGTCGGCGATCGCCGAGGGCCCCCAGCCCAAAGGGGCCCCGGAAGTGCAACTCAAAAAAGGAATATACGATTTTATAACTACTACTTACATAAGAAAAAATTGAGTATTTACCAATAATAATATGCGTTTACAATAAATTAAAAAAAATTGATAGTTTTTTCATTGTAACTTATATAGTTTCGTTGTGTCATGTCGTTGGACAGACGGAATAGGGCTGCTGACTGATACATTGCCCTTTCTGCAGTACACATAGAATCAGAGTGCATCGCGACCCTCACTTGCCAATCTCTATCCTCTTCGCTACTGGCGATTATTACAGTATTTTTAATTATTACTGCATTATTTCTTCTCTCGTTTAACTTCAGAGTGAGATTTTTGTTTTATTTTCATCAGCTGGAATCTTAGAATTCGAAACATATTATTCTTATATCGAAATTTCATCTATATTTGAGTATCATTAATAAAATGGGAGAAAACGGAGGTCCACATATGTGGACCCAGGGACTGAAGAGGCTATAGTATGATTGTAACGAGTGCAATTTCATAGTTTGATCAACATGAAGCAGTTGTACGAAAGCGACAGTACGAAAAGGAAACTAAAAAATGAGAAAGTTTTTTAACATTGGAAAATGTTTAAAAACTTTTAATACTTGGTTAAGCAGTAAGGACGACCCGATTCCACTCAATTTCCACACACACACAAAAAAAAAATAAAATAAAAAAAAAAAAAAAAAAAATAGTTTTTCTTAATTTACAATTAAGATTCTTTTTAAAGAATACTGCATTACATATTTATGAAATATTTTAAAACTATACTTTAAAATCACGATATTTTTTCAACATAGAAAATACACGATAATAACATTAATGATTACTTAGAAGCCTAGATTTTTGAACATTCAAGTAAAGATTGATTATAAAATTAATGTAGTTTTAAAGAATAAAAACATTATTAACTTTTGAAGATGAATTATAAAAAATATATTTGTGAAAATATATCTCTGTCATTCACCAGAGCTTCTTTCAAATCCGAAGGAGTTAGTTCCTGACACATTTCTAAATTAATTTTCTTCGGAAATGCATAAGTTTTGCTGTTTTTTTTTCTTATTCAGAACCTATGTAATCGAATATTGTCTTCCATTTTTTGATAAAGACATTTTATTTTTTAGAAATATTGTTAAAGTTATCATTTTGAATTGAATTTTTGGAAGCGATATCATTGCAAAAGGAGAAAAACCTGCAGTCACGTGACAAAAATCTATTACTATTTGATAATTTATTTACCAAAAATGAAAAAAATATTCTATTCCCAAATAATTTAATAGTCACGCATGCCAATTTTATGCATTTACAGTTTAAAATTAGTCAGAAAGTTTCGCTTTATTAAGAAGTGGATTGAAAACCACCCTAAGTTCCAAAGATTCCATTAACAGAAGTTTCTTATCGCTATTAATATTTTTTTAAAACATAGTAACTGCCCTGCACATTCTGAGAACATTTAAGTCCAGTTCTAGCCCGACTCTACTACGTAGAAAAAAAGTGCACACCTGATCACGGCTTTAGGTATGAGTCTGCTGAAAAAATTAAACCCTGCCTCTGATACCACATAACTGTCCGATGACCGCGTTTTTGTTTGGATGGTGTCAAACTAGCATCGGCTCGTGACGCACATTCATCTCGTGACGCATCCATTCTCGTGAAAGTCATTCACTGAAAGCAGATTATATTTTATCGTTTAAGTTTTTATATTGGATTGGCAGGTTCCCTAATTTTTTTTTATTGGTCCAGCACTTCTGTTAAATTTCTTTGCCTGACCGGCCCGCAGGCCGGGCTGGATACGGATCTCGGGCCAAACCCGGGCCCAAGCAAACCTCTACAACAAATTATAGGTTCAATGTTCTGTAATATTATTTTAAAAGACCCATATGATAGCATAATATTCAGCATGATGGTAGGTAGTACTCCAGATATAGCTGTTACGAGTTGGCAATTTGCGTTAGCTATGGCCCCAGCAGTAGCCGAGAGGTTCTGACCTCCAAACTGGTAGACGGTAGGTGCTGGGTTTGAACCCAATCGCGACCGTCGGCCTAACCGTTCGGAGTTTTACGTGGTTATCTTCGAACCTTGCATTTCCTTGCATAAATACGGGTTAGGTTCCATTAGTAAGACCCCCAAGGAGGGCACCCCTCCTCTTAGGGCCTATATCCCACGTGTAGATAATTAGCCAGCATAAAACACAAACAAACAAACAAAGCGTCAGCTATATCCTTCAGTTAAAGATATGTGAAAGACTTTTAGGAAAATAGACTCGCTAGTAAGCAGAAGATTCACAGTTGGAACCGTGATGCTGGAATTTGAAGTTTTCATACTAACTAGGGAACTGCAAGAAATGTAAGTCACCGATTTTAACGAAAGTGGTATCATTGAAAAGATCTCATTATGAGGAGTAAAAAACTCGATAGAACTACCCGTCGGAAACGAGTCGTTTTCGAGATATATGACAATTTATGTAACGTAGTTAGTTCATACTTACTGGGGATTCGCAAAAAAATTAGTTTAGATTTTGACGAAAGTGGTATTGTTGGAAAGATCTTATCGTGAGGAGTAAAAAGTTACAAAGAACTACTCATCGGAAGTGAGCCGTTTTCGAGATATCCTATGATTTAAGTCACGTAGTTTATGTATACTGGGCTAGTGCACACCTCACAGAGGTCGGCAAAAATTGTTGTCTCGATTTTTACAAAAATGATATCGTTGGAAAAATATCATTTTGAGAAGTAAAAAATTCAATGGAACTACCCTTCGGAAATGAGTCGTTTTCTAGATATCCGACAATTTATGTAACTTAATGCAGTTTCTCAGTAAGTGTGCATTAGCTACGTGATACAAATTGTTGAATATCTTGAAAACGTTTCATTTCCGACGAGTGATTCCATTGAGTTTTTTAATCCTCCCTGTAATATATTTTCAGCGATACCACTTTCGTTAAAATCGAGACCAATTTTTTTTGCTTTTTCCCAGTAAGTGTTCACTAGCTACGTACAATAAATTGTTAGATATCTCGAAAACGGCTCATTTCCTATGGGTACTTCCATTGAGTTTTTTACTTCTCACAATGAGATCTTTCCAACGATACCACTTTCGTCAAAATCGGTGACATACACTTTTTGCAGTTCCCTAGTAAGATAGATTTTTTTTAATGTACTTTTTACCGATTTAAGGGTTTATATTATTTTTTATCACTAATATTCATATAAATATTTTTTTATTACAATTTTCTTTCTATTTTAAAAAAGATCGGTTTATTAAGGATTCAGCATTTTAAATTTCGTTTAAACATTTTTTTTCGTTTTTAAAAATTTTAAATTTCATTTATATCTCCACTATTTTTCTTTTTATTTCGCGTTTTTAAAGAATTTTAAATTTTGAATTTTATTTAAATTTGAATTTTTAAATTGAATTTGAATTTTAAATTTAAATTTTATTTGCATTTTGAATTTTATTTAAATAATTTAATTTAAACATTTTTAATTTAATTAAAATAAATAACTTCCTTTTACTTTAAATTTATTGATGCTACCATCTATGTAAGAATTTAATAAATATAAATCAACAATTTGGATTTATTAATTAAAGCATAAGTTGTTTTGAAAGATATATTAAAGAAATACTCTGAGCGATCTGCGATCAAACGTACCCATTTTTTATTACTGTTATGTCACTTTTAATATTTACTTAGGTATCACAGTAGGTTGGTTGCATGGAGTTTTATGTCGCAAGGTCGCTTAGGGGACATGCTGCGCCAAAGGTATCACAGTAGGATTTAGATTATTATGACTTCGACACAGTCATTTTACTGAACTATTTTCCAAATGACAAAATAGTCTAAATGTGGTTTTTTGCCATCCAAGCCTATATTTAAAAATAAAATATAATATTCTGTTTTCGCAAAATTTCCCGTAAGGGGCCCCTTTTCAGTCTCTAGCCGAGGGCCCCCAAAGGAACCAGTCCGGGCCTGGTTATCGCGTTACGCACATACGCACATACATACAGAACGGGCGGGCACATAAGCTCTCAGGCTATGATAGCCTGTGAGCTAAAAACTATCGAATTTATCGAATCGACTTGATTATTGCTCAATGGAAGTTATTTAGATCGTCGTCCTTTGTATACTAGGTCACAAAAATGGCCGCTGTCGTAAAGCAAATTTTCTTATAAGTTTGTACCTTTCCTTTAATTTAGATACCGCATTTTCTAAAAGCTTTCTTTGAAGCATTTTACTTCTTTAAAATATAGGTATAGATTTTATACATCTAGAAAACCAACGATTATAAATACACAAATAATGTATGAAAAGGTATCAAACAGCTGTTTCGAGTCTACTATCGAGATTCTTCATCAGTGCAAAACTCAGCGAGCTAGAAAAAGCAAAACTCAGCTTGCTCGCTGAGTTTTGCACTGATGAAGAATCTCGATAATAGATTCGAAACAGCTGTTTGATACCTTTTCATACATTACTTGTATTATAATCGTTGGTTTTCTATCTTTAAACTTTTTGCACAAAGGCTTTATGTGCTATTTTAATAGATCATATAGCTGTCAAGGTACTAACGCTACAGGGCTACCACAAGTGGCTATTTTTTAATTTTATTATGCACCATTTTTTAAAAACAGAAATATTTCACATGCACAGTGATGACATTTTGAAAAGAAATACATTTTTTAAAAATAGTACTGCAAATAGAATATAAAAATAGTATCAGCCCTTTTCGACGTTAGTATAATTTCTTACTAATAAAACGTCTCTTAAATGTATTTGTTCCCGACCAAAATATTTATTTAACAAAATCTAACTTACTTTAACTTATGATTTATTTTACTTCGTTTTCTAAATAACATTTTTAGATTAAAACGAACTTTGTTTCGCTGTCACTTTTATGCCGAAAATTACAGTAATACATAAAAACTCCATATCTTTAAATCATATATTATACAACTTTTGAGGCCGTAAAAAATGCTGTACTAAAGCTCACTATATAAAGAACAGAGATCATACATATAAATAAAGTACAACGATTCATGTAAACATTTCCTGTGTACTTTTCATTTCGAATGATATGTAATGCGATTATTTTCTTTTACGTTCAAAGATATTTACTTTCTTAAGTGTACTGTATATATTATATTCGTCAGATATTTATCAAAATTTATTTGTTTTGAAAACTTTTGAAATGACCCTATTATGAAAACACATTGCATCCGGCTACAAGGTTTGTTGCTTTTGAGAAAGTTCTGCAAGATAAATATTTTAAACTGATGGCGTCATAATGGTTATTATTCAGTTACAATGACACATCATAAATAAATTTATTGAAAAAATCGAATTCACATATTTCTTTCCTTTTAAACATTATACCTTTCTTTTAATTTATACAAAAGCATTTTCTAAAAGTTTTTTTTTCGGACTTATATAATCCAAAATAATAATAATAATAACAAAAACAGGGCTTCCACAGATGACGATTTTTAAATTTTATTTCGCATCATTTTTTCAAAACATAAATCTCTTACATATACAATTGGAACATTAGCAAGAGAAATATATTCAAAAATATATATTTTGAAAATGGTGGCGCGAATAGAATATAAAAATAGTGGCACCCTCTACAAATTTATTATAATTTCCGTCAAACAAGAAGTGGCTCAAATAACATTGTTCCCGATCAAAATATTTATTTAACAAAATCTAACTTACCTTCATTTACGACTTATTTTACTCCCTTTTCTAAATGAAATTTTTAGATTAAAACAAACCTAGTTTATCTGCCACTTCTACGCAGAAAATTATAGTAATAACGAAAATAAATAAATAAATAAATAAGTAAATAAAAATCATATCGTTAAATGATATATCCTATAACTTTTGAGGCGGTAACAAATTCTATTCTGATACTCACTTAAAAAAGAACCGAGACCATACATATGAATTTGTATGACGATGCACAATAAAGCGCAATTCATGTAAACATTTCCTTTATACTTTTCATTTCGAATGATGTGTAATGCGATTATTTTCTTTTTCCTTCAAAGATATTTACTTTTTAAAGTATACTGTATTTATTATATTCCTCAGATACTTATCAAAGTTTATTTGTTTTGAAAACTTTTGAAATAATCCTATTATGAAAACACATTGCATCCGGCTGCAAGGTTTGTTACTTTTGAGAAAGTTCTGCAAAAGAAATTTTTTAAACTGATGGCATCATAATAGGGTAACATCCCGAGTAATTGGCACATTAAGGATTTGTCTTTACACTTACTTCCATTTTCATTACCAAGAAATAAAATATTTACTTGCAAATATTTTTAAATCAAAGAATGCATATCTGTGCATCTATTTCGCCCACTAAAAGCAAAAATATTTGAAAAAGTATTTTTATAAAAATATATTTGCAAAAAGTTGCTGTAATCACCAGTAATTGGCACTTAGACTTTTAAACAATTAAAGTAACCCTTTTCAACTAAACAAAACTGCTGTCAATTAAAATTTAAAATATACTATAAATCAGGAGGAATATAATAAATAATGAATTGAAATGCATGCCTTTATTAAGCCAGACAAGAAGCATTTACAACAAAAATTGCTAATTTGATACAAGCCATAAATGTTTCTCTTTCTTAGGCACTATTATCATTTAGTAGCATAAATCAAAGTTATAATCTGTAAAGTAAATGAGCATATAACTGGTATGGCATCTTGCATTTTAAAAAGACTAATAAATCTTATTTTAGGACATTTTTGTAGGATGTGCCAATCACTGGTGTCTGCCAATTACTGGGGATGTTACCCTAGTTAGGATTCTGTTAGAGTGACACATTATAAATAACTTTATTGAAAAATGAAATTTACAAAATTCTGTCTTTTAAATTTTATGTTTCTGTGTCTGAAATAGCTGTATGAAATTTATATGTTTTGTAAAAATATACAAATAAAAAATATCGGTTAATTTATCGAATTAAATTGATTAATGCTCAGTGGAAGCCATTTTACCGCTGTTCCTTCTATACTAGTCCTGAGAGTTGACACAAAAATTACCCCTGTCGTAAGTCAGATTTTTTAAACATATATACTGTTACCTTAAAATAGACACCAGTATTTTTTTAAGTTTAATTTGAATTATACAATCTAATAAAATAAAACAAAATAAAGGGGGAAAAACTTGATACTATTGATAACTTAATGGTTTTCAAATTGTAGAGGCTGTACAAATGGGGAAAAAATTGCATACTTGTTCTATGCCCAAAGACAGATTTATACTAAAAATCTTACAAGCAGAATTTAGAATCACTGGTATCAAAAGTTTTAAGATAAAAAACATTGACTGGGTCAATTTTATATACGAAGATTTGAGCAAGTTGTGTTGTAAGTAGGTACGATAAAAAACATTGACTGCGTCAATCTTATATACACTATTTACCAAAAAGTATTTGTACACTTTCAGTTTTTGACATTTTGTCAAATATTTAAAAATATACTGGTCGGACTCTTCTGGAACTTCAGAAATATAAAGATTATGTTTCACTTTATATTTATTTACATTCATTTGTTAAGCGGGTAATTAGGGGGCCGGCAAAAAAACAAAGAATAATAGAAATATTTGGGATCGCTCTGTACATGAAAATGCACGAAACGACTTATCGCTTTAGAATACAAATATATGAATACAGTAGAATATGTACACTAATTTTTGTGAGAATAGCATGTATATTTATGGCGATAGAGCGATTTTTTTGAAAAATTCAAAAAATTCTGGTATGTTTTTTGTTTATATCATGCTGGGTTTTTGACCAAATTTAACGCAAATTTCAGAAAAATTGGCAAAATGCAGTAGAAAAAATGTAGCGCAATAGGAATATAAATATATTAAATATTTTATGAAATATGAGTAGTTGTATAAAATAATTTTTATCTGCGCATGCGCGAAATAGAAAAACATTTTTTTTTTACATCATTTAATAGTCAATTCTATGGAGTGACTTATAAAAAAAATCCAATCAAATATCGTGAAAATTCAAAAAGATATCATTATTTTAGTGAGATGTTTTTACTCTGCTCTCTGAAAACGGCTGAATCTTAAGGGATTCTTCACAAATTGACATTTTTTAATAACTGACTTTAAAAAAAAAACTAGTATTGAATTAATACAATATCTAATACAATATTGCTGCTAATAAGTACTTGACAATTGTGATAGAAAAGAAAAAGAGCTTTATTCACATTCAGGGCCAAAACTAAGAGAGGGTTGGGGGAAAAGGGCATGTGCCCCGGGCGCTAGGATGAAAGTGTCCCAAATGTACATTTTGTTTGGAGATTTTTTCCATGTCTATGTTTAGCATGATATTGTCAAAATCGTCCCATTCAAAGCATTTCTCCTATACCAAAGCATAGAAGAATCTAATGATGAGGGCATAAAGATCCCGCATAAAGCAGATTTTATTATTTCGTTTTGATTCGGTTTCACGATTTTAAGGTATCATTTTTTTTTAAACAAAGCAGACTACTTTAATCAATATTAGTACATATTTTAAGTTTTAAAATAAGTCGGCTATTAATAAATTAGAAAATTTTTCTTTGCAAATACTTTTGCAGATGCTTTGCAAAGAAGAAAACGGAGGGGGGGGGGAGTTCACCAAAATTCATTGAAATATAAATATATTAAATATTTTCTAAAATGTTCTATGTCATGCAATATTTTCAACCAAATATAAAGCCACATTCAGAAAAATTCGCAAAATGTAGTAGAAAGAATAAGGTGCTATTGAAATATAAATATATTAAAAGTTTTCTAAAATATGAGTATTTGTATGAAATATTTTTTAATCAGCGTATGCGTGAACGATAAAATTTATCATTTTACATAATTTAATATTCAACTCTATGGAGCTACCCATAAAAAAATCCGATCGAATTTCGTGGAAATTCAGAAAGTTATTGTGGATAGGAGTGAACTGATTTTCAATTGGTCTCTGAAAGCAGTTGAATGACGTCAGATTTTACGCAAATTGCCAAATCTCCATTTACGTTTTTTACTGGTGATTTACTTGTTTTCTTAGATAATTACCAGAACGAACCTATTTCAGGATAAAAATAATTATAAAAAATCGAAGCATTTGTGTCAAACTTACCCATTGATACATAATTGATAATGGCTCTTATGCAAATGCCGATATCTGCGATCCTGAAATACGTCAAGTTCTCCACTGTTAAATGTGGTGTCGAAAACAACACTGACATCAATCGCATGCATGATGCCAAGAAGAACAGAGCTGTCTGATTTTGAGAAAGGTGTGATCATCGGGTACCACCGAAATGGCCGATCTTTAATCGACATATCTAGCGA
This sequence comes from Maratus speculifer, assembly GCA_964019185.1. Lineage (NCBI taxonomy): Eukaryota > Metazoa > Arthropoda > Arachnida > Araneae > Salticidae > Maratus > Maratus speculifer. Next base: position 54,460,520 of record OZ025292.1, on the reverse strand, counting down.
GCTTAGTTACCCCAAAACGACTGTGGCTTATGTGATTAGAAAATGGAAGCTGAATGGTGATTGTCAGAATGTGGCCAGAGTAGGCAGACCGACGAAACTGGGAGATAGAGACCGACGGGTTCTGTCTAGAGAAATTCGGAAGAACCGCAACCAACCAATGTTACACATACGCCAAGAATTTCAACAAGCTTCAGGATGTGTTGTTTCCATGAATACCATCCGTAAGGAAGCTCATCTGCTTAATTTTTATGGCCGTGCTGCCGCCCATAAACCTTTAATCACCAAGTCCAACCGCGCAGCTCGGTTAAGTTGGTGCAAAACACGCCAGCAATGGACTGTACAGCAATGGAAACAGGTTCTCTGGAGTGATGAATCAAGGTTCACCCTCTACCGTTCTGATGGTAGGGTCTGGGTCTGGCGTCTGCCTGGAGAACGCCTCCTACCAGAATGTATTGTGCCCACAGTTAAATTTGGCGGAGGGGGAATTATGTTCTGGGGTTGTTTTTCCTGGTTCGGACTAGGACCCTTGGTCCCAATTCATGGTAAGCTCAATGCCGATGCCTACTGTAATATACTGGACAACAGTATACTTCCTACGTTGTGGCAATACTATGGATTGGACCCATGTTATTTCCAGGATGACAACGCAAGCTGCCATGTAGCGAGGTCCAGCATGAATTGGTATGCTGATAATGGAGTGCATCGACTCGAGTGGCCTGCCCAGAGCCCAGACCTGAACCCAATAGAGAACCTCTGGGACGAGTTGTATCGTCGAATTAAGGCGGGTGACACACGCCCAAAATCAGTAAAAGAGCTTACCTGCCTTGTGCAAAGAGTGGAATAAAATACCATTAAATGTAATACAAGGACTAGTTGAGAGCATGCCCAGGAGAGTCGCAGCTGTAATTGCCTCTCGAGGAGGATCTACAAATTATTAAATGTGAACAGGTCCAAAACCAGTCTTTTTTTCCCGAGGCAAACGTGGATTTTGAAGGTACCCCTTTCCCCCTCCTTCGCAAAGCATATTTACAAAGAAAATTTCTCCAATTTATTAATAGCCGACTTATTTTAAAATTTAAAATATGTAATATAAAATAACGTATTCTGCTTTATTAAAATACTCCAATTTGATACTTTAAACCGAATCAAAAAAATTCTACTTTCAACAGGATCTTTAAGGCCCTTGTCCCTGCCCGCGAAGACACTGCTGAGCTAATGCTATTCCTGTGGGGTGGCATTTTTCTAATAACTCTTTCGCATTTTGAAATTTTCAATTTTTTTTTCTTTTTTTTTGCATTGGATAGCGGAAGTCCCTCTCAAAATCGCTCCTTGACTACTTTTTCGATTTGAGTCATAGATATTTTTTATAAAGTTAGTTTCACTTTCAGAACCGCTTTTGGAAGTGAAAGAAACATTATAAAAATATCTACGCCAAAATTGAAAATCACGGAGCGATCTTGAAAAGGACTTCCGCTATCCAATGCAAAAGATATTATTTAAAAATGTCCAAATGCAAAAGAGTTAGAAAAATGCATCCCCATAGGAATAGCATTAGCTCGTGAGCATCTTCGCGGGAAGGGGCAGGGACCTTAAGGCATCATCATTAGATTTTTTTATGCTTTAGCATAGCCCAGATATAATAATTTTAACAATATTATGCTAAACATAGCCATGAAAAAAATCGCCAAACGAAAGATACATTTGGAACACTTTCATCCTAGCGCCCGGAGCACATGCCCTTCTCCCCCCCCCCCCCTCTCTTAGTTTTGGCCCTGAATGCGAATAAAGCTCTTTTTCTTTTCTATCACAATTGTCAAGTACTTATTAGCAGCAATATTGTATTAGATATTGTATTAATTCAATACTAGTTTTTTTTTAAAGTCAGTTATTAAAAAATGTCAATTTGTGGAGAATCCCTTAAGATTCAGCCGTTTTTAGAGAGCAGAGTAAAAACATCTCACTAAAATAATGATATCTTTTTGAATTTTCACGATATTTGATTGGATTTTTTTTATAAGTCACTCCATAGAATTGACTATTAAATGATGTAAAAGAAAATGTTTTTCTATTTCGCGCATGCGCAGATAAAAATTATCTTATACAACTACTCATATTTCATAAAATATTTAATATATTTATATTCCTATTGCGCTACATTTTTTCTACTGCATTTTGCCAATTTTTCTGAAATTTGCGTTAAATTTGGTCAAAAACCCAGCATGATATAAACAAAAAACATACCAGAATTTTTTGAATTTTTCAAAAAAAATCGCTCTATCGCCATAAATATACATGCTATTCTCACAAAAATTAGTGTACATATTCTACTGTATTCATATATTTGTATTCTAAAGCGATAAGTCGTTTCGTGCATTTTTATGTACAGGGCGATCCCAAATATTTCTATTATTCTTTGTTTTTTTTTGCCGGCCCCCTAATTACCTGCTTAACAAATGTAAATAAATATAAAGTGAAACATAATCTTTATATTTCTGAAGTTCCAGAAGAATCCGACCAGTATATTTTTAAATATTTGACAAAATGTCAAAAACTGAAAGTGTACAAATACTTTTTGGTAGATAGTGTACGATGGTTTGAGCAAGTCGTGCTGTTGAGTAGCACAGCTGAAAACTTTTACGCATTTTTCCTACCACTAAAATTGTGGAGAGATTTTTCATTTCTTAAATCAAGATTTCGACGATTAAACAAGAAAATATTTATAAAATGTTTGTGGTAGAAAAAATGCGCAAAAGTTGCCAGCTATGAAGTAGGTACATAAAATGGAATTTTTTTTAATCAAGATTATTTTTAAGCTATTTTCATGAAGTACTAGTAATAAAAGCATAGCGTCAACGTCTTATGCTTTTTGTGCCACAAAACGCTTATGGTAAATGTTACTTTGTTAAATCGCCGTAATCCGCCGGTAAGACCCGTTTTCTCGAAAACTACCCGACCGATTTTTAAGAAATTAGTAATTCATATTCACCGGAATGTGTTCAACATTTGTGGCAAATATTTTCTTTCTTCGACTAAAATTTCTCATTTTAGAGCAACACTAGTTTAATTTTTTTTTAATTTTTCAGAAATGATTTTTCTGAAATTAGTAATTATTTTTTTTTAAACTCACACATATGATTTTATATTTATACTGTATTATCAAAAATTTTTTTAGAAATCACCCGAGTTGGCTATAAGTCAATGGTGTAATTAGCTGGAAATTTCATTTTTTCGGAGAACTAAAATCTTAGGTACTTCTAATTTGTGTGAAGTTCATGCACATATTCATTAAACGCATGAAATAGAGTACTGTCGACTCTGATTAATTCGAAATCGGGTAAATCGAACCTTCGCTTAATTCGAACTAAACATGAAGTCCCGAAATTTTCAATAGCAGAATAACGTTAAAATTATTCATTAATTCGAACTCATTTTCTCTTGAGATTCTGATTTTTCATTTTTCCTTACTTTATCTAGGACTTCAGATCCTTGAAATAACTTTATTTCTTTCTTTTTTGTCAGAATTGTTCTGACCAAGTGTACATATAATCCCATTATTTGATATCCTCTTTTTGTAGTGACCTGTCTTTCCATCAATGACACCTCTACCCCATCTTCGTTTGTGTTTGTTCCTAATCCTTTAATTAGTTTATGTATTTATAGCTTTCAGTTTAATATTAAGTCATATTCTAATTATAATAGCCAAAATATATTTTAAAAATACCATAACATTAGTTCTTTGTAATAGTACCTCTTTAAAAATGATTTCCTGTCCCCCTTTAAAAATGTTTTCCTAATTCGAACATTTATTGTAGTCCCGACGAATTCGAATTAACGAGAGCCAACTGTATATGTAAACACAAGGATAAAATTTAGTTACATATAATAAACTAAAATTCAAGCTGTAAGACCCATTACCAGGGAAACTACACGACATGTTTGTGAGAAATTTGAAATTTACATTCACTGATCAACATTTATTATACTCAACATTTACGGCCGACATTTTCTTTCTGCGACCAAAGTTTTTCATTTCAAAAAAATGGCACATTTTCAGAAATTTTGAATTTTTCCGAAATATTTTTTTCTGAAATTAATGAACGTTTAAAAATATCTTTAGCAATTATGATCTTATATTTATACCCTGTCAATAAAAAATATTTTATAGAAATCGCTCGAGCACTTTAGAAGGTAATTGGGTAGTTATCTGAAAAGTGCAATTTTTCGGAAGGATGAAATCTTAAATATCTCTAACTTATGTGAAATGCATGCACAATTTTATCAAAGTTTAGTTTCTTCCCCTTTAATTTTATTAATCCTTGGCACTCCGTTGTCTCCGCTGAGGAGACATAATTTTTCCTTCCAAAATTTGTTTTTGGCACCAGTAATAAAGGAAAATAAAATTTCACTTACTTAATCAGAGCATTTCTAAAATTGTCTACTTCAAGAAAAGTTCTTTTAAAAAAGTGGTGCTAATCGAATAAAATTTGTGAAAGAGACGCCGGAGTCCGAAGGGTTAAAATAGCAATATTGTGCAGAAAAAAGGAAAAGCAATGAGAATCGAAAAATACTACATTAATCTCTTTCGCTACTGGCGATTATTACAGTATTTTTAATTATTACTGAATTATTTCTTCTCTCGTTTGACTTCAGAGCGAGATTTTTGTTTTATTTTCATTAGCTCGAATCTTAGAATTCAAAACATATTATTCTTATATCGAAATTTCATTTATATTTGAGTATCATTCATAAAATGGGACTAAACTGATTTGGGTACTCAGGGACTGAAGAGGTTAAGTGAACAAAGATAGGAATGTTTAAAATTCTTCACGAATTCGCAAGACGATGTTAGTTGTACTTAAATATTGTTCTTATTCTTTTTCGATATTCCACGAATTTTCAAGTTAAACATCCCAGATTTGTGTTTTTAAGTGCTTACACGAATTGTTTATTAAACGTTTTCCTGATTTGCCCGTACGTCATACCAGCAACGTGTTTTTGCCAATCATGATTTATCACATACCACATACGGGCATCCAAACTCCAATGATCATTTTTTATTCTAACCAGTAAAATTTAATTGTAAGTTTTGCTTTATTTAATCCGAGCATTTTCCTCATTCAACTAGGCAAAATTTTCTGCTTTAAAAAAACTGTAAAAAACATAAATTAAATAGACATTATTTGAAAGTTTGTCTTCAAAAATAATTATTAGTTATTTGGTTAAAAGGAATTAAAAAGAAACAGGTCGAAATTCTTTTTTTAAGTACTTCATATTCTGTTGAAAGCTTATCTTTTATTATTCAAGTATGGGCAGACATAAAATATATAAATGTCGCAAAATAAAACTGATATGTCCAAACTATAAAAAATGCCATTCAAATGCTTACCATGAAAGAAACATGATCTAAAAATATAAGTTACAAGATTTGATGAGAGACTTTTGAAGCATGTTTTGTGGACCATGTTAAACCATATCATATATTTTAAGGATTCCCGTTTGGATGGGATTCGTCTAAATTTGAATATGTCTGTAGCTTTGAAAAATGTATTTCCTTTTTATGGAAGATATGGCAACGCTATTATTTGGTGTAATATATATATATTATTTTTTAAATTATAATACAATGCAGGAAAAAAAATTCTTTTTCAAAAAAAAAAAAAAAAGACTAAGCCTGTTTTTTAACCCCTTAACTGATTTGTCCGTTCGCCCTTCGGTCAAGACGAATTTGCTTAATTCGTCATTTAAAGCTTTTTGACAGTACTATTTTTAAAAAAATAATTTCATGCTATTTAAAGGCATACTGTCTAAATGTTACGAATATTTTATTTAAAAAATTGTGGTGTGAATCCTTTATTGAACGGAAAAGAAAGAATCAGTTAAGGGGTTAACCCTTTGCAGCGCAAGACACATTCATTGCTTAAGTATTAAAATTGATGACTGACACCGGAATTTGAAAACAACTTTACTTGTAAATAAGAAAACGCTATATTTCACACATTCAATAAACCGTAATTTTTTTAAACAAAATTCCGGTGCCAATGTGGCGTTTGGGAATTAAAATTAAGTGGTATATCTATGAAACCACCGCGCCGCAAGGGGTTCTAAAATGTGTGGTTATTCACAATTTAATTTATAGACAAGGGGTAGTTTTGTGAAAAATATCTTAATTGCTTGTTCTATATTCCAAAGAGAAAACAATCTAATAAAATTAGTATTATTTCTTCTCCAGTAACTTAACTAGTTAACTGACCAATATTTTTGAAAAAAAAAAAACTTTCAAATAATGTCTATTTTTGTGTTCTTTACAGAATCTTTTAAATTTTTATCACTGGTTTTTTTAAAGTAATATGTTTGCCTAATTGAATCAGAGAAATGCTCGGATTAAATTATCCAAAATTTACAATAAAAAATTACTGGCGTGAATAATAAATTATGATTTGAAATCATTTGCTTGTACCACGTTCGGGCAAATCATGATTGACAGAAACACGTTGTCTGTATGACGTAAGCGCAAATGAGGGAAGCAGTTAAGAAGCAATGCCACCATTTTTTTTTACTTAATTATTTCCGCCGCTCCTTTAAATCCTTCGCAACGGGAGCCTTTTACGAAATTTTTAATGTTTTGTCGCTGGTTTTAAAAACAGAAATTTGTATCTCATTAAATCGAGAAAATGCTCCGATTAAGTAAGGCAAATTTTACACTAAAATTTTACTGGTGGGCATAAGCAAGAATTCGTAAGCCTTTTTGCGTCACGCGTAAGTGTCGTTCGTCTCTAAGGGGTTAACAGGTTTTTCTCAGATTTTACATAAGTGAGAAATAATGATATCTGAAATCTTGTTTCTCAGGAGCAAATGTTCATTCGTAGGTGAAATTTATGCATTTTTGCAGCATTTTTTCTGATGGTTCCACGTTCTCGTTCCACTAGGCTGCTATCAGCGTTATCAACAATTCTATTAAACATAGCGTCAGCAATTTCGCTGTTCGCTAATCGGTTGATTTTAATTTCAAAGTTTTTAGTTTGTAAACGATTGTTTTCCTTACTCTAAGTTGTAAGTGTAAAGAAAAGAAAATGTAGGGGTGAGTTGAGAGTGACACTGATGTCGAATTTGGTTTCCGAACGTGAAATTTTGGATATCGTATTGCATTTTAGTATTACTGCATAATAGTGATACTTACTGTAACATCTGCGGACCGCACAGCTATAATTTTTTTAACACTTGCCAACATAGTTGAGAAGAGTTTATAAATTTGATTAGTCTGTCTGCAGCCTGCCCGTGCTCTAACTTATGTAAACATTGTTGAATTACCATGGAATTGATACATGCTATTGATAAAACAAGTACCTATTGTAAATGAAGTGTGTAAGATTTATAACTTTTTACAAGAATATACAAAGTAATTCCGTTTTAACATGGTCTTTGGGAATAAATATGTTTGTGGTCTATTTTTAAAATGTTACACTATTTCATACGCATTGGAATTGATATATTTCACTAAAATGCACTACAATAATGCTTGCTTTAGAGCTCAGTGTGCATAGCATTTAATCTATTAAATGTGATATTAATTGATCGTTCTTTTACAAGGCAATTATGTAAAAGTTACAAATGTTTTTGAAAATAGCGGTCCTTCCAAACTTATGAATAATAGTAATGATCACCATCATTTTATGAAATGATTTTACCCACTTTTTCATACAACTAATTTGATATAGCTCTTAGAGTATTTGACATACATATTCAATGCGAGTTCGATACTTATATTTAAATATCGCCATTGACAAATAGTAATTGTCGGCTTTTTTTAAATCACAGAATTTGTAATACTTTTCTGCATGAAGTAATGCAAAAATTACCATTCAGATATAATGTTATTTTAAAGTAAGTCATATCAATATACTGTGGCGGTCAACAGTTTCTGGCCACTTAGTTTCTTTGATTTATTTACCAGAAGGTTTCAGCAATGAAGAAGCACGGTTGATTCAAAATTTAGGAATATGTGTTTGACCTCCTACTACGTGATCATTTTGATTGGACACTGAAGACGCTTCATCCAAAAGGGTAGAATTCGAAGTTCGCGTGGGCAAAAGTTTCCGGTCATTCGTCATGCCTTAGTTTTTTTCTATCGGTAAAGTGTTTTTTGATTGTGTTCGAGAATGAATCAACGTGGATAGCATAGTTTAAAGCCAAAATTGAAAAGTTGAACAATTATTGCTTGTCAATGACTGATTAATTTGATACTAAAAAAGTCAATCTTCTCGAGATATTGCGACAAAGTTGTCGATCAGAAAACTCGAGCGTAAACGATATTTAAAAATTATATAAAGATGGTCATGGCCTTCAGGACTTTCTGAGATCCGGGAAACCCTGGAAAATGACTATTCTTCTTGATAGAATTATCAGGAGAAAAACATTTGATGACTCACATAAACATTTCGCTGCAATATCCCGCGATATACGGAATGAAAATATTGCTGAAATAAATTGGCCTATCGCATCAAGATTCTGACGGATGCGGAACTTTATGGAAGAGTCGCTGTTCAAAAATTTTTCATAGGTAAAAAAAAAAAAAAAAAAAAAAAAAAAAAAAAAAAAAAAAATCAACGTACCCGATTTACGTTTTCCAAAAAACATAAATTCTTGTCAAGTGAAAACTGGACAAAAATACTATTTCTCCATCATTCGAATTTCAGACTTTTTTAGGAGTGATGATAGACACTACGTCCGATGACCTAACAACAAAAGATATTATTCTACCTATGTTATTCCTCCAATGAAGCATGACGGAGGACACGTTATGCAGTGGAGAGTATTTTCTTCAAAAAGTGTCGATCCATTATTTTAAATCCACGGCAAGATGAATGGTGCAATGTATAAGAATATCTTGCAAGATTATTTGCTTCCTTATTAGAAGAAAAATTATGGTCACAATCATTTGTTTTAATATGATAACGGCTTATTGAATGTAAGCAAGACTCGAAAAGCAATGGATTTCACACAAAAAATCGCTTTTGGAATGGCCAGCCCGAGCGCCCAATATGAATCGAATAGAAAATCTTTGGAAAGAAGTTGGTAAACATGTGCGGAGCTATAAATATTCCAACTCAGCCGAAATTTCCAAAAAATTGCAAGAATGTGGAAAAATACGTACCATTGACGATTTTTAACCGCTGATTATATAAATGTCACCTTGCTGCGCCGCAGTTCTTATTGCTAAAAGTATTGCGATAAAATACTAGTTGTAAATGTTGTTGATCACTTTAATTTTCTGTTAGAATACCATTTTTTTCCAAACTCGCGAAGGTGGCCGGAAAATTTTGAAAACATGCGTTTTCCTTAGTACTTAATTTTGTCAACTAAATTTATTGATATTTATATGTTATTGCATAAATAAGTTCCTAACTGTTATGTCAATAAAATGTATAAGTATCACTTTGAAATTTCTCTTCATATGGGAATAATTAAAAATTAACCGAAAAATTTTTGCTGGCCGGAAACTTTTGACCGCCACTGTATACCATATTTATATATGTATAGTTGAGTTTAAGTTGAATAAATGAAAGCATTCGTATTAAATTATATTAGTATATTTGCATTAGTATGTTTGGGAAGCAAATTGTTACGAATAACATTATTATTTACAATTATAAATCTTATATTTTAATTATTATTGAAATACATTCTGTTTTCAATAACAATATCCACTCCTTAACATCATTAGAAATTTCCGAAACACGTTAAGAGTCACATCTTTAGTCGCACAGATAAATATTACATATGCATAATATAAGATAATAATTAAAATCCCGTTGCTCTTTAATCGAGTATCGATTCTATGTGCCCACTTAAATAAAGATAACGTATTGATATGTTGAGATTCGAACTGTCTTGAATTTTAAGCATAATGTAAAATCAAAACTCGAAATATGAAATGTGATATTATGACATATGTGTTTGTAAATTTCAAAATCTGTCCGAGGAATTAGAGTACAATAGATTTATTGTGTAAAATAATTTTATCTCTTTCTTCATATGGTTAATTTTATATTGTTAACACTTTTGGGACAGGTGATGTATATATACATCGTCAAAGGTGCATGCGGAGTTTGTTTTTGGCATCATTAACTAATAAATGTAATATTTGACTTTGTTAGTCCTTTAGTAGATAGTAACTAAAAAAAAAAGAGAAAAAGACGGCACATTATTTTAAGAGTATTTGTACCGAGAATACTTAATTAAAATTTTCCTTACATAAAATAAAGGTGCACAAGCATGTTTTTCTCTTCTTAATACTAGTATTAGTCCATCTTTTCATCATTTTATACATAAAATTTCTTTGCCCCGAAAAGGTTAATCATAGCAGTTTGTTGTCTTACTAGTAAAGGAAACTGTTAAAAAAAAAAAAAAACGGTGCCAAGCAAATAAAATTTGACAAGGGTTACCGTCTGTAAAAGGGTTAAATATGTTTCAGAGTTCGTACGCATCAAGGAGTTCAGAAAATTTTATGTTTTAGTATCAGAAATTTAATATAATACAGTCCGCTTTATCTGAATATAGATTTCTTTCACATCAAATAAGGCAAATATTATTTTACGAAAATTCCCATTCAATATCCTTACAGATCCTTGAAGTGTACGAAACATGTGTTTGAAATTTTATATATTGGGTTGCTCGGACACTCGTGTTTATTTGGAAAAATTAATGCGTACATAAAAATTATTCATTAAATTATTAGGTATTGTTTCCGATATCCAATGTTTAGTAGTTAATGAGAAGAACTTTCCTGAGAAAATTGAATTTTTTTCTAACGGACACGACTTTTCAAACGACCCAATAGTTAAATGTACAAAAATGATCTATTAAAATGTTCTTTTTTACGCACCATGCGATCAAGAAAAATTTGGTTGTTTTGTTGCTAAAAGCCTCCGACACCCCTACTTTTTAACTCTAATATTTGTTTTGTTTAATGGCAGATATGTTTCTGCAAACATTTTAATAAGTGGTGCATGGCCTTTTTTTTTTTTTCAATATGCGGTGTAAAAAGTAAGTTTTCGCACGAAGGATGCATTAACAACCAAAAAAAAAAAAAATGTTAATTGGAATGTGTATAAGTGGAATAATAATCAAAACATACAAAAAATACAAAGGTAATGGAAAATGCGTTTAATTATCATCAAAACTTAAATCACTCACATGTCTGACATTGAGGTTTAACGATGACAGCATCTATATCAGGGTTAAAACAGGTAAATTTAAACTTTAAATAAATTTTTACACGTGTTTGTTTCCTTACTTGTTCTTCAAAAACAGCAAAGTAGAAAAACATTTACACAACGTTACTCTATACTACAACTTTACTACACTACTACTTCACTAAACTATAACTTTTCTCAAATCAAAATATCACTTTTTCGGATTCTACCAATTCTCAAGTTAACATTTTCAGCTGCATAACTGATTTTGTGCATGTAATTGTAGCAAAACAATATTAATTTTCATATCAATGTTAATACTGTTAAAATTGTGTGTTTGTCTATTAAACATGTTCTCTGAATATCAAAATATTTTCGTATGAATTGGTAGAATCCGAAAAAGTGATATTTTGATTTGAGAAAAGTGATTATTGTACTGTAAAATCTACTTAGAAACGTTTCCGAAAAGGACGGGCAGCTAATAAAAAATAATTTTTATAAATTTTTATTTAAATGTCTAAAACAAATAGTTTTCTGGGATTTTGAAAGGTAAAGGAACGGTTTTCGAAACCTTATGTGAGTTAGAAGAGGTTACTGTATATTTTCGTTTTTTATTACACTACATTTTTATATATTCAGAAACATCTGACATTTTTTACACTGTAGTTTAGTTATCAGTATTTTCCAAAAGATTTCACTGATTTTTTTAAACACTTTGTAGAAAAGTTCTTTTTATAAATGAGTTTGCTAGTTGTTCATCCATTATATATATGTGTGTGTACATCGCTGCGAAAAAAATCTTTTTTCTTGTTAAATTTCGTTTCTGAATCTTGATGCTTAACTTATTCAATTGAAAAATGCTGCGATAATATACTACTAAAATGAGGCAAATATTTCCATTCGGAAAAAGTGATAAACTAAAAAATGGAACTGTGGACAGTTAATTATATGCAGGTAGATATATGTAAATTTTAAATTTTGCTAAAGGAAAAGAATTTGAAAATTTGAAAATAATGTATGAAATACAAATATATAGATTTGACTGGTGGCGGAGAGGAGGGGGGCGGGACGCAACAGTTTTAATACCGAAGAATATTAGAGCTTAGGTTCTTCCTTTTCTTCAAAAATAAAGTCCTGGTTATAACCAGTTTTGCAAGATAATGTACAATTATTTTAAATGTTAAATCAAATTTCGCATCTTATGATATCACACTTCTGCAAAGTTATTTGTTAAAACTTTATGTTTTTTAAAGTTTAATATCCTTTTATGCTGCTTAATTCAAAATTATCTTTTGAACCAATTGCTCATATTTTTAAAAAATAATGCGTGTTTTCAAAAGAAAAAGACTTGTGTTTAGATAATGTCATATTTTCAATTGTTTATAAAAAATAATGAAACATTTTCAAGAATTTAAAATCTTTATATATGACTAGAGCGTAATCCTGTAAACGTGATTTAAACTAATATTTGAACAATCTTCAACACAATGCTTTTATAAACGTAAATAAAACACTTGAGTATTTCAAGCATCATTTGTAATGTGTGTCTTTTATTTTCCAATTGAAAAGAGTTATCGTTAGATGTATTATACGTGATATGCATACTAATATCTATTACATTTATTGTTCTAGCTTTTATTTATGGTTTTCAATTAATCTATTTTTAAATACATCAGAATTAATAAAACAGAAAAGAAAAAAAATGCATTTATTAATACATTTTAAGAAAGTAACAGAATTACATACCAATTTTCCATAAAAGTCCTTTATTTAAAAAACTTTAAATATCCAATCCTAGAGTTTTTTCTATTTTTCAGTTTTATATGTTATTTTAGATTGTCAGTCACCGGTGAAAAATGCGATCTAAACGGAAAGTTCTGTGTCTGTCACAAGTGACTTACGTGGTACTTAACATGTTAAACCCCTCTTTTTCCAAAGTGCAGAATACACCCTTTTTAATGTACTATGTATATACTACATAGTATTCTAAAAGTTAGTTCACTGAAGTGAAAAGCAGGATTTAAATTTTCTATTCCGCAGTTTCCGTGAATTAACAGAAACATGTATGAGAAATTTTGTGTGATCTCTACATAACCTATAGACTACATCAATAAGTATTTTTTTTAATAGTTCAATTTAAAAACGCGTATTACAAGTGAAAACGTACTTCCAGCAATTATTGTTCTTTGTCTTCAATAATTCAATTTCTCCTGTATCTAAATTTTTCTGTGTGTCCCTATAGATTAACAAAATATTCTCTGCACACGATATTTAAAGTAAATACAATGCAGTTCATCTCAGAAGTATGCATAAATTTCAGTATGTTTAAAATAGTGTAATATCTTAAAATATAACGCAAGCGATTTTCCCCATGGACGGTAATGTAACAGACTTCTTTTGAATGTCTAGGTAAATGGAGCGTAAGTGCTGACGAAACCAGCCTTTTATGCGCCCGGGTCAAACATGGATTTTGGAGCCCCCCACCAACCACATATGTGCATTCTTTATAACAAACACACCAAATAAAATCTTAAATTGGTGCCCCCTTCACCTTCTGCTCTGTTGGCGCCCGGGGCACGTGCCTCCTCTACCCCCTCTAGTTTCGGCCCTCTACACATCTTCAATACTAAATGTGCAAAAAGGATAATCTATATATCTATCAATTATTTGGATAATGATCTGTATTTGCGCGAGTTAGAGCACGCACAAACAGACAGACAAACAAAATTCATAAACACTTTTCAACATTGTTGGAAAGTCCTAAGAATCCTCATTAATTTTTCGTATTATGGATAATAAATAAATAACAAACTTCATTTAAAGGCTTTTTTTAAACTTATTATCTGCACACCTGTAACAAATTTTCTAAACATATTTATACTGTCTAAGAAAAAAACCCCCACAAGACTAGATTTTATACTTCTGAAAAAAGAAAAAAAAGTGGAATTTATATTTTTGTTGAAGTATTTTAGAGAATATTTTACAAAAAAACAAGTATCTGGCAAAAAGTAGAAGATTTTATGTCAAGGATAAAACTCGTGTGGTCAGTAGATTGGAAAGCATGAGAAATCGTATTTTTCCCTAAGGTTTTTCTCAAACACTTTTAAAGAATATTTTTTTCTAAAGAAATACTTTGTATCACTTCAACATATATTATTAAGTTTTCAAAGTATTATTTAACATTATTTACGATGCAGATCATTTTTTAAAAATGTGCAATAACAACTGCTAACATAGAGATTTTTTGACCATTTTAAATAAAGCAATTTATGATGCTTGACTTAAATAAATTACTGACAATTTGTTTCACGAATTGAAGCGTAGAAAGTTTTACACTGGGTTTAATAGAAAACATGAAAGAAAAACCATGCGTCAAGAATTGTTTATGAAAAGCTTTCCAACGCATTCAGAATAATGTAACAAAATTGGACCATTTGATAAGTTAAAATATTACTAGATGGTACCTGTCAAGATTTCACGATAAACATGTGAAAAGATTAAATAGAAAAATGTTAGATTTTCTTAATTAGTTACCTGTAAATAAAGTTTTGAAAACTTGATTTATTGCTATGTTATCTATGTTATTCCAACAGATTCAAAGCGTTTCATGGTTCTGTCAGTCTAACCTACCTATTCAAGTAATCAACTGAAAGAATTTTAAGCAGAATTTTAAGAATTTTAACAGCGCTTGCTTTTTAGCAGAAGGATAACTAAAATTAATTTAACGAATACAATTTTTATTTGTGTGTGTTGTATTTGTTGTTTTTTTTAAAGAATTTGTAATATTTTTCAATAATTTTATTCTTAGAAATATATCTCGAAAGCCCTGAACTGAAAACTGGATGTTTATATCTCATAATTATTATGTTTTAACTATTTGAAATATTTTAAAAATAAAATTGTTATTTAAAAAAGTGTTAAATTTTATTTAATTATAAAGTATCAAAATAATAATGATAACAAAAGAATAAAAATCATATAACTTTCCCTCGTTGTAAAATGCATTATTATTCCAATAAATTACTTTTCCGAGCATTGGGATCGATCCCGAGTCCTCTAAAAAAGCCCAGAGCTTTAAATTCGTACCTTTCTTTCTTTCTTTCTAACCGATGGCCAGGCCCCTACCTGCCGAGTTATCTCAGCTTAACGGGTTAGATACCTGGTATCGGGGCGGTCGACCGCCTAATTGCCGCGTAGCGGCAATAAACCTGATTTTTTTGCTACGCATGCCATCATTTCTGCAGTACTTGCTTGTCGTTGAGCATACTTTGTTTCGCCTGTTTGTGGTTTGAACTGTAATTGGCTTCGCAAGATGGTCTCGTAATTTAGAGCCTTGATCAGATGACGAGACCTTCACCTGGCAAGGCACCTCCAGAGGTATAATTCACAGGTAACTTGGAGGACTTTGCACCCACGACGGATTTTACATGCACCAGGCGCCATTAGCGTACATGATGTAATTTTTGCCGGCAAAGTGGCGAACCACTAAGACAAGTACCCGGGTCGGCTGTTTAGGTTAAGTGCTTTGTTGATAATCTTTGTGGTTTATTGCACATTGGGTTAACTTTGTGATTTGTTGCCGCACACCTTGTACTCATCTTACCAGACGAAATGGGACTGGATGTTTTTGAGCCTAAACAATGGTACTGAACTTAGCTGAGTGTTGGAAAAATTTTGAGGGAATTAAAAAAAAAAAAAAAGAAAAGAAAAGAAAAAAAAAAAAAACAGAAAATGGCCGAAAAGCTAAGTCGTACCGCTAATGGAGGAAAATTTTTGCGCCAAATAGCAAGGCAAACGAGAGCGTTGCAGAGAGAGAGACAAGAACCCACCTTTCTACCGTACCCCACCGAGAAAAACTGGCTCCCTGGGTTGCCCCATTAGAGCGGGTCCGGTATTTTGTGCGGACAGAGTCCTACTGCACCAAATAAAGAGGCGAGCTGTCAAAAATAAATAATTAAATAAATAAAAATTAGTAATAATAAAATAAAAAAATAGTTAAATAAAGAGTTAAAAAAAATTAAAATAATAAATAAAAAAACTTAAAATAAAAGCAGTTTTTAATTTTTTTTTTTTTTTTTTTTTTTTTTTTTTTTTTTTTGGTATTAGGGGATTCTAGACCTTTTATATATATATATATATATATATATATATATATATATATATATATATATATATATATATATTTTTTATAACACAACACAGTCCACAAGCAGTGTCGGGGGCGTTTGAAGCTTCTTACTATGTCATATTGCACAACTTGCTGAACCGTTGTTGATATTCGTTGTGCATGCAATTCATATGTTGCGGGGCTCCTATTGCGGGCCATGGTTACAGCTGATGTTGTGCGACTACCGCACACTGCTAAAAGACATAAAACATATACAAACAATTTTTTTTTTTTTTTTTTTTGGCAAAAGAAAAAAAGTTCTAAGCCTTTTTTTTTTTTTTTTTTTTTTTTTTAACATACAACATATAACACATAACATACAGTATTATGTTTGTGCTGGGTTATCAAAATGAGAGGGCTTTCTGTTTTATGTGTTTGTTTGCTTTAATGTTGTGATACTATCGCAGTTTTCTTGGAGCCACCTGATTACTGTTTTTGCTTTATTTTGTACGTGTTTGTTTTTACCTAATTGTTCGTGCCACAGTTTATCATTATTTGCTGTTATGTTTACCATGTGGTACTGTTGGGTGAGTGGGCAGTGGAGGAGATAATGTTTAGGCGTACCCTCCGTGCCGCATGCACAGTCCGGAGTGTCCGCTTTATAAAATCTGTGGAGATACGCTGGAAATGCTCCATGTGCTGTGTAGAGTTGTGAGATAAAAAGTCACTTATGAGTCTGCTTTCACCTACTGTTGGAAAGTACTGATGTGTTTCCCTGCCTGTATCCCCGTAATCCCACTCGAACTGGCATTGTTTCATTGTTAGCTCTTTGAGTGTCCGTTTCAGTTTTGAGATTGGCTTTTTCATGTAGTATTTGTTTTTGTTATTTGTGTTTTCCGCTGCGATTTTGGCTAACTCGTCTGCATCCTCGTTTCCTTGGATGCCCACGTGCGCCTTGACCCAGCTGATTTTAAACTTATTGTTGGATTCTTTAATTAAGTTTTGTATTTTATCTACTGTTTCATTGACATTAAATGGCTTTTTTAGTGATTCTATGGCTGATCTGCAATCCGAGCGTATGCTGTATGGCTCACCTGTTGTGTTGCCCCATTCCGCTGCTTTTTGTATTGCCAGTAGTTCGGCCTGGAAAACTCTGTTGCATTCTCTTAGGGGCACTGACCATGTCATTATTTTTTGGTTATTTTTGTATGCTACAAAGGCCGAACCTGTAGCGCCTGATTCCAATTTGGAACCGTCCGTGTAGGTGACTACTTCGTGCATGTTATATCCAATCCTTGGTTCAATTATTTCGGCTGGGTTATTTGCCCATATATTGATTTTCTTTTCATATTCAAGTTGGTGGAGGACCTTGTTGTGTATTTTTGTGTTTTTTCTAAGTCTTGCGATTGTTCCATAGGCTGCCTCGTAATTGACTTTGAGGTGGATTGGAATCAGGCCCGAGAGTACCAGAAGTGCCGAGGTGGGGGCCGTTCTATAAGCCCTGACTATGGCCAGTGCAAAATGCCTTTGACAACTAGAGAGTATCTCTTTGCTCCTTTTATTGAGCTCTTGCCCCCATATTGGGGCCGCATAAGTTAGCGTTTTTTCCACTACTGTTGTGTACCATATCTTGATTATGTTAGGTTTTAGTCCCCAGCCCTTTGCCGCCATATAGGCCAGGTTTTTGAAGTTTGTTCTAACTTTGCCTGTTTGTGTTGCGCAGTGAGGTACCCAGTTTAGATTTTTATGCAATATCATTCCCAGATATTTGATATGTTCTTTCACATTTAGAGATTGACCGTTTAACTCTATGCCCTCTATTACATTGGTGTTTTCTGTAGGTAGGTTCCTCATATGTCCCCTGTTTAGATATAGTAGCTCTGTTTTTTCTTTATTCAGCGTTAGGCCATTAGCCTCTATCCATTCGTTAAAAGCTTTGAGTATTCTATTTGCGAGTCTTCTAAGTTTATCTTTTGTTCTGCCCTTGAGTATCAGAATAAAGTCATCCGCGAATGCCTGTATCCTGACATTTTTTCCCCAGTGTTTTTTTAATGCTGTCTCTGCGATTAATAGCCATAGAAGCGGGCCCAGGCAACTTCCCTGGGGGCAGCCGCCGAATGTCTGTTTTGTGATTTTGATCCCATTTTCCTCTAGTGAAACGTATCTTTGTTGTAAGAAACTCACTACCCAGTTTATTAAATAACCCGGGCAGGGAGATTGTTTTATATTATCTATTAGTATTGGCCAGCGTATGTTGTCGAAAGCCCCTTTGATGTCCATGGCTATTAAGAGTGTTTGGTAGTTGTTAGCTTTGTCTTCTTTTATTGTTTTAATTAGATTGTCCAGTGCGTGTTCCGTGGAGAATCCCTGCTTGAAGCCATATTGTTTATCGCTCCAGTATTTATTTTTATTAAGATGGTAGTTTATTCTACCATGTATTATGCGTTCTAAAATCTTACTTATTGCCGGTAGTAGGCATATCGGTCTGTAGTTTTTAGGGTTTGCAGGGTCTTTACCCGGCTTGTGAAAGAGGACCACTATTCCGATTTTAAATGACTTGGGGGAAGTATTCAAATTTTAAGCATGTATTGAGAAGTGTGAGCAGTAGCTGCGGGGCGGCATTGTTTATGCGTTTAATTAAGTTATAGTCAATGAAGTCATAACCTGGTGCTTTGTTTTGTTTGATGTTTCTGATTATTCTATTTAATTCCGCCTTCGTAACTACTGGTGGTTTTGCATCTTCTTTTTTTTATTTACTGTTGTTATGTTGTGGGGGGTGTTCTGGTCTGTTATGTATAGATTGTCTAAAAAGTGTGTCAGTGTATCTTTAATGTTTACTGATTGCTGTGGTGGGAGTATATTGACAAGTTTAGCAGGGCCCGTGTTTTTATTGCTTGCATTTTTGTATTGCGAGCCGTATGTGTCCGTTACTTTGCTGCAGTAGTCTTTCCATGTCTTTAATTTTGTTTTGTTGATGAGCTTCTTAAGTTTGGCTCTTTCTCTTTTAAATACTATTTGTTGTTTTATTTTTAGTTCTTCATCTGGTTGTTTTTGGTATCTCCTCCTGAGCGCCCTAACCTTGTTCCTGGCTGTTTTGTTTTCGTCCGTCCACCAAGGGGGGGCAGTGACCGCAGGTGTGCGTTTCTTTTTATAACACGCAAAAGCAATTGATGTGATTTCATTTTGTAGTCTCAGAGTTACATTGTCCAGTTGTTCTTCTGTTGTGGTTCTTTGAAGTTCTTTTATGTATTTGTTTCTGATTTTTCTGATGCTTTTGTCAAATTTTGCATGTTTACCTATTTTTGTTTGTAAGCCATGTCTTTGATAGTCGATGTTTTCATAGTTGTTTAGTGTGAATTTAATATATCTGTGGTCACTTTGTGAGTCGTCATCACTAACGTGCCAATCACATATTTCGTTGCCCAGGGCGACCGTCGCTATCGTCAGATCTGGCCAGCCTTTTAATTCCCTTCCCCCACGTATTGTGAGGAAGGACGGTGGGGCATCCGGGGGGTTGTGGACGAACAGTGAGTTCAGCAGGAGGAAATCTGTGAGATCTCGACCCCTTTGGTCTATGTCATCATAGCCCCAAGCGGTCGAGTGAGCGTTAAAGTCCCCTGCCAGCAGAATTTCTCCGTCCGCCAACTTCAAGGCCTCCTCTATCTCCTCCAATACGACGGAGAAGTCCACTAGCGAGGGGGGTGCGTATGTATTTATTATAGTGAATAATTTGTTTTTGTTCTCTAACTTGACCGCCGTCGTAAATTCTTTTGATAAGATTGTGATTGGCTTAGTGCCTGTATTTGTTATTATGGCTGATCTATTCAATTTTGTTTTTGTTATGTTCCATGTGTTGCGGCTAAAGCCTGTTATGGTTTCCTTTGTTTTGTGTTGATGATAGTCTTGTATTAGTGCTATGTGGATATTGTTGGTAGCAGCGTATCCCGCTAGCATGCTAGTGGCCGCTCTGCTACCGTGTAAGTTTATTTGGATAAAGCTTAAAGAGTCTTGTGATTGTATGCCTAATGATGCAGGAGGAGTGATCGTGTTTGTGTGCTGTGTAGTGTGGGGGGTAACCCTTGAATTTTGTGTTGCGCTCCCGGGGCGCGTGATAATTGTGTTACTTCCTACGACCATGATATCTGCTGTACTTTTCGTCATGTTTTCGTCTCATTTCATGGTCGTGGCTGGTCATGTGTTCGATCCTATCCTTGCCGCCAAATGTGGCAATGGTTACCCTCCCGTGTATAACCTGGTGACCGTTTGTAAGTGCCATGCCCTTCTCTACTTGAATCTGCCTGACACGTAGCAGCGTTCGATGTACCCAGCACTTCCCGGAGTTGGCCTGGTGATCTGTTGGCTTGGGAGCACGGATCCAGTGGCCGTTGATTTCATTGTACTTGGTGCACACATAACAGCGTTTGCTTTTATTGTTGCAATCTGTGTACACATGTGGGCCCGCGCAGACAGAGCACCGCTGGGTCCCCTTGCAATCAGCTGCCACGTGGTCATATTCGAGACACTGATGGCACCTCGTGATGCTGATGAAGTTTTTAATGGGGCATTCCTTGAACCCCAGGCAGACTGTTCTCACCATTAGCAAGTGGTCTGCTAGCGGTTCGTGGAGGAGGACTGGTTGGTGCTTCTTCCCCTCGCGGGCCCCCACGGGCCTGAGCAGAGTGACTGCATCCTTGCTGTATTGTGGACCAAGTCCCAGGGTCTTCCGCAGCTTCATCTGTATCTGTTCTTCAGAAACGTAATCCGGAATGTTGAATATTATTATCCTTTTCTTCCTTATGCTTGCAGTCTTTACCTGTATTGCTTCTCTAGCTTCTGAGTTGCTGTTGATTGTCTCCTTTATCTTCTTAGCCTCCACTTCGTTTTCACAGATAAGCTTGACTCCGCTCTTTATCCTTTTCACTTTCTTCACGCTGTCATGGTGTTCCGAGGTTGTCTCTATTATTTGCTTCTCTACGTCTTCTGTTTCTCTTTCTGTGGTGGCTTGGATGATCAGGGTGGATGTGGCCGCCTTGACCGCTTCCGCGTATCCCCTGGGGGGCTTGGTTTGGGTCCTGGTTACCATCTCCTCCCTGCTTTCTTCTGTTGTTGGACCAGCCGGTGGTACCGCGTCGGGCTGACGCAATTCTTCAACCCTTATGTTGGCCGTCTGCATTCTGATTTCCATTTCCATAATAGTATTGAAAATCACATTTATGCAGCTGTCCATTACCTTGCTTGTACCCGCTGGGATCCTTGAGCATCTGTGTTGGACCGCTTGGAGAAAGTTGATAGCTTTTATGGCTTTTTCCACCTCTGGACTCCTTTGTCTTCCTAAATCCGGATCCTGATCACAGAACTCGAGTATCTGTTGCCTGAGTCTCTTTCCTTCTTCATCTTGTAGCGAGCACTGTCTTGTGATTCTTGCTTGTTCATCTTCTTCTACTTTGTTACTCGCCTTCGTGCTTTTTTCATCTTCTGAGTATTCCGTATCGCTGTCACTGCTACTGATTTGTACTGCAAAATGCTCGTTGATTTTCTGTGTTATATCCATCATTACTTTCTTTGCTTCCGGCTTTTTCTTGGTCCTCTTGATGTCTGTTTTCTTTTCTGATTGATTTTCCGGCGTAACCGGGACCATCGAACTCGCTCTGGTAATGCGGCTGCTACTTGTAATCAGGCCTGTGGATTTTTTTTGTAATCCTGACTGTTGCGAAAGTGACTTTGTGCTGGTAGTTAACCTGCCACTCTTGGCCAAGGGCATGGTGGGGGATGCTACTTTAGTCTTAGACGTATTTAAGAGCATCCCACGTGTCATGGGGATAGAATGTTAGTGTTAAATGGATGAGATGTCCGGGGGTATATGTGAATGAAGAGAGTATTATACGTGACGTTCAAAATGTGCTTGTTGATTTATGTTTTATACTTGTTAGATACTGATGCTATGAATTTCGTAATTTAAAGCGTATAATGCTTATTGTGAGTTAAGGTTGTGCATATGTGTGTGTGGGGGATACTATTGGAAAGTCTGGCTTAGTAGTGAGCCCTTTAGTAGTGATCCCTTTAGTAGTGATCTCTTTCTTTCTGAAATGAAAACGGCTCTAAATTGAGACTTTTTTTTTTCCCCTTAGTGAGGCACCTGTTGCTATATCCTTTGTTATCTAAAGAATGTCCTTGGAGAAAGAAGGTTGAATGACAGGGGGTGGGTTATGACTAAGGCTGGTATGCTATTGTACTAGTGTAGTAAGAAGGAATGAATGAATGAAGGAATGAATAGGTGGGGGAACTCTGGAATTTAATCTATTGTGCTGAGCTAGCGGAGCTTTTCTTAGGAAATTGCACCGGCTTATTGTGGAGTAAGTGAAATTTACTTTAGCCTCTATAGAATCACTAAATTTTGGAATAAGTTGAGGAAATTATTAATTAAGAATATTTAGGGTGATGTTAAATTAGGATGACTGGGTAATAATTAACTACTAATGGGGATGTATATTCTACTGTTGATAAGCGTAAGATAGTTTGATGTGTATTGATTGGATTATTATTGTATTGTTTTTACTGATATGCTGAATTCTTTGTTATGAACGATGAAAATAGTTGGATTTAACTGATGCTGTACTATTTAATACTATAGAATAGGCGAGGGAGCACAGGCGCAAGCGTCCCAGTGACGATAAATGCGAATGGGTTTCTGGCCAGCGGAGGGGGGGGGGGCAGGAAACTTAACGATATAATATTGATAAAAGAGAAAAATTACCTAATGTAAAAGAAAGAAAAATAAAATAAAAAAGGAATGGAGATTATTGAATAATAATAGTTAAAAGTAAAATCTAGCAAACTCGTGCGCTGATAGAGGGTAATTATAATTAAAATAAGTTAATAAAAAAAAAAAAAAAAAAAAAAAAAAACTAACACCCTACGTTTTGGTCCATTTGGAATTACTATAATTTTGTGCACCAGAACAAATGCCGAAATACTGACCAGAAATTAATTACTACACCCCAATAAATTGGGGGGGGGATGGGTTGAATGGGCCTACCACGCGATGGGGCACGAGTGTAAATTATTTCTCGTACCCCGACTGATCGTCACCAGACCCGTGACCGGGGGCGCATGCGATACTACACGTGGCATATATCGTCTGCACCTCCCTGGCTGGGCGACCGCCACCAACCCGGCTAACCTATGGGATACTTACGTCATGTGCTCCTTTCCGCCAGGCCTCCTGGTCTTCTTACATCCTCTCGATTGTGATGTTACCTAGAAAAACTGTAAGAAGACTGATCATAATTAGTAGCATTCATAAATATAATACAACAATACTTTTTTTTTCAATTAATTCACCACGTGGTGATGCGTCCTCCCTTGGGGGAGCTTCGGTCTCGATCAAGGCCGGAGAATTCTTCGAGCACTGCCCTTTTTCTACCGGGCGTTGGACGTTTCTTCCTCCGCTGGATTACGGTGGGACTTTACTGTCTAATTACACCGTGCTTTTCTTAATTAGTTAAATAAATCACTAATTAGTTGAGGAAAACTCTTTAAACTGGCATCATCTTCTTCTTCTTGATTGAGGCTATCCGAATATCTGACTTGTTGTGTCTTACGACCAAAATTTCGAGCTCAGCTTTTAAAAATGCAGGAGCGCAAAAAGCATGTCTTCTCTCGTTGAATGCCGGGATCAATTTATGTAAATTCGTACCTTAAACCACTGCTAACTTCAGCTAACTTTGCTTCGACTTTCCTCTAACTGGAAAGACTAATAAATACAACTTCACGCATGAGAAAATGCCTGAATTTTTGAGTTGATCTAAATGAATTAGTGAACTGTTTTAAAATATAGGGTGCCTAATTCAACATAACACATTTGAAAACTCGATTTGAGCTTTCCTTCTCTACAATTGGAAAATTTTTCGGATTTTTTCAGCAGCTTTGTATACAATATATAGATAAGGAATTTCTACTAATAAGGAAAATGGTACGTGAATACTTCTGCGTATTCGTGTATATAAGGATCAGAATTTATGTATAACGAATAACATACCAATAATTAGTTACATTTAAAAACGCATACTGAATTTTAAATTGTACATTCCAGCAAATATTGCTCAGTGACAATACTCTGACCGTTTTTTCTGTGTATTCCTGTAAATGAATACAAAATACTATAAATGATCTGTTCTAACGTAATCGTAGTGAAATTTGGTGATTTAGATCAGGTTCAGTATATTTGAAATAGCTTATTACTAGAAGTACCATGAGCCGTCATCTTGGCGGATACCGTATGAAATGATTAGGTTGAACCAGAAATTTGAAGATGAAATAGGTTTAAAAAATACAAAGAAAAAAAAGTTAATTCCCTTAAATGGTTTTTTTCCCCGTTCAATATATTGAAAATAACGGATTCACACCAATATTTTTTAAATAAAATATTCGAAATCTTTAGTCTAAACATTTACGCCCTTAAATAGTACTAATCGTCCCAAATAGTAATAGTAATTGTCTGAGCGTAGCGAAGTCATATCTTCCTCAGACCCGAAATAAAAATAAAAGATTGGTACTTACCCGAAGTTGTTTAAATTGTTGCTTGGGTCTTAGTGAAGCATAGAATTGCAATTAAAATTTTCTGTAAAAATTTGCAGGGGCTAGGGGGCATGTATCACATGTGATACATCAGGACTGAAAAGCTATACAAGAAATTTTTTTAAGTTTTAAGTATAATTAATTTAATCATCTTATTCTGAGTTTAAATCAGACTATATATCCAACACATAAATTCTGAATGAAAAATAAATTTTATTGGTGTTCTGTGACAACATTACAATCATTTTTTGCTTTCATGGAATTCCTTGAAACAATTTCTTGCTGATGTAAAACACAAAAAAAACATTGCAATCTGTGCAATGTACAGTACAGTAGTTAAAGCTGAGCATTTGAAATTTCTACATATATATTCTACATATATATTTAGACATATATATTCGGGATGAAGGCAAGAGAAATCGCTAGCTTCAGAGTCCCGCCCACCCACTAACCGAGTTTCAATATCTTTAATTTCTCTAATTTTTCTGTTAAATACAAAACCAAAACTTTAAATTAAGTTTATATCAAAAAATACTTCTAATAACCTTTAAATCTACTTAAAAACAAACCTCAAAAACCAAAACAACACTGACTCAAAAAGCACGAACCTTTACGTGGTCGGGTCCCATTGTATCACATGTGATACAAACAAATTTCAAGGATAAGAACTTTTTAACATTTTACTATAAAGCAATTTTATTTGTATTAATTGATAAAATGTACACTTGCAAAGGAAATCTATATCTTAAAAATAGTTTAATACTTATATTTAAATAATAAAATCAAACTTACTTCGTCGGCGTGCCGACATTTCTTTTTTTACCCGACTACGGCAAAGCCAAAGGAGGGTTATGATTTTGACAGGCTATGTATGTATGTATGTATGTATGTATGTATGTATGTATGTATGTTCATCTGTTCCCTCGTAACTTCTAAACCACTAATCAGAATTCGACAAATGACATATCATTAGAAGCGTCTTAATTGTCCGCTGGTTATAGGCTATATAGATTTTCACCAAATTCAATGTGGCGCCCTCTAGCGGACAAAATATACAGAGTAAAAAAATAAAGTTAAGCTAGATATGCCGTGTTTGGTATCATTTTAAAGCGCTTCACTTGTACATTTCGAATATATATATATTACTAGCATTTGCTTGTGACTTTACTTGCATTTATGGGCTAATTGCATATAATTCACATCTTTTCGTTCTTAATTTCTTTGGTACTTAGTAATCAGAATAAGACCACTGCAGTGCCATTAGAAGGGTCTTGATCTTGATATTCTGTTGGTTGTGAGCTATAAAGTTTGTCACCAAATTTACTATTATTCTCCAAAATTCTTCTAAAAATTGCAATCGTGGGGAGGCAATCGTGGTTATCAGCTAAAGAAAAAATTAACAGAGGTTTTTCACCTTGTATCACATGCGATACAATCGGTATCAAAATTGGTTTTGCCGTCCAGCGTTTGTAAAAAATTCTGAAACTTTTGTATCACATGTGATAGAAGGGGCCTGAGGAGGTTATACTCAGAGTACGTAACGATATTAAAAGTCAAAAAAAATCTTTCGTCAAGCAAATCTCAAAAAGTACTTGTCGGATTTCGATTCTGTTTGTACCAGAAGGTACCTATGAAAGTAATCTGGTGAATGCACCTACTTTTAAAAATTTATTCCAAATAGTTTAAAAGTTATATTAGAAAAACTGATAAAAAACCACAATTTATTTGCATACGTCACAGAAATTTGGTGCGCGTGATTTCCACCGGCTGTATATTTTCGTAGATAACCGAATCAGTACATGGAGTAAATAGTAATCATTTACGCACTCCGAAATATTGAATCCAATAAAACATTTTAAAATTTAATCATGCAGGAAAATAAAACTGTTATTTTTTTATATAAAAAAAAATGTCGTAAAAACTTTGATTTTGAGATTTTGTGATAATCTCTAAGCATTTTTTGATCGCTAAAAGAATATTTTATATATTTCGCGTGTGAAAATTAGAAACAATTACGTTTTTAAATAAAAAGTTTCTTTTATGACATCATTTTCCCTTTATATTTATTTTTATTGCATGTTTTCTTCTAACTTATATTTTGTTTGTGTGTGGAAGTCAATTCTGGTCACTAATTTTTCGGCACGGATACCACAAGCGCATCAGATTTGGCGCAATTTTTTTCAAAGCCCATTTGGCGAAAATTCCGTTTTCAAATAACGCTTACATACACATTTTTAAATTATTTTCTATTTTCAAAAAGAACTTACAGTAAATAAAATAATAATAATAATTAATAACCATAAAAAGAAATATTTTATATAATTAAAAAAAGGAAATGAAAGTAAATAAATATTTTATGAGTAAATAAACAAATAATAAATAAATAAAGCCAGCTTACCATCTCAGGTAAAATAATGCCATTTTGACGTCAATTATGTACCCTGGTGCATATATGACATCTTTTCCCATTTTTCATCCATTTCCTGTTGGCATACAACTTTGAAATTTGGAATATGTATGCATACCTGGGAGCAATACTGGAATTAGACATTGAATTTTTTTTAATTCAATCCAAAAAGAGGCAACGGGGGCTATTTTTTTTAAAGATTTATACAATTTATACTGCATAAAGGAGCCACTTACCTATTTCTATATACAAGAAGAAGTAAGTGGTATGTAAAAACAATTATAGTATACATAAATAAAATGCTTGAGATAATATACTAGAGATATAATCACCGGGTTTGGCAAGATTTTTTATGCCAACTAGGCGAAAACATCGTTTTGATTACCAGATACATATACCATGCTATAATAACACGTTATTTATTTATTTCAAAATGAAAAAAAAGGAATAAACGAAACATTTTCTGTTATTAATAAAAAAGAAATAACAATCAATAAATGATAATATTTTTAGAACAAACAATTTATTATAACATTTATATGATAACCAGCATGTTAGGCAACTGAACGCCATTTTGGCACCAATTAGGTACCTCGGTGTGTATAGGGCATATATGTGCCATATTTATTTGTAAAACTGAGCATGAACGTTTACCAAGTCTGTTTTCATAGTCGCTTATATCTTTTTGCAACATAGCGCACCTTTCGAAGCCAAAACTGCACAAAAGAAAAAAAAAATCAATATTTACAGTATTTTTTTTTTTTTTTTTTTTATGTAATGCACATTTTGTAATCAGTAGGCTCGATAATCAGAACCTCGTTTTTTTTGCTTTAAAAGATGATATTTCATACGACGTCTTTTTTGGATTCGTCGTTTTTCAATATTTGATAGTATGCGTCTACTCGTTTTGTAACTTTCTTCTTTATTAACAGCGACATTTGGATTTCCTATTTAAATAAAAATTCTTCTAAATACAAAGAATTTTGTTAAAATAAATAAATAAATGAAATGCGGACATCTATTGCTCAAAGCACAAAATTTTTCCTATTGAGTTAATAAAAATCAGTAAAAACGTAATTTTTATGATAATAAAAAGGTGACTTATGTAATAACAGAGTCATATATTGTGTACGTTATGGATTAAGTATGAATATTTCTCCACCATTTACAAATAATAATAATAATAAAATAAAATGCGGACAGACCAAAGTCTATATTTGACTGAAAACAACAACCATTTTCTAAATGCTTTAAAAAAAATGGCCAATGAAAAGTGATATTTCAAAAGTATTATGAAATTAGTTAAAAACCATTTATTTCAAACTAAATGAATAAAAGATTTATATTTTTCATGAAATAAATGGGATTTGAGAAATTATTGGAAATTTATCACCATAGATGTATCAATATTACAATCAGTACTTTGTATGCAAAATGGAACAATTAGCAATACTTTTTGTACCCGAAAAATGATCGTTGCTTTTTTTAAGATTAAAAAGTAGATTACGAAATATTCCTATACAGGGATGCCAAGCCCACGCTTATTGCACAGCAAAATTTTCTTATAGGAAAAGTTATTTTTTAAATCCGCAGAATGTTTTAATTTAATAAAACATTTTCTGTATTAAAATACCGGTATCCAAAATGCCGGAGACTTGGTAGCTCTGCCTATAACATTTTAATTAATCACGGTACTTTTTTTAATCGGATTCAAATTTAGTGAAGACAACGTTTTTTGGCCAAAAGCAGTTTTTTTCCACATATGTAACTACGATACAATTCCTTGATGCTGAAATAAAATGTTTTGACTTATGCTATTATTGCTTCCTCTTATTTATTTATTTGAATTTTAAATAAGATGACTCAAAATCGTGTTTTTTAAATGTACGGAAAAAATTCATTTCGAGAGAGAGCAAAAAGAACAATATTTGGCGATTTATTACCTGCGTTTGGATAAGTGCCTTACTACCTTGTATTTAATACTCTTCACAATACTTCGCTGTTATATGGACTTAGGCGCTTTTATAAAAAGTTTGACGTAATTCGGGCTTAAGAAAGTGAGTTTTTTACTGAAGAATACAAATAAATGAAAAATGAATACTAAGAAATATTAAGAAAAGAAAAATGAAGCATTATATTGATCTATGTATATTTAAAAATGCATCTGCTAGCACTAATTAGATAATTTATGTGTATATAATAGGAGATAAATAGCTTTTGATTCCGTATTTCTATGCTATAAAGCATTAACGTTTGTGTGTTTTTCGTTATCATTGGGAGTACGTAGCCGATTTAAAAAATAATGTGGGCAAAAAATGTTAGTAACCATCTTTGCTGCAAAATATACTATATTTTGCGTAGGAACAATAATCACCACCAATGCAAGAGCAAAAAAAGTTCTAAAATTGAGAATTCTTCGGTGTTGATATGACTAAAAATTTAAAACCTTTTTTTTTTTTTTTTTGGTGGCAACTTTTAAGATATAATATTCTCGTTATAAACGATTTCTAAAACATTCGACAATTTAATTTCACAAATTAAATTTTTTTTCTAGAAAAAGTTTTAAACCCAATTTATTGAGAATATTGAATTTTCTAGGATACTGTTGGGATCAGAAACTATAACTTTGACATCACCGTAACTTATAAGATGTAAGTGCTCGTTTAGGAAAAATTTTTAAAAAAGGATTCCTTAACTCTTATCGACAACCTCATTGTATCCGTTGGAAAACAGATATTCAACATTATAAACTATTCGGACGGGTTTCACACCATATAAAATACACTCCATTCTCTTCAAACATAATAGTTTATATCATTTATAGTTTCTCAAATAGGTGCAAAGCTTCTGTTTATGCTCATGACATCATTTCAAAGAGTTATATTTCCAGTATAGGAAAATTTGGTGCTTTATTTTCTGTATTACTTTTAACATTTTGCATATTTCCAATTTTATATCCATGCATGGTTTGCTTTTCATTTATAAAAATAGTATATGCAACTTTATATATAAGATTTTGAAATTCTATGATTCAATATGCTTATTTTCATCATATTTTATCATAATGAATGCCCAATTAAAGGTAACATCTCATTTTCTTTACTTATCGCAAGTTATTAAATGTGCATTCTCAGCAGTATCGCTCAGACTAATCCCTCTGAGGGAAGTCCTAGTAGTCCCAAATTAGTTGCGACATTTAAGTGGAAAATCTTGTCCCAAATTTGTTGCGACATTTCAAGTAGGCGGAGTCATGAATAAATTCTGATTCAATTTAGTAAATGTATACCAGCAAAATTGTACTAGAATGAACATAACATTGTATACTAGGTGCCAGAGACAATGTTATCTCGAATGTGAAGTAAAAAAATAGTATAATAAACAGTAATTTAGAAAATACCCTGACGAAGGAAATGAATAATATAGAGTGCAATGCTGTACTGGAATGTTTGCAACGGTGTTTTAAAAATGATAAATTAAACCATAATGTCATAAATGCTGTAGCTATTAAATGAAACGTTCATCGTGATATCTCATTTGTAGAAGCAAGCAAAGACGTCAAAAATAAAATATGAGGAAATTTACAATGTAAGTTTAGGAAAACAAAAATTGTAAATGCGAACGAAAAAAAAAATTTTTTTTTCTAAGCCACTGAGCAAAATCAAAGAGTTCTCAATAAAATGAAGACAATCACTGCGAAGATTATCATGTGATATTACAATTCGTAAATCAATTTTACAGAGGATCCTCAAAGCTGATAAAGTTTCATTCACCATTAAACCGAGTCTAATAGAAAAAAGTAAGCTCGACAGAATTCGACTTTGTTTGCAGAATGTTCAAGCTAAAAGAAACTTTTCAGATACGTTGGAATGAATTTTTTGGAAATGATTTCTCGATTAATTAGCTTGAAGATATTTTTATGTGATTACTGTTAAAAAATTCTTTACAAAAGGGGGCGGGGCTTAGAAACATATGAACCAGGATTTTTTAAATTAATTTAATACTAATTTATGGAATGACGAAGGGAATGTCAGGTAAGTAAATGTTGTTGATTAATGGTATAGCTCTGTGAAATATATTCAAACAAAATCGTAAAGCCATAAATATCAATAATCAGTACAAAAGTATTCAAATGTCGCAACTAATTTCGGACAGAGGGAGTATCAAATTATTTTTTTTAAAAAAAATAGAGGTGTTAAAAAGCTTTAAATGATAAATTAAGCAAATTCGTCTGGCCCGAACTGCGTAGGGGCAAATCAGTTAACCTTTTTAGACCTGAGCATAAAATAACTCTTCAAATACATACTTATTGCTTTTGCTTAATCAGAGTGACACCATAGATGACAAAAAGAGTCATTTTTATGAAATCAGAAATTTAGGGGACTGATAATTTAGGTTTACAAATATGAATATAAAAGTAGTAATCCCCTTAAAACATCAGTTTAACTCTCATTAACATAAGCTTACGCAATGACAAAATTAAGGTCTTTAAACAAGTAAATCATCGGCAAATCCTCAAAATTTTTTACTGTAAAGCATTTAAGTTAAATAATCATGAATATTTCTTACTTTTTTGTACACAATGTCTTGAAGGTATTTTCGAAGCTTGAATGAAAATAATATTTATTTTATGAGATAATATTCATCAGTGCTGACAATTATTACTAGTTTTCTTTTAAAGTATAAAACATTCAGCAATGCAAAAAATGCAAAAAATTTTAACAGTTTAGTTTTTATGAGGAAAAGAATGGAGGTACACATTTGTGTACCTCAGAACTGAAGAGGTTGAGGCAGGGCTCGCACCGTTCCTAAAATTTTCCCACTTTGCTACCATTATTTTAAATCAGAATACTTCATCGAAAGTTTCTTATCAACTACAATAGAATTATATAATAAATATTACCGTTTTAAAATTCTGGTAGAAAAGTATCAAAATTTTAGGAACAGTGAAAACTTTGGTGAAGGGATTAACTATTGAAGTTTAACTGTTTTAAATCACATTCTGGCGTGAAATATTTTCATGAAACTTGATTTAAATTTCCGGTAGTTCTAGCGTTAATCTCATTAAAATACTCTTTAAAATGATTTTTTCCCTTTAAAACATGATGTAACGGAACTCTTTTGAGTGCGTCTGTAACTTAACTATTAATACACATACAATACAAATGATGTTTTAGTGACCTTAAACAACCTTCATCAATTGCATGAAACTCTGACTATATTTCCGGGAGTTAGAGTGTGGAACAGACGGCAAAATTGACAGAGAAATTGAACGCATAAACACTCTTCATCTTTGTTAGAAAGTGTTAAACATTCATTTATTTTTGTAAAATCGTTTGATTGTAACGTTATTATGAAAATTGTAGTACAAATTTAAATTTCCTTTGACATTTTTTACACAGAGTGGCTCATAAGCTCATGTTGAAAATAAAAGGATAATTTTATGTTAGCTGAACACAAGTCTCCCCAAAAGCATTCTTTATCACCTATTCTAATTGTCTGTTTCGTATGTGTAAATTAGAAACAAAACTTCGATAACGGAATAAAATATTCTGGTATGTATTAAATTCTTTTATGAGATTCTTTTTTAATTTTAATTTGACTTTTTTGTATTTTAAATGATATGAGTGACATCAACAATTTTAATTACATATAATACTACTATTTCAAATGTATCCTATATATGCATTTTAAATAAAATGGAGGTTTCGATTTTAAGCAAATTGAGTGCATCAGGAATGATGGCGACGGGAACATTATTTTGCGATTTATCACCTAGGTCAGCTAAAATAAATGTACGAAAATGAATTCTGTGTACTCATTAAACAAAAATTAAACGTAAAATGAGAAAATTAACCCCTAACTGCAAACATGAATTTCTTAACGTAATCCATACATCCGTTCATCGTTACGTAATTAAACCCCGATCCATCGTCTTTCAAGGTGTGCGGGGAAAAAACGATGAATGCGGATGAGCTTCAAAAAAAGAAAAAAAAAATGTTTATGCATTACTAATGCATGCTGTGTATGTAGTATACTAATAAATACCAACTTGTGACTTACTAAACTCTAAAAGAAATAAATCGAAGTTATTGAAAATTGACATTTATTTTTAAAAAATCAATATTTTTTGGTTTTTCGTTCCTTTTTTTTTTATTACAAAATAATCTTTCACGATATACAATTTTTTTCTGGTCATTTTCGGTAGTTTCATATGATTATATAAGAGTTCATGTAGTTTCAAATCCTGCAATTGCATCAGATAGACTTGGCACTCGTGATTCAGCTTCATCAGCATGAATGTTATCCTCTTCTTTTTCGCCATTATTTCCATTTTTGCATTATCACACATTTCTTCTACCTTAGGATACCACATGTCGTAAAATATTGATCAATGGAAACATAATCGCATCCTCTGTTTTGTAAAACCACACTTCATCTGCATTATTATCGCCATCATGAACAAATAAGTTATTTTAGGATAAAAGAAATAATTCCAATTTGTATGTCATATGGATTCGCATGATTTTCAATTTTATTTCGTTGAGGAGAAAAAATTTACAACGATGAATTCGGGAAAGCGACTTTTTGAAGAACGATGCTTGCGGGTTTCGTTAAAATTATTTAAATGTAATTTGTCCAGGGATCGTAGAAAAAAAACGATCAATGCGGGAAAACAATGGATGCGGGAACGATAGATCGGGGTTTTACTATATTATATATCTTTTTCTATAAAGTCCGAATCTGAAATAAAAAATAGGGGGTTCTCATTCAAGATTTCAATGTTGGACCCCTCACTGACCTCCAGTTAGTCGGGGTGTGTAGGTCAATTAGATACTTCTGAACAGTTTTTTTTTTAATTATCCCTTATTTTTCCATGTGTTATTTCGATACGTATTTCATGAGTTATTAAACCGTTTTCAGATTTTTCGGACACCGGTATGAAATGTAAATAGAAAGTTTGTTCTTCCTGCTTATAACTTGAGCTCTATATGACGAATTTCTATCAGCCTTCACTGTTGGACTCTTTTTTTCAGAGAAGGTTACAGCATGTAGCATAAGCGTTCCATCCCCACTAAAAATAATCTTAAGATTATCTGAAGAAATTACCACTTTCTACAGAATTTCTACAGAAATTGCAGAAATTTGCAAAAAAAAGAAGAAAATTTGCAGACTTAGCTTTATTTTTAAAATGTCGGCAGAATTTTTAAAAATATTCTTAAAAATATCTGCAAGATGGGCCAAATACCTTCGTGTTTCCCACAGATTTTGGGCCAAAAAGCTATAGATTTTCTACAGATT
Source organism: Maratus speculifer (assembly GCA_964019185.1). Classification (NCBI taxonomy): domain Eukaryota; kingdom Metazoa; phylum Arthropoda; class Arachnida; order Araneae; family Salticidae; genus Maratus; species Maratus speculifer. Next base: position 54,425,938 of record OZ025292.1, on the reverse strand, counting down.
TTTTTAGTGGGAATCTTGCTTAGTTATCGAATTATGAAGGAAAGCTCTGTAATAAGGAGGAACCAGTTATGAAAGATTAGCCCTTTACCAAAAGATTCTGCTGAATGGACTTCGGTGTTGTTAGTATTGTTAATTAGATAATTGCTCAAGGAGGCTTTTTAATATATTGTGTATTGTCCTACGTTACTTGGTTGTAAAATTAAGGAGGAATTTTCTATAGCCAAGAGAACCTGATCACTAAAAATTAGATTTTATAGGAAATTTACTGGAATGATTTTGATGAAGTTTAAATTGTAAATTAGGCATTTTTTCAATGGCTGTTTTATTATATTATATATTTTTTTTATCGTTCTTTATCAAATCCTAATCTTAACAATCAAATAAATGAGTTGACCCTGATAGGCTAAATTTTGTCTGTCACAATAGAAAATCCGGAAGCGCAATGGCGTTCGTATTGTTTTCAGCAATGTAAAAGGACATTCCAGGTGAAGGTCCATAATGTTTTAATACAAGTTTCAATTCTATGTATGTCGTTTGATCAGGTTCGTAGTGATAAACACACGAACACAGCTGGCAAAATCTGTTTGTTATATTATAAATGTCTTGTTGCATACTCAGTGTATCGCCTCAGAAAAAAAAAATTAAAATGCTATGTTTACAATTTTACATGAAATGAATTGCAATTAATGGACACAAATATATATTTTGCTATTTATAACATTATTGAAGTGATAAAAATGTATCTACAGATAAGTGTTTACCAGAAACCATTATCTTCAAATAGTTCTCTCACTCTATTTAAACAACGTAAATCTTTGATTAAATAGCACGAAGACTATCGTTCGTTATAATATAAAGGGCTTCCCCTTGAACTTTTTAAAATATTTTATTGGTACCACAATATTTAAAAGATAAATTTTGTAATAAATTTCTCAATTTTCATGCGATCAAATTTTAAGTAATTTTGTTTTGTTTAGAGGAAATTGCGACTACAAAGTTTGTAAATATGTGTAAGTAAAAGCCCTATATATGTATTAAAATTATTCGCCCATATATATCGTAGAAAACAGCCATGTTAAAAGATAAAACAATAAATAAAAATGTGTTTCAAATAAATAAACTATAATGTTCGCGCCTCATTTGATCTTTCTACTTTGATGATTTATTGAAACAGTTAATGACAAAAAACCTTTAAAGCATATTGTTAAAGACATTGTCTTAATAGTTTCTCATAAGAGATCGGATGTTGTTCATTAAAGAAAGACATAAATGAATTGAAAGAATTTGTTCTCCATCACAACACTTCTTCTTTGCCTTAAATGATAAAGCGTTATTTTCTCGATTTTATTTCTCATCTTAAATGCCATTGCTTAACATTTGTGTTACAGACATTCATAAAATTACAGCCTGCAATTTCAACAGTTATAATTACAGTTTAAGTAAAATTTTTACCTTTTTTTCATTTGTACCCCCTTTTTTATGTAATTATAATTATATGTGCAAAAATTTAGGGGCCAGCAGGTAGTCTCTCACTACTAAAATTTAAAAGTTTTCTTTGGTGAAAATTTAACAGCTAACAAGATTTTTACAAGAAATATTAAGCCCCCCCCCCTCCCCCAAAGAATGGGGTGAGAGACTGCGTGCTATCGCCTAGATTTTCGCATGACTGTACGTAAAGGACGGGCTGTCGGCATCTTACGATTTTGTGTATCGGAAAAAAGTTATAGAAAATTTTAAATTCTAATATCTTCGTAATGAGCCGATTAAATAACCCAAAAATTTCTATTAAATTTTTCTGGTCAAAATAAGTGGAAGAAGAGTTCGCAGCTATGGTATAGGTTTCATAAAGTTTAAATTACAGGGGACTACTATTATAGTTCATTCGCAAACTTGATTAAAAGAAATTAACCTATTAAGGATTAGATATTAAAAGCCTAAATTTTCTGATGTGATGCTATTGAGAGCCTTTAATTCAATTTTGCCATTCTCTCGAGTGTTTAAAAATATTAGCTAAAGTTATAAATTTATTGGATTGCCACGCTTCAGGGAATTTCCAGACCAGGAAATTCTTCGGCACCACTAATTTCTTACAGAAAATCCCTTTTTTTTTAAAAAGATGAAATTTTATTTGTTTAATCCAGATGTAGTTTTCTATTTAAAAAAATGTTGATATTTAGACTGGAAAATTCCCCGAAGCATGACAACCCGGATTTATTATATATTTTCTGATAAAAATACAGTTTCTAGTACAATTATTCAATATAGGTTCAGTTAATATTTAAAATTGCTAGAATATTTACACATATGTATTAAGATAAGTTTCCCTAACTTAAAATATCTAGATACGTATATATGCATATATACTTTTACAGATATCTCAGTTTCTGAAAACAAATGAACAGATCTCCGAATGATTTGAAAATAGATTTTCTGCTTGGTCAGTTATTTTTGAGATATTAGTAAAAAAATATAAGAAGTGCTTTGATTATGGATATACATTAACGCCTCAGTAGACCGCTTTTTGAAAAAAAAAATTCCAATCCTTTATACTAGAATATTTTTGATTAGAAATCCTTTCGAATTTTCTTTTGTAAATTATAGTACGACTGAATATTAAAATAACAGCCACTACCCTCATAGCATCCATGGTCACAGTGACGTCACAATGACGTCACTGTGAGTCACTTTGGTCACATAACATCTGTGACCAAAATGCCACTATTCAATGACGTCACATTGTGACTGAGATGTAACTTTATTAAAAATTTTGAGAAAATTATAAATATCCTTCAAAACATGTTATTTACTTTAAAAAACATGTTTCTGGCAATTTAAAAATCGTTCCTTTTGTCACAGTTTTGTCACAAAATATTAATGTCAAATCAGTCACAAATGACACATTTTTCACAAATTTGTCACATTGTGACCACTTTGTGAAACGTCACAAAGGAGCTCTAAAACGGCCATAACGGCTTCACATTTTAGTCACTGTGACTTCACATCGACGTCACGTGACGTCACATCGACAATCGATGGTGACTTCACAACAACGTCGCAGTGATGTCACCCTGCCTTACGGGTACTGCCCATATTTAAAACTTTGAGGAGATGTGGGACATATTTTATCCCACTTAATTTTAATGACGATTTGCACAAGTATCTTTATATTACTTTGGTTTTATACCTTTGTTGAAAATAAAGTTTTTAAAAATAGCATTTCCTTCTTTTTAAATAAAAACTTTCAAAAATTTATCCGTTAATTACTTATAACAGAAACACAATTATTTGCCCTTAAAAGGGTTAAAGAGCATGATTTTCCCGTACCACGTGCCGGCATCCATATTTCGATCATGATTCATTATTCTCACCAGTAATTTTTTATTGTAAATTTTGTATTATTAATCCGAGTATTATTAAAAGAAATTAGTGATGACTAAAACTCTCATAATTTTGCAGTTGTATTTAGAAATTTTTTTCTATATTATCCATAGCATACAGTAGCTGTCATTACAGTTTTTACACGCACTATATATACACATATATTTATGTATCTATAGATACATAAATATATGTGTATATACAGTGCGTGTAAAATCTATAAGGACAGTAAAAAACGTTATTTTTTTATAAATTTCAAAACAAATGAAACTTTTTCTCTTTATGTATCATTAAGCTGAAAAGCTAATAAAAAAGTCAACAAAATTCTATTGTGAATATTTTATTATGAAAATAAAATAATTGTAAAAAAAAAAAAACACTACCGTATTTACTGCGTATAATCCGCGGGTCGAACAATTCTTTTTGGACCCAGAAATTTTATTTAGTGATTGAAGACAAGTATTTACGGCGATCTAATGAGATAGATTTCTTTTTAAACAAATTCTGGGTTGAAAAATAATTGTTTGATCCGCGGATTATACGCTGGAAATTAAGGTATTTTAGCCTGGGTAAAAACTTAAATCTAATATAGTAACCAAAGAAATAAATATTTAATGTATCATCCACTCACCTATGAGTTTAATGATTGCAAATATCCATCGTTCCTCGACATCATTAATTTTTGACGCAGTTCGGGATTATTTTTGGACTATTCATCTTCAATTGCACATCTGAGTTCCGATTCTAAAGAAAAATGCTTACAGTTTTTATAAAATCACCTTACTAGATATTTCCATAAGTTATCGATAGGATTAAAAACAGGATTTATGAGGGGTCGATGCAAAGCTTGAATATTTTTCTTATAGAACTAAACTTTTTTCTCACAACTTGTGTGGTTAAGCGCATTATCTTGCTGTTATATTGGGTTTTTTCTTGCCAGAAAAATTGGAGCAAATGAAAGATAGTCAGAAAGAGTTTGTGTATTGTGTCTTTGAATTAAATTTTTCTGAAAGATATACAAATGACACCACTTCGTTGAATGAAAAGCAGCCCTATGTTCAAGAAATCCATCACCTAACTGATGCCTTAACTCTTTCTGGCACGGGCAAAATCTGTTTGTAAAATGAGAAATAATCGATTGACACCGAAATTCACAAACGAATTTTTTAGATATGTTGAAATTCTTAATTTAACCTTTTATTGTAAAAGCAAAATTTCACTAAAATTTTATTGGTTCCGTTTGCAAGTTTGGAATTAAAATTAGGTATCCCAGACTGGGCATAGTGTGCCGGAAAGGGTTAATGAAATCTCTTTTTATTTTCTTAAATCATCTCAATATTACTTCCAGTCATCAGGTCCATTTAAGTTTTATTTCTTTTCAACGGAGAAAATTAATTAAATTGATTTTAGAAAAGAAAAAGAGATTTTATTAAAACAACAGTTAGGTGGCAGATTAATTGCAACATGAAGCTGCTTTTCGTTCAACGACGTGGTGTCACTTATATATCTTTCAGGATAATTTTATTCAAAGACACATACACAAGCTCTTTTTGACAATGTTTCATTTGCTGCACATTTCTAACAGGAAAAAATGCATGTAACAGTGAGATAATGCACCTATCCACACAAATCGTGAAATAAAACTTTAGTTCTATGAGGAAAATATTGAAGTTGTGAAATGACCGGTCAGAATTCCTGATTTTGATTGTATTGACAACTTATGAAGAGATTTAGAAGTCGAGTTTATATAAATGAATGGCAGCATCAGGACTCAGAATTTCAATTGAAGATGAATTGTGCAAAAACAAACCCGAACTCTGCTAAAAATTAAAGATGACGAGGAATAATGGGATATTTGCAATTATTAAACTCATAGGTGGGTGCATAATTCATTAAATATTTGTTTCTTCGGTTATTATATTGAACTTTTTTTTGCTGTCCTTAAAGTTTTTACACAGGAAACTCTGTACAATTAATTTATTTTTATAATAAAATACTCACGGTCGAATTTTGTTGAGTTTTCAGCTTGATGATACATGTTGTAAGGTAAAAAATTTCATTTGTTTTAAAAAATAATAATAATTTTTTTATTGTTTTTATAGTTTTTACACGCATTGCATATTACGACATATTAATAAATTTATATATATATTTATACGTATACATACATACATACATACATATATATATATATATATATATATATATATACATAAATTAATTAACGTTTGTCCCAAAAGATTGAAACGCACGTCACCTGTTGGGGCATTTTTTACTACTTTGGCAAAGTTAATTGCAATGTTGTGAAAAGTGATCTAATATATAAAAAAAACAGTGAGAATTCTTTTCCACTTTGACCAAAACTCCCAGAATCATGAAGGGTTTTATTTTATACAATTGCGGAGTTTTCCTGCAGTAACAGGGCTCCCACAGGTGACTATTTTTACATTTTGTTTGCACAACTTTTTTTGAAAAATGCATTTTGTAATATATTATGTTTTTGCAAATGTTTTCAAAACGTATGTAACAGATTTTTGTTTCCAAAAAGCGGTGTGAAACAGAATTAAAATAATAGTCGTCGGCGACAACAGGCACTAATAACAGTCCAATGATTTTTTTGGTTTAAAAAAACTACAATTCACTAAATTCAAAATTTTATTAAATGTTTCAGAAACTTTCGTGGTGAATTTTGGATGTAGTAGAATAGGCAGTTTCTTCTGTTAACTTATCAGAGACTAGAGAGAAGTTTATGTTCATAATTATTATTTCCAAGAATTATATAAAAATTAAATATATGTATATATTTTTTAATTTACAGTAGAACAATTTCATAAAAATAACCATTGTAGTCCAAGAGCCGACCGCACAAAACCCTATGTCATCGAGCGCAAGAAAAAATCCTTTTTTATGGAAGTATAGTAATAGAGAAATCTGATGATCCATGTCTGTCGGAAGTGAAATGGTACATAAGCCAAAAATTGGTACCACTAGTGGTTGACTCGTAGGCTTAGCGTTGTGTTTTCCTGCACCCAGTTTTCCGTGTTTTCATACTTTTGATTGTACGGCAATGATAAACCTACGAGTGAACCACTGGTGGTAATAATTTTTGGCTTAAGCACCACTTCACTTTCGGCAGACGCAGAGCATTAGATTCCTCTATTACTATTCATTCATAAAATAAAGTATTTTGTCTTGTGCTCGATGACAGAGGGTTTTGTGCAGTCGGCTCTTGGACTTTTGATTCTTAGCTTATTTTGAACATTTTTTAAATTAACATTTCCTACATAGTTCTATTACATAAAATATCAAAGTAAGTTTCACTCTATTTTGAGAAACCACTCACACACGCACATAGATATGCAGGGTGTATTAGGAATGATTGTTAACCCTTTGCACTCGAGTGGTGACTTTCATTCATCGCTAGTGTTGCCAGGGATCTCTCGTTAATCGGTACGCCCAATGATTTGGACATCACTTATAACTTACAGCTTATTTTGTCATCTTTCATCAAAAGATTATTCGGCCCTTAGATTAGGCGAAGAAAATTAGTTTAAAATACTGGCGTCCAGAGAATTTGGATCACCAATTTACGCGGCATATTAGTGGTCAGTGAAAATCACCTCTCGAGTACAAAGAGTTAAAATCTGGCTGAATGTAGAAATTAGAAAAAAAAAATGCGTTTGAAATTATGGGTGCAAACGAACGTATAATGGTCTAGAGGGCACTGTTATTCACAAATCCTGCTTACACACAATATTCTTTTAGACAAGGTGACTTGTCAGAAGTAATATGAGTCATTATACATAAAATGAATCTACAGACATGCAGCTAATTTAAGATACGATGCGTGGTTTTAGAGCTGAGTAAATGTTTTCAGAACATTGAATTCCTTTTTTAATCATAGTTCTGTGAAAAAATATTTGATTTTAATTTTGATTCGATATTTACGCATTAAGTTTCACTATTTTGTAAGTATGCCCATTTTAATTTATACATAATTTCATCGAAATACTTTTGGAAAACCGAAAGTTCTTCCTCTCAGGTCCAGAGAAATTAATAATGTGAAATTTTATTCTTTATTTCATTCATTATACAAATTGTTTTTTATGTTATTCATTCCTCTATTCATCCTTTTCATTCTTTCTTCATCCTGTTCATTCTTTCTTCTTCTTTTTCATTCTTTCTTCATCCTTTTCATTTTTTCTTCATTTCATTTCACATCGCATGTTTATTGAAACCGTCTGCTTTATTTAGTGAATTGATTGGTCCTTGCATACAAGAAACAAGACTTGAAGATAAAATTTTATTTTATATTTTGCATATTTTCTTTATGTATATAAAATAATTTGCTTCACCAAATTAAAGATTGTGTTACATACTATACATACATGGTACGTAACCCAAACGCTAACTTAAAATAATCAGTTTTTACAGAAAAAATAAACACAATGACTTATATTTTCTCCAGAATTTCTATAAAAAGAAAATTGATGGTCTGAAAGATTAAATTATAAAAATACATCCTTCGAATATGTTCTTTTATGTTTCTATATCGATTACTCAAAATTATTTACATAAACGCTGGTGTTTTGACTTATTTACATAATATTTTATTCTAGTCCAACTTTTCATAGCGATTTATTTCATAGAATGAAAAGAATTAAGATATACTTCAAAATTTCAATAGCAGCATTCAGAATTTACTCCATATTGGATTGTATAATCTATAGAACTACAAATATATCTAAAGAATTTTCAGATACTTTAACATAACTGTGCTTTATGTTATACACGTATATAAATCCCTTTCAAACACGCAAGCGATTCACTATACGTATTGAATTACTAGCCCTTTCAACAAATACTGAAGTTGAATGAATTGTTTTCATTGTTTAAAATAGGTTTTCTTCTTTAAAAATTCCCCACAAAGTAATTCACAAAATAAACAAAGTCCTCAAATAGTTTGAAGATTTATTTTATGCTAGAGTTTACATAGAGATTTATTTCAAAGCTGCTTTAGATATTTATCTAAAAGTATATACTGCACAATTTGAAGTTACTTTGGAGATATTCTTACTTGTTTGATTTTAAAGAACAGGAAATAGCAGCATCAGAATATTGATTTATTGCAGCACAAAAGCAGGCCTTCTATTTTTAAATACAATATTATTTTAATAAAATAATTTCTTTTTAGAATTTTATTACAAATTTTGCAGATAATTAAATGACAGGCAGTTTTTTTTGTGAGAAATACTAGAGAAAACTTAACATGAAGAATTTTCTTTGTAAATACCGGTCTTTTTTAAAGAATACCCCATTTATTAATTTTGAATTTCTGTTTATACTACTTGCAATCCAAAATAAAGAAAATAAAACAAATAAATAAACCTAATTTTGAAGGATATTGCAAAATATGCATGGCAGTACTTACTCACATAATGTGGTAAACAATATGTTTAGTTGGAAATCAAAATAATAATTCTTTTCACAGTAAAAGACGAGTTAAAATATTTTGATTCATTTTAAACTTCAATAAATGCAATCAATAACTGGCAACGACAATGTGGTTTAGATAAAAATACTTTTCGTGATCAAATACCGTGTGTGGTATATCGGCCAGTTCAGACAAACTTATTTTGATGCAGAAAATTTATTTGATGAAAAGCATAATTGTCAACATTCATATATTAATTATTCCAGAATCTGATCCAAGACCAATATGGTTCCAGCCGGAAATTTTATTCAAGCAAACCTTTTAAAAAAAAGAAAATAAGTAAAATAAAATGAAAAAAACATTGCAAAATGTTGTTGGGTAACAAGACTCGCTTCTTTATATACAAGCCTTACTCAACACGGGCCGCAAAATAAAGAAGTTACCTACTTTAGTTGGACCTCAATATAGAAGTGGGCATTATTTAACATAAGTTAAAAAAACACTGTTACTACTATGAAGTTTGTTTTTTAGTAACAGAATATTAAAAACTCCCTATTAATTTTATAACAATACCTTGAATTTACATTTACCTTGAAAAGAAATCTTAAAAGAAAAAAAAATATATATTTTAACATTTTACTGTAATGAGAATAAAGTTACAAAATCTTTTTTCAAACTTTTAATTATCTTCTAAGAGAAAACGAAAAAAAAAAATATCCTTTATTAAAAACGAGTCAAGTAAATCTAGATTTGCACGCAAATCAAATAAACCCAAATTTCAGCGAAAGTAACAAAACCCCAAAACAATAAACCGTCCTATCAGTGAAAAAGAAAATCCTACACTCAAAATCACTTTTATTTCATTCATTAGTCACCCCTCCCACTAACAATAATAGACACGTCCTAGCAAAACTCAATTGCCTCTTCTGTACGTCTGGGAAACTTACGACAAACTTTCTAGTTCTTCTGTTGTTGCGAATAAAATTTATCTATAGTTTTAATTATCTGTCTGACTAAAATATTCTATACCAACTGTTAAATGTTCAAATGTTATGTTCCCTTTCAACATGAGATCGTATTTGTTTCAATTCCAATGCGTAAAAAAATTTAATCATTCCTCTAAGAGATTAAAGTTACTTGTAATATATAATTACGAAGCAATTATATTATTCTCAAAATATATTGTTGCTTTGAATACGAATCTGTTTATCTAGACTAGTAGTATTAGAATCTGAGAATTATCGAGAGAAAAAAAAAGGTTTTTCTAAATTTGCAAGTTGGAATCGGGCATCGTTTGGTGACGGATGATATTTTGATGAGGGTTAGTTTCGCGTTTGATTTCGTGGTTGAGGATGTTTTAATATGAGGTATAGTATGTTTTCGATTGCATGTTGAAAGATATGTCTGTGAGTTGATTACGTACGCGTGCGGTAAAGCTGTTTATTTATTTATTTATTGTACATTTTGTCATAACTATGATTGCTAGAAAACTTTTTCTTGGAATTAGTTTTACTAAAGCAGTGAGATTTCTATTCTAAAGCGCGATTTGTTAAAATTTAAAAAATATTTTTATCAATTTGGGAAAAAATAATATGACTGTTGTCAATATGAAAGCTAAGACCGACGTTTAAAAAACTACTTCTTCATATAATTTTCATAATAAAATATTTTAATTAAAAAATTTTGCATTAAACCTAATTAGGTTTTAAATATTTTATTAAATTATTTTAAATAATGTAATTTATATCCCACAATGTTATTGGACGCTGTAAATAGATAAGTTAAAATACACAGTTGATCGTATCAACATTATTCGATAAATGAAAAAGTGAAGTGTTTTAGAAAAAACTTAAAGCACTTTTAAATGAAAAAAAAGGGGGGGGGACAATGCTTTAGAACACACAGAATAAACCATTTATTTTAGTATGATCAGTCTTATTTATTGAATATAAGTAAACAGTGGGACTATATTATGTAATTACTCTATTTTGGTCTTTATATATATATATATGTATATAGATCTTGAAACATTATCTTTTAATGTCAAATGGGGATATGTTTGTAACCGATGAATCATGTTGAAAATAGACGCTAATGTTAAGAAATGTACAATACAAGGGGTCTGATCATACTTTCCACACAGGGTCCTCTTTCTGAGAAATTTTGGAAAAAAAAATTATATATTATTTTATATAAATATCAATCAAAATTTTGGGGATTTTAAATTATCTTTATATTTGGGGTTTTGTTAGACGAACTATTTGCATTTAAAAAAAAACTTATATTTTCATTGTATATGTAAAAGTGACACGTCAGATTTTACTTTTAAATGTTTAAATTTATGAAGAGTTCAATTTAGAGATGGAAAAGATTCGTGTTAGGTCAATTTTTAATACAAAGAATTTTGAGAAGAGTCCTATTTGAAGGGTGAAATTTTTGTGAAAGATCCTGTTTGAAGATGAAAAATTTTGTGAAAGGTCCTTTGAAGGGGGAAAAAAATGAAGGATCTTGTTTTGCGATGCAAAATTTCTTGCAGGGTCCTTTGAAGGACCCAATTTCTGTCTAATTAGGTCCTTGAATACTGTTTTCCGTAAATACTGATCCGGGAATACTGTGTTTTCTCATCTCCACTGCTGAAGTACGAAAACTTATTTCGAATTTTTGTAAGTTTAACTCTACATCTTAAATGTGAGCTTGACCCTTTTTAAGACATTAATCTTTTAAAGAAAAAAAAATGCAAAATATTACTCAAAAAGGAAAAAAATGTTCTTTACCTGCAAATATTTATCTAAAATCTATAAAAATGACCTAAATTTAAAAAAGGTCTCCTAAAAGTGCGAATTTAAACAAATTTCTAGCCTTTTGGTAAAACGTTAAAAATTTATTAGGTTACTGTAACATGTTACCAAGCTAATGGTGTAATGATGGAACCTGTTAACAAAAAATAACTGTTTTCCCATCTCTACCTCAATATAATTAATAAAAGGTTTCAAAAAACACAAATTAAAATAAGATAAGTAGTCTAACAATACACTATAATAAAGCTGATATTATCACTAGGTTTATGCGAAAGAAATATCACCGAAAAATTTTAACATCACACTTTCCAATTAATAAACTTCATAGTGTCATAGAATACTATTGAAAATGCAATAGAAATATTCCGCGCAATTTGCCATTTGAAATTGATACTGTAAAATATATCCGTTGCCAATTTTATTCAGCGACAAAAATTCAACACTAAAAAGTAGTTATTAGCTATATAATAAATGTGAAACATAATATTATAGCAATGCAGTGTTTCCAAGTAGATTTTCTTTAAGAAACCCACGTTTTTCCCAATGAAAAAAAAAATGGTAGAAATATAGGAACGGTATTCTCTCCACTAAATAGGCGTTCATATTTCATTCTCCACTTCGCAACTCTCATCATCCAGGTACTCTAGATGTCAGCTGAAAAAAGTAGCCGTGGTTTGAAGCTAGCCGCAGAAAAGAAGTGAAGAGAGTTTGTTTGGAACGACGATTGTTGTGGGTCGAATAAAGAATGTTCGATGATGATGACTTCCCGCATGAGATGTGATTAATTAACTAAAACTTATGATGTTTCAATTGTAAATGTAACTGTGTAAATAATCTTCTTTTTTTAAAATAATTTAATTGTTAATATAAGTTTTAAAAGTTTTAACAATGTAAGAATTTATGACTCTCAGTTT